>JARYGA010031626.1:6000000-7200000 GCA_030545235.1 Helianthus tuberosus | reverse complement strand
AACCCGAACAATCTTCACTTCCACGCTCCAAGCTTCAACCAATTGATTCCCGTCTGCTAAAACTCTCCGAAAGCCTCAAAATCTGCTTCAAAAATCGTCCTAGGGTTTCTTGGTTCGTAAGATGATCCTTAATAATCATTAACTCATGATTATATATGAAACCCTAGCCATAAACACCTAATTTCGTCAGCCAACCCGTGGTGTAGCGTGATGGGGTCTTCCCTTTGTGCTGGTGCTACACCAGCATCTCCAATATCAGATTTTTTGTTGATTGTTGGTGGTGTAGCGTGAGCAACTGACCTCCTACCCGTGGTGCTACACCACGGGTGTTTTTTCACAGCAACTTGCATCTTGAAATCAACTTTCACTCCCAAAAGCTTTCAAGAATTATTCTAACTCTTTGTGACTTGTTCCAAGATGTAATGCTTCAGCAATATAGCTCGTTTCCACTCAATTTTCAGCCACTTAACGTATCAAAACCTGGAAAAACGAACTTGATCAATAGCACGTAATTCTAAATAAAACTAAACTATAAATAATGATAAAATGTACAAACTATACACGAATAAAGGATGTATTTTGCAATACATCAAATATCCCCACACTTGCTCTTTTTTCGTCCTCGAAAAAGAATTGTGCAACGGAATCAGAGACAAATAATCACTTGGGTCAAAAATTAGTTATATCTTATTAAAAACCAAGGCTTACGTTAGCCGCGATTGAAAATATACTTATCCCTTTTAAACCCAAATCCAATCCTAAGCCCTTATCATGTAAATTCAATTCAAGTGCGGTCAATCCACCTAGGGTCTCACACTAGAATCTACGGTCCACCTACTCCCACCTCAAGCTTATAGGACTAAGAGAACGATCACTGGACCAATTCCCAACCGTCTTATATCAAAACCAAGAGAGTTTACAATCAAAAATTTTTTCTTTTTCCATTTTTTTTTCACTTTTTCTCTTTTTTTTTCATTCGTGAGTCTAGACGATGCTTTCCCTAACCAAGAGGCAATCCGGCTGTAGAGTCGCTATCCCCAACCACAGATTACTTAGGTTTCGGTACTTTTTTTTCTTTTATTTGCTTTGCACGGTCGATTTCACACACCCTAGCGGTAATCTTGCTGTAGAGTCGCTATCCCCAGCTCAGACTACATAGGAATGCATTACTTTCATTTAGTTTCTAGCTCACTTTTTTATTCTATTTTTTTTTCGTGATCACAAACTCTAACAGTTTTAACTTATAACGGTGCCCTTTATACTATTTTCGGCAGTTTTGATTTCCCATATCTCCCAGGCGAAAACCCACTAGCAGACCGACAATTAAGGTATATTAGATCAAAGGGACTTAAAACCAAACCCGGGCCTATTCACATATCCCTAACTAGACGCAAGCTCGATTTATTATATTCTCATATTATTATTATTCGAACCCAAGCAAAAATTCACCTTTTCTATCATTTTCCGTTTTATTTTGCAAACTTCTTATTCAAAAGACATTTTTCTGTTTTTTCAATTTTTAAAATTTTTTTTGTATTTTTCAATAACACTCGAATATTTACATGTATCCCATCCCCACACTTGAAGATTGCATTGTCCCTAATGCAAGAATGGAAATACGACACAAAACTACTTAAACACTAAAACCCTAAACTACTAACTAACTACTAAATAAATAAAAAAAACGAACTAACGACGAAAAAAAATAAAAAGAATACAACAACAAAAAGGGGAACGACTTAGCTGATATGTGAGACTGTCAAAATGCCAGTCGTTTCCACATAAGCCCTCCAATTCGAAACGCGCTCAGCAAACAACTCTAACCTCGGACACGCGAACGAAAGTGGCTAGCAAAATCAACCTATCTGAATCAAACAAGCTACCAAAACATATCATCATATATATCAAAAGCATCAGTAGTTTATCTGTTTCATCACATCAACCAACCCATCCACCCTAACCAACCTGTTTAAAGTGTGTAAATATCAGTACAGACCAAAAATATGAGGATCAAAACAGCATAAAATAAAAATAATCCGCAAAAGATATAGTAGTCAGCTGCTGCTCTGCATCCTCATGCCATCCCCACACTTCTCCTCACTGTCCACTATCGGACTCGTGACTGCTCTCCTCAAATACCTGAACTGGAGGCTCCATATCAACACTCGCATCCTCACCAACCTGGCCATCCTGCTCCTTGAACTACTAGCCATGCCTGCAAAACAGATAAGATCAAGACAAAACAGGCAGACAGTCAGTCATAACAAACTATTTTTGGTATTTTTAAATTTTATAATTTTTTTGAATTTTTAAATTTTTTATATTTTCTTGGATTTTTAATAATTTTTCGAAAAAAAATAAAGAATAGCCGTAAAGCATTTCATTCGCGGCTAATTCTACCACAAGCGGGTTACTTTTTACAATTGCTAAGTGGTGGTTAAACTCGCCCGAATGGAGATTGAGTACAGGCGAGCTTAAACCACTTGTACGTGCAAGTAAACCCAAACAAAACTAAAAACTACAAAAACTATTCTAAACTGACACTAAGACGACGCGAAACACTAAACTAGACTCAATGTACACTACCCCCCATCGGCACTTTTAATTGTCCCAATTAAGAGCCAAAGTGCCGAGACATGACATTGAAGTCCAATTCGCGCGTGAAAGTAATTACTTGTTAGTTGTTTTAAAACAAATTTGAGCGTCGAAAGATTCCGCCAAGAACATACTTCTGACTCGACTCAAAAATACTTCGACCGGACCTCAGACAAGAACATACTTCTGACTCGACATTAAGACTGAACCAACCACTCGAAACTGACCACAAAACACTGACTTGACAAAACACTTGACTCACACAAACAAGCGACACTAAACATGATATTGTTAACTCGAAAAATGACTCAAAGTTTGGACGCACAAAGCTAAACCAACATGACTCACAGATTGACAACTCAAATCCACTCGACACACACAACTAAACTGACCTGATCATTGCACCGAAATGAACTCGACTAGGATAGACCTAACACAATTCAGTCTGATTCGGAACCTAAAACTCACACATTGAGTCCAACAAACCGGACACCCAAGTTTAACTCGACGCACAAACCACACAAAGACTCGACTAAACGACTATGATGACCTAATGAGGACCGAATCGACACTCATCACTCATGAACGGACTCGAACCCGAAAACCTGACTTTAAAATAAAGACGACTCGAGAGAGAGACTTGACCTGGAAACAAAAACCTACCGACTCGACTGACCGACGCGATACAACCGGACTTCAACCGGGCATACTAATAGTAATCCGACTCACAAATAAGCATAAATAAGAGAAGAAAGCTAAGAGACGTACCTGAGTATCTGGAAATCAGAATAAAAATCAAAAGTCTTCGAGATATGGATGTCTCGAATCGGTCCGATACGTCGGCCGAACGGTCAATCTCTGATAGGGGTTTTGTTCGGGTAGGAGTCCGATCACGGTGGTGGTTGTATGGTGGCGGATGGTGGAGTTCGGCGGTGAGGAGGAGGGTGGTAGGGGTTTCAGCGGTGTGGTGTTGTTAGGCAGAGAAGGGAATGTCGGCGATGGTGGTGGAAGTGGAAGGTGATTGGTGATGTATGGAGGTGTAATGGAGATGAGATGGTGGAGAGGGGTGAACGGCGATGAGGAGGAGGGGAAATAAGGGTTGGGCTTTTTGTTTGGGATAACTGATAAGTTGGTTGAGGGTTCAAAAACATTTGAGAGGGTTCAAAAGTTTAAGAAAGGGTTTTAGATGACCTGTATGGTGACGTAGCGTGAGCATGGGTGTGTCTGGTGCTAGCGCTACGCGACGGGCGTTTTTTAACAGTAAGTTGCGTGAATTTCCAACTTTTTGCCTTAGAAATTTTTTTTAACTCTTACCCAACCTTCCCAAAACCATCCCAAAATTTTTCTAAGTATGGGACTTACCTGGGATGACTTTTTCTTCGCGTTTTCAGCTCCTCAACGGTACGTTTCCTGCGAATTCACTCACAAACACAAAACACAAACACGAAAGACTACGAAAAATAACGAAATTTACAAACGGTACATACTCTACAAACGAAGCTTTTCGCACTCACTGCTCGGTGAAGGTGGGTGGGTCCTCGAGAGGAATTTCTTCCTCTTCGGTAGTATCAATGGGACCTCCCAAGTAGTGTTTCAAACGATGACCGTTTACCTTCCATACACCTTTGTCAATTTCATCATATAATTCAACGGTGCCGTATGGAAATACCTCCTTTACCACATACGGTCCACTCCACCTTGATTTTAACTTCCCTGCTATCAATTTCAACCTTGAATTGAACAAGAGCACCCTATCACCTACCTTAAACTCTTTCAATCCTCGTAATCTCCTATCGTGCAACGCCTTAGTTTTTTCCTTGATATTCCAAGATCGTTCATAGGCGGCATCCCTCAAAGCTTCCAACTCATGAATTTGGAAGAATCTTCTTCTTGCGGCTTCGGTAAGGTCAAGGTTAACGGTTTTCAAGGCCCACAAAGCTCTATGCTCTAATTCTACCGGAAGATGGCAAGCTTTGCCATAAACGATCATAAAGGGTGTTGTTCCTAACGGTGTTTTGTAGGCGGTACGGAATGCCCACAAAGCGTCGTCGAGCTTTTCCGACCAATCCTTTCTACTTTTTCCTACCGTTTTCTCTAGGATTCTCTTCACCCCTCGGTTAGCATTCTCTACTTGGCCACTAGTTTGCGGGTGGTACGCGGTGGAAAGACGATGAGTGACACCGTAGCGTGCAAGTTCTTTTTCCATGGCGGAATTGCAAAAATGCGTGCCGCGGTCACTTATGATAGCTTTAGGGACTCCGAAACGCGTGAATAGCTTTTTAAGAAATCTCACCACCACTCGGGCATCATTAGTGGGCAAAGCTTGAGCTTCCACCCACTTTGAGACATAGTCAATGGCCACGAGGATGTACCTATTCCCACTTGAAGATGGGAAAGGTCCCATGAAGTCAATGCCCCAAACGTCAAAGATTTCAAGAACTTGGATGGGATTTTGAGGCATTTCATCTTTGGATGAGATGTTGCCGGTACGTTGGCAACAGTCACATGTCCTAACAAACTCTACGGCATCCTTCACTACCGTTGGCCAATAAAAACCACTATCAAAAACCTTTTGTGCCGTCACATTCGCTCCGTGATGGCCTCCCGTTAAACCCTCGTGCACATGTCTAAGGATGTCTAAGCCATCCTCCTTTGAAACACATCTCCTAAGCACTCTATCTCCACCTATTCTAAATAGGTACGGGTCATCCCAAATGTACTTCCTAGCATCCCTAAGAAGCTTTTTCTTTTGTTGATATGACATACCCCTCACAAGATCTCCGGTCGCTAAATAGTTTGCCAAATCCGAGAACCATGGCAAACCCTCAACCCAGGCACTAACAAAATCTATGGTTTCGTGGGGAAAAGTATCTCCTATGGAATCCTCACGAACTTCCTCTCTCTTTGGATCCTCTAAACGTGACAAATGATCGGCGTCCACATTTTCCGCTCCCTTCTTATCCTTAATTTCTATATCGAACTCGGAGAGCAAAAGAATCCATCTAATGAGATGCGGCTTCGCGTCTTTCTTTTGGAATAGAAACCGCAAAGCGGCGTGGTCGGTGAACATGGTGGTTTTGGAAAGAACGAGATATTAGCGAAACTTATCAAACGCAAACACTACGGCTAAGAGTTCCTTTTCCGTGGTGGTATAGTTCTCTTGAGCACCATTTAAATTTTTTCTCGCGTAGTAGATTGGATGAAAGTGTTTATCGACTCTTTGACCTAGGACCACACCTACGGCATAATCGCTTGCATCGCACATGAGCTCGAAAGGCAAGCTCCAATCGGGCGAAACAAGTATAGGGGCACTAAAGAGTTTTTCTTTCAAGAAGTCAAAAGCCTTGATGCACTCCTCGTCGAAGACGAAAGGTACATCCTTCTCTAAAAGTCGGGTCATGGGGCGAGTGATTTTGGAAAAATCCTTTATGAAACGCCTATAAAAGCCCACATGACCTAAGAAACTTCTAACGGACTTGACACTAGTAGGTGGAGGCAATCTACTTATGGTATCTATCTTGGCCTTATCCACCTCTATACCCTCTCTCGACACCTTATGTCCTAAAACTATCCCCTCCGTCACCATAAAGTGACACTTCTCCCAATTCAACATAAGATTTGTTTCTATGCACCTCTTAAGCATCCTATCGAGATTTAGAAGACATTGTTCGAAAGTGGTGCCATAAACCGAAAAGTCATCCATGAAAACCTCCATGGAAGTCTCAAGCATGTCTTGGAATATAGCAACCATGCACCTTTGGAATGTAGCCCGAGCGTTGCATAACCCGAAAGGCATGCGGCGATATGCATAAGTGCCGTAAGGGCATGTGAACGTCGTTTTATCTTGATCATCCGGGGCGATGGGGATCTGAAAATAACCCAAAAATCCATCGAGAAAACAATAGAATTGTTGACCCACTAGACGCTCCAACATTTGGTCAATGAATGGTAAGGGGAAATGGTCTTTCCGGGTGGCATCGTTTAACTTTCGATAGTCTATGCACACACGCCAACCGGTAACGGTACGGGAAGGGATTAACTCGTTCTTTTCATTCATAATCACCGTCATCCCACCCTTCTTTGGGACGACTTGGGTCGGGCTAACCCATGGTGAATCGGAAATAGGGTAAATTACCCCGGCATCTAACAACTTTAGCACTTCCTTCTTAACGACCTCTTGCATGTTCGGATTTAGGCGCCGTTGAGGTTGCACCACCGGCTTATAGTCATCTTCCATGAGTATCCGGTGGGTACAATAGGCGGGGCTTATGCCCTTGATATCCGAAAGACGCCATGCAATGGCTTCCCTATTCACTCTCAACACCTCTAATAACCTACCCTTCTCTCCCTCTTCTAACTTAGATGAAATAATGACGGGAAACTCGGACCCCTCACCTAAAAACGCGTACTCTAAGTGGGATGGGAGAACTTTGAGTTCTAATGGGGCGGGTTTCTCTAAAGGTGTACTCTCACTCTCACTTTTGATAGGAAGCTTCTCGTCGGCTTCCATATCAAGGACGACGAAGTCTACGGGAAAGACGAATTTATCCACTTTGACTAGAAGGTTTTCAATTATGCCACGTGGATACTTTACGGATCTATCGGCTAGAGACAAAGACATACGTGAAGGGGACAACTCTCCTAGGCCTAACCTTTCATACATAGAATATGGCATCAGGTTTATACTCGCTCCTAGATCGGCTAGGGCCCTACACTCGGTATCACTCCCAAACAAGCACGGGATGGTAAAAAGGCCCGGATCCGTCAATTTTTCCGGGACCTTGTTCAACACTACGGCGGAACACCCTCCACTAAGGGGGATGTTAGAAACCTCTCCTAACCTATCCTTACGTTTTAGAAGGTCCTTTAGAAATTTTGCATATTTCGGCATTGATTGAAGGGCTTCTATGAAAGGAAGGTTGATTCTAAGTTGTTTAGAAATCTCTAAGAATTTCCCGTACTCTTTGGAATATGTTTGGTTTTTAAGACGGGAAGGGAATGGAGCACGGGAAATATCAACATTAAGTGATGGAACAACTTGAATGGGCTTTTTACCTACGCTTTTCTCACTTGAAGGCCCCCTGGTGTGTGCGGTACTTGCTGGGATGAACCTAGGTTGCACTTTACCGGGCGCCTCCATTTCAATCTCCTCATCTACGGGGTTCTCATCTTCTATCTCAACACTCTCGGGTCTCACTACCTCTCCTAAGGTCCTACCGCTACGGGTCGAAATTGCCTTCAAAGAGCCCGATGGGTTGGGCTTCGTGTTGCCCGAAAATTGACCGGGAGGTCGCTCTTGCAACTGGCGTGCAATATCCCCAACTTGCCTTTGAAGATCTAAGAAATTTAAGTGATTATTCTTTAAGAAAGTAGCGTGTTCTTCTAAAGTACGTTAGGTAGCCTGCTCCTTAACCACTAGTTGGGTAAGAAGGTCCTCTATCCTAGACAGACTACTATTTGACCCCTCATTCTTAGGTTGAACCTTTTGGTGTGACCCCTCACCTCTGAACTGTGCACCTGAACCTGAACTAGCAAATTGACCTGTTTGACCCGAACCCCCACTAGAATAGAAACCTGGCTGTTAGTGCATTTATGTCTATCGCCTTCATCAATCCGAGCAGTAGTGAGAAACAGAAGAAAACGAGTCGTTATATTAGTGATAGATAGACAAAAAGGCAAGGTGGCATAATTGTAATAATGAGAAATCTCATTAAAAGCCAAGGCCTATAAATAGGAGCTTTATGTTTAGATTAGAGACTTTTGGCTCATTTATGTTTAGGAGAAATCTAGATCTAGAGAGAGAAAGTGATTCAAGGTGCTTGTTCTTGTTAGATTTCTAATAGAATCACGTTTATATTACATCGTGTGTGTTAGGTCGCGTTCGTGTACGGATTCCGCACGTCATACGTTCGTTTCGCAATCGTTTCGGAGTCAAAACCGGTCCTACAAGTGGTATCAGAGCAGGAGCTCGATTGCACTGATCCAACACACAATTCCGCTCGTGATTTCATCGATTTCAGATCCGGATTTCATCTATTTCTTCATCTTTTTCATATTTTTCACGGTTTTCACTGAAAATCATCAAATTGAACGAGTTTTTACGGTCCAAATCGGCTGATTTTTTTATATGTTGTGCTAAAAACACCTGATCTATAACCCTACCAAGTTTCAGATCCTCATTCCGTTTGAAAACAGCCTCATTCCGTTTGAAAAATTCTATTTCCGTTTGAAAATGACATATTCCGTTTGAAGTGTGCTCATTTCGTTTGAAACATGTGGTCCGTTTGAAATATTGGGTTAATTCCGTTTGGGGAACGTATTCAGTTTGAGAATCTCGTTTGAAAGCAGCAATCTTGTTTTAAATCGTCGTTTGAACTGAACATTTCCGTTTCAAGGGGTTCCGTTTGATAGTGTCATTCGTCCATTTCCGTTTGAAAGTGGTTCAGTAGTTCACGTGATATACTTGTTTTGATCAGATCTATATTCATCGGTTTGCATGTGAAGTTAATACTTGAGGTCCAATAACAACTTAGTTTGTCAGTTCATTAATACTTCATCGGACAAATAAAAATTGAGACATTAATGTTGGTTAAATAAGCATTTCATAATTCAACAAATTTGTCGGCCATAAATTCATGTTTGCATATGAACAATAAGTGCGGCCCAATTAGATTGACTTTAAAATAAAATAAAAATTGTTGTCGGCTCAATGTATTAAAAACAAAAATCAAAATATAACGGTCCAATAAGAATTGTATATGATCAGATCTTTAATTGTTTTGTCTGCCATTAATTGAGTTTTGCATGTGATTGTTCGGTCCAATCAAATTTAATTGTGTTTAGATCCCATTCACGTTTTGTCGGCTCATTATATCCTAAGCCCATGTGATCATCAAGGTCCAATCAAAGTTGTTTTATGAATTGTCGGCATTGATTAGCGTGTGCATGAGATATGTCAGTTTGCATGGATTGAAAGTCAAGATTTATCGCAACAAAGTCATACGGTTCAAAGCAGTCCAGTCAAGTCGCTTGACACAGTTCAGTGAGTTAGAAGTGGTTCAGGTCGTGTCTTTGTGAACCAGGTCAATTGAGAAGTGAACTCAGTTTGCATGTAGAGGGTCAGGTTGTTTGAATTTGATCCGGGTCATAGCAGTCCGCACAGTTTGTCAACCTTCAGTCCGCACAAAAAATTCACCAGTTCGAGTATTATTTTAATTCAGTTGTTTGATAGTGTTTGAACTGATTTTGTTTGTTTGTGTGATTCAAGGTAATTCAAGAAGTTCAAATCATGGCTGAAGAATTCTACAACACGTTCTTCAACGCGTACACATCCGAGTCTTCCGAGATTACAACCGTTACACCTAAAACCATTACGAAAGCGATCAATGAGAACATCAAGCATGATAACTTCTACGGAACACATTCGAAGCCACCAACTCTGGAAAGCATTGAAGATTACACGGGGTGGAAAGAGAGGTTAATTGGTTGGGCAAAAGCCTATGCTCACGAGAGCTGGTTTTGTTTGGAGTTTGGATACAAAAGGCCGACTAATGATAAAGGAGACGAGCTTCTACTCAAAGACTTACCTAAAGATGATAAAGCAGAATTCTCAGCAGAACAGAGAATGATTGCTTTGATCCAGTTGGCAATCAGAAATGACATGTTTGCTTTACTGCAACATGACGGAACTTCAAAATCAGTTTGGGAGGCTTTACGGGTTAAGGCAGAGGGTGGTAAACAAACCAGGAAGAACAAAATTGCTTTATTAAAAAAGGAATTTGATTTGTTTGATAGTCTTAACGGTGAATCAGTTCGTCAAATGATTGAACGTTTTTGTCATCTAAAAATCGAACTAGAAAGATTTAAGATTGAAAAAACAAGAGAAGAAATAATAGACAAACTTATAGAAGCGTTACCACGAGCTGATCAGTGGCAAACATTTGTTTTTATTCTGAAAAATGATGCTTTATATGATACAATTTCTCTTGATGTCTTGATAGAAAAGATAGAGAGTCATGAACTTGAGTTGCAAAAGCAGGACAAGATGAGCAGTTCTTCGTATCAGCAGAATGTTGGTCTTTATTATAAAGGCAATATAACTTCGGTGAAAGCTGATAGATCACCACAGACAGCATTCAGTGGTGAGAAGACAAAAGAACCTCAGAAAAGCTCATCAAGTTACGATCCGGGTTATCATTCATCTGCTTCAAAAGTTAGTTCTGAAGAATCTGAAGAAGTTCTGTGCAATATTGCTCTCAAATTGAAGAATTCACCGACAATGAGCATAAATGCAACTAAGCAACAAATGAGCTTTCTAGCATCTGTTCTGGAATCGTATGAAGGTCTTGTAGCTGGCAAAATTGGAAACTCAGAGTTAACCAAAGAAGACTACGACCAGATTGAGCCGGAAGAGATGGAACTCATTGACATCCGCTGGTGTTTAGCTAGTTGCATCCGCAGAGCTCAGAGATACATGGAGATTACCGGGAAACAATCGTTAGGTGGTCCGTCAACGAAGCTTGGATTCGACAAATCCAAAGTGACCTGCTTCCGATGCAAGCAAAAGGGTCATTTCAAGAGAGAATGCACTAATTCTGAAGCTGGAGGAAATGAACGTCCTTTCAACGATGACTATTATCGAAAGGCAATCTACCATCGAAGTAAAGAAGAGCCTAAAATGATTGAAGATAAACCCAAGTTAAGAGCTTGTGCAGTAATTCACGATGATGAAGGTTTTGACTGGAGCTCAATTTGTCCAGAAGAAGATCGCTTGGAAAATGTTCGAAAAACAGCTCATGGCAGATCCATAACAGAGAAAAGACAGTTTGTTTTTGTTGCTGAAATTAAAGAGGAGAACAAAGAAGAAAAGATTGTTGCTGAAGTTAAAAAGAAAACCAGAGAAGAAATTCTGAGTGCGAAAACAGACAGAGAAATAAGAATGCCTGCGAACAGAATGAATGATATGCAAAGAGAATATGATGAAGCTGTCAGATACAAAAGATGGGATAAGAAACGAGAGTGTTATGTCAACAGATATGGTGAACCTGTTGTTTCCAAGAAGGACATAGTTTTTTATGATGTTCTTCTAGTAATTCCTCGGGTCGGCGAATTTTATTCAAATGCTGTAAAAGACAAAAATTATGAGGAAAAGCTGGAAAAACTCATAAGAGAAGTCATGATATCGAGTTTAAAGAAGAGATATGAAGAGAGAATGAAGAAGAATGTTGAGTGTATGGTTGAAGAATTGAAGAAGGTAGCTGAAGAGATTAAAGCTGAAGTTGTTGAAGTGAAAGAAGAAGTTGTGGTGAATGTAGAAGTTGAGAAAGCTGTTACTGAAGAGCAGCAAGTTGAAGAAACTAAGAAGAAAGAAGAAGTGAAGAATGAGAATTTGGAAACTAGTGATGTTGGTGAAGAAGTTGGTGTTGAAGGAAAGAAGAATGATGCTGATCAGACAGATGCAGCAAACACCGAAGTGCCAATCACTGAGGTAAATTCTAACTCTGAAATCTTGAAAACTGTTGAACAGTGCAAGAAATGCATGGAAACGTGCAGTGCTTGTACTGAAAAAGACAAACAATTTATTAAAATTGAAGTTTTCAAAAATAAATGCAAAGAAATGTTGGAAAACGAAAAAGTTTTGAAAGATAATGAAGAAGAACTTTTGGAAAAATGCAAAAAGTTAGAAAAAGAAAATGAAGTTTTGAAAGAAAAGGTTTTGAAAAAGACAGAAGAATATGATCAAAAGGAAATTGTTTGTCAAGAAATGAAGAAAGAATATGACTCAATAAAATTAGCATATCACATTACAAAAGAGTCATATGAAAAAGTGAAAGATGAAATGAAATTTGCTCAATCAAGAATGAATTACTTATCTGAAACAACTAAAGAGCTTAAGCGAATGTATGAAATAAAACAAGATGTTGTTAATTCATATATTGAGGATGTTGCTAAGCTAAAGCGACAGATTGCTGATTTAGAACAGGATAACAACAAACTAAAAAGTTATCACGCGTCGTCATATGTGCTTGAATGTATTTTCAACATAAAACCGGATGGGAAAGATTCTGAGCAAAACACGAAAGGCATTGGCTCAGAGTTTCATCAAGTTCCACCACCGGAAAAGTTTGTGTTTTATGATGAAGAAAAGGTCGAAAAAGCTTTCAACCTGGTAGATCAATTGCCAAACAACATTGACGTAACCTATTCCAAATCTGATGATTCTAGTGATTCAGAGGTGGTAGGTAAGGTCGTTGAAAGTGTGTTGAAAGAAGAGTCAGTTGAATCAGGTAATTCTGAATCACAGGATGAAAATGAAGGTAATTTTCATAATGGATATCTGAAAAACACAAAATCCGAGAAGAATTTGAATGATGATTCAAAAGGATTGGTTTATACCATGATTGGATCGGACAAATTATTCTTAGATGTTGTATTCTCGATTCAGAATGTGATTTCAGAAAAGGTTGATAAAGTTTTCAAAATGGTTGAGATTGAGAAATATGAGATTTCAAAGTTTGCTGGAAAAGGTCACAAACCTTTTTATAACAAACCTGGTTACAAGAAGAAAAACATGAAGGCTGGGTTGGGTTATAAGAAGAAACAAGGTTGGAAAAGAAATGAAACTCCTAATTTTCAGACAAAGATGAGTTTTGTTCAAGAAATAAGTTTAGCAGAAGAAAAAGAACTCAAATTGAGACAGTCTAATGATGAGTTCTTAGCTCAAAAGAAAAAGCAACAACCACAAGTCAAAGATGTGTCCAAAAGAACATGTTTCAAGTGTGATCAAATTGGACATCTTGCACGAAAGTGTCCGAATCTGAAACCTGTGGACGTTGACAAAAAGAAGTCTGAAAATGTTGAGAAACAAAGATCTGAGAATGTGAAACAAAGGTCGACCAGATTTGATTCAAAACAAACTTGGAGGTACAACACAAACAAGTTTGTTTCGAACCAAACTTGGAAAACAAAACCGAATAGCTTCGATTCTAGACAGACCTGGAATTCTCACACACCCAGATTAAGAACAACACAATGTTGGAAAACAACTGTCGATGCTACAAAACCTCAAGAGTTTTGGAAACCAAAAGTTGTTGTTCAAAATCATAATGTTCAAAAAGATTCATATTTTTACAAAAGAGGTACTCCAAAAGGACAGACATGGAGTGTTAAGAAACAAGTGATTTTGGTAAAAGATGAGAAAATTGAAGTTAAAGATGAAAAAGTCTTTGTTCAGAATGACAAAGATTTTCTGAAGCTAAATGATGCATATTGTGTTGAAATGCCTAAGGTCTAACAGACCTGGGCTAAATTGTTCAAGTAATCAAGTAGTTTGAATGTGCAGGTGCTCAACAAAACCGAAGATTGTGAGATTGGAAGTTGGAGCAGCCTGACACAACGAAAGGAGGAAGAGGCTGTTGGACCCTGTGTTGGTTGAAACAGGGAGTTTATTTGTTTTTCTGTACATAAATAAACAATATTTTCAAAAACCCTAAAAATTTGGAAAAATTAAAAAAAAAAAAAACCAAAAATATGTTTTAGTTTGTTAAAAATTTGAAAAACCAAAAATATGTTTGTTTTTAATTTTTGTCAAAAATAGAAAATAAAAAAAAATATGTGTTGATTGAATACGCCGAAACCCTCACGGCTGAACAAACATGATTATTTTCACAAGATTGAAAAACGGTTTTCAAACTGTAAATATCAATGTGTTGTAAATCATGGGGGTATGTTAGATTTTCTGCAAATCAGTACACTTTAAGCAGAAAATGGATGGCGAGACAAAGCTATCAGTATTGGTTGTCAAATTTTCTTTAAATGATTTTGCATTATAGGGGGAGTATTGTTGTTAGAAAATACAAAAACATTTGAAAATTTGAAAAAGTTAAAAAGTTAAAAACATGATAAAATTCAAAAATTGAGTTTTTGCGTAAAAAGAGGAAATGATAGTACATCAGTAGACAGTTACAGTACGCTAAAGAATTAGAAAGTCAAAATGTGTTAAACGATCTCACCGTGGATGTGTCGGTAGATTTTTATACATTTAGTAAACTTTTCGGGATATAAACCTAAATTCAAACTTGCTTATTTCGTGGGGAACACTACTTGGATATATAGGTAACCCCTGAAATCTCGTTTGTAGGACCCCTCTTTCTGAGATACTAGGTCTTTATGCTTAGTGATATCTGGGGTATTATCCCGGGACTTCTGATTTTGCGGAAGCAATGGCCTAGTCCCCGTATAATACTTTACGCTTGCTTGAAACATAGCGCTGCCCTCAGCAAAAATGATGAAACAATAAAATTGATAATCATTGCTGTTGAAGAAAAGATCATCTAAAGGGGACACACCTAAAGTCAAACCGTCATCTCTCTGCTGAACGGAAGTTCTGACCTGAGCTCTCATGGTTTCGCATCTAACCCCTTACAGATATCATCTAGGTATACTCACCTGTAAGACTGAATATTGGGATCTGGATACGGGAGTATATTCAAGAGGTGGGACACATGAATGAGTTTAAGTTCTTAATACATCTAATTCGTATCCTGAATCAGTTGAAGTTTGTGTGAAAATTTAAGTGGACCAGTATATCGACAATCTAAGTGAATTGTTTAATTCTTAATGTGTAACTAAGCTCAACGGTATTTGTGACTTGTCAAAAACTGATATGATCCTCTGACGCATACTCAAACAAAAAATATTGTCTGTAAATATGTTTGTACATATTTCTTTACTGCTTTATATTTTCAGAAAAATACAAAAAGATTTTTTATTCTGCTTTATTTTCGACAACCGATGTCTGAAATGCTGAGTTTCAAAATCTAAGTAAGCTGATTGTGTTTCTGAAAATAAAACAAGTTCATTAATTTGAAACTTGAATTAAAAATCAAAAACAGTTTGTGATATCTCCAAGGTCATTAGTTTGGACTTGGATGATTAACTGTGAGGGATTTTGGATACTTAACACTGCCAAATCTGTAAAGATTGTTGATAGGGGGAGTGATTTAGATAGTTGAATAGAGCCAAGTTACGATTTCTGGAAAATTGAATGTTCAAAATGTTTGTACTTATAAATGTTTGAGAATTGCAGATGTTGTACCAGACTACGATCCCGACAGCTGAGTCTAACGGGGAGTCTGAAGACGAGATTAATGCAAGAGGAAGCGTGGAAAGCAAGGTGTCGATCCCAAAGCACGGAAGCTTGATGAAAGGGGGAGCCTGATGAAGAAAAGAGTCTACAGAAAGGAGAAGCTGAAGCTGAAGACAGATCCACCGGGATTCTGTTCGAGAAGATTCATAGAGAGAGAAAAAGATAAGACGCTACGAGATTGACTGCGGCAATATCCAAGGGGGAGTCTGTTAGTGCATTTATGTCTATCGCCTTCATCAATCCGAGCAGTAGCGAGAAACAGAAGAAAACGAGTCGTTATATTAGTGATAGATAGACAAAAAGGCAAGGTGGCATAATTGTTATAATGAGAAATATCATTAAAAGCCAAGGCCTATAAATAGGAGCTTTATGTTTAGATTAGAGACTTTTGGCTCATTTGTGTTTAGGAGAAATCTAGATCTAGAGAGAGAAAGTGATTCAAGGTGCTTGTTCTTGTTAGATTTCTAATATAATCACGTTTGTATTACATCGTGTGTGTTAGGTCGCGTTCGTGTACGGATTCCGCACGTCATACGTTCGTTTCGCAATCGTTTCGAAGTCAAAACCGGTCCTACACTGGCCCCCTATTTTGATATTGACCTGATGGAAAACCAGGGGTTACCTGAAGAGCGATAACTATTAGCACGCCAATTGGAATTACTGTTATTAAACGGGTTCGTTGGACCCCTATTTTGACCTGCTATATACTCGACCTGTTCTAGGGTAAGTGTTGGGCAATCTATGGTGTCATGTCCACCTCTACAAACTTCGCATCTATCGACCTTCTTCTTGATTTCTAGCAACTCTTTGGTGATATAGTCTAGTTGAGATACTACCTTTGAGTCTGAAACGACTTGGTTCACTCCTCGAGAGGATGAGGAAGTAATCACAGGATTGGAATTCCTGCTGGTAGCACTATGATCTATATCAGCATGAGCGAAGCTCTCAAAGAGATCATTGCAGTCAGCCACAGTTTTCTTTCCCATTAGGTGGCCTCCTGCAGATGTGTCGAATCGGGCCTTGCACTCAGGGGTAAGGCCATTGTAAAACTTTTCTACTAAAGCCCAATCCGACAGCCCATGTTGGGAACAACGCGAGAGTAAAGTTTGAAACCTCTCCCAAGCTAAGTGATATGGTTCGTCAGACTCCATTCTGAATGAATGGATCTGATCTCGAAGGCGAGAGGCCTTCACAGGTGGAAAATACTTAGCAAGGAAGGCATCCCTAAGTCCAGCCAAAGTAGTGTAAGTACCTGCTGGCTGCGAATCGAGCCATGTGGCTGCGCGGCCAGCAAGCGAAAAGGGGAAGACTTGGAGAAAGCGGGCATCAAGATTAACACCTTCGATACCGAAGGTTCTACACAGACGGGTGAGACGGTTTATATGTGCAGGCGCATCCTCATCATCACGACCGTGGAACTGACAAGAGTTGTTAATGGTGGTCATGATGTATGAGGGAATTTGCAAGGACTTGTCATTGGTGATTTCAGGGATGGTGATGGGTGAATTTGAGGTGAAACCTGAGGTGGAACGCTGGTGGACTAGGGTGACGGGAGGGTGGTGGAGAATTGTGGGGTGATGCCTTCGGGGTGAAGTCGTAGTTCGGTGGTTTAGATTGAAGTGTAGAGTCAGAAGGGGCTGAAGATGAAATTGAGGATTTTTTTACCTGAATACTGGGTGTGGAGAAGGAAAACTTGTCGATCGGTGGCTTCACTGGTCCTTGCGAACGCGTGTGGGGCATGAACTGCAAAACCAAGAACAAACAAGTAAGACAACTCCAACAAAAGACTCGAAAATACGAAAAAGACACTAAAAATTACTTGGACTCCTACGACTCACAAACACACAAAAAGCACGTAACGATATCAGTTGAAATCCAAACAAAGTAGTTAACGCAATTGCCAAGATTCCCCGGCAACGGCGCCAAAAACTTGATGTGGAAAAAGTAGTTCAACTAAATAAACTAAAATTACCCTAAATTAAGACTCAAGTAATAAAAATCTAGACTCTCTAACTTGACTAAACTACTCACCGGCAAGTGAACCGGTCGACTCTAGCACAGAAAAGTAAGTCCGGATGTCGAACCCACAAGGACTCTAATGAATTACGTTAACGACTCTATTTAGACTAGAGACTGACACGACTTAACAATTGTTGTGTTTTAGGGGGGTTTACTAAAATCCTAAAATTGCAATTAAAATGAAATTAAGACTAAGACACGACCGAAAACTAGGGTTTGATTCAGATGAGATTAACGACTACCTAGACTCGAATCCAGTTTGACTGGGAATGGACTTCTAACGGTATTATAGTTGTATGGAGCCGGGATCGTAAAATACTAAACCTTAAGGTATTTCAATGCTAAGACTTCCCGACCCTTTTCAGGAAGAAACCTAGGAAACCCTACAAGGCTGTTGTGAATACCGACTGTTAGACTTCCTCTCAGTCCTCTAACGACTCTAAAAGTGCCCTAATACGTATCTACCTCTCAGCGCGACAATCTAAGGCAATTCTAGGTTCTGACTTGGTTTATTAGACACAAAATGCAATTAGGGAACTAAGATTGACATCTCTCAAAACCTATCTTAGATATATACTGCACCGCGACCTAATAACTAACTCGAGCTTCTCAGCGACAAGTTAAGCAGAATATTTAATTCTAATTGTATTTTAATTACTGTTTCTAAGGCTATTGGCCAATTTACCCAACGATTACCCAAACCCGCAAGGAATCAAATAATCAACACAAATTTATTATGTGAAAGACATTCACCAAAATCTATGTGAAACAGTAAATAATCAACAACCAAAAGTAAATACGCATATTCACCAAATCAGAAATTCTAGAACACTTTACTTTCAGAAATCAATCCATAAACAAATAATAATTACCGTTAAAAGATCCAAACTTTAATCAAACCATCATCTTGTCTAGGTAGTATCTAGGGTTTAGCCAAGAAACATGATGTCTAAAACAAATAAATCAACTTCAAAACAAGAATTCATTGGAAAATATTGAAAACACGAAATTAAAGAAAACCGGGAGATAAACCCGAACAATCTTCACTTCCACGCTCCAAGCTTCAACCAATTGATTCCCGTCTGCTAAAACTCTCCGAAAGCCTCAAAATCTGCTTCAAAAATCGTCCTGGGGTTTCTTGGTTCGTAAGATGATCCTTAATAATCATTAACTCATGATTATATATGAAACCCTAGCCATAAACACCTAATTTCGTCAGTCAACCCGTGGTGTAGCGTGACGGGGTCTTCCCTTTGTGCTGGTGCTACACCAGCACCTCCAATATCAGATTTTTTGTTGATTGTTGGTGGTGTAGCGTGAGCAACTGACCTCCTACCCGTGGTGCTACACCACGGGTGTTTTTTCACAGCAACTTGCATCTTGAAATCAACTTTCACTCCCAAAAGCTTTCAAGAATTATTCTAACTCTTTGTGACTTGTTCCAAGATGTAATGCTTCAGCAATATAGCTCTTTCCACTCAATTTTCAGCCACTTAACGTATCAAAACCTGGAAAAACAAACTTGATCAATAGCACGTAATTCTAAATAAAACTAAACTATAAATAATGATAAAATGTACAAACTATACACGAATAAAGGATGTATTTTGCAATACATCATTAAGTTTAAAGGTTTTGCGGTTTGATCGAGACAGCACGACATCAGGGTAAACAATAGGAACTCCACCAAGCTCTAGTCGTCCGATCAGACGGGAATCACCCCAAATCAGATCAGCCAACTGTTCCTGACGGCAGTTCGTGTTCAACCCGAAATCGGTTGTCTCGTTGATAGAAATCAGATCTTGAACTGACACATCACTAAGAATAAGTAGAAGATCAGAACAAGGTCCGGTTCTATCGGTATTGAGTGCATTGAGTGTAAAAGAGTTGAAAGAAAGTAGTTAAACCATCTTTCAATCCTTTCACCACCAAACATAATTAAACATGCATAAGTAACACATAAATAACACACACCCGTAAAACAATATCCAGAACCTGTAATTCACTGCGATTCGTATTGCGATTTGATAGCGATGCGATTAGCGTTAGGTTGATTAGCGTTTAGTTAACTTTATCGCATTGTTAGTTCCTATTGTTCACAGTCGTAAAGCGATTATTGGCGATAAACATATATCGATTACTGCGATTAAGTGCGATTATTAACGTTTACTCCACATAATACAACTAAGTTAAACACATAAAAGCAGTTAATTACAAGTCAAGTCGCACGATCGATCGTTGAGCAAGGAGTGGCAGATCGTAATTAGCAATCTTCTCATCCGTTGACTTTGACCTTGACTTTGACTTTGACTTCCGGAACACGGGGTGTTACAGCCTCCCCTAGTTGAGGAAATTTCGTCCCGAAATTTTAGAAGCAGGCGTATCAAACAGCTGCGGGTACTTTGCCTTCATGTCACTTTCGAGTTCCCAGGTGAACTCTGCGCCGCGTTTGCCTTCCCAGCGAACGTTCACAATGGGAATGCGTGAGCGTCAGAGTACCTTAGTTTCTCGGCCCGTGATCTCGACAGGTTTTTCCACGAAGTGTAATGTTTCGTCCACTTGTAGATCCTCTAGAGGGACATGTAACTCCTGATCGGCCAAACACTTTCTGAGGTTCGAAACGTGGAAAGTCGGATGAACATTACTCAGTTCCTCCGGTAGTTCGAGTTTGTAGGCCACTTTGCCAATCCTTTCCAGAATCTTAAAGGGTCCCACATATCGAGGCGCGAGCTCTCCTTTCTTGCCGAACCTGATCACCCCCTTCCAAGGTGCAACCTTTAGGAGTACGTGATCGCCAACGTCAAATTCAAGGGGCTTGCGGCGTCTATCGGCGTAACTTTTCTGACGGCTCCGAGCTTTTAGTAGATTGTCTCGAATTTGGAGGATTTTGTCAGTCGTTTCTTGCAATAGCTCAGGACCGGTAATTTGCGCGTCTCCGATCTCGTGCCATACAATAGGCGATCGACATTTTCTTCCGTATAATGCCTCAAATGGTGCCATTTGTATACTCGAATGATAACTATTATTGTATGAGAATTCGACTAAAGGTAAGTGCGCGTTCCAATTACCACCGAAATCTATGACACACGAGCAAAGCATGTCTTCGAGGGTACGGATTGTTCTTTCAGTCTGACCGTCGGTTTGGGTATGGAAAGTGGTACTTAGATTAAGAGTAGTACCGAGAGCAGATTGAAACGTTTCCCAAAGACGCGAGGTAAAACGACCATCGCGGTCAGAGATGATGTCACAAGGTGTCGCATGTCGACAGATAATTTCGTCGGTGTAGATTCGGGCTAATCGTTCCACCTTATAGTCTTCTCGTATCGGCAGAAAGTGAGCGGATTTAGTCAAGCGGTCAACGACAACCCAAATAATGTTGTGACTTGATGGCGTGCACGCTAGTTTCGTTATGAAATCCATAGCTATACTTTCCCACTTCCACATAGGGATCTCGGGTTGGACAAGTAAGCCAGAGGGTCTTTGGTGTTCAGCCTTGACTTTAGAACAAGTTAGGCACTTCGAAACATAGATGGCGATATCCCTCTTCATTCCAGGCCACCAGTACCGTTGACGAAGGTCATGGTACATCTTATTGGCACCCGGATGAATAGAATAGCGAGATTTGTGGGCTTCGTCTAACAAGATTTGTCGCAAGTTGGTACGCCTGGGAATCCAAATTCAGTCCAAATAATGGAATATACCATTTGATTTATTCACGAGTTGAGCGCCATTATGCATAATCCGTTCCTTTTTCAAGGTACGCTCGGTAAAGCAAGCATGTTAGGCGTCGCGAATAAGAGTCTCGAGATGGTACTGGGCTTGAGTATTACGAACGCTATGCAAATAGCTTCATCGACTGAGAGCGTCGACAACGACGTTTGCTTTTCCTGGGTGGTAACGAATCTCACAGTCGTAATCGTTGAGTAGTTCTACCCACTGGCGTTGACGCATATTCAGTTTTTTCTGGCTAAAGATGTGTTGTAGGCTCCTATGGTCGGTGAAGACCGTACACTTAGTACCATAAAGGTAGTGTCGCCAAATCTTTAGGGCAAAAACAACTGCGCCAAGCTTGAGGTCGTGTGTGGCGTAGTTCTTCTCGTGGATCTTGAGCTGACGAGACGCGTACGCGATAACCTTGTCTCGTTGCATAAGGACACAACCGAGACCGAGGTTAGAGGCATCACAATAGACTATGAAGTCGTCGTCTCTGTCGGGCAAGGAGAGAACGGGAGCGTTGCAAAGCTTAAGCTTGAGAGTTTGAAAGGCTTCCTCTTGCTCGGTTCCCCAAGCAAAAGGCTTGTCTTTGTGCGTGAGAGAAGTAAGTGGTACATCGATTTTTGAAAAGTCGGAGATGAATCGGTGGTAGTAACCCGCCAATCCGAGGAACGAACGAACTTCGGAAGGGTTCTTTGGTGTGACCCAGCTCTTAACGGCTTCGATCTTCACGGGATCGACATGAATTCCTTGACTATTAACGACGTGACCCAGGAATTGGACCTCCTCCAACCAGAATTCGCACTTGGAGAACTTGGCATAGAGACGGTTTCCTTGGAGTAACTCAATAACCAAACTGAGATGTTGCGCATGTTCGGCTTTTGATTTGGAATAGATCAGGATATCATCGATAAACATGATGACGAAGCGGTCAAGATAGGGTTTACACATGCGATTCATTAGATCCATGAAGACAGTGGGAGCGTTAGTCAAACCAAAAGGAATAACAACAAATTCGAAATGACCATAACGGGTTCGGAATGCGGTTTTAGGTATATCTTCCTCTTGAATTCGTAACTGATGGTATCCTGAACATAGATCAATCTTGGAAAAACATGTAGCACCTTGTAGTTGATCAAATAAATCGTCGATTCGAGGCAAGGGGTATCGATTCTTGATAGTAATCTTATTCAGTTCCCTATAGTCGATGCACATCCGGAACGATCCATCCTTCTTTTTGACGAAAAGGACAGGTGCGCCCCAAGGAGAGGTGCTAGGGCGAATAAAGCCTTTATCAAGTAGTTCCTGGAGCTGACTCGAGAGTTCCCGCATTTCTGACGGGGCGAGTCGATATGGGGCTCTAGCAACAGGATTGGCTCCAGGAATGAGGTCGATTCGGAAATCGATATCACGAGTGGGACGTAATCCTGGAAGATCTTCAGGGAAGACGTTGGGATAATCACGGACAACGGGTACTTGGCCTACCTCTTTAACTTCCTTTTTCTTTGCTACTACAACGTGTGCCAAGAAAGCTTGGTATTCCTTGCGGAGATACTTGCTAGCCTGGACACATGACATGAGTTGGAGTTTCTTCGAAGCGACTTCACCATAAACACACAATTGATCACCATTAGCGAGTGAGAATCGAATCATCTTGTCGAAGCAAACAATTTCAGCATGATTCTCCCGAAGGAAATCCATACCTACTATGATATCAAAACTACCGAGTTTCATTGGTATAAGGTTAATCAGAAAGATGTGACCGTTGAGATCGAGAGTACAGTCACGTAAAACAGAACTGACGGTGACGGTTCTTCCAGTGGCAACTTCTACGTCGAAGGTCGTTGGGAGGTTAGCGCGCTTACGATTTAGGAGCCTTTCGAATTTAAACGATACAAAACAGTTATCGGCTCTAGTATCAAATAAACACGAAGCATATATACCATTTACGAGAAACGTACCGTTGACCACGTTGTTGTCTGCCTGAGCCTGACGGGCATTGATGTTGAAGACTCGCCCGCGGGCTACTTGTTGTGCTTGTTGTTGCTGCTGTTGTGGTTGTTGTTGCTGTGGTGCTGGCTGCTGCTGCTGTTGTGGCTCTTGCTTAACCACTCTGTTGGGGCAGACATTTGCGAAGTGGTTGGGATCACCACACGCAAAGCAGACTCGTGCGTGAGCAGCGGGTGCAGGAGCTGCTTGCTGTCCTTACGGAGCTGGTAGAGCAGGAGCTTGTGCTTGAACTGGGGCTTGAGTTTGACGTGCACGGTAGTTAGTGGTGAAATGGTCGTACATGTTGCAATGTGCACAGAATCGGCATGCGATACCAGTCGGGTGATGATAGGTGCAAGTAGGGCAGAGCGGGTGTTGGTCGGTGTATGCACGCTTGGCAAGCGGTGCATTGGCCACAGGCGCCGCTACTTGACGCTGCTGAGCTTGCGGTTGGGCAGGTACTGCTTGGAGAGGTGCGGCAGCGACTGCACAGTTCTTGTTACTAGAGTTGCTGTTCTTTCTCTTGCGACGTGACAACTTTGACGATTGCGGTACGGCGGTTGCTTCAGTGGCGGTAGTTGCATTGGTTGCTTGATGAAGACTTTTGGCAGCTTTATCGAAATAACCAGACCTTACTCGCTTATCATTGATCTTAGTGGCGAGCAGGTAGGTTTCCTCAATAGTTGTCGTCTTTGCAGCTTGCACAAAGTCTGCAACACAATCTGGAAGAGCGCGGATGTATTTCTTGATTGCAATCTCGGGAGTTGTCACTTGACCTGGACGGATAAAACTGAGCTGCTTGAAGCGGGCAGTTAAACCAGCGTTATCTCCGCCATCCTGCTTGATGTGCCAGAATTCATCCTCGAGCTTTTGGAGTTCATGGGGAGGGCAGAACTCTTTCATCATGAGGTTCTTCAACTCATCCCAAGACAATCCGAAAGCTGCATCGTTCCCTCGCTTGTTTCTCTCAGCCGTCCACCATTCAAGAGCGCGGGATTGGAAGATGCCGGTAGCATTGATTGTGCGGAGGTCTTCTGGACAGCCACTCTGGCGCAAGGTGACTTCGATAGAATCGAACCATTGGAACATAGCCGTAGGCCCTTCTGTCCCAGTATATTCTTTTGGACCGCAGGCTTTGAACTGCTTGAAGCTAAAAGTCGCTTTAGGGGTTTCTGTCCTGGATTCTTCCGAGGATTTGCTAGCATTTTGTTTATCTCGCTGAAAATCTGCGGAATCACTTTGACAACTTGACTTGCGACGAGTGAAGCGAGTCGCTTGTCAGCTTGTTTGCGTCTAGCAGCACGAGAAAGGTGTGATCCAGATGACGACATTGTCTGCAGCAGACATCGTCACATGACTAAAACACGATTCGATTACGTCTAGCATAGTATATTATCTTACTCAAGGCTACTTATATACGTATAAAGCTCTGGACTACATAAACACAAAATCAAGTAGGCACATAATACACAGAAGCACGTAAGCAGATAAGCACGTAATCCACGTAATCACAGAAGGATATAATCCTACTATATTTTACACATATTCACCTACTTATATTGTACAGAATCTCCTACCTTTCACAGCGAGTATCGATTTGCGATTGCGAGTCATAGCGTATTATCAGCGATTTATCAACGTGGTGCGAGTTGTGTGTGTTTAGGTAGAGCGAGAAGCGGGGAATCGAAACCATCACTACCACCGTACTGTTTACCTCAAAACGCTAACAAATAACATTTAAAACCTCATAAAGTAAATAATCTCAAAATTGAAACACATAAACGCATAAAATTAGCGAGGTCGAGTTTGAAATCGAAAATAGATTGTCTTGGAAAATTAGACATTGACTACCCAAGGTGATTCGACTATTCACAAGGACTTTAAGTGCACACTTTGGCCTTCTGGTCTGTGCTCTTGCCTCGATTCTGGGCATTCGGCACGCATCCTTCCGGTTAACAGTGCGTCTCAAGTTGTTGGAGTTCGTCTAGACCTTGGTGAGAGTTTTGTAAAACAAAGTAGGGATTTGGAACTAGTCACTAAGATGCGGGTTTCACCCATAACCTCATGACTTAGTTCCTGTGCGTGATAAAACTATGAGGCAGTGCGGAAGATGTTCCACCCCCTACTTATTAGAGTTTTTCGTCGAGATATGGATTTCAATCCTGAGTCAAAGCAAATTCTCGTGTGTTTATAGTAAAGAACGCGTCGAGCGAGTGATTCAATCGAGAGTTTGCGGTTTTCACACCTAGTCTCGACTAAACCACTTGATTGTGTTGTGCTAGCCTTAGGAAAGGCTAAAACGACTCAGACAACCTTTAGGAAAGATTGTCGAGCGTTTGGAGATTGAGCGGGAATACTTCGTACGAAGTGCACAACTCGGGCAATGTCACCTACTTCTTACGAGATATTTCACTCGAGCGAAGTAACTCACCTTGTGCGAGTTGTCCCAATTCATACGGGTATCCCTAGTATAGCATAAGCGATAGAGTTCACACAAATAGGGGTCGCATTGGGTACTTAGACTATAGTCTAGGTCGATTCTAAGACAACAACCCAGACTAGATTGTGTCTTTCCTAGTTCCCTATAGTTATGGCTCTGATACCAATCTGTCACACCCCAACCGATGGTGGAATCATCGGGGCGTGACACTGAGCGAAACAGATTGTCCATGAGTATCCATAACAACTATTAATTACCAAATACTTAAACGTCATGTCCCATACCATACCATAACATATCCAAATAAAACAGTTATTACAAATAATTGTCTCACAAACAAATACTGATCCGACAACTCAGATTTCAAATAGACAATTTGTTTATTTGTTTCTAGACTCTTACTAGCCTCAATTTCATCACACAGCAAACCAAGCATCCTAGCATCTTAAGCACCTGCCACATACGTTAAAGTAAAAGTCAATACACATAGTGTAAAGGTGAGCATACAATTTTGATAGTATAATAGAGTTCGAAATCGTTTACGCATAACCAGCACGTACAACGTGTGATGTGAAGCACGTAAGTTATCGACAAAGATCCTATCAATACCAATGACTGCGAGTTGACTACATAAGGCAGTTCGCAACACATATTCACCACTGCGAACATGTGAGTAATGGTCCTTAACAACCCCTGAGTGAACAGGTGCTGAGTCCAAACTATAGTACTATCGTTGCTAAGGCAGGTAGACAGCAATCTATGTGTAAACATAACAAACAGGCATTCATCGAGTCACGTATAACATACTGTAATGGTTAGTGTTAAAGTGTTTGCGTTGTGTGTTCGATGTGATTTGAATATATGTAACGTATGTAACACCCAAAAGTGCGTAAAGCAAAAAGGGATCAAGTATACTCACAGCGATGATGGATTGAAGGGAGCGCTAGAGAATGTGTCAGCCTAGTTACAGAATGATAACGGTAAGCGATAAGTGGCATGTAAAACGATGCAAGTGTTGAGGTGGCAAGTGATCCGGACGGATGACTATCCGATCGGATGGTCATCCGATCGGATGGCCGTTCGGTCGGGTCGTCACTCGTTTGGAATGGATGTGTTTGTGTATGATGGCTTTGAAGTTTTCGTTGTAGCATTTTGTAAAACGAGAAGTATCCTTACCATTCAGGTCACCCGTTCGGACGGTCATCCGGTCGGATGGCCGTCCGCTCAGACGACTACCCGAGTGGAGGCTACCAACTGTTAAGTGTAGAAGTATTTTTCGCCCGATCGGACCTTCGTTCGATCGGATGGTAATCCTATCGGACGGCAGTCCGTTCCGCGACTGTTTCGTTTGAAATTTGTTAAGTTTGAAGGTTTTGCGGTTTGATCGAGACGACACGACATCAGGGTAAACAATAGGAACTCCACCAAGCTCTAGTCGTCCGATCGGACGGGAATCACCCCAAATCAGATCAGCCAACTGTTCCTGACGGCGGTTCGTGTTCAACCCGAAATCGGTTGTCTCGTTGATAGAAATCAGATCTTGAACCGACACATCACTAAGAATAAGTAGAAGATCAGAACAAGGTCTGGTTCTATCGGTATTGAGTGCATTGAGTGTAAAAGAGTTGAAAGAAAGTAGTTAAACCATCTTTCAATCCTTTCATCCTCGAAAACGTTTAGATTTATCTGAAAACTTTGTTAAATCATGTGGAAATCGTGCAGATCCAAGTTGTTCTTGGTGGAATGAAGCTAACCTATGAAGTTCATAAGAACTTCATGATGATGTCACCCTAGAACACCCCAAATCCAGTGATTTCACGGTTAAAGGTGAAGATTGTTCGGTGAAAAAGATGAAGAATCAAGTGTAGATCATAGAAGTACAAAGATTTAGGAAGAAACTTACAAGAATCAAGAGAAATCGAGAGAAAAGTGTGCTTGAGCGCCTGGTTCGGGTGAAGGAGCTGTGACATCAAATGATGTGACAGGTGGGGGTATTTATAGGGTTTCCAAAAGAGGAAAGTGCACATGTGTCGAGTGGATCACCGATCGGATGGCCGTCCGATCGGATGGCGACCCGATCGGTTGGCCATCCGATCGAGTGGTCACTCGATCGAGTGGCTCTGGCGAGTTGGATTTCGTGCTTTCGTTTCGAGTGCTGAGCATTGCGATGCGATTTGAGCGAGCGATGCGATAGTATTACCCATTAATCCTAACCACTATATCTAACATACAATCATTATAAATAACTTGCGCTTAGCATTTGCGATTAGATTGCGATTCGATTGAGTTGCGATATCGATTGCGATTGATCACCACCAAACATAATTAAACATGCACAAGTAACACATAAATAACACACACCCGTAAAACAATATCCAGAACCTGTAATTCACTGCGATTCGTATTGCGATTGGATAGCGATGCGATTAGCGTTAGGTTGATTAACGTTTAGTTAACTTTTTCGCATTGTTACTTCCTATTGTTCACAGTCGTAAAGCGATTATTGGCGATAAACATACATCGATTACTGCGATTAAGTGCGATTATTAACGTTTACTCCACATAATACAACTAAGTTAAACACATAAAAGAAGTTGATTACAAGTCAAGTCGCGCGATCGGTCGTTGAGCAAGGAGTGGCAGATCGTAATTAGCAATCTTCTCCTCCGATGACTTTGACCTTGACTTTGACTTTGACTTCCGGAACACGGGATGTTACAAATTCAAAAGGGTAAACAAGTAATTTTCTTATTGATTTAATTAATTGATAACCTTCCATAATCGCCACCCTTAATTATAGGAATACGAATTAAGAATTAATCTACGAATTTGGGTCATCTCGTTCAGAACTGTATAGTGTTATATATTTTTATATAGTGCTATATAGTGTTATATGGTGTTATATAGTGTTTTTTGGTGTTATATAGTGTTATATGATGGATGTATAGTGTTATATAGTGTTATATGGTGTTATATGGTATTATATGGTGTTATGTAGTGTTATTTAGAGTTATATAGTGTTATAGTGTTATATTTTGTCTAATAGCATGTCTATGATAGATGTATAGTGTTATATATTGTTATATAATGTTACATAGTGTTATATGGTGTTATATAGTGTTACATAGTGTTATACGGTGTTATATGGTGTGATATAGTGTTATATGTTGAATGTAGAGTGTTATACATTTCTTGTAGCAGTTACATATTTCTGGATTTTTTAGAATGTCCGAATTTTAAAATAAGTTTAAAATTGAATCGCTAGAATTTAGGAGTGAACCGCTAGAATTTAGGAGAGGTTACCTAATTTGAAATATATACAAATACACTATTACCCCTACAATTTTCAAATCAGTCCAAATAATTAAAACACAATTTATAATTTGGTCCCTATTGAGCTCAACCATTAGATCAAAGATCTGATGGTTTAAAACACTTCTCACACTTTTGAATTAATGTATACTATCCCTACCCAATATATATATATTTGTATTTAGGATCTTTTTATCATCTATTATATGTACTAGTTGTAACACCCGTGTGAATACACGGGTATGTTTAATAACGATCGAAATCAAATACTAAAAAACATATTATAATATATCGTTTAAATTGTTTGCGTTTAGGTACATATCTTTATAAAAAAATGGTAAAGACAGTATCTGTTAGGACATAAAAATTTCATTACTATGTTACGAACAAAGAGAAAATAAATGCCATTACTTGACACCATAGACCCACTTTTCTTGGTTGGTTGTGTAAGTCATCAACTCCTCTAGAAGCAATAGCAACTCAATCATGTTGACTCCAAATTATTAATTATCTCAATAAAGAACTTCCATTCATTCATCTTGATGAAGATCTTCTAGCCAGGCTTACAACCACGACTCCCCTTCAGAATTTCTTCCAGATTCTCTGAACGCCTAAAAATTATCACAACAACAATGTCAGTATTGCAATTACTTTTTAAGTAATTGAATCGAACGGTTCTTGCTTTTATCATGCCTCTTAGTAGAAAACTTTAAGAAATCAAACAGTTCAGTTGTATTAATAACAAAAAAATTCAAACGGGTCGAATGACTTAAAAGTACAAACCAAGATTTAAAAAATTCAAATGGGTCGAGTGACTTAAAAGTACATCAGCCTCTACTTCGGCGGTAATATTTCGAATAATGCAATCATAGAAGGAAATTAGATAATGTGAGTCGGTGTGCACGGTTCGGTTTTCGGTTTTAACAACGCTTCGGTTTTTCGGCTTTTGGAACAAAATTACGTAGGATTCAAAAATAAAAAGTACAAACCAAGATTTAATTTTGTTTCTTAGATGTTCACATTTAAGTTATTATATTTAACCTTTTTAATTAATATTGTTCACGTAAATCGAACTTTCTAATCTATTTATTGTAGGCAATAGATAAATCATCTTTGAGATAGATAATTCGTAAACAATTATATAAAAATTGATAAAAATGATTTTTTAAGTTATTCAGTTCGGTTTGGTTTTTATAAACTGCAAAACCGTAACTGAACTGTAAATTTCAGTTCGGTTCTTTGTGCAGTTCGGTTTTTTCGGTTCGATGGACGACCAAATGCTAGCATCAAACTTTCTTACAGAAATCTTGAAAAAGAGTTAAAAACCGGTAACTTCAGCTGGTCTAAAAACTGGTAACTTAGCAAAAGAGTTAAAAACTAACCAGTAAGATTGCTTCGACACTGGTCCTCATACCTACCTTCATATAGCTGCAAAACCAAATTGTTTATTCACTTCATTAACTTTACGCAACAGAAATATTAAAAAAGAGATCACAAAGTGCTAGCTGACAATCAGTTACCTTAGGCTTATAAGTTAAATCAAACCCTAATAACCTTCAATAAACTCTAAATCAAACTCCTTTAATAGATAGTATAGATTTGGTAGCGAAGCTCACTCCTCATATCTGACACATAATCAACATTAACAACCTAATAAGATCCGAACACTAATAGTAGTAATAGAAAAGTATCTTGAAATAAAAAAGAAAATGCAAGCATAAAATTTATGAATAGTTTTAATTTTTAATTGAGTAAATTAAATTCAATTTTGAAAATGACCCATTTTAGAAAAGACTCATTTCATCCAAACCTGTTTTAATCGAGTTCATCACACCACTTACCAAAGGTGAAGCCTTCTGGTTATCCTCTAAATGTCTTTTGACAGGCGTCATGAAGTTCTTAGCCGTGATTGATATGTAATACCAATCACCTTTATTATAAAAGAAAGTTTCGAATAATGAAAACCCCAAACATGTTAACGGGTCGAAACCCAAAATGTCTATTTGGTGCACACAACCTCATAAGCATTTTGATTATTGTTATTATATCAAGTGGTAAAAAACTGTGGGTGAACCTGATCCGACCCCTTATAACCCACTTTAAAACTTGTTTCAACCTACACATGTTTTGACCCAATTATGAATTACCCTGAACTTTTGTAGTAGAATTTCCATCATAACTGATCCTTATCTACATGTAATATTTCTATTAATTTTATCTCTAATTATATAGATATCTAGTGTGTCAACTATGAGCACATAATTTAAATTAAATCAATAACTGTCTAGGTTTAAAAAAAAGGAATCTAGGAGATTTTGTAGTGTGTCAAGTATCATCTGAATTAACCACCTCTAATCAGAACTAATAACTTGTATCTACTTTATAGGACTAAATTTATTAGTTTTAAGTGCACCAATAATACGTAACAGTACAACATATTATAAGTTTTAAAAAAGATACTACACCTCACCTTAGCTCTGTTGGAGTGGTGACAAAATTAATCATGTTTGAGGGGATTTTAAATTTTCATATTTAAAAAAATAGCCTAAAATATTTAAATTATTAATTTAATATTCTTATCTTAAATTTAAATGGGTCAAACAGATTGGGTCCAAGGTCCCTTAAAGTATATTTATAGTTCATGTGCCCTCTTAAATGGCTAACTAAAAAAACTAATTTAATGTTGTACTAATATTAACTTTTGAAAATCTTTTTCAATTCATTATTTATAAAAACAATTTAAGTAGACAAAAACATGGTTTGTAAGTCAACTGGCCCATGCCCCGTTAACAACATTCGAACCTACAAAACGGCCGAAAACACCAGATTTTGAAGTTAGTTTATTTGAAAATGTAATTAATTACCAGAGCTAACCCAAATATGAAAATGATCCAAGTTGAGATGGACCCAAAAATTGTCTTTACCTGAAGACTGTCGATCATACGTTGATAATCTGATACATGAGTATCAACTGTGCCAATATTTTTCTGATTAAACAAATATCATCATCATCATTAACTTCTTTACATAAGAGTCTAAAAAGTAAAAACCATGCTAACAACTTGTACTTGGATGTGTGTTTTGATTTCCTTAGCTCGGTCTGCGTATTTCAAGGTATTAGCAGTGTGATGATACTGATTATCAGCTGGTGATATAGTTGCAATCATAACCGTTTGAGAATTGCCACTCAAGCCAACTTTAAGAATTCGAGCCAACTTGCTGAAAAATATTAGTGAGTTAGTCAACCAATGCTAATGAATTATGTTAAAGCGTTAAGCTACTTATTAGTTATTAAAATCCTACCTATTGAGATAAGGGAAGTATGCTAGACCCTTTTTATGCTGTTTTCTTAAAGCATTTATACAGTTTGCCAACGCAAGAAGTGATCGGTTTATATTTGCACCGTCTCTTAATTTCTGGCGACCGTTATTAGTTTCAGAGGCTCGTTCACTGCATCATTTTTTGGGTTAGTTTTTTTCAAGCTCAAATGTAAAATCAAAAGCTGACCCATGACTAAACCGAACTCATACATAAAACCAAAACCGATCAGTTTCTTGAAACCAAAATTTCGACTTTGTTCGGCTTAAGCCCAAAATCAACCAATACACACCCCTAACTACAGCTATTATACAACCATTCTAATTTCTATCTAATGGGACATAAGAGTTTAGGCATAAAACTTAACCATGATTTTGTAAACATCCACAAAGAATCGCATGAAAGCTATAGGTGTCTTGCCTTTAGAAATTACTCTGGTGTTTCAATGAATATTGTTACACTTTAGACTATTTGTAAACGAAAAAGTAGCAATACATTAGAAGGGCAAGGCACCACACTTTATTTTTTAGGTAATAACATAGTTTTGCACTTCAATCCCTGAACACATGAAAGTAAAATAATGTAGTAAGGAAGTTAACGTTTAGGCTAAAACAAATAGAAGCTCATTTCACAAGTAACAAATGTAAAAAAAAGCTATTAACCAAACGAAGACTACTTATATACCTTTGGCTAGATGTAGCTATTAACCAAAAAAAGCTATTAACAACCTCGATATCATCTCTAAATGTAGCTATTCTCAATACCAGCCTTCCAATTCTTCCAAAACCTGCAAGGTTAACACGACAATGCTCTTCAATCCCCACGCTTATAGACCGTAACAAACAAAATGATATACATGTTCACTTTCATAAGATAATGTAAGTTGTCAAAACTGAAGCCCCAATTTCAATCTCATCCACCTTAAATGTGCACAATTAGCACATAAATTGCCTGAATATCACATAAACATCCTTAAAAAGAAGAATTAAAAACAACAATAAATCAAACAATTCAAATTAAACAATTTGTTCGTGAATGAGATGTCTTGCATGATTAAATTCAAATTAAACCACCACGAAAATCAATAAATCAAACAATTCATCAAAAACCTAAACACAGACCTGAACTATAAAGACGTAGATCCAAGCGAACCAAATGATGCGGACTGAAGCTTTGTGGCCGATCTCCAAAAAGCAGGATGGTAGCCTGAAACACTTGACACTTTACCGAAAGAACAGGATGGAAGCCCTAATTTGAGATTAATCCAATTGAGATTATTATAAAATCTAATTTCCCCAAAAAAAACCCTATTCCTACACACAATAATCAATTAATCACATACCAGAGTCATCAGTCTCAGAAACTTGAGATCCCAAAGAGAAATTAACACCCTCAAACTCATCTTCATCTTTCTTCTTCTTCTTCTTCTTCTTCAACATGTTCCTCAACTTTGCAGGAGACAACCCTCCACCCCCACTCCCCTGCCACCAAAACCACCAACTTCAAATCAAATCAAAATTAAACAAAAACCCATGTTAAAAATCAAAACTTTAACACATGGGTTACTTCAATTTGACGACATAAACAAATAATGTCAAGATCTGACAGATCAAAACAGGGTAATAGAAACAACCCAGATGAGATCAATCAAGATTCAAGAAAAGGGCAAATGGGAAACGTAAATAATTGCATCAACGGCTAATGAATATTGTTCTAACGTAGATATATGTAACACCCCAAAACCCGAATGTTTATAATTGTCGAATGTCCCTAAATGACTTAGCATAAAATAAATAACTAGGCTATTTAACCTAGTTAAGTGTGTGGTTAAAAGTATTAAAAGACAAGAGTTTTACCAATATTATTTAGTGGAAAACTTTAAGGGCTAAAATGGGGCAAAATGAAAGTTAAATTTTATTTATGAAAAATACACATAAACACACACACGTATGTGTGTTTGAGAAGAGCCAGGAAGCTCCATGAGAGCTCTAAAACCCTAAGCATGAAGATCATCAAATTGGAAGGGTAAATGAAGTCTAAATCCATAACCGAGTATGGATTAATGATCACCTTCTCAATGGGATCATAAGGTATGTCTTAAAAGTTAGATTGGTGATCTTTCACGAAGTGGGTTATGTTGTAATTGACGAAATTGTATGAAATTAAGAATGAGTATGTGTTAGAATCATCATATAGCTCATGGATTGTGCTTGGTTTAGGTTAATTTGATGTTTAGAGATGAAACCCGTTGATTATGGTGATGATGACAACGTGAATGATCACCCATGTCCAATTCTTGCTAAATATTGATGTTTTCTTTTGATTTTGATTTGTATGATGGATTCTTGTTAGAGGAATTGAAATAAATGTGATACTAGTATGTTTAATGTTTATGCATGAATGATTCATGTTGATTAGAAGGAGGAATTTGATGAATTATGAATGAGATTAGAAGGATATGCATGAACTAGTTGTACACTATGCTTAGTAGGTAGTACACACATCATAAGTATGATGAAATTATGAAGAACATAGGATTAGGTCACTTGTAAGTGATTTACAAAGTAGTTATGAAGTGGGTTATTGATGATATGAAAGAAGTAATGATATGCTTATGTTAATAATGTTGAAAATCATATTATGTGTTAGTATGTTTAAAGGAAAATTGGATAAGAAATGATGGATTAGCATGTTTTAAGGTTAAATGATAAACTTAATATGAGATCCGTGTGATAAAAAGGATTTGATGAATGATGAACAAGCTAACTATCTTGAGAATGATATGTGATAGTTGATGCTTGATAAGCGTCATGGAAGCTTGAGAAGGAAGCGGGTCAAACCGGACTAATGCGCAAGGGAAGCATATTCGGACGCTAGGTAAGTAAAGCTTACACCCCTTTTTTTGTAGGATAATTATTCATGGTATAAATTAAGAGTATGATAAGTTAAATATATGAGGAATGATATTTTGGCAAGTTTCGATACGGGTTGGAACATGTGTCTATGATAAGAAACTAAGTTGAGGGTGAAAGGGGGTAAAAAGGGTATTATGGTAATTTTGATTACGAGCTAACGATAGAATACGGTACATGGATGGGATAATGAATAATTACTATCCCATAAGGATGAAACGGTCTTTTAGACCAAACCGGTCAAATGTTGAAGATATCACCATTTGACGATGTCGACTAATGATTTTACTGTCAAGTACTATGAATTCACAGGGTGAATAGCGAAAGGATTTGCGTTGTTATTAACTAGCACTTTAGTGGATGAGGTATTAAAACGGGTCATAGCTTTGACTCGAGCAAGGTATGTATGATTAGAGTTATAGTTAAGTAGTAGGATTGGTTAAATATGCAATGAAGTCCTTTGTTGCAAAGGATGGAGCAAAGTTGACAAAAACGCCCTTGATAGGTATATCGGGCAAATGACCTTAAAAGTCATTTGGAAACGAGCTATTCGATTAGAGTAATGCTTTGGTCAAGTATGAAAGCGAAGGGTATGGTTTTGTATGTCATAGACCATTTAATGCGTAAATACCCATAACGGGTCGAAATAAGCTTTTGAGCGAAAATGGGTTAAGAGGATGCAAGGCATCCGAGAATTTAATCTCTTATGACAGTCGTCGTTGAAATTATTGAGTTCATATGAAGTTGAGGTCAAATCAACAGATTGTTTTGATAAATGCATGACGGGTCGAATAATTCGTAAATGAATAATAAGCCGAAAACATATAAGTCAAGAATTCCCTTAACCCGGATGTTGGATTTTAAGTTCACATGATAGAATGTGAATTTACAATCATGTAGGAAGAAACGGGAGGTTAAACGGGTAAACGGTTTAAAAGTTATGCGAGTTTTAGTGCGTACGAACGACGAAAAACAACACAGCAGGAAAACTGATTTTCAAGAGGCCGTAGCCTACGCCCTAATGGGCCGTCGCCTACGACCCCTGGAAAGTCAGTTTTTGCTGACGGGTTATTTTGCTGCCAACGGAGGTTTTTGGCTACGTGTAAATGCAAGGGCCGTCGCCTACGCCCCCTAGGGCCGTCGCCTACGCCCCCTAGGGCCGTCGCCGACGCCCTCCCCATGTCCTAAAAGCTGAAATTTTGTTATTTATGTGATTTATGCATCGTAGGCTTCGGTATATTATCCGTGGACTACGGTGGGCCTCCCAAACATGATTTTTATCGTTCCTTTGATGTATATGGGCTATAAATCTAATTCCAAGTCCAATGTGATTAATGTATGAGTATGTAAGAGGTATGTAAGATATTGAACGTGTACATAGGAACGTATGTACGCATGTAGATGTGTATTTATATATATATGAAGATACGCAGGAGTATATGCATGTATGTAGAGATGTAGAAATGTAAGTACGTATGTAAATGTGTATGTATGTATGCATGAAGGTGCATATGAGTGTATGCATATATGTAGAGGTATAGTAAGGCATGTACGTATGTAGATGTGGATGTATGCATGAAAGAATGTATGTACGCATGATTTAGATGCGTTGAGTAATACGTTTTTAATGGTGTGCCATGAGGATGAAAAGTAATGCAGGTACATTATTGAAGCCTCACCAGGATACGGATACGCAGATGAAATGCTTAAAGCTAGAAAGATAATGAAAGGGGTAGTGTACAGGAATAAATTTTGTTTATGTATTGTGTGCTAATGTTATGATTGTACGTGGTGAGTGCAGGTTGTGCAAATCACGGGCGATTATCACGAGGAGTAGAGATCGATGACCGAGTCACAAGATAGATTGTACGGGATTAATTGAGTATGTACTTTAGCAAACGGATGTTATGCTTTTGTTTTGTAAAACATATATTTTTAAAATGAACTTTCAAGTAAGTCAAGACGTGTGTAATGAAAGAAATTTTACGGCACGAATTTCTGCTGCGACTTTTGTCAAATATGTACTAGGGTCTTACAATATAATAATAAGATAAAGACAAGAAAGAATCAGACCTATGGGGGGCTTTTGTTTATCAAGCAGCAGCAGATTTTGTCTAGTAGTGATGGTGAATGAATGTTGTTCAAGCAGCATCGTATTTCTGAACAACCGGATCGAAGATGTTCTTCTGAGTTGAAGAGAGAGAGAGAGAGGTGTGAAGGTTTTGAATTTTGAAAATGAGCTGGACTATATTTGATTGAGATTTGATTGAGAGAGAATAAGATTAAACTTTTTACTTAATAAAAACCCATTTGAATTTTGAATTTGATTTTGAAACTCCCTCCTAAAAAAATCAATAATTTATCTTAATAAAAATCGGATTTATGACATCACCTTGGACTATGTGGCATAGCTGAATGGTTGACATGTAGGCAAAATTAGGTCAGCGTCTAGGCCTGTAAACGAACCGAACGAACACGAACATAGGCATGTTCTTGTTTGTTCATTTAATTTTAACCGAACATGAACACGAACACGAACATGTAATCGAGCACATTTTTTTGTTCGTGTTTGTTCATTAAGAAATTGGGCATGTTCGTGTTCGTTTATGTTCGTTCGTTTAAAGCAAAACGAACAGTTCACGAACACAAACGAACAGTTCACGAACACAAACGAACATAAACAAACATAAATTAACATGATTGAACAAACATAAACGAACACAAATGAACGTGATTGAACAAATATAGACAAAAACAATTTAACATTAGTGAACACAAATAAACAAGTCTAATATATTACAGTTTATCCGAAAACACATCTAAATTTGGGTTCATAGATGCTAAAATTAAGTAGGTTTTATATAAATATTAACTGATCAGTTACAATCTAAGAAAAAGTTAAAATTTCATTTTTTTACTAGAAAAATTAATTACTAATTAGTTATATTTATATAAGTAGTTAGAGAAGCTAATATTCATTTAAATATAACTATTTATGTATTTACTAAAATTTAAACGAACATAAACAAACGCTCACGAACATAAATGAACGAACATAAACGAACGTTAATGAACGAACACGATGTGTGTTCATGTTCGTTCATTTAATTAAACGAACAAAATTTTTTGTTTGTGTTCGTTTGTTTATTAAATAAACGAACATAAACGAACTTCCCGCCGAACAAGTTCACGAACAGTTCATGAACGTTCGGTTCGTTTACAGGCCACAGCGTCTAAGCTCCTTTAATAGAGAGTATAGATTTCTTTGACACATACATGTTAAAAGTAGTTTACATATGTGTAATAGCCAAATTATATATATATGTCATAACTAATTACATATATGTAAAAAAATAGTTTACAAATGTGTAATTATAAAATTGTAGGAAACCGTTCACGTAATTAAATAAAATAAAACAAATTTTATTCAATGATTACAATACAAAATAAAGAAAGTTGAAAATTAAACTACTATTACAACTGAAATAAACAAATACAAGAATTGGAGTAGAAGCAGAAATAAAAGATGGCTGAGTCACGTGTTCAACACGTTCCCCTTAAAACAAATTCCGAGTCTCCCAGAAGTACTCGTTTTGTTTCCCAGGGTACAAAAGTCGGAGCAGTGGTACTGCCGGAGCTGCCCTACAACCCGAAGGCTACCTTGAAGAGAGCAAGAAGAAGATCAGTAGTATGTAGGGAGAAAGTTGCATGTGCTGTTGTGTTGCTGGTGTATTTCTGCAGTGACCATGCTGCTGTATTTATACAGCTCCAGATTCGTAACAGTCAAAAGGAATTAAAGGAGAGGTTTAAATTGCATTAAACGTCTTCAATGCAATTTAATACGTCATTTAATTCTCAGTCAAAACCGTTGACTCGTCAGTTTCGAATGGAGAACTAAAACTGCTTTGTCATTAAATGCTGAAAGCTTCTGCGCGCGCAGGTCTACACGCTCGTGCGCCACGTCACCTGTGAGCCTGTACGAGCACGCCACACAGTCGCGTCGTATTGGCTCACTCTGGTGCGCCGCGCACGTCACATCAGGGCCCATGCTCCATGCGCGCAACCGCGCACCTTCCTGCCACGTCATGCGCCACTGCGCGCGGACCCACCTGGGTCATGCGCCTGAATGCCACGTCTCTAACCACCTGCTCCTTGCAGCCCTTGTGTTCCACCACGCGCACGTGGTCAAAATTACAAAGGCGGCTCTCAAACGGCGCGAGCGTGCGAAGTGCAAAGTGCGCCACATTGCGCCTCATCGCCCACGCCACGAGCGCGCGTGTGCGAGTGCGAGTTTGGGTGCTCCGCACCCTTCGCGAGTACACATAGTGTGTGCTTCCATGGAACATTAAGGATGGAGAGTTCCCACTTAAATACTCATTTAAGTTTCATTTCTCCTCCTATGTGGGACAAGGTGCCACTTTCCCTTTTGTTTCAGTATTTAATGTTTCAAACACCAACCTTTGAGCATCGATATCTCATTCATCTTAGCTCCGTTTTGGACGTGGTTTAGTTCGTTGCGAAGCTCTTCCAACATAGAACACAAACCCACAAATAAATATATAAAGAAACCTCTGTTTCTTATATTTATTTCTAGTCTAAAATAGAAAAAAAATCATTTTCCTATATTTGTGAAGAATGCTATTTTCACCAAATTTCTAACAACAATTACATATAAAAATGATAAAATTACTCTTAACATGTATGTAATCATAAAAATACACATAATAAATGATAAAATTATCCTAAACAAAAAAATATATAAATAGAAAGATTGTTTATTAGGAGTTTTGCGAGTTCTGTAAATATTTATGGTTCTGAAATGATCTTTACCCATTATTATTATTATTATTATTATTATTATTTATACCTTATAAGTTTATTTAACTATCATTATTATTATACTACAATAATATTTTACGTTTCAGACTAAATTTGACGAGTTAACATACCACAACGCGCTTGTGTGGTTCAACATTCTTACGTCTATTTTATGTTCGGTTTAATAGTCTTTGTGCAATGGGTGGATCCTAAAAGCTAGTTATTTGGTAAAAGCGAACATAAATGAATAATTTATCTTTCATTGTTTTGTAGTTTGACAACTAAAGTTATACCCAGTGTTGGTGTCGTAATACCAATTAAATTCTAGCTAAAACGCACAGGATTAAAATTATAGCTCGTTTTAAAATCCAGTTGTTTTAAATTTAAAATATTTAAATGAATCTCATTAAGACATTTTTTATTCAAATTTTATTAATTCGAACTCAATTTTTTCTGAAAGTCAAAAATTTTTAATGGAGCTTTTAATTAATCACATCATGAAAATGGATTTTAATTTTTTTGAACCTTTATTCAATCAACCATAAATTATTTAAATGCAGAGGAAGTCACGTGCTATTTAAAACAATATTCAATATTGCTATTTAAAAGGGTAGCAACGCTTGGTTACCTTTTTTTTTTAACGGTAAATTTGGATCACTGACGGACTACTGCAGTATTATCGTGCCACCAACGGAACCACCCGATCATATCCATCTCTACTAGGCATAATGCCTATACACCAATTCAGGAGGAAACCCAATAAATATGGGAAAAAACCCTCTTATGAGAATCGAACCCAGAACCTATTGGTCCAAAGTCTTATCTCAACCCCAAGATACCACTAGGCTATAAAGCCATGGGTAACGCTTGGTTACCTATTGTTTAAACTTTTAAACAATATCAACATCATAAGGTCATAACAGCATGTATATGTACTTTTCAAAAAAAAAGCTACATGTATATGTAGCATGCTCCACCAATTGAGTGAATGTACAAATTGTATCCACTATCACTAAAAGACACATGTAATTAAGTTGTGTCGCTTTACATCACAGTAAGGGGCGGTTTGTCATCACGTGAATGCCTCTACAATATTTATCTAATTACTCTTTTTTTTTTTTCAAAAAAGTCAGTTAACAATGAAGGTGAATGATGTAGGAGTGTGTGAGTAAGATGGTGTGATTGAGAACACGTCTCAGGTATTTCAAGCCCCAAAAAGGCCCCAGGGGTGGTGTAACATGACATGAATAGAGGATTACATACCTCATTACGCATGATCTTAGTGATTTTTATCATCTCTCAAAATAATAAAATACCTAACAAACATAATTTAAAATAACATTAACATAATCAAAAACAATTAATATGCTTCTCTACTAACTATTTTTACGTGTTTATGTGTGTAACTAGGTTATAACCCCGTGTATTACACGGGTTGAATAAATGAGTATTCTTTACTAAATAACAAAACAATATATCTTTAAAAACCCCCTTTATTGCACGGGTTGAATAAATATAATTTTATATATTAAATAATAAAAAATTATATCTATAGGAACCATATTGTACGGGTTGAATAAATGTAATTTTATATACCAAATAATAAAAAAACGTTATATCTTTAAAACCACGTGTATTACGCGGGTTGAATAAATGTAATATTGTTTAACTAATAATAAAAAAAGTTATATCTTTAAAAACACTCGTGTATTACACGGCTTGAATAAATATGATTTTATATATCAAATAATAAGAAAATTATATTTAAAAAAAAACTAAGGGATATACTCGGTACACGATAGATATGGTTGCGGAGATGATTATTGAAAAAATATACGGTGGTCAAACATGTTATTTAAGAAGCAAATAAGCAGTCATTTGAGTGATAGAATACAAATTATATTTAAAAAAACCCGCAATAAATCTAATTTAAAAAAATTAAGACTTTTTATTATTAGTAAAATCAATTATTTTATATTTGTAATTTTTTTTGGTATTATTTTATTAAAAAGTGTATATTATACATATAATTATATTATGTCTTAATTTATTGATGCCATCGAATTTTTATTTCGATTTTATGTCTAGCATTATATACACTATGGTAAAAGTTTAAAGTTCATTAGAGATAATTATATCATCGAAAAGAATAAGAGTAAATTTATATATTACAATTAAAAGAGTTAATTACATAGTTAGTCCCTGTGGTTTGCACAAAATAACATACTTAGGTACTAATAGCTTAAAATCACCTTCTAGGGTATTAACTTTTCATTTTGTAACGTTTGTAGGTAATAACTTCTAAGGTAGTAACATAGGTAGTCCCTGTGGTTTGCACAAAATAACATACTTAGGTACTAACATAATGTGATTTTAAGCCTACAAATAAGCTTAATACCCCCAAACGTTACAAAATGAAAAGTTAATACCCTAGAATGTTATTTTAAACTATTAGTACCTAAGTATGTTATTTTGTGCAAACCAAAGGGACTAACTATGTAATTAACTCCAATTAAAAAGTAGGTGTCTGTCATATGATATAGAAAATAAAATAAATAATGTTATAAATGGGAAGTATACATTAAATTTAAACTAAATAATAATTTTCTATGGTTAAGTAGAAGAGATTAAACTAAATAATAATTATCCATAAGATATTAAACTAAATAATATTTAATAGGATGGTTATCTATAATTAATTAGAAGAGATTAAATTAAAATAACAATTATCCATAAGACATGGCCTAATATGATGAAAATTGTCCCTTAATTGGTTTCTTTTATTATATAGTATAGAAGATAGTATTGTTGTCATATTTGTTTTTACTATTTACAGCGGGCACAGGATTTATTTTCTAAGAAGCGATGGGGTTTAACTGAACTTTAAGGGGCGATCCGGATTTTTACGTACAAATAGGTAGAAAATGTCATTAAAATGCCAAAAATCAAAATAATAAATTACACGAATTTATTAGGGTCCCCGCCCCCTTGGCTAGTATGTTGGTAGATGGATATGGTAGAGTTTTAAAAGGAATTATTGGAGAGTAATGTCTTCAAATCCAATTTTAAATTATTTACAATATCTTGATCAACAAATCACCTATGAAGAGGCTGATATACAATTTGGATTTATGAGAATAAATCAAATTAAAGAAAATTTTATGTTAAGTCATAAAACAAAAATTCTTAATATAAAGATTGTTAAGGAAAACATTTTTGCTTCCAAGCAAAAAATTATTGAGCTTAGAGCTAAAAAAGCAATTATATCTGTAACATGACTACTCTTTTGAAATTAGAGGAACTTGTTAAAGATTTAATAAGAAAGTTGGATAGTCTATCTACCAACGAAAATCTTGAGGCAACTGCCGCAAAAATCATCAAAGATGTTTCAGACAAAATTGATGAAAAAATGGATTCAAAAACTCTTATGCCCGAAAGGCAAAAAGAAAAAATTGATGATGAAAAAAGCTTTCAAAAGTATTCATTTCCAAACTTCAACGTTGGAAATCCATCTTTAGGAAGTTCTAAATGTCCTAATGCATTAACATGGCCTTTTGGATCAACTTCAAAATGACCAATAAAGGATAATTGAGAAACTCTTTTAGAGACATTACTCTCCAATAATTCCTTTTAAAACTCTACCATATCCATCTATTCGTTCTGACATAGAACGAATTAATTGTTCAGTATTACATGAATCCCCTATTTGTAAAGAGTTTCCAGCATAACTGTGTCTTGGTTTTGCTACTAAAACCTGTTTATTTCGTGCAATATCAATTGCCCAATTTTCTTGTAATTGTGATGGCTCAGCGAATTTGCTGCCTTCAACAATTCCAATTTCAGAAAATATATCTTCAAGAGTTATATTTTCATTTTCCTTATACTCGATTGAATGAGTACTGTTGGTTAAAGCATAAGAGATTAAATAATTAATCGTAAACACTTTATTACCTGGTTCCATAAGATCAGTTCTTTCGCACTGGTGTATGAAACTTAAAGTTTTGTCGAAATCTTTTGAATCTCGATGTAAAGCAAATTTAGGATAGACAGTAAACATAAATTTACCATATGCTAAATTACCTTGAATTGCTCCCAGAAGAGCATCTTGCCTATTGATAATTCTATTATCAACGAGTGCCATTTTTATAGGAAAATTAATTCTGTCTCTGAACTGAGCTTTAAGGAGGATTTTAACCGCTCCTATGTGTACCATATTGAGAGACTTTCTCAACTCTGGTTTAATGTGCAAAAGCTTTTTTGCTATTTCACCCTTTGTTAAGAGTGGCAAATAAACTTCACCTGCTGTATTTTTTATGTCAACTGAAAGTTCTTCAGTGTTAAAACAATAAAATATTTTATTTTTTTCTAGAAAAGGCTCTAGAAACTAAACTTTGTAAAGTTTTTGGTTGATTAAAAACCTGTTTAGTGTCAAGCTTGAATTTAAGCTTACTAATTTTTGTTAGTTGATCAGAATTAATCATGTAATCTGATACAAAACCTTTTTCGTTTTCACTAAAGTTTAAAACTTCAGTTATTTCTTCAGATTCATCAGAATCATTTTTAAAAAGATTGTTATTTTCCATTAATTTAAATCCATCTTTAGGAAGTTCTAAATGTCCTAATGGATTAACATGGCCTTTTGGATCAACTTCAAAATGACTAATAAAGGACAATTGAGAAACTCTTTTAGAGACATAAATCGAAAAATTTCAATGCATTATTTCTATTTAGAAAGAAATAATCAAAGAATTGTGGAATTACATTCGGATTGGAGTATTCATCCTTCTGACAAACTTTTTGAATTAACTGATTTAAAAAGAAAAAAATTCTTTTATGGAAGAAGAAATTCAAAATCTAAAAGATAAAAAGATTATTTTATGTTGTGGATAAAATGAGTTCCATCACTCAAAAATTGGAACAAATTTTAGATGAACAATTGGATACCCTTACAGTTGAACAAATAATAGAAATTGTTAGTCTCATTTCTTTAGATAACAAAGAATGTGAACAAAAGTTTTCTGAAAATAAAATCTTAAACGAAAGATATTTTTCTGAAAATAAAGAAGAACAGGTCTTTGTTTTGAAGAATGAAGAATCAAGAACCTTTCCGGTAAAGAAAGAAGAACCCGATACTGAAGAAAGTTCTTTAGATATTGAAATGTCTCCGAGACAAAGAACTTACAATGCCTCTACTAGTAAAGGTAACAGGCATAGAAAAAATACGGAATTCTCCATGCCGTATCATAAAGGTATACCTGATTCTAATAGTAATGACAATGGTAGTGCAAATACTATTAATACTATTAAAATTGATTGTATCTTCAACCTCGACAAAAGAAAAGAGGTAATTGATAAATGGAACACTGAGATCAGTCTAATCATTCAGACTAATTCAGATGAGTTCTCTCATGCTAAGGCTTTGTTATTATTATTAGAACATAAGTCTGCATGAATTATACAAAATTTCAACAAAGGGACAACTTGGGATGAAAAATTACATGGTTTTGATCTTTTTGATCAAATCATAAATGCAATATACATGATGTTTTTAGGTCTCGACCTTATAACAAATAAAGACCATGAAAATAAAAAATTGCTAGAAAAAGCAAGACAAAATCTTGCAAAAGCACAAATTTGTGATATTTGTTTGTAAGACGATTTTACTTGTCTTTATGAAACAAATCTATACAAATTAAGTACAGGTGAATTCCACTCTTGGATTGAGGCTTACTTAATGAAGAATCCTATCGTTGGAGAAAAAGCCAAAGAACGGTGGAACAAAGAAAAGAATCAGTTCACGATGCATTCTCTTGGATTTGCAACAAGAATTGTCAAAGAAGAAATTGCGATTTACTGTGATTTTTCTGATAAACAAAAACAGCTAAAACGTTTTAACAAAAGCTGTTGCAAAAAACTTACTGAGTTACCACAATTAACTTTTGGTTATGAACCAGTAAAAGATGAAAATTATTTCAAAAAGAAATATAAAAATAAATATAAAACAAAAACTAAAAAACGTTTTTGGAAAACCAAGAAAAGAAAGTTTTCTCCTGGAAAATACTTTTCAAAAGAAAAACCCAAGGTTTGTCCTCAATGGAAGAAAAAATGTCGTTGCTGGATATGTTCTGAAGAAGGACACTATGCCAACGAATGTCCCAACAGACAAAAGTTTCCGGAAAAATTAAAAATTATTTCGAAAGCGGAAACTGAAGGATTTTTTCCTTCTGAAAATATTTTTGATGGCTATACGCAAGTATATACATTAGAAATATTAGACAACTTGTCATCCGATTCTTCTACAGAAGACTCAGAATGAAGTCCAACCACTCTTTTAGTTGGGGGGATAAAGATAAACAAAACGAATTTTTGAAATTTGTTTGTTCAAAAATTATTTATTTTCTGAAAACAAATATATTTTTGGAAATAATAAACAGGGTCGTCTTGTCAAACGACAGACACGATAAGGGGGCCAAAAATGTGTTAACTGATAGCTTGACACGAGATTTTCAGAAATCTTAAGCAATAATGTCACTATCATTCTTGCTACTATAAATAGAAGGCATTTCTTCATTCAAAAATTCATCACTTTCATTTACACTTACAAAAAAGAAAGGCATATTTTTTAAAAAATGGAAGATTTAAAGGCTTTACGCCTAAAAGAAAAAATTCTTTTTATAGAATTAAAAGCTATTCAAGAAAAAATAGCTCTCTACGACGAAAGTCTAGACACAACTGTTAATTCAGAACAGGATTCCGAAAGGATACAATCTGAATCTATTCCTTTACAAACGGCTAAAGGTAAAGAAAAATCAAGTCCGTTGATTCCTGTTGCTTTGGAAAAAAAGCAATTATAAAGTAAATGAAGAACTAAAATCTTTATCTAGCCCAGTAGCAAACGGCTCTGGTAAAGGCACATCAAATCCGTTGATGGCTGACAGTTTGCCAAAAACTGAACAGGTCTCTCTCAGACCAAGTTACTCACAAGTCACACAAATTCCAGAAAAACATAATTCAAGATTTTATGTTATTTTCGATGGTGACCACAGAGGAATATATGAAGATTGGGGTATAGTAAAAAATTACATTGATAAAACCGACTATCCTTTCAAAAAATTTGGGTCGTTAGCGCAAGCCCAACAAGAAGCTACCCGATATTCAGCAAACCTCGGGAAGAAAGGAATACCTTTAAAGGTAACAATTATTCCTGAGCCATTGAATCCGAAGAAAAAAGAAAGAATCATTGAATTCAAGAACACTTTCTCAAGATCAACAATAAAAGAAGAGAAAGAAGAAGAAGATATTATATCTTTGGACGAATTCAGAAGAATTTGGTCTAAAACAAGAGCTCTTAGTCAAGATGATTTCGAGTTTGAGCATGTCTATACAGAAGATAAGGCTACTAAAAGTCTTTTAGTCTTTTGTCCAAGCGCAAGTCCATAACTTGTTTCACTAGCATTTTCTGCTGGTCTAATAAAGTTCATATATCCATCTCCAAATTTGCTTGAAATCAGCATGTTTCCAGAAGGGATAAAGAAAGCTATTAAAAACTTTCGAAAGAAGATTGTTGCAGCAAAAGACGCAAACATCTTCATAAAGTGTAACTCTACACTTCCAGATTGGTACCAAGGAACTTCTTCCCAAAGTTACCATCATATAGAAATCGGGCTCGCGAAAGCAAGAACCGTCAACCCCTCAAAAGCTATGAATGAGGAGCAAGAAGATTTAAAAAATTGGGTCGAAATAAGGGTTAAAGGATTCTTAAAAATCCTGAATAATCTTCAAAATATTAAAGTAAAAAGCTTTAATAAAGTGAATTATTGCAGCGACCACTGCATCATCACAAGTTACAGTGGAACTCCACTACCAAAGCACGAAGAAGGAAGCTTTAGAAAAAATGGAGCAACGCATTATCTCCAACAAAGTTGATGTGAGTCCTACTACCAAACAAAGACTCTGCAAAATAATGCAAAGAGCACAGGAAAGCCATCAGTGCATGAGCTGTAAAGAATCTTCCACCGAAGAAAATTCTGACAAAAGTGGTCCCTCTATTAAAGACAGCTACTTTTCAGAAGACGACACGCGAGAGCTGGACCCAACACATGGGTTTGTCGACTAAAAAACGTCATGCATGACGAACACTTAAGGCTATTTTAGACCTTTTGTAAAATTCACTTCTGCTATATAAAGAAGTTGAATTCATTGGTTTTAGATATCCCCTATCCCCAGTTAGCATCCCATATTCTCTCGATCAAACCTCAACAACTCTCAACCACCCTATTTTCTTTTTCTTTTCGTTGATCATTATGATCAATTTTCATTTTCTAAGGATGTGTTCTAAGATGGAGTAGTAACTCCTTTAAGGAGTTGATGTAAATATCAAGAAGTTCTCCTTCGGGAGAACGGTTATGAAATAAAAAACTCCTTTGTAAACTTCTATATTTTATCTTTTATCATGAAAGTTTTTATTCTGTAAAACCTGGAGTCCTGGAGCCCGTTGAAGTACCGCTGAGGCAGGAGGCCGTTAGGGAAATAAGGGTTGGATTGGTCCCTTGCAGAAAAATTAGAAACAATCAAGAAGAAGATACAAGAAGAAGAAAGGTATAAAAAATTTTATTTCATACTGTTAATTTACTTCAAGATTGATATTTTATATCTCTCCTTAAAATCTTAAAAAAGAATTTTATTCTAACACAAAACTAAGATTTTGATTAAATCAAAAAATGATGTTTATAAACAAACATAAAAAGAAATCGATTAACAACTATCGAAACAAATGATTTTTCAATCTAAACATATTAGTCAAAAAATAACTATAAAAAATAATGAATTTTGTAAATTCAAAGGATTAATTCCACAATTAAACAATTTCAAAATTGTTTATGTTAGTCAACAATTGTCGACTAATAATTCGAAAGAATTTATATACGAATTATCGATTGATTATTTTAATCGAACGAATAATTCATTTGAATTTTATATTCAAAATCCTATGTATCTTTTGAATTTTATATTCAAAATACTATGCATCTTTAGAATATTATATTCAAAGAACTATGCATCTTTAGAATATTATATTCAAAGTACTGTGCATCTTTTTCATTTAATCGATCGATTAAATTCAAAAGATTCCTTTCAAAAGAAAGAATTTTATATTCTAATTTGTAAATGATATTTACAAAAACCAAGTATACAATGAGTATGCATCAAGATTTCCTTAAAAAAGAAATCTGTCGAGTTAATCAAGAATTAACCATGTATCAAAGTCTAATTAACCAATTAGAACAGTCTCTTAAGAGATCACCTAGAAATAGGAGAGCTGAACATGTTCAGTTTAATGGTCTTAAAGCTAACCGCTTTAAGCTAAAAGAAGAACTCAAACGTCTTGAAAATCAAGTGTTCTAACCAATGAGTCTTAACCAGACCACAAAACCCGTAAAGGACTTAATGAACCCTTTAGTTGAATTTGTCAAAAATTCTGAAGTACCTCCGCAAGTTGGTATCCCCAGTTAGCATCCCATATCCCTCGAACAATACTCTCAACTACCCTCTCACTTTTTCTTTTCTTGATCATTCGTATGATCATATTTCAAAGTCTAGTTATGTGTACTACTAGTATGGAGTAGTAACTCCTTTAAGGAGTTGATGTAAATATCAAGAAGTTCTCCTTCGGGAGAACAGTTATGAAATAAAAACTCCTTTGTAAACCTCTATCTTTTATCTTTTATCATAAAAGTTTTTATTCTGTAAAACCTGGAGTCTTGGAGCCCGTTGAAGTACCGCTTAGGCTGGAGGCCGTTAGGGAAATAAGGGTTGGATTGGTCCCTTGCAGAAGAAATAGAAACAATCAAGAAAAAGATACAAGAAGAAGAAAAGGTATAAATTTTATTTTAAACTGTTAAATTACTTCAAGATTGATATTTTATATCTCTCCTTAAAATCTTAAAAAATAATTTTATTCTTACACAAAACTAAGATTTTGATTAAATCAAAAAATGATGTTTATAAACAAACATAAAAAGAAATCGATTAACAACTATCGAAACAAATGATTTTTCAATCTAAAAATATTAGTCAAAAAATGACTATAAAAAATAATGAATTTTGTAAATTCAAAGGATTAATTCCATAATTAAACAATTTCAAAATTGTTTATGTTAGTCAACAATTGTCGACTAATAATTTGAAAGAATTTATATACGAATTATCGATTGATTATTTTAATCGAACGAATAATTCATTTGAATTTTATATTCAAAATACTATGCATCTTTTGAATTTTATATTCAAAATACTATGCATCTTTAGAATATTATATTCAAAGAACTATGCATCTTTAGAATATTATATTCAAAGTACTGTGCATCTTTTTCATTTAATCGATCGATTAAATTCAAAAGATTCCTTTCAAAAGAAAGAATTTTATATTCTAATTTGTAAATGATATTTACAAAAACCAAGTATACAATGAGTATGCATCAAGATTTCCTTAAAAAAGAAATCTGTCGGGTTAATCAAGAATTAACCATGTATCAAAGTCTAATTAACCAATTAGAACAGTCTCTTAAGAGATCACCTAGAAATAGGAGAGCTGAACATGTTCAGTTTAATGGTCTTAAAGCTAACCGCTTTAAGCTAAAAGAAGAACTCAAACGTTTGGAAAACCAAGTTTTCTAATTAATGAGTCTTAACCAAACCACAAAACCTCTAAAAGACTTAATGAACCCTTTAGTTGAATTTGTCAAAAATTCTGAAGTACCTCCGCAAGTTTACATGGTTTTGATCTTTTTGATCAAATCATAAATGCAATATACATGATGTTTTTAGGTCTCGACCTTATAACAAATAAAGACCATGAAAATCAAAAATTGCTAGAAAAAGCAAGACAAAATCTTGCAAAAGCACAACTTTGTGATATTTGTTTGTTAGACGATTTTACTGGTCTTTATGAAACAAATCTATACAAATTAAGTACAGGTGAATTCCACTCTTGGATTGAGGCTTACTTAATGAAGATTCCTATCGTTGGAGAAAAAGCCAAAGAACGGTGGAACAAAGAAAAGAATCAGTTCACGATGCATTCTCTTGGATTTGCAACAAGAATTGTCAAAGAAGAAATTGCGATTTACTGTGATTTTGCTGATAAACAAAAACAGCTAAAACGTTTTAACAAAAGCTATTGCAAAAAACTTACTGCGTTACCACAATTAACTTTTGGTTGTGAACCAGTAAAAAATGAAAATTATTTCAAAAAGAAATATAAAAATAAATATAAAACAAAAACTAAAAAACGTTTTTGGAAAACCAAGAAAAGAAAGTTTTCTCCTGGAAAATACTTTTCAAAAGAAAAACCTAAGGTTTGTCCTCAAGGGAAGAAAAAATGTCGTTGCTGGATATGTTCTGAAGAAGGACACTATGCCAACGAATGTCCCAACAGACAAAAGTTTCCGGAAAAATTAAAAATTATTTTGAAAGCGGAAACTGAAGGATTTTTTCCTTCTGAAAATATTTTTGATGGCTATACGCAAGTATATACATTAGAAATATTAGACAACTTGTCATCCGAATCTTCTACAGAAGACTCAGAATGAAGTCCAACCACTCTTTTAGTTGGGGGGATAAAGATAAACAAAACGAATTTTTGAAATTTGTTTGTTCAAAAATTATTTATTTTCTGAAAACAAAGTTATTTTTGGAAATAATAAACAGGGTCGTCTTGTCAAACGACAGACACGATAAGGGGGCCAAAAATGTGTTAATTGATAGCTTGACACGAGATTTTCAGAAATCTAAAGCAATAATGTCACTATCATTCTTGCTACTATAAATAGAAGGCATTTCTTCATTCAAAAATTCATCACTTTCATTTACACTTACAAAAAAGAAAGGCATATTTTTTAAAAAATGGAAGATTTAAAGGCTTTACGCCTAAAAGAAAAAATTCTTTTTATAGAATTAAAAGCTATTCAAGAAAAAATAGCTCTCTACGACGAAAGTCTAGACACAACTGTTAATTCAGAACAGGATTCCGAAAGGATACAATCTGAATCTATTCCTTTACAAACGGCTAAAGGTAAAGAAAAATCAAGTCCGTTGATTCCTGTTGCTTTGGAAAAAAGCAATTATAAAGTAAATGAAGAACTAAAATCTTCATCTAGCCTAGTAGCAAACGGCTCTGGTAAAGGCACATCAAATCCGTTGATGGCTGACAGTTTGCCAAAAACTGAACAGGTCTCTCTCAGACCAAGTTACTCACAAGTCACACAAATTCCAGAAAAACATAATTCAAGATTTTATGTTATTTTCGATGGTGACCACAGAGGAATATATGAAGATTGGGGTATAGTAAAAAATTACATTGATAAAACCGACTATCCTTTCAAAAAATTTGGGTCGTTAGCGCAAGCCCAACAAGAAGCTACCCGATATTCAGCAAACCTCGGGAAGAAAGGAATACCTTTAAAGGTAACAATTATTCCTGAGCCATTGAAGCCCAAGAAAAAAGAAAGAATCATTGAATTCAAGAACACTTTCTCAAGATCAACAATAAAAGAAGAGAAAGAAGAAGAAGATATTATATCTTTGGACGAATTCAGAAGAATTTGGTCTAAAACAAGAGCTCTTAGTCAAGATGATTTCGAGTTTGAGCATGTCTATACAGAAGATAAGGCTACTAAAAGTCTTTTAGTCTTTTGTCCAGGCGCAAGTCCAGAACTTGTTTCACTAGCATTTTCTGCTGGTCTAATAAAGTTCATATATCCATCTCCAAATTTGCTTGAAATCAGCATGTTTCCAGAAGGGATAAAGAAAGCTATTAAAAACTTTCGAAAGAAGATTGCTGCAGCAAAAGACGCAGACATCTTCATAAAGTGTAACTCTACACTTCCAGATTGGTACCAAGGAACTTCTTCCCAAAGTTACCATCATATAGAAATCGGGCTCGCGAAAGCAAGAACCGTCAACCCCTCAAAAGTTATGAATGAGGAGCAAGAAGATTTAAAAAATTGGGTCGAAATAAGGGTTAAAGGATTCTTAAAAATCCTGAATAATCTTCAAAATATTAAAGTAAAAAGCTTTAATAAAGTGAATTATTGCAGCGACCACTGCATCATCACAAGTTACAGTGGAACTCCACTACCAAAGCACGAGAAGGAAGCTTTAGAAGAAATGGAGCAACGCATTATCTCCAACAAAGTTGATGTGAGTCCTACTACCAAACAAAGACTCTGCAAAATAATGCAAAGAGCACAGGAAAGCCATCAGTGCATGAGCTGTAAAGAATCTTCCACCGAAGAAAATTCTGACAAAAGTGGTCCCTCTATTAAAGACAGCTACTTTTCAGAAGACGACACGCGAGAGCTGGACCCAACACATGGGTTTGTCGACTAAAAAACGTCATGCATGACGAACACTTAAGGCTATTTTAGACCTTTTGTAAAATTCACTTCTGCTATATAAAGAAGTTGAATTCATTAGTTTTAGATTGATGTAAATATCAAGAAGTTCTCCTTCGGGAGAACGGTTATGAAATAAAAAACTCCTTTGTAAACTTCTATATTTTATCTTTTATCATGAAAGTTTTTATTCTGTAAAACCTGGAGTCCTGGAGCCCGTTGAAGTACCGCTGAGGCAGGAGGCCGTTAGGGAAATAAGGGTTGGATTGGTCCCTTGCAGAAAAATTAGAAACAATCAAGAAGAAGATGCAAGAAGAAGAAAGGTATAAAAAATTTTATTTCATACTGTTAATTTACTTCAAGATTGATATTTTATATCTCTCCTTAAAATCTTAAAAAAAAAATTTATTCTAACACAAAACTAAGATTTTGATTAAATCAAAAAATGATGTTTATAAACAAACATAAAAAGAAATCGATTAACAACTAACGAAACAAATGATTTTTCAATCTAAAAATATTAGTCAAAAAATGACTATAAAAAATAATGAATTTTGTAAATTCAAAGGATTAATTCCACAATTAAACAATTTCAAAATTGTTTATGTTAGTCAACAATTGTCGACTAATAATTCGAAAGAATTTATATACGAATTATCGATTGATTATTTTAATCGAACGAATAATTCATTTGAATTTTATATTCAAAATACTATGCATCTTTTGAATTTTATATTCAAAATACTATGCATCTTTAGAATATTATATTCAAAGAACTATGCATCTTTCGAATATTATATTCAAAGTACTATGCATCTTTTTCATTTAATCGATCGATTAAATTCAAAAGATTCCTTTCAAAAGAAAGAATTTTATATTCTAATTTATAAATGATATTTACAAAAACCAAGTATACAATGAGTATGCATCAAGATTTCCTTAAAAAAGAAATCTGTCGGGTTAATCAAGAATTAACCATGTATCAAAGTCTAATTAACCAATTACAACAGTCTCTTAAGAGATCACCTAGAAATAGGAGAGCTGAACATGTTCAGTTTAATGGTCTTAAAGCTAACCGCTTTAAGCTAAAAGAAGAACTCAAACGTCTTGAAAATCAAGTGTTCTAACAAATGAGTCTTAACCAGACCACAAAACCCCTAAAGGACTTAATGAACCCTTTAGTTGAATTTGTCAAAAATTCTGAAGTACCTCCGCAAGTCCTTTAGTTGAATTTGTCAAAAATTCGGAAGTACCTCCGCAAGTTGGTATCGAGGTACTTCAGAATTTTTTGACAAATTCAACTAAAGGGTTCATTAAGTCCTTTAGGAGTTTTGTGGTCTGGTTAAGACTCATTGGGTAGTTACTACCAAGATTCTTGAACTGGTAATATATGATTGAATTAACAATTCTTGTGTAAGTAGTCATGTTTTGACTATAACAATCCTTATAGATTGTTTTCATATGTTGACTAAAGCAACAAAACAAACGATGAATTTGAGAATTCAGCAATATGCGGAATCCTTTTTAGGAAATTGAATTAACAATTCATTTTAGTAGTCATTTTTTGACTAACAATTCTTATTGAAAAGATTATTTGATTTCGATAATGGTTAATCGATTTCTTTTTGTGTTTATTTATAAACATCATTTTTTGATTTAATCAAAATTTTAGTTTTTTGTGTGAATAAAGTTCTTTTTTAAGATTTTAAGGAGAGATATGAAATATCAATCTTGAAGTAATTTAACAGTTTGAAATAAAATCTATACCTTCTCCTTCTTGTATTTTCTCGCTTGAAAGTTTCTATTTCTTCTGCAAGGGACCAATCCAACCCTTATTTCCCTAACGGCCTCCTGCCTCAGCGGTACTTCAACGGGCTCCAGGACTCCAGGTTTTACAGAATAAAAACTTTAAGATAGAAAATAAGATAGGGGGTTACGAAGGAGTTTTTATTTCATAACTGTTCTCCCGAAGGAGAACTTCTTGATATTTACATCAACTCCTTAAAGGAGTTGCTACTCCATACTAGTAGCACACATAACTAGACTTTGAAATATGATCATACGAATGATCAAGAAAAAGAAAAGAAAAGTTGAAAGTGGGTGAGAGTAGTTGATCGAGGGATGCTAACTCGGGATATCTAAACTAATGAATTCGACTTCTTTATATAGCAGAAGTGAATTTTACAAAAGGACTAAAATAGCCTTAAGTGTTCGTCATGCATGACGTTTTTTGGTCGACAAACCCATGTGGTGGGTCCAGCTTTCCGGTGTCGTCTTCTGAAAAGTAGTTGTCTTTAGTAGAGGGACCACTTTTGTCAGAATTTTCTTCGGTGGAAGATTCTTTACAGCTCATGCACTGATGGCTTTCCTGTGCTCTTTGCATTATTTTTCAGAGTCTTTGTTTGGTAATAGGACTCACATCAACTTTGTTGAAGATAATGTGTTGCTCCATTTTTTTCTAAAGCTTCCTTCTCGTGCTTTGGTAGTGGAGTTCCACTGTAACTTGTGATGATGCAGTGGTTGCTGCAATAATTCACTTTATTAAAGCTTTTTACTTTAATATTTTGAAGATTATTCAGGATTTTTAAGAATCCTTTAACCCTTATTTCGACCCAATTTTTGAAATCTTCTTGCTCCTCATTCATAACTTTTGAGGGGTTGAGGGTTCTTGCTTTCGCGAGCCCGATTTCTATATGATGGTAACTTTGGGAAGAAGCTCCTTGGTACCAATCTGGAAGTGTAGAGTTACACTTTATGAAGATGTTTGCGTCTTTTGCTGCAGCAATCTTCTTTCGAAAGTTTTTAATAGCTTTCTTTATCCCTTCTGGAAACATGTTGATTTCAAGCAAATTTGGAGATGGGTATATAAACTTTATTAGACCAGCAGAAAATGCTAGTGAAACAAGTTCTGGATTTGCGCCTGGACAAAAGACTAAAAGACTTTTATTAGCCTTATCTTCTGTGTAGACATGCTCAAACTCGAAATCATCTTGACTAAGAGCTCTTGTTTTAGACCAAATTCTTCTGAATTCGTCCAAAGATATAATATCTTCTTCTTCTTTCTCTTCTTTTATTGTTGATCTTGAGAAAGTGTTCTTGAATTCAATGATTCTTTCTTTTTTCTTGGGCTTCAATGGCTCAGGAATAATTGTTACCTTTAAAGGTATTCCTTTCTTCCCGAGGTTTGCTGAATATCGGGTAGCTTCTTGTTGGGCTTGCGCTAACGACCCAAATTTTTTGAAAGGATGGTCGGTTTTATCAATGTAATTTTTGACTATACCCCAATCTTCATATATTCCTCTGTGGTCACCATCGAAAATAACATAAAATCTTGAATTATGCTTTTCTGGAATTTGTGTGACTTGGGAGTAACTTGGTCTAAGAGAGACCTGTTCAGTTTTTGGCAAATTGTCAGCCATCAACGGATTTGATGTGCCTTTACCAGAGCCGTTTGCTACTGGGATAGATGAAGATCGTAGTTCTTCATTAACTTTATAATTGCTTTTTTCCAAACCAACAGGAATCAACGGACTTGATTTTTCTTTACCTTTAGCCGTTTGTAAAGGAATAGATTCAGATTGTATCCTTTCGGAATCCTGCTCTGAATTAACAGTTGTGTCTAGACTTTCGTCGTAGAGAGCTATTTTTTCTTGAATAGCTTTTAATTCTATCAAAAGAAAATTTTCTTTTAGGCGTAAAGCCTTTAAATCTTCCATCCCCCTTTCTTTTTAAAAGTTTTTTGTAACTTGAAAGTGATGATTTTTGGTGGAGGAAATCCTTCCATTTACAGGAGTAAGAATGACCATGGCATCATTGCTTACTATTTCTGAAAAACTCGTGTCAAGTTATCAGTTAACATGTTTTTGGCCCCCTTTAGATGTTTATTGTTGAATGAATATCTTGAAAACCCTGTCTGCCATTTGACAAAATGTTTATTATTTCCAGATAAATTTTTGTTTTCAGGAAATAAATAATTTTTTAATAAACAAATTTCAAAATCGTTTTGTTTATCTTTATCCCCCCAACTAAAAAAGTGGTTGGACTTCATTCTGAGTCTTCTGTAGAAGAATCAGATGACATGTTGTCTAATATTTCTAATGTATATACTTGCGTATAGCCATCAAAAATATTTTCAGAAGGAAAATATCCTTCAGTTTCCGCTTTCGAAATAATTTTTAATTTTTTCGGAAACTTTTGTCTGTTGGGACATTCGTTGGCATAGTGTCCTTCTTCAGAACATATCCAGCAACGACATTTTTTCTTCCCTTGAGGACAAACCTTTGGTTTTTCTTTTGAAAAGTATTTTCCAGGAGAAAACTTTCTTTTCTTAGTTTTCCAAAAACGTTTTTTAGTTTTTGTTTTATATTTATTTTTATATTTCTTTTTTAAATAATTTTCATCTTTTACTGGTTCACAACCAAAAGTTAATTGTGGTAACTCAGTAAGTTTTTTGCAACAGCTTTTGTTAAAACGTTTTAGCTGTTTTTGTTTATCAGAAAAATCACAGTAAACCGCAATTTCTTCTTTGACAATTCTTGTTGCAAACCCAAGAGAATGCATCGTAAATTGATTCTTTTCTTTGTTCCATCGTTCTTTGGCTTTTTCTCCAACGATAGGAATCTTCATTAAGTAAGCCTCAATCCAAGAGTGGAATTCACCTGTACTTAATTTATATAGATTTGTTTCATAAAGACAAGTAAAATCGTCTAACAAACAAATATCACAAATTTGTGCTTTTGCAAGATTTTGTCTTGCTTTTTCTAGCAATTTTTTATTTTCATGGTCTTTATTTGTTATAAAGTCGAGACCTAAAAACATCATATATATTGCATTTATGATTTGATCAAAAAGATCATCACCATTCATATTTTCATCCCAAGTTGTACCTTTGATGAAATTTTGAATTATCCCTGCAGACTTATGTTCCATTAATAATAACAAAGCCTTAGCATTAGAAAATTCATCTGAATTAGTCTGAATAATTAGACTGATTTCAGTGTTCCATTTGTCAATTACCTCTTTTCTTTTATCGAGGCCAAAGATACAATCAATATTAATAGTATCAATAGTAGTTGAACTACCATTTTTATTACTATTAGAATTAGGTATACCTTTGTGATACGGCATGGAAAATTCCGTATTCTTTTTATTAAAACGTCTACTGTTAGCAGTTCTATGGTATGACGACGTTTCAATGTCTGAAGAGCTTTCTTCAGTTTCAGGTTCTTCATCCTTTACAGATAAAGGAAAAATCCGTTCTTTATTTTCAGGAAAATATCTTTCATTTAAGATTTTATTTTCAGAAAACATTTGTTCACATTCATCATCATCTAATGACATGAGATGAACAAGTTCGTGCATATGTTCAAGTGGAAGGGTTTCCATTTGATCAAAAAAGATTTCTTCTAACTTTTGAGGAATTGAAATCATTCTATCCAACAGATAAAATAATTTTTGTCTCTCTAAGTCTTTGAATATCCTTTTTCATAAAAGAATTTTTTCTTTTTAAATCATTCAATTCAAAAAGTTTATCAGAAGGATGAATACACCAATCTGACTGTAATTCCAAAATTCTTTGATTATTTCTTTCTAAATAGAAATAATGCATAGAAATCTTTCGATTTATTTTTCTAAAATAATTTCTCAATTGTTCTTTATTGGTCATTTGAAGTTGATCCAAAAGGCCATGTTAATGCATTAGGACATTTAGACTTTCCCAAAGATGGATTTCCAACATTGAAATTTGGAAATGAATATTTTTGAAAGCTTTTTTCATTAAAAATCTTTTCTTTCTTTTTGAGTAAAAGATTTTCTGAATTCATTTTTTCATCAAGTTTGTTAGAGACATCCTTGATAATCTTGGCAGCAATTGCTTCAAGATTTTCATTGGTAGACAAATCTTCTACCTTTTTGGTTAATTCTCTAACCAGTTCTTCAATTTTACTCAGAGAACTCATGCTACAGAGATTAATGTTTTCTTAACTTTAAGCTCAAGAATTTTTTGCTTAGAAGCAAAAATGTTTTCCTTAACAATCTTTATATTAAGAATTTTTGTTTTATGACTTAACATAAAATTTTCTTTAATTTGATTTATTCTCATAAATCCAAATTGTATATCAGCCTCTTCATAGGTGATTTGTTGATCAAGATATTGTAAATAATTTAAAATTGGTTTTGAAGACATTACTCTCCAATAATTCCTTTTAAATTTTTTCCATATCCATCTATTCTATGTGACATAGAACGAATTATTTGTTCAGTATTACTTGAATCTCCTATTTGTAAAGAGTTTCCAGCATAACTGTGTCTAGGTTCGAATCCTAGAATTTGTTTATTGCGTGCAATATCAATTGCCCAATTTTCTTTTAACTGTGAAGGTTCAGAAAACTTACACCCTTCAACAATTCCAATTTCAGAAAATATATCTTCAAGAGTTATATTTTCATTTTCCTTATACTCGATTGAATGAGTACTGTTGGTTAAAGCATTAGAGATTAAATAATTAATCGTAAAAACTTTATTACCACTAAAGTGGTATCAGAGCCATGTTGCTCGTTTTTAAAAAATAAGATGTTTTATTTCATAAATTAATGGAAAATAATAATCTTTTTAAAAATGATTCTGATGAATCTGAAGAAATAACTGAAGTTTTAAACTTTAGTGAAAACGAAAAAGGTTTTGTATCAGATTACATGATTAATTCTGATCAACTAACAAAAATTAGTAAGCTTAAATTCAAGCTTGACACTAAACAGGTTTTTAATCAACCAAAAACTTTACAAAGTTTAGTTTCTAGAGCCTTTTCTAGAAAAAATAAAATATTTTATTGTTTTAACACTGAAGAACTTTCAGTTGACATAAAAAATACAGCAGGTGAAGTTTATTTGCCACTCTTAACAAAGGGTGAAATAGCAAAAAAGCTTTTGCACATTAAACCAGAGTTGAGAAAGTCTCTCAATATGGTACACATAGGAGCGGTTAAAATCCTCCTTAAAGCTCAGTTCAGAGACGGAATTGATTTTCCTATAAAAATGGCACTCGTTGATAATAGAATTATCAATAGGCAAGATGCTCTTCTGGGAGCAATTCAAGGTAATTTAGCATATGGTAAATTTATGTTTACTTGTCTATCCTAAATTTGCTTTAAGTTTCATACACCAGTGCGAAAGAACTGATCTTATGGAACCAGGTAATAAAGTGTTTACGATTAATTATTTAATCTCTTATGCTTTAACCAACAGTACTCATTCAATCGAGTATAAGGAAAATGAAAATATAACTCTTGAAGATATATTTTCTGAAATTGGAATTGTTGAAGGCAGCAAATTCACTGAGCCATCACAATTACAAGAAAATTGGGCAATTGATATTGCACGAAATAAACAGGTTTTAGTATCAAAACCCAGACACAGTTATGCTGGAAACTCTTTACAAATAGGAGATTCAAGTAATACTGAACAATTAATTCGTTCTATGTCAGAGCGAATAGATGGATATGGTAGAGTTTTAAAAGGAATTATTGGAGAGTAATGTCTTCAAATCCAATTTTAAATTATTTACAATATCTTGATCAACAAATCACCTATGAAGAGGCTGATATACAATTTGGATTTATGAGAATAAATCAAATTAAAGAAAACTTTATGTTAAGTCATAAAACAAAAATTCTTAATATAAAGATTGTTAAGGAAAACATTTTTGCTTCCAAGCAAAAAATTATTGAGCTTAGAGCTAAAAAAGCAATTATATCTGTAACATGACTACTCTTTTGAAATTAGAGGAACTTGTTAAAGATTTAATAAGAAAGTTGGATAGTCTATCTACCAACGAAAATCTTGAGGCAACTGCCGCAAAAATCATCAAAGATGTTTCAGACAAAATTGATGAAAAAATGGATTCAAAAACTCTTATGCCCGAAAGGCAAAAAGAAAAAAGTGATGATGAAAAAAGCTTTCAAAAGTATTCATTTCCAAACTTCAACGTTGGAAATCCATCTTTAGGAAGTTCTAAATGTCCTAATGCATTAACATGGCCTTTTGGATCAACTTCAAAATGACCAATAAAGGACAATTGAGAAACTCTTTTAGAGACATAAATCGAAAAATTTCTATGCATTATTTCTATTTAGAAAGAAATAATCAAAGAATTGTGGAATTACATTCGGATTAGAGTATTCATCCTTCTGACAAACTTTTTGAATTAACTGATTTAAAAAGAAAAAATTCTTTTATGGAAGAAGAAATTCAAAATCTAAAAGATAAAAAGATTATTTTATCTTGTGGATAAAATGAGTTCCATCACTCAAAAATTGGAACAAATTTTAGATGAACAATTGGATACCCTTCCAGTTGAACAAATAATAGAAATTGTTAGTCTCATTTCTTTAGATAACAAAGAATGTGAACAAAAGTTTTCTGAAAATAAAATCTTAAACGAAAGATATTTTTCTGAAAATAAAGAAGAACAGGTCTTTGTTTTGAAGAATGAAGAATGAAGAACCTTTCCGGTAAAGAAAGAAGAACCCGATACTGAAGAAAGTTCTTCAGATATTGAAATGTCTCCGAGACAAAGAACTTACAATGCCTCTACTAGTAAAGGTAACATGCGTAGAAAAAATACGGAATTCTCCATGCCGTATCATAAAGGTATACCTGATTCTAATAGTAATGACAATGGTAGTGCAAATACTATTAATACTATTAAAATTGATTGTATCTTCAACCTCGACAAAAGAAAAGAGGTAATTGATAAATGGAACACTGAGATTAGTCTAATCATTCAGACTAATTCAGATGAGTTCTCTCATGCTAAGGCTTTGTTATTATTATTAGAACATAAGTCTGCAGGAATTATACAAAATTTCATCAAAGGGACAACTTGGGATGAAAATTTACATGGTTTTGATCTTTTTGATCAAATCATAAATGCAATATACATGATGTTTTTAGGTCTCGACCTTATAACAAATAAAGACCATGAAAATCAAAAATTGCTAGAAAAAGCAAGACAAAATCTTGTAAAAGCACAAATTTGTGATATTTGTTTGTTAGACGATTTTACTTGTCTTTATGAAACAAATCTATACAAATTAAGTACAGGTGAATTCCACTCTTGGATTGAGGCTTACTTAATGAAGATTCCTATCGTTGGAGAAAAAGCCAAAGAACGGTGGAACAAAGAAAAGAATCAGTTCACGATGCATTCTCTTGGATTTGCAACAAGAATTGTCAAAGAAGAAATTGCGATTTACTGTGATTTTTCTGATAAACAAAAACAGCTAAAACGTTTTAACAAAAGCTGTTGCAAAAAACTTACTGAGTTACCACAATTAACTTTTGGTTGTGAACCAGTAAAAGATGAAAATTATTTCAAAAAGAAATATAAAAATAAATATAAAACAAAAACTAAAAAACGTTTTTGGAAAACCAAGAAAAGAAAGTTTTCTCCTGGAAAATACTTTTCAAAAGAAAAACCTAAGGTTTGTCCTCAAGGGAAGAAAAAATGTCGTTGCTGGATATGTTCTGAAGAAGGACACTATGCCAACGAATGTCCCAACAGACAAAAGTTTCCGGAAAAATTAAAAATTATTTCGAAAGCGGAAACTGAAGGATTTTTTCCTTCTGAAAATATTTTTGATGGCTATACGCAAGTATATGCATTAGAAATATTAGACAACTTGTCATCCGATTCTTCTACAGAAGACTCAGAATGAAGTCCAACCACTCTTTTAGTTGGGGGGATAAAGATAAACAAAACGAATTTTTGAAATTTGTTTGTTCAAAAATTATTTATTTTCTGAAAACAAAGATATTTTTAGATTGAAAAATCATTTGTTTTAACCGCCCCCTTGGCCAGTATGTTGGTCCGTTACTGCCTGTTTGTGTATTTTTAAGTTATAAAATAGTATAAACTAGTATTAACCCCCCCACCCCTGTATTGTGGTGGGGACGTAAAACCATAATAAATAGCACCAATGGCACACCATCGTCAGCAACAACCAACACTAAAGTTGCGACGTATTCATGCAAAGAAATTAGACCGAAACGTAAAACATATAGAATAATAACTAAGACGATTTAAGACCCGCACATCGCGACGAACCTGTCAAATGGAAAAAAATTAGATAACATAAAAACGCCGAACCACACACGCACGTTGCGCCATGTTTACTCACAAGATTAGAACGAAGCGTAAAACAAAACGTAAAAACGCTGAACCACACACGCATGTTGCGCCGTGTTACCTCGCAAAATTTGGAACGAAACATAAAATGAAAAATTTGCGAAATATTAAAAGTATAGGGGACTCAAGTTGAAAGTAATATATATATATATATAGGGTAGGGCTATATAGAAAACCCTATCTATATAAAAAACCCTAGAAAACCCAACCTCCCGACATTTTTTTTTTTGAAAAAAATAACACATGTAATATACATGTTTTTAAGAGTTTTGGGCAAAAAAAATCAAAAAAGCGCCGAAGTGATAATTTAAAAAAAAAAATTCAGCAATTTCTGTCTTTTGTGCCTAACACATGTTAGGCAACCGGACATTGCTGAAATTTGTTAATTTTTTTAAAAAAAATCCCTTCGGCGCTTTTTTGTTTTTTTTGGCCCAAAACACTCTAAAACATGTATATTACATGTGTTATTTTTTTCAAAAAAAAAAATGTCGGGAGATTGGGTAAAAATGGGGAGAGATTTGGGTTTCCAGAGTTTTCTAAGAAAATGAGGGTTTTCTGTCTAGCATTGCCCTATATATATATATATATTATTAAAAAGGTTTGTAGGGGATATATGAAATCATTCTTTTTAATAAACACATAAACACGATTTATGAATTTATAAAACTCAAAAGGAGACCAATTTAGTCCGGTCAATGGATAAGCTAGGCAAATTATAATCAAAAAGTTCATTACGGCTAATTTTTAGTGTGAACAGAAATTAGGATGTTGCAAGTAAAAGTGAGACCCAACCTGGATGTTGGCAAAATTGTTCATTACAAGAAAAGAAATGATACAAGAAGGAAAACAATTGAAAACCATATAAAAAATATGTTCAAAATCGCTTAAATTTCAAGTATAAGAAGTTTAAATGAAAGGGTAATAAACTAAATATAAAAAATATAATGAAGATATTTTATAGCCGAACATGAACGAAGGTAAACGGACAAACATGAACGAACGAGCACTAACGAACGTAAACGAACGAACATAAGTGTATAAACATAAACGAGCACCTTACCAAACATTAACGAACACAATTGAATGAATGCGACATATGTTCATGTTTGTTCAGTTAATTAATCGAACGGAAATTCTTGTTCAAGTTTGTTCGTTTATTAAACGAACGAGCGTAACCAGGGGCGGAACCAATGTAGACTTAGCCGTAGCACGCAATGGAAAATTCTTGCTATATTTTCGAAATTTTTTTTCGAAAACCCAGTTGCGTAAAACGCAATGAAAAAAAAACGTAAAAAATGACTTTTTTTTTTAAAACGCAATGCATCAAAAACACAAAGAAATGTTTTATTTGTAAAACGCAATGGCCAGAAAACACAAAGAAATGTCTTATTTCTAAAACGCAATAGCCTAAAAACACAAAAGAAAGTGTACTTTCTAAAACACAATGGAATGAAAACACATAAAAATGTGTTTTACCTAAAACGCAATGCACAAAAAACACAAACAAATGTCTTATTTCTAAAACGCAATGGCCAGAAAAAACTTAAAATGTCTGTTTTCTAAAACGCAATGGACTGAAAACACATAAAAATATGTTTAACCTAAAACGCAATGCACAAAAAACACAAAGAAATGTCTTATTTATAAAACGCAATGGCCAGAAAACACTTAAAAATGTCTCATTTCTAAAACGCAATGGCCTAAAAAAACAAAAGAAAGTGTTCTCTCTAAAACGCAATGGACTGAAAACACCTAAAAATGTGTTTTACCTAAAACGCAATGACTAAAAACACTTAAAAATGTGTTTTTCTAAAACTCAATGGCCAGAAAACACATAAAAATGTCTTAGTTCTAAAACGCAATGGCCTAAAAACACCAAAGAAAGTGTTCTCTCTAAAACGCATTGAACCAGGACAATAGTTTTGTCTGGGAATTGTCTGAACCAGGAAGTAGGAGATCAAAAACTGTCTACGAATGCAGTTTTCCAGAGGCAATGTCACACCCCAACCGATGGCGAAATCATCGGGGCGCGGCACTAGGCAAATCAGATTGCTCAGGAGAATCCATAATAACTATTTTGCGACAATAATTAGTGCGTTCATTATCCCATACTAATATAAACAATTACAATCACATAAGTCGTCACAAATTACATGTTCTCTCGAACAATACAAATCCGACAACCTAGATTTTAGTTGAGTTTCTAGACTTCCTAGCTTGATTCGAGATAGCCTGCGATCTAGCCTGCAACATACGTTAAAATAACGTCAATACAAAGTATTGGCGAGTATACAGGTTTGATATGTAATAGCGTATTAGATAAAAAGTGATGCGAATTCCTACATACATAAACGAGATACACTACATTTATACTCACAAAACCGATACTACCAGCTAAGTCCTCGAGCTGCGATTGCGATTGCTAACTAGACCCCGTCGGGTGCAATAGTACTATACTAGTCAAGGTGGGACGTCGCGAGTATAAGTCCTAGCACATATGTAACTAGCATCACGTATAACTATGCATGTCAATCATTCGCATGTGATAAATAGTTTTAGCATTTGATGTGATTTGATTTGATAGAAACGTATGTTACACCCAAAAGTGCATAAGCAAAAAGGGTTCAAGTATACTCACAGTGTGCGTTTAAATAAATAAACACAATCTGGATTGGATTGAATGAGAGTGCGATGTATTAGCCCGTGAACAGTAGCATAAGTCATTGAGTTGCGTGTGTAGCGTGTCGGTGTGATGTTGGATCGAATGGTGGTTCGATCGGATGGGTTCTCATTCGAACGGATGGTCATCCGAACGGATGACCATTCGAACGGGTGTCCATTCAAATGAGTGTGCGATGTTGAAAAGTTTGAAGTGTTTGAGAGACATGTCACCCAAACGGATAGCCATTCGATCGGATGGTCATCCGATCGGATGGCCATTCGAGTGAATGTCCTGTTGTTTGAAAACTTTTGAAGTTTTTGTTGTAGTATAAGTTAAGTCCTTCGATCGGATGGCCATCCGTACGGATTGCCATTCGATCGGAGGGCCATTCGAATGCGGGTCACAAGATTACAACTCCTGGCCAAATTGTCATCCGATCGGATGGTCATCCAATCGGATGGCCATTCGCTGGGACTGGTCATCTTGGAATTTGGTTAAGTGTTGAATGTTCACAAAGCAAGCCATCTGATAGAATGGTCGTTCGATCGGATGGCAATCCGATCGGACGGCTATTCGCTCGGTAACCTGTTTTGCTGAAAACTTGTAAAAATTCGCTCAGAAAATTTGCGGTTTGACTAAGACGGCATGACAACGTGTTAAACAACGGAAATCACATCGAGCCCATCTCATCCGATCGGACGGGAATCACCCCAGTTCGATAAGACTTGCTGGTTCTTGACGGAGTTTCGTATTCAACCCGTGAATCGGTCGTCTCTTTTGTCACACCCCCAAAATCCACCTGCGGAGTACTACCGCTTGGAGGCGTGACTGACCAGGATCCAGCCACCAATCATATTGAACAAGCATATAAGTAGTTAGAAAAATCCACCCAATACAATTGGTGTTCAAACAAAACATAGTTAAGTTGCAAGCGGAAGCATAAGTCTTAAATCAAACCACAAGTTTAATTGTTTCATAGTTTAACGTGGACACACAGTCGTCCATGTCCCACAACGATCCTCCTGCATGCAAGCTCCAGCTAAGAAACCTAAGGACCTGCAAAGCATGTAGTAACGAGTCAACAACAAGTTGAGTGAGTTCACGGTTGAGTGTTCGTTTTAAGTTGTTTCGAAAACAGTTTCCTTTAGCTGGCATCCTGCCGTGGGGGTTACCCCATAGTTGAAAACGTGATTTGTTTATTCCCGGTTACTCTGGCAATCCAGCCGTGGGGGCTACCCCGTGTTAGTTATCTGGCATTTCGGCCGTGGGGGCTACCCCATGTATACACTAGACTCGTTACCATATCGACTGCTGACTGTAGTCATGTTTATGTGCCCTGAAACTGTCAATGTCTATCATCATTGACGTGCCCCAGATCCATTAGTTCACGCCCGTCCTCTGCGGCACGGTGTGAGGTTTGTCAGACCTAAATAGCGCTATCTAACTAATGACCCGCTCGCCATTGGCCCGGCGATTAAGTCGATATAAAAAATGAGGGACTTCGTGATAGAGTTTTGGTCTAGTACGAGTTATCTGTCCGTGAGGACGAGGAATTACATTCCTGAACCTTTGCTGTCCTACCCAAGGAGGACGAGGAACCCAGTTCCTTAACCCCAATTCCCGACCCCTGGGAATCCCATGCTTTGTAGAGGGTGTGAACTCACCTTGGTTTGCTCGGTAGAAACACGGAAAAGTCAAACAAGCAATGTTGTGGTTACTCACGTCCTACCATAGTTGTATCATACCATCAGGTTCGTATTCAAGTAGTGCACGTATGTTTCTAGCATAATGTACTCAAGTAACGTTCATGGCATACATGTTTAATCATGGCAGATTCACGTTCAACAGTAACATATAAGGTCTGTGCATTGGGCCCAAGAGTCCGGCCCAAGCAATTAAGTCCGAAACAAGGTGAAAGCCCAAACAGTGTGTATCCGTGTATAGTCTCGAGTCGCAACTAGGTGTTTACGACTCGCAACCTGAGTCGCAATCGTGGTTTCGGTTCGTGCTGTTCTGGTTACGAGTCGCAACCGGACTCGCAACAGTGGTTTCGGGTCACAAGGTTGGTGTGCTGATCCTGTGTGGTTTCGAGTCGCAACTAGGAGATTTCGACTCATCATGCATGGTTTCGAGTCGCAACTGATGGTTTCGGTTGGACAATTACTGATTCGGAACAGTGTACTATCCACTAACATTCTGATTTCATGTAACAGTCTGTACTATCCAACCAAATTCCTTAAACATGTTTCTTGTCTAGCAAATTACTAAAAATGGATCAAACATATCAAATTTCAAAATATTCAACCATGTTCATATCATATTCATCAAGTTCTTCATACATTCATCATGTTCTTCACATATTAAGTCATGTTCATATCACATTCCAAACATATTCAACACATATTCAAATATTCATCTTCAACATGTGTTCATAGCTCTTGTATTTTCGGTCAAGCACCATAATACCTAGACTAGATATTAAGCAAGACATTTACCATTCAACATTCAATCATAGTCAAGCATACATTATTCACTCCAACATAACCAATACATTAACCTATCATCTTTAACCGAATATAAACATACTACATGAAACATTTGTGAACCGATTACTCAAAAAGGGTGTATTTCTCATGTATAACACTTAACAAGTAGACATATTATCACATAATTTTTCATCACACATCATTATCAAACCGAATATCACACATTATCTTCAAACCGAAACACAACATTTAATCATGAATCACTAACCGGTTGATGGGTTCCAAAGGTGAGTGTGTACGAGTTGATCCGAGAGCTCCTTAGTGGTCACCGGTTTGAATCCGAGAATGGAGGAGAGAAGAGTTTTTGTGAGGGAGAATGGAGAGTGTGTGTGTGTTAGAAGAGTATGTGTGCTATTTGCCCAAAGGATGTCAAGACTAGCATCACTAAGGGTTTTATACTTGATTCACTTAGTGCACCCTAATGGGTTTCGAAATAGGCTAAGTGTGTATGTGTGGCCCAACCGGCCCATGAGTGGTGTGATGTTTACTCGAGACCACATGGTCTCGAGTCGGGTCCTAGTTGTTTCGGTTCCTAGACATACTCGCATACATACGATCACAAACATACACATAACATAACACATGATCATATAAGTTCACATAAATCATTCATTAATTCATCAAATCAATTAGTCACTAATCGTTCAAGCACACAACGAAAGGTTCTAAATTTCGAGTTGTCACATCATCCCCAAGTTGAAAGAAATTTCGTCCCGAAATTTGGTAGGCACTCACTGAGGAAGCTAGTTAAGTTGTATGGTTTTCCTGGTTTTCCTGGGGTGTCACATCCACCCCCCGTTGATCTGGAATTTCGTCCCGAAATTCCGTAGCTTCGGCCTCAGTAGTGGGTGTACTGTTTGCGAACAGTTGGGGATACTTTTGTTTCATCTGATCTTCGCGCTCCCAGGTGAACTCTGGGCCGCGACGTGAGTTCCAACGAACTCGAACGAGAGGTATTCTAGTGCTCTTGAGGACCTTAACATCCCGGTCCGTAATTTCGACTGGTTCCTCGACGAATCGTAACTGCTCGTCGATAGTGAGTTCCTTCAAAGGAACTACGTGGGTCTCATCTGATGGACACTTCTTCAGATTCGACACGTGAAAAACGTTGTGAACTGCACCGAGTTCCGCTGGTAAGTTTAGTCTGTAGGCCACCCTGCCTATTTTCTCGATGACCTCGAAGGGTCCAACGTATCGTGGGTTAAGTTTACCGCGTTTGCCAAAACGAACCACACCCTTCCAGGGTGAAACTTTGAGTAGTACCCGCTCCCCAACCTGGAGCTCAAGCGGTTTCCTGCCCATGTCGGCGTAAACTTTCTGACGTTCGCGAGCGGCCGTCATGCGTTTTCGGATCTGAGCGATCTGCTCGGTTGTATCTACCACATATTCTGGACCAGTGATCTGACTTTCTCCCACCTCTGCCCAGCAAAGAGGAGACCGGCATTTACGTCCGTACAATGCCTCAAACGGAGCAGCTCCAATGCTGGTGTGGTAGCTGTTATTGTACGAGAATTCCACAAGTGGCAGATGCTTTTCCCAGCGATTGCCAAAGTCGATTACACATGCACGAAGCATGTCTTCTAAGGTCTGAATAGTGCGCTCGGACTGCCCGTCCGTCTGAGGATGGTACGCTGTGCTCATGTCTAATCGTGAGCCGAAGGATTTGTGCATTGCTTGCCACAGCTCTGAAGTAAATCGTGCATCTCGATCCGAGATAATGGAGGTGGGCACTCCGTGCCTCGAAACGACTTCCTTGAGGTATATTTCTGCAAGGGTGGAGAACTTATCCGTCTCCTTGATAGCTAGGAAGTGTGCAGATTTTGTGAGTCGATCCACGATCACCCAAATAGTATCGTTCCCGCGCTGGGATCTAGGTAGGCCAGTAACAAAATCCATGGAAATTTGCTCCCATTTCCACTGAGGTATCTCTGGTTGTTGGAGCAGGCCTGAGGGTTTCTGGTATTCCGACTTGACTCTCGCACAAGTCAAACACTTGCTGACGTAGGTCGCTATGTGGGCCTTCATGCTAGGCCACCAATACGTAGTTTTGATGTCGTGATACATCTTATCTGATCCAGGGTGTACTGAGTAGCGAGACTTGTGTGCTTCATCCATCACAAGCTCTCGTAGGTTGCCATAGAGTGGGACCCAAACGCGTCCCGTTACGTAGTAAGCACCGTCTTCCTTCTGTTCTAAGCGTTGCCTCGATCCGCGTAGGGCTTCAGCCCTGACGTTTTCTGGTTTCAGTGCTTCTATCTGAGCTACTCGTATCTGGGAGGGAAGACTAGAATGGATCGTGAGTTGTAAAGCTCGCACGCGCTTAGGCGCAGTGTCCTTCCGACTGAGGGCGTCAGCCACAACATTGGCCTTGCCCGGGTGATACCTGATTGAGCACTCGTAGTCATTCAGTAGCTCGACCCATCGTCGTTGCCGCATATTCAGTTCCTTCTGCTTGAAGATATGCTCGAGGTTCCTGTGGTCGGTGTAGATCGCGCACTTGGTACCATACAGGTAATGCCGCCACAACTTAAGTGCAAAAACAACAGCTCCCAGCTCTAAGTCGTGCGTAGTGTAGTTCTTCTCGTGAACTTTGAGTTGGCGTGAGGCGTAGGCTATAACTTTGTCTCGTTGCATCAACACGCAACCAAGACCCTGAATTGATGCGTCGCAGTAAACCACAAAGTCGTCGGTGCCCTCCGGCAAGGAAAGGATAGGTGCGCTACAAAGTCTATCCTTTAGGTGCTGAAATGCCAACTCCTGTGCGTTTCCCCAGCGATAAACAACGCCCTTCTGCGTTAGTGAGGTGAGGGGCTGTGCAATCTTAGAAAAATCCTTTATGAATCTCCGGTAGTATCCCGCCAAACCCAAGAATTGGCGAATTTCCTTTGGTGTACGAGGTGCAGGCCAGTTCTTAATCGAGTCTATCTTGGATGGATCAACGTGAATCCCATCCTTGTTTACCACGTGGCCTAGGAAATGGACTTCTCGAAGCCAGAAGTCGCATTTCGAGAACTTTGCATAAAGCTGTTCTGTTCGAAGGAGTTCCAGAATAAGTCGTAGATGTTGCTCGTGTTCCTCCCGACTCTTGGAATAGATCAGGATGTCGTCGATGAAGACTATAACGAACTTGTCCAGGTAAGGCTTGCACACTCGGTTCATCAAGTCCATGAAAACCGCAGGTGCGTTTGTCATCCCAAAAGGCATGACCAAAAATTCATAGTGCCCGTATCGAGTTCTGAAAGCTGTTTTGGAGACGTCCTCTTCCCGGACTCTCAGCTGGTGATAACCCGATCTCAAATCAATCTTCGAATAGTAGCTCGACCCTTGCAACTGGTCGAACAAGTCGTCGATACGTGGTAGAGGATAACGATTCTTCACCGTCACCTTGTTGAGTTCTCGGTAGTCGATGCACATTCTGAAAGTACCGTCTTTCTTCTTCACAAATAATACTGGAGCTCCCCAGGGCGATGAGCTTGGACGAATAAAACCCTTATCCAGGAGCTCTTGTAATTGCGTGGAGAGTTCTTTCAATTCTGATGGGGCTAAACGATAAGGTGCACGGGCTATAGGCGCAGCTCCAGGAGCTAGTTCGATCTGAAACTCGACTTGGCGATGAGGCGGAAGACCAGGTAATTCCTCAGGAAATACCTCTGGATAATCGCGTACAACTGGAAAATCTTCTATCTTCTTCTCTTTTTCCGAGGTGTCAGTAATGAGAGCCAAAATGGAAGTGTGGCCCTTTCGCAAGCACTTTTGGGCCTTAAGGAGAGAAATGACGTTCTCAACAGCACTCCTCTTGTCGCCATGAATCATGAGAGGTTCACCACCGGGACCTGGAATACGGACAACCTTCTCGTTGCAAAGAATCTCTGCGCGGTGTTGGGATAACCAATCCATCCCAATGACAACGTCGAAACTACCCAAGACAATAGGAATGACGTTGATAGAGAAGGTCTGGTCAGCGAGAACGAGTTTACAACCCTTGACTACGTGTGTGGCTTCTAAACTCTTACCATTTGCTAGCTCTACGGTGTGCTTGATGTTCAAGGGTGTTGGAATACGCTTAAGCATTCGACTAACTTCTAGTGACGTGTAGCTAGTATCGGCACCCGAATCAAATAAAACTGAAACATAAAAGTCGTCGAGAAGGAACTTACCCGCCACAACATTGGGGTCATTCCTTGCTTCACCTTGGCCAATCACAAACATTCGCCCCCTGGCGCCGTTGTTGTTGTTGTTCCCATTGTTACCATTCCCCTGATTGTTGTTATTGTTGTTGTTGTTGTTCTGGTTCCTGTTCAGTTGAGGACAGTCTCTCTTGAAGTGGCCCTCAGCTCCACACTGAAAGCACCCTTTGTTATCACCTTGTTGCTGTTGCTGGCGCTGGTTCTGTTGAGCTTGCTGACGATTCTGGTTGGCGGGGTATAAGCTCCTACAATCCTTCGCAGCGTGACCAGGCTTGTTGCACCGATGACAGTTGCCTCTGGTGCATGGTCCGCTGTGGTGCAGGCTGCAGCGATTGCATTTGGGGTGATTTCCTTTGTATCCGCCACCAGACGATTGCTGATTAGGGCTCTTGTAGTCTTCAGTCTTTCTCTGCTGAGACTGGGACTGAACAGAAGCCGAACCCTTACTCGAAGTTCCATCCCATTTCCGTTTGTTGTCACTAGAGGTACCAGAAGTAGTTGCAGCACCTATGCGTTTTGGTAACTTGTTCTGCTCCACCGCCTGATCCGTGAGACGGTGAGCCAATTGTACAGTTTGCTGGTAGGTAGCGAGGTTCGCTGAAGTCACATGACTTTGGATTTCCGGCACTAAGCCCTGAAGAAATAGTTCGATGCGTTTGATGGGAGGATCCACCATAGTAGGGCACAGAATTGCCAGTTCGTTCGACCTTTTCACATAAGCTTCAATTTCGGACCCCGTCATCTTGAGGTTGAAGAACTCCACTTCTAGTTTGTGAATCTCATCACGACTGCAGTATTCTTCCTTGATCATTTCCTTAAAAGTTTCCCATGGGGTGGCGTTGGCAGCAACCAACCCTAGCATCTGAACTTGAGCGTTCCACCATGTGAGGGCTAAACCCTCGAGAGTACCGGTAGCATACTTCACCCTGCGCGCCTCAGGGCATTCACACATTTCGAACACAGATTCTAGCTTCTCAAACCAGTGTAGGAGACCTACTGCTCCTTCAGTGCCGCTAAAAGTAGTTGGTCGGCAGTCCATGAAAGTCTTAAAAGTGCACACGGGTGGCTGAACATGATGACCTATCGTAGGTGAAAGAAAAGACAGAGTTTAACACAAAGGTTGGTTCACGAGAGTAGGATCCTAAAGATCCTAGAATGAGTTCGGACTGCAGGATATACCTCCTGCGTGTGCAGCTGCAAGTGCTGCGGCAACTCGTTCGTTGATCAGAGCCGTCAACTGGGCTTGTGTCATGTTAACGCGTCCAGACATGATCTTCATACCAAGAAGAACGTGAGTGAGAGGGGTTCGCGAAAGTACGACGATAAAATAGAGTAAGCACGCACGTGTTCAAGCAACAGTAGTTATTCTAACCAAGCATATCATGAGCAATGTACTATGTATCTAATAAGTAGGCAATATACACAGACCATATCACCTAGAGTGTCGAGCCTTGCATATGGAGTGAGGCATCGTTGTGGACCGTTGAGCACTGTACAGGTTATAGTCTGGTTTTAACAAAAACGTTTTTCCCTTTATTAAAACCAAGTTCTCTATAACCAATGGCTCTGATACCAATCTGTCACACCCCCAAAATCCACCTGCGGAGTACTACCGCTTGGAGGCGTGACTGACCAGGATCCAGCCACCAATCATATTGAACAAGCATATAAGTAGTTAGAAAAATCCACCCAATACAATTGGTGTTCAAACAAAACATAGTTAAGTTGCAAGCGGAAGCATAAGTCTTAAATCAAACCACAAGTTTAATTGTTTCATAGTTTAACGTGGACACACAGTCGTCCATGTCCCACAACGATCCTCCTGCATGCAAGCTCCAGCTAAGAAACCTAAGGACCTGCAAAGCATGTAGTAACGAGTCAACAACAAGTTGAGTGAGTTCACGGTTGAGTGTTCGTTTTAAGTTGTTTCGAAAACAGTTTCCTTTAGCTGGCATCCTGCCGTGGGGGTTACCCCATAGTTGAAAACGTGATTTGTTTATTCCCGGTTACTCTGGCAATCCAGCCGTGGGGGCTACCCCGTGTTAGTTATCTGGCATTTCGGCCGTGGGGGCTACCCCATGTATACACTAGACTCGTTACCATATCGACTGCTGACTGTAGTCATGTTTATGTGCCCTGAAACTGTCAATGTCTATCATCATTGACGTGCCCCAGATCCATTAGTTCACGCCCGTCCTCTGCGGCACGGTGTGAGGTTTGTCAGACCTAAATAGCGCTATCTAACTAATGACCCGCTCGCCATTGGCCCGGCGATTAAGTCGATATAAAAAATGAGGGACTTCGTGATAGAGTTTTGGTCTAGTACGAGTTATCTGTCCGTGAGGACGAGGAATTACATTCCTGAACCTTTGCTGTCCTACCCAAGGAGGACGAGGAACCCAGTTCCTTAACCCCAATTCCCGACCCCTGGGAATCCCATGCTTTGTAGAGGGTGTGAACTCACCTTGGTTTGCTCGGTAGAAACACGGAAAAGTCAAACAAGCAATGTTGTGGTTACTCACGTCCTACCATAGTTGTATCATACCATCAGGTTCGTATTCAAGTAGTGCACGTATGTTTCTAGCATAATGTACTCAAGTAACGTTCATGGCATACATGTTTAATCATGGCAGATTCACGTTCAACAGTAACATATAAGGTCTGTGCATTGGGCCCAAGAGTCCGGCCCAAGCAATTAAGTCCGAAACAAGGTGAAAGCCCAAACAGTGTGTATCCGTGTATAGTCTCGAGTCGCAACTAGGTGTTTGCGACTCGCAACCTGAGTCGCAATCGTGGTTTCGGTTCGTGCTGTTCTGGTTACGAGTCGCAACCGGACTCGCAACAGTGGTTTCGGGTCACAAGGTTGGTGTGCTGATCCTGTGTGGTTTCGAGTCGCAACTAGGAGATTTCGACTCATCATGCATGGTTTCGAGTCGCAACTGATGGTTTCGGTTGGACAATTACTGATTCGGAACAGTGTACTATCCACTAACATTCTGATTTCATGTAACAGTCTGTACTATCCAACCAAATTCCTTAAACATGTTTCTTGTCTAGCAAATTACTAAAAATGGATCAAACATATCAAATTTCAAAATATTCAACCATGTTCATATCATATTCATCAAGTTCTTCATACATTCATCATGTTCTTCACATATTAAGTCATGTTCATATCACATTCCAAACATATTCAACACATATTCAAATATTCATCTTCAACATGTGTTCATAGCTCTTGTATTTTCGGTCAAGCACCATAATACCTAGACTAGATATTAAGCAAGACATTTACCATTCAACATTCAATCATAGTCAAGCATACATTATTCACTCCAACATAACCAATACATTAACCTATCATCTTTAACCGAATATAAACATACTACATGAAACATTTGTGAACCGATTACTCAAAAAGGGTGTATTTCTCATGTATAACACTTAACAAGTAGACATATTATCACATAATTTTTCATCACACATCATTATCAAACCGAATATCACACATTATCTTCAAACCGAAACACAACATTTAATCATGAATCACTAACCGGTTGATGGGTTCCAAAGGTGAGTGTGTACGAGTTGATCCGAGAGCTCCTTAGTGGTCACCGGTTTGAATCCGAGAATGGAGGAGAGAAGAGTTTTTGTGAGGGAGAATGGAGAGTGTGTGTGTGTTAGAAGAGTATGTGTGCTATTTGCCCAAAGGATGTCAAGACTAGCATCACTAAGGGTTTTATACTTGATTCACTTAGTGCACCCTAATGGGTTTCGAAATAGGCTAAGTGTGTATGTGTGGCCCAACCGGCCCATGAGTGGTGTGATGTTTACTCGAGACCACATGGTCTCGAGTCGGGTCCTAGTTGTTTCGGTTCCTAGACATACTCGCATACATACGATCACAAACATACACATAACATAACACATGATCATATAAGTTCACATAAATCATTCATTAATTCATCAAATCAATTAGTCACTAATCGTTCAAGCACACAACGAAAGGTTCTAAATTTCGAGTTGTCACATCATCCCCAAGTTGAAAGAAATTTCGTCCCGAAATTTGGTAGGCACTCACTGAGGAAGCTAGTTAAGTTGTATGGTTTTCCTGGTTTTCCTGGGGTGTCACATCTTTGATAGAAATCCATTCTCAGACCGGTTTCCCGCTATAGAATGAGTAGGGAACCTGAACAAGCTTAGATTCCATCGGTTTTGCATAGAAGAGTGTAAAAGATTTGAAAGAAAGTTTGAATTAGTTGAAAAGTGTTTAGATCTATCTTAGTTTGGTATAAAATCGTGTGGAAATCCTTTAGATTTGGACCAACTTGATGGGATGACGTCACCAAGTGAACATCATTTTCAAACAGGCCCGAATCGGGTGATTTCAGTGGGAAAAATGGTGATTTTGGTGGAGAAGATGATGTAGAAGTGATTAGTGGTGATAATTGTACAAGATTTAGGGAGAAAACTTACAAGAATCGCGAGAAATCGAGAGAAAATAGCTTGGAACGTGCTGGTCGAATGGGAGCTATCACATCAGTGAGAATGATGTGACAGTGGGGTATTTATAGGCAAGAGGGGGAAAGAAAGGCGGTGTGGTGCGGATCGGATGGCCTCTCGATCGGATGGCCATCCGATCGGATGGTCATTCGAACGGATGTCCATTCGATCGAGTGGTCATTAGATCGGGTGGCTTCGGCGAGTTGGTTTTCGACTTTTCGTTTCGTGCGTTGAGCGTTGCGATAGTTTGGTTCACACATATTCATATATATATTTATTATAATTAATCATCGAAGGTCGTATATACGTATCCACATTTTCAAGTATGCGTTGCGATAATCGAGTTGCGCGTGATTGCGGGTGCGCTTTCGAGTTTGCGATGTGTTGTGATGTTCGATGTGATGTGCGATGTATTATGCGATGTAATATGCTATGTAATATGCGAAAATAGCGTTGTATGCGATATAGTTATATTATGATCCGAATCTCTGGTGCTAGGCGTAACGAGAGCGATTAGCGGGTTGTTACAGGCAATTTACAGAAAATTAAATTTTCTGGTGCATTTTCTGGCAGCTCAACCCCAGCCAGGGGCTGCCGCCCCTTGGACCCTGCTACCAGGGGCGCTGCCCCCGGACCCACGCCAAGATCGTAAAACACAATGACTAAATCAAAAACCCAGATCGTAAAAATGAAATTAAAGAATTTCTTACATGGATCGAAGCCGATTTCTTCAACGATTGACGAAATTTGAATGATAGAAACACTTATCAGCGATCGAATCGAACGGATCGAGTGATTATCTTCAAAATCATGAGAAAAAACGAGATTTTGTATGAAATTAAACTGGGTTTTCTTCAAAAAAAAGCTGAAGAACACGTTGATTGGGTGTTTGAATCATTGATTGGTGACGAAAATCGCACTATAATGTAGTGATTATTGAGATAGTAAGTGAAGAAAAAGTTGAAGATGGTGGGTTTTGAAAATGGTGGTTTTCAAGTTAATGAGGAGAAGAAGAGAAGAAGAAATGATACGATTGACTAAAATACCCTTTCTCTTTATTTTAAATTTTGCCACATGTCATAATTCTATTGATTGCTATCCTTTCTAGCTAAAATAAACTTGTTATTTGATCCTTTTTAAAGTAAACTCACATGTTTTGGTCAATCTTTGCTCTACACAAAGGGCATGTTAATAAACTTTATTGTTATGTGAAGCGCATAATAGCAAAGATTCATGACACAATGTGAAGCGCACTGTAGCAAAGATTCATGACACAAAATGTGTATTTTACGACTAGGATTTTGGATACAAATATACAATAAAATGTTTGTTGACATATCACTGGTGTCGGTGTGTATCACTGTTTTAAAACACATAGAACAATGCTATACATAAATTTAAAATATTTTTTTTTCTTGATTTTAAGGTATAGTTTTATTTTAAATAACAAAACATATAAAAGCTAAATGCAGGGCCGGCCCGTAGGTGTTGGGTGGCCGGCGGCACATGGCCCAAACCATTCGAGGGCCTAAATATTTTTAATTTGGTATAGAATTTACGCTGTATAAGATAAAATATATATGCACTAAACCAAGAGATATCATAAATGATCCTTTGTACTAGCTATTACTGCCTTGCTTAAACAAGAAGGAGCCACAGGTTCTAATCCTGACGTCTCCAAATTCTTTATTTTAGCTTATTTATGACCCAAATTTTTTATCTTGCCCAGGGCCAAAGTGTTTTTTGTGTTTTCCGGAGATGACCCTGGCTAAATGGGTTATACATAGGGGTGTAAACAAGCCCAGAGGCTCGAGAGCTACTCGTGATCGGCTCGGTTAAAAGCTCGAACGAGCCGAGCCTTAACGAGCCCGAGCCCGAGCTCGAGCCTGAAATAGAGCTCGTTTTGTTATCGAGCCCGAGCTCGAGCCTGAAATACAAAGCTTGTTTAGGCTCGCGAGCCTAAACGAGCCCATACAAAATTTTAAATTTTTTTATATATAATATATTAATAATGATGATAACATTGATGAGCCGAGCTCGAGCCGAGCTTTGCCTTGTTTAAGCGATGTTGAAGTGAGCTCGAGTCGAGCTTTTAGCTCATTTAAGGTTGTTCTCAAAATAGTTCGAGCCGATTCGAGCCGAGCTCGAGCTTTGGGTTTTACTAGCGAGCCGAGCTCGAGCTCAAAGAAGTAGGCTCGAACCGAGCCGAGCTCGAGCTCGAGCTTCATAAAAACCTAACGAGCCGAGCTCGAGCCTGGTCGAGCTCGGGTTCGGCTCGGCTCGTTTACACCCCTAGTTATACACCATTTTTACATAGATTTAATGAAAAAACAAATCAAACATGGAGGTGTGGTAAAACATCCAGATCACTTTTCAACCGCTTTTTACTTTCTTATATTTTTATTCTTAATATAGCCCCAATCTTAACCATAGAAATAATATGATCAACGGCCTAAATCACTTCATATATTTCTCAAGTAAATTCACATTCGGGTTTCCTCCTAAATTGGTGTATAGGTATTATGACTAGTGGAGATTGATATAATCGGGTGGTTCGTCTGGTGACACGATAATACTCCAGTGGTCCGTCAGTGATCCAAATTTGCCGTTCAAAAAAAAAAAAATTCACATTTGTGTTTGATTCGAATTGTGTGTGAGTAGTAGTAGTAGTAGTTACTAGTTATTGTGTGTATATTTGATTTGCTTGTCTGACTTCGACTACCTAACTGTGCACATCTTGTATATAAAGGATTACAACATGAGGGGATGGAGTGTCATAAGTTGTTAACAACAAACAAAAACAGGGATAAGAGTTGTTGTGAAAATGGGTTCTGAGGATAACTTTACTTATGCAATGGAATTGATCCACGCCACAACATTGTCCATGGTGTTGGTTAATACAGTCAAACTCAAGGTACTAGAGACTATAGCCAAGGAGGGACCGGATGCCCGACTCTCTGGTCGGGATATTGCGTCTCGTTTATCAATTCCCAACCAAGATGCCCCTGACATGATTGACCGGATGCTTCGTTTGCTCGCGACCCACTCGATTGTCACTTGCACCGAAGGGGTCCATGAATCAAAGCCTGTTCGAGTGTATGGACTCACCCCAGTTGGTAAATACTTCATCCCGAACGAAGAGGGGATATCCTTAGGTCCCTTTGCGCAGTTGATTCAAGATAAAGTATTTGTCGATAGTTGGTAAGTTTAGTCATATCATCTATTTATATCATCTACGTATCATAACTTTATATAATGATTTCTATATAAAAAAATCATAGCAGTTATAAGAATGCAAAAAACGAATACTTGATGTTTCAAAGTTTGAATATTTTTCTCTAAGTTATGTTAAATACAATAGGTTTTTTTTTTTCATAACATAGCAGGTTAAGGAAAACTCCATTTTTGTGGTATAAACTTTCTATATAATTTGTTTGCTAAAATATATTTTAATTATAAACTTATGAAAATAATCTCACGTATATAATCCTATAACTAGTGGAATTACCCGGACTTCGCAACGGGTTTTCGACCGGTATGAGTTCGGTTCGGTATGGTATTGCCATCCGAGATAGCATCCGAAAGACATATGCTCAAGAGGATATCGATATATGTTTTATATCGATCGAAAACTATAAAAATGAATAACTGGTATTGATATTGTTCCACATGTATCGGTTCGATTGGTTAGGTGCTCCTATCATACCGACACTCGCTTTAACTTACATTACCAAAAGAAATACTTTATTTGCGAATAAAACTCCGTTTTCGACGAATTTTAGACTGACGTGTTCTGAAAACATAAAAAAATACAATACTGGTACCGATGTTTATATTTGACCCGTTCGAATATAACTTTTATTGAATCTTAGAAAAATAAGCACGCCATAACAATATATTCAAAATTTTATAAAACATTATATCGTATTGCTAAAATAACGAAAAAACGTAAGCTTTGAGGATATCTATATTTGTGCTTTAATCATTTGTATATTACTATCCACAAGTCAGGTTTAAGTAAAATTTATATCAAGACGTGTACATGGAATTTTATAAAATATCATAATTTAAAATTTATAGGCGAAAAATATATTTTGTTGAAAAGTAATTATAGTTATAAGTGAAAAGATAGTATGTTCAAAAATAATTATAATAATAAGAGTAAACAGCCGAAATGGTCCCTGAGATTTGGTCACTTTTAACACTTTAATCCAAAACTCAAACCTTTTGAATCCGGGTCCCTATTGTTTCAATTTTGTTGCTATTTTCATCCAAAATCAAAATCTGGTTAGATTTTTCAGTTAACATCCAGTTTTTTTGTCTTTTTCACCCCTTTTAATGAAGGGCAAAATGGTCTTTTAACGTTTTATTATAACAAATTAAAAAAATCCGACAATTTTTCCCTTCATTAAAAGGGAGGAAAAAGACAAAAAAACTGGGTATTAACTGAAAAATCTAACCAGATTTTGCTTTAGAATGAAAATGACAATAAAATTGAAACCACAGGGACCGAGATTCAAAAGGTTTGAGTTTTAAACTAAAGTGATCAAATCTCAGGAACTATTTTGGTAGTTTACTCTTATATGAATTTAATCGTTAAGTGGAGTTAACTCTTTTGATAGAGACATGTAGGTCTGCAATTCAAGTCTGGAACAAATTTTATGTAGTTTAGAATAACTGATGTGTTGAAGGAGTAACGTTTGTTGTTAAAAAATATATGAATCCAATTCTTCTATTTTTATAGATTTATAAATAATCTTGTAATTGTAAATATAGTTTTTTTTTCCTCAACGTTAGGCTATTTTGTTACTAAAAACTGACATAACCACTATATTGTTTATGTATGCAAGGATTATTGCTCTCTAGTCTCTACAATCTCATCAAAAGATATTCTCGTTTGTTTTAATATACTTAACGTAACATATATATTATTAAACTTGTTTTTTAGTTATCTGAAGAGGGTGAAAAGGGCACCCATCTAGTAATCTATTTGAACCCATGAACTAATCAATAGGAAAAATGTTATCTCATTTAAACCCACGCTAATCCATTTCAACCTTGAAAGGAGGGGGCGTCTTTCTAGTTGAACTCACTATCAATTTCAACTACGTTTGATAGAGGAGGTTTTGAAATTTGTACCAATGGGATGGTGGTACATTGACAAAGGCAAAACCTTTAAATACCTACGTTTGATAGAGGAGGTCTTGGGTTCAAGTCTTACAGACGATATGGATTAAAAAAAATTGCTGTTCAAAAAAACAAAATATTGAAACTTGTGCCACATCACATCCCATAATCCATCTAGCGTTGGTTTATGAACCCGGAGTTGATCCCGCTATCCCATCCCATGGCGTGTTTCCATGGAACATGTCGAACCCGTTGATGCCATTTAGTGAGTGCCCCGGGTACCCTAAATAAAGCTTATATAATTAAGCGGAAAATACAATGATAATAAATAGTTATATGTGTTTCGAAAGTTTATGACAAAAAAAATCAGTCACATACCTAGCCTCTTTTTTAAACTAGAAAAAATAGTGATGTTTTTAACTGCTTTACTTCTACTGAAATGCAACGTTATTTCATGTTTATGTAACAAGGTTTGAACTTGAAGATGCAGTACTTAATGGAGGTGTTCCGTTTGACAAGGTTCATGGAGCACATTCATTTGAATATCCAGCACTAGATGCTAGGTTCAATAAGGTTTTCAATCAAGCTATGTTGAATCATACCACTATTTTAATGAAGGAAATTCTAGAGCATTATCGAGGTTTCGACAACCTTGAACGTGTGGTTGATGTCGGAGGTGGTTTAGGACACACTCTTGCTATGATAATATCGAAGCATCCTAACATTAAGGGTATTAATTTCGATTTGCCACATGTGACTCAACATGCGCAGCTCTATGAAGGTACACATGTTATATGTTTCATTACTACTACTGGCTACATTTGTCATTTGCACATATTTTTTACGTCTTTTTGAAATTTGTAGGAAAAATTTAACTAACTATCACTTATAAACATGTCCAAGACAGTTACGTTTATAAGGTTTCTAGGTCTAAGCAAACATATATATATACACATATATATAGGAGAAGGATCCGTTAGAAACCACCCTTTATTGCGAGAACCGCGAGAACCAAGTGTTAACACAACCAAAAAATACATAAAAAAATAAAAAAACACTCAAAAAAATTTTTTTTTACTATTTTTTTATAAAAAAAATCGCTATATTTCGTCACAAAAAAAAAACAATTTTTTTTTCGAGTAACAATTATCTATGCACATGTGCATAGGTATCATTTCTTTGACAAATTCCGTAATACATTACTAATATCAGACAATTGCACTTTCATTTACAGTACCATTCATAATACACTACTTTTTACATTAACAATATTAGAAATGCACATGTGCATCTATATGTATGAACTTGTTATAACATTAACAACACTAGAAATGCACATGTGCATCTATATGTATGAACATCTTATAACGTGTTTTGGTACACCACTTTGAATACACTTTCTCTTTCATCTATCATACCATCCATAATACACTATCATTACCTCCTACCATCCGTAATACAATACCATTGCCTCCTACCATCCATAATACAATACTATTACCAATATTTTACTTTATTACATGTACATCAACACCCTTTATACCATCCAAACAAAATATTACATCATAAAGTGACAAATATAATCAAACGATCAACCACTAGATATAACTAACCAAAACACATGTATATGGGCCTACTTCATCATTTAAAATCACAAAATTTTTGTACCAAAACACGTTGTATGATGTTTATACATAATGATGCACATGTGCATTCTTAATATTGGTAATGTAAAAAGTAGTGTATTACGAATTGTAATGTAAATGAAAGTGCATTTTTCGACTACTAGTAATATATTACGGAATTTGTCCAAGAAATGATACATATGCACATATGCATCCATAACTGTTACTCGAATTTTTTTTTTTTTTTTGTGGTAACAAAATATAGCGATTTTTATTATAAAAATATTAAAAAAATTGTGTGTTTTTTAGATTTTTTTAGGTATTTTTTTTGTGTTCACATTGATTCTCGCGGTTCTCGCAATAAAGGGTGTAAGCATTGATTCTCGCGGTTCACATTGATTCTCACATTTTTTTTGTGTTCACATATGTGTATATATATATATATATATATATATATATATATATATATATATATATATATATATAGGAGAAAGATCTGTTAGGAACCACCCTTTATTGCGAGAACCGCGAGAACCAATGTGAACACAACAAAAAAATACCTAAAAAACACACAATTTTTTTTTTTTTTTTAATATTTTTACTTAAAATTCGCTATATACGCCCCGCTTGCGGTATGCTCATATAATGTATATATGCGTGGGCGCTCGGGGGGCAAAAGTGAAAGTGCACTAATTTTAACGTTATTTTACTAATTTCGTGAAAATAACGTTAAAAGAGGGGGACGGTTAATCATGCATCATGTGGTGGCGTTGATAGCCAAAAGACAAGGGGGTGCATGCACTAATCGGCGTTTGTCTCAATTGCTGAGTGTTATGTGCCTTATGTCCAAGGCTTGATGCAAAACCACAATCGAGCCGGGGGTCTCATTGGAAGCAGCCTCTCTATTCCTACGGGGTAGAGGTAAGGCTGTCTACATCTCACCCTCCTCAGACCCTACCTTAGCTTTGCTATTGGTGGGATATACTGAGTATGATGATGATGATGATGATGACTTAAAATTCGCTATATTTTGTTATTAAAAAAAAATTTGGATACTAAAAGTAGCGATTTTTAAGTAAAAAAATATTTAATTTAATTTTTTTTGTGTTTTTTAGATTTTTGGGGGTTTAGTTTTTATCATTTAACTTGGGTGCGGGGTGGGGGGTGGGGGGGGGGGGGTTAGGTTTTTTTAGATTATTTTGTTGTGTTCAAATTGGTTCTCACGATTCTCACAATAAAGGTGGTTCTCAAATGAATCTTACTCTCTCTATATATATATATATGTATGTATGTATAGAGGAAAAACCTGTTTGAGTTCAAAAAACCCAAGAAACTCAACGGATAGACCACATGTTGCCACGTGTTACAACCTTTTTCAGAATTCTGACATGTAGCAACTTTTGTCAGGTGAGAAAAAGTTAGTATGTTACACCTCTTTTGCTGTTTACGTAGATGTAACATCACATGTTACATTTTTTTTTCAATAGCAAATTTTGCAGGTTTTACGAAGTGTAACATTTTCGAACTTAAAATTTACGAGTTTTCAATGTGTAGTGCATGTAAAAAATATATTACATGTTTTTTTATAAAAAAAAATTAGTGTAACAGACAAGGCTGCTTACATGTTAGTGTGTCAGACAGAAAAGTGAAAAAAACAAAAACTGTTATACGTACTTTTGTCAGTCTGTAACACGTTTCTGAAAAGTTACTTTATGTAATATCCATCAACCATAGGATTTCTAGATGTATGATGGAGACTGAGTTTCTTATGTTTTTTGAACTAATAAGTGTTCTTAGTAAGGTACGTGCACGTTGCAGCAGAATCACAACACTTAGGTAATGTTTTCATAAAAGGAGGGGAGATCTAACCGGGGGACTTGAACTTTCACTTAAATTGCACCTTTGCCAATAGCTTTACACATGCCAGATAAATAATAATTTGACATAAAAAGTATTAAGTACGTATAAAATCCATTGTTGCATCTCAATAAACGTACATACAAATACCACCATTCTTCATCATCACCTTGATAATTGGTAAGGAAGTATCATTAATTCATATAAAGTAATAGAAGTTAACTTTTTTTTTTTGAACGGCCGACAGAAAATTTTTATTCATTGCAGCAAGATGCTACCACCATAATTACAACCAAATTTACATATACACCAAAGTCAGGAAACGTTTCACCAAATCAAAATAAAATTACAATGCTTTAACCAAAACAACTAAAACGACACCAATCTTCACATAATAAATGCATCTCCTTTGAGCGATTTTTGACCCATAAGCGGGATATCTTTCTCTCACTTGTGATTGGTTAATATTTGTAATTCAAAAAAATTCCCTTTTTAAATAGTCAAAAAAATTTTCATACTTTCAATCTTTTAATATTTACTTATTTGTACATTCATCTACGACCCAAAATCCACTAGGACTTTAATTATTAGTAACTAATTCTTAAGAAGCGATTCGTCATTCGAGTAGCAGCCGGCCATCAACCACTTATTAAGAATTAGTTACTAATAATTAAAGTCCTAGTGGATTTTGGGTCGTAGATGAATTTACAAATAAGTATATATTAAAAGATTGAAAGTATGAATTTTTTTTTGACTATTTAAAAAGGTTTTTTTTTTAATTACAAATATTAACCAATACTGTGGATTTTGGGTCGTAGATGAATTTACAAATAACTTTTGTTGTTGAAAAAAATACTCTTTGTATATGATCATACATTTTTCTTAACTTTTAATGTTTTAAATATAGCGGGATATCTTTCTCTCACTTGTGTATTGGCAGTACACAAGTGAGAGAAAGATATCCCGCTATATTTAAAACATTAAAAGTTAAGAAAAATGTATGATCATATACAAAGAGTATTTTTTTCAACAACAAAAGTTAACTTAATTTTTATTTTTTATTTTAAAACAATATAAATAAAACATAAAATAGTTGTTTTTTAAGCCACTACATTTGTTTTGTTTTTAATGATGAAGCCATATCTGTAGTTTGGTTAGTGGTCTTAAGTTCAAGTTTTCATAAGTTAATTAAAACCAATTTTAGATTAGGATTTAGAGATCGGAATGAAGAATAAGAAAGATTGGGTTAAGCATCATTTACTTTGTTTTTAGAAATAACTAACAATTTCTTTTCAATTTAGCAAGCGTTCATGGTCATTTACAACAATTCCACTTTAGCAAACACAAAGAATAAGAAACAAAAAATGCTTTGTGAACCCAAAGTAACTTCAATGATATAAGTTAAACACTCTGATAACACTACATTAACACTATATGTGAATATGTTGTACCACTACTTTCCCTTTCAATCTTCTTATTTTTTTTTCTTCTGAAGTTGGATACAAAAGTATTTAGAATTTGTAGGAAAAGATTATGAGGTGTGAAGATGAATGTTAAAAAACACATTACGTATATAAATAGTAATTATAAGAGCAACACTTCGCACAATGTTCACGAGGGAAATTGTTCGCAAGCACAAATGAAACGAAAACAAATTCTTGTCTCATAAACCACCTACTTGTGCACTAAAAAGTAGTAATTTAGTAACCACCATATTAAAAACTACCACTGGGCCACATAGCGGGTGGTTATATACAACATAATGGGTGGTTATATTCAAATTTCAAATTATTTCAAGGGTTTTTAAATTCCCTCCTAAACTCTTAATCTCTTAAACTCTTGAAAGCTCAAATGTATTATAATTAGGGCTCTTCAAATTGCTCGACGCTCGAGACTCGTTCGATACTTGATCGAAAAATGTTTGGAATTTGCTCGTTCGATTATGCTCGATTGAAAGAAGCGTTTGGTTCAGATTGGTTTGGTTTGAAACGAACTGAGCATAAGCAAAGGTCCGCTCAGTTCGGTTCAACTCGGTTGGCTTGAATTATTTTTTAATATATATATACATACATACGTACGTACGTACATACATACATACATACATACATACACATATATATATAGGGTGGGGTTCTAGAGTGAACACTAGTATATTTGTGAACTGAGTGAACAAATCCTAGCCATTGATTTACATCATCAAATCATAAAATACACTAGTATATTTTCATCATATACTAATGTATTTTCATCATCAAATCGTAGCCATTGATTTACACTCGTGTATTGATAATCAAGGGCTAGGATTAGTTCACATATTTTACTATCAAGAGGGTTGTTCGTAAATGAACCAATATGAACACAACAAAAAAATACCTAAAAAAATTAAAAACACATAAAATATTTTTTTAGATCGCTAATTTTCGTCCCTAAAAAAATATTTTTTTAGTGACGAAATTTAGCGAATTTTAATTAGAAGAACTTTTTAGCATTTATTTGTGGGTTTAGCTTTATGGTTTAGTTTTTAGTATTTAGCTTGGGTGGGGGATGGTTAGCTTTTTTAACGTTTTTGTGGGCGGGGGAGGGGGGATTATTTAGGCTTTTTTAGGCTTTTTTTTTTTTTTTTTTTGCGGGGAGGGGGGGGGGGGGGTTTAAGTTTTTTTGGGGTTCTTTTTGGTGAGGTATAGTTTTTTTTTGGGGTGGGGTGTTTAGGTTTTTGGGTGGTGGTGGGGTAGGGGTGGGTGTTTAGGTCTTGGGTGGTGGTGGGGTGGGTTTATTTTGTTGTGTTCACACTGGTTCTCGCAATAAGAGTGGTTCTCAAATGAACCATACCCTATATATTTGTATGTATATATTAATAAAATAACTAAAGGGGCATATTAACAATGTTTGGTCTAAGATCCAACTAGAGTGTGAGTTCGTTTGTGGATCGACGTTAACGTTTACGGAGATATCTAGTCCTAATTCGAATGTGCGGAATCCACTAGAAATAGGTAGAAACAAAAGATTTCACAATTTTCTACGTTTTCTATTCAACTCACAGTCCTTGTACAATTTTGACAGGGCATCGCCTCACAGTCCGCTGAATCCCTTCTAACACTCAGTCCACACAGCTATTTATACACATTTACATTCGTGCGGACTAGTGACTCTACCTTCGTGCAAACGTTACTTACATCGTGCGAACCTGCTCATCCGTGCGGATGAGCTACATCCGTACGGATTAACATGTTTTTCAACCTAAACTCATATTTAACATAATCTAGCCCTATTACATCAAGACGAAGGCAACAAACATATACACTAACATAGAGCCCATTTAATTATAGAATTGAAGGCTGACACCAATAGTCCATTGTCTAATAATCCAGAGTAATTGAGTCATAATGTCAAAATACCGAAATGCGAAGCATCGATCAATACTCAATTGTCAACCCGTCATTCAATTCAGAAGTACATAATTCTAAATTAACCCCATATCAACCGTAATTATTCAAATTCTCTGTAGCCAAGATGTCAACTCCCTAAGGTTTTGCTTCAATCGGTTCATTCGATTTCAAATTTCTCATAGATCAAAGGTCTGCTTCAATCGATCGATGATTCATCTTTCCGCTCAGATGATCTCGGTAGAACCAGCTGAGTGTTTTTTCTTTTCCTTGTTATTCGTATATTTATACTTGTGTTCAAATTGGAAACCTTAGGGATGAAAAGTGGACTTTACTCTAAAAACTAACAACCCCATCGTCACTTTTTTATTTGCTATGTGACGCTCGATACTCGCTCGACGTTCGTTCGAAAAATAATCGGATTGAAAGGTGCTCGTTCGACTTTGGCTCGGTTGATAAAACGCCCAGTTCAGTTCGGTTTGGTTTGTAAACGAACCGAGCACAAGTACGAGCAAAGGTCTAATTGGTTCGGTTCGGTTCGTGAACGGCCCTAATTATAATATAGTATATATATATATATATTTATTTATTTATTTATACAGGGGAGAGTTTAAATATATATATATATATATATATATATATATATATATATATATATATATATATAGGGTAAGGTTCATGCGAGAACCACCTTTATTGCGAGAACCGCGAGAACCAATGTGAACACAACCTAAAATAGCTAAAAAAACCTAAAAAAAACTAACCCCCCCCCCCCCCCCCAAAAAAACCTAAACCCCCCACCCCCCCCCCCCCCTAAAAAAAAACCTAACCCCCCCCCAAGCTAACCCCCCCCCCCCCCAAGCTAAATGCTAAAAACTAAACCCCCCAAAAAACCTAACCCCCCCCACCCCCCCCCCCCCCCAGCTAAAAAGCTAAAAACTAAACCCCAAAAAAACCTAAAAAAATCTAAAAAAAAACTAAAAAAATAAAAAAAAAAATCTAAATTTTTTTTTGATTTTTTTAATATTTTTTATGTTAAAATCGCTACTTTTAGAAGCCTACGAAAAGTAGCGATTTTGTTATAAAAAATATTAAAAAAAAAAAAAATTTGTGTGATTTTTAGCTATTTTTAGGCATTTTTGGTTGCGTTCACATTGGTTCTCGCGGTTCTCGCAATAAGAGGTACGGTATAAAAACCGGATTTTAAAACATTGTATATAACAATTTTGGCACTTATAATTGTAGATATACATGTTTCCACTTATGAGTGTGTACAAAGTTTTAATTAGGCCTAAAATTGTAGAAAAAAAATGCTTTTCTAATAAATGTTTACGTTCTACTCTTGTACGAGGGAATTTGTGTAAAAGATAACCTTATTACTTTTAAATGTAGTTAAAGTTGTGTTATTGTATAGTTTATATATGTGTACATTTTTACAACCATAACCATGTAAATTGTTAAAATTTGTATACTTATACATGTTTATAAAGATTTGTATACGTATATATGTTTATAAATGCAATCTTATTGTACACTTTTATTTATTTATTTATTTATTTATTTTGACAAATTGATGTTGTTTTATACACTTGCTAAAAACATGTTGAATTGGGAGTGTAAAATGAGATATTGGTTAGTATTTACAAATAATAAACACATTTTATAAATGATAGATTAATTCATATACAATCACTTTAACTACTCTACATGCGATAACTAGTTGGATCAAACAACAAGAAAGCAACAATGTTACATATGCCTATTAGTTGAAAAGTGGTTAGTCGGAGTTCAACAGACCATTCACATTTCGCCCATATATGCTTATATATATGTAAAATAATTGTAGGGATAGATCATGTTGGAGGAGACATGTTTAAAGAGGTTCCTGAAGGTGACGCTATTTTTATGAAGGTAACTTGGCTCAACCCTATTTTTCTAATGGTTAACTCTTACACACATTCTGATCCTACCTCTAAATCTACACCTTATATCCACAATGAGGTTTGAACCCTCAACCAAAACCACATGGGGATGAACTCCTCTCCAACACACCTTGATACCTACGTAAATTTTTTTACTAAACATGTTGCTAAATTGATGTATGGAACAGTGGATTTTACATGATTGGAGTGATGACCATTGCATAAAGTTGCTAAAGAATTGTTATAAAGCTTTGCCAAAAAACGGAAAGGTTATCATCATAGAGGCGATTCTCCCTTTTCTACCGGACACAAGCTCTAGTGTCAAAGTCAATACCCACATGGATGTCTTCATGATGACGCAAAATACAGGTGGAAAAGAGCGCACCGAGGATGAGTTTCTTGCATTAGCTAAAAGTGCTGGATTCAAGGGGATTAAAAAGGAATGTTTTCTTTGCAACTTTTGGGTCATGGAATTCTACAAGTAGATATATATCTAGTTTATAACTTTACATACTCTATGTCTCAACAATAGTTCTTATTTCGTTGTTGTATTAAGGGGACCTAAAAATCCATGATTATAAGTTTTAAAGATGCTTAGGGCACATTAATGATAAAGAAATTAATGAAATTAATGAAATTAAAATGTAGACATGCTTCAGCAGCAAGAATAGAACAAATTAAGGCGGTTACATGGTGGATGAGATTTCGTGTTCAACAATCTAAACTTATAATCAATTATCACTTTACTTATTTTGGATCGTTTTTGTGTCCGTTCGAGTTTTCATCGTAATTAACCGAATAACGCAACCGTACGACCAAATGAACCGACATCCGAGATGTTTTTGAGCACATTTCATGTTCCCTATGCTTTAACATCTTTGTAGAGCCTTGAAAATGGGTTAACGGGGTTTAAACGCGTCAAATATGGCTTAATAGTGTTGCAGGGACCAAAACTGTCAATATTCGAAACTTTCTGGGGCTGGGCATGTGGTGACAACACACCACCACTATCTGGGCTTGCTGTGGCGGCATGCCACCACCCTATCTGGGCAGAAACTCATGTTTCAGCAATGGCAGGTCAATTTTCAGCATTTAACTTGAAGTTTAGGGTCTTTTTTGTAACATTTGCAATACCGTATGGTGGTTTTTGGGCACCCCTAGTATTCCAAAACCATGTGCCTTACATGTACGGTCCAGATCAAAGCTCAATTATCGAGGAACGATCCTAACGGTTCTTCAAACTCTATATAAACCCACCATTTTCACTTCTTCTTCCTCACATTGATCTCAAACTTCTTCTCTAAGTTGAAGCTCTCCTTGTGAAGCTTCAAGCCTGAGAAATTTTGAGTTCAAATCTTCAAGTCTTGGACCTTTTGTAAGTTTCATTCATGCTTGTTCATGTATTTCAAGCATGAAAGTAAAACAGTGTTTGACTTTCTGCTTTGACCTCGATTTGGTCAACCCGAAGTTCATTTGAACTTCGCAATGTGAGCGTAATCACGATGGTCATAGTCCCTTGTGACTATACCTACTGATTACCACATTGATTAGGCGTAGTGACGAGTCATAGTTTCGGTCAAAATGCGTATTTATACGTATTTTGCAACCAAACTATTCTTGGGTATCAAAACCTTTGTTTTGATATCAAACTTGTTTTCTAACTTAGTTAAACATGTTTTAACATGTTTAACTCGTCACTTTTAGTCTTGTGCTTATATAGGGTCGTAAGATAAGCGGTCTAAACAACCGCTTAGACTTTCGAACCCGACCCGTTTGGTCGATCATTAGGATCCGACCAAACACATTTTGTGACCATAGTTGTATAGGGAATAACCTACCGAGGTTATACGTTATGGTCACTTTGTTTAGTTAGTTGTATGATAGGTAGTTTATATGCCTTAGGAAAATGACCAAAATGCCCTTTTTACGCATAATTTCATTTTAAGCATATGTAACCTAAATTTTGACATCTAAACTGATTAGGAAACATTATTAGACATGTTAAGGCATATAATACTTGTCATAGGACTAGTTAGGCGGTCCGAACGCGTTTTACGCGAACGACGCGTTAAAGTAGCGTAAGCTACCTAAACGGGTCATAACGGGTCATAAGCACTTAGGTTAGGTTCCGTTTTAGAATGTAGGCTTTGTTAAACCATATTACATGAGTTCATATACTCATTTGGTTTACGAAACCCCATTCTATCCAATCTCCCGATTTAGGTCCGATTTATTAACATAGTTACCTATATTATGTGCCGTTTGATTTCCGTGATCCCTCAAGCGTTGTTTGATTGTTATTTCAAGATCATTTAGCAATATCAAGTGAGTACATAGTCCCCTATTTTACAGTTTTCAAATATTTTGGGGTGAAACACATGTGCCTACTTGTTACTTTCATGCTTTTATAACATATGCTTGCTATGTTCATATAGTACACGTATAGTACATGATTTCATCATTGTTTTTGCTATGTATGTTTAATTAACATGCTAGTACATTAATTTCATAAACACTTTTGTTTCATATGTTTATTTTAGCATATGTACACATTGATTCACATCACATTCATGCTATGTATGTTCATTTAGCATACTTAGTACATTGTTTTCACATAACATGCTTACATTTGGTATGACATTTGGTTTGTTTAAATGGGACAAAAATACATTCATTAACATTGATCACGCCGCTCGGTAGTAAGTAGTGGTACCATAGGATCTGACAAATCTCATTTCTGGCTTCCTAGGTTTGTTTGGAAGTAGGAAATGACTGAATCCAATATACATAAATTTTGATAAATCTTTAATTTGTTTAAAGGTTTGTCTCCACAGTCGCAAGGCTTGAATGTATGCATTTTAACAATACCGCATAGATGTTTGTATCAGTAAAGCATGCATTTATTTTACAAAACATAACTTTGATTTAAACTATGATTTATTTCAATATCTTGTTTTGTGCATTTTACCTATGGTTTTAGTTGACACATTTCACTTGCCATACATGACATTTGGTTACACATTACATGATTTACATTTGACAATAGACATTGTTTACACATAAACATTTTGACATCGGTTTAAACAAGACATTTTGATGGTTTGTTTGGGTAAGTGATTTAAATAACGAGGCGTGTGTAATATATTAAAAGCATGGTGGATACGCCGCTGGTACTTCCTATATATAAGTGTTTTTATGATATTACATATCGCAACATTATTTAAACCATTTCAATTTAGACATATTACATTTTATACAAAGAACATAACATAACTTCACAAAACATTGTTTTACAAACAACATATCTTATACAAATTCATTTTACTTGGTTATTTATTTAACCACACATCCTTCTTATATATCATCTAGTTTATTATCGATTTTCATATGATTTACAAAGGAAAAACACTTTACAAGGTTCATGACTAACTTTTGTTAAACAATTCTTTAAACTTACAAGTCATGAATCCTAAATCAATAAACCTATGTATCTCACAGGCATATTTATGCTGACGTACCTATTTTCACATGTGTTTTCAGGAGCTGATGCATAGGTTTGGTCAGGATACACTAGGGCGGAGTCGGGCCTTAGTGACTTAAAAGAAGCAAGATTAGTTTAAATAATGTTATGTACTCTTTGTTTCCTTTTGTTTTAAGACAATGTAATCCATTTGTTTATAAATAAAACATAACTTTAAATACCATGGTAGTGAAACAATAATTCTGTTGCTCGACTCCGCGACATTTCCACCGCGGTTTGTTGTTTTACGCGGTCGGGGTGTGACAGAAGAGTTGGTATCAGAGCCAATGGTTATAGGGAATTAGGTTATTAGTAATGCTTTGACCTAGACTATAACTTTTCTAGGACCCCAACACAAGTTATCTTGTGTTTAGATCTTAAAACATACACGTCACCTATCTTTAGGTGATAACCAAAACAAGAACACAATTTTCCAAAACGATTTTTGAAAACCAATCATCTATTCTTAGATGATTTGTTATAAGGTTTTGAACCCTCCAAAATTTTCAAAATGAGTTTGAAAATCAATCATCCATTCTTGAATGATTCTTTTGGCTTAATGCCTTCCAAGTTTTCAAAATCTCGTCAAAGTTTTGAGTCTAAATAATGTGAACATGTGTAATCTGGAAGGGTGGATACCTGTATCTCGAGTTTTCTGTCTAGGATAGTGTGTTCGTACAAATCCACATAATCGGACCAGTCACTCTTACCTGGGAACTCTTGGGGTGAGTGTCCACTTATAGGCTAAAGCATGTCTTCGAAATACATTATTTTGACCCATTTACTTTGATTAGTTACTGTGTGTCGTTTGTTTGCTTTGTGGTACGGACGAATGACCACCATCTTTGCTTTTGTCGATTTTTGTATCATCTCATCTTTTCATCTTATCATCTCACTCATTTTCTCTCATGTTTCCTCTTTTAGAATGCCTTCTCGACGCGAAAATCAGTTACCTAATGCCGAACTGGCAGCAATCATTCCCAGCAAATGGCTGTTATACTCCCAGACATTGTTGCTCAAGTTAACCAAGCCAACAAGAACAATAATGCTCCATGCAACTTTAAGAGTTTCAATTCGGCTAAACCACTCAAGTTTAGTGGTTCTGAGGGAGCAACTGGACTCCTACAGTGGTTTGAAAGCATTGAGAGTACTTTTCGTCATGTTTAGAGTCCTGATAATCTCAAAGTCGAGTTCGCTTCTAGCGTATTTCAAAAGAGGGCTCTTACTTGGTGGAATGGGGTAATGAGAGACCGTGGTGCTGATGTTGCTTTAGCACAGACCTGGGCAGAGCTTAGGGCTTTAATGATGAGGGAATTCTGTCCTCGTCACGAACAGAGGGCGTTAGAAAGGGAGTTTGATGATTTGAAACAGGATAGTGGTGAACACCGGGCTTATACTGACAGGTATGAGGAGTTGAGTTTGCTTTGTCCCACAATGGTTACCCCACTCAAGAAAGCTATCGAAAGGTACGTCGATGGTTTACCTGACCCCGTGCAAGACATTGTCACTGGTAGCAACCCTACCACAGTTCGTCAGGCAATCGAGTTGGCTGCGACTTTGACTGAGTCGCAAATCAGAAAGGGTAAGCTTCACAGGAAAGGTGACAAGGATAAGAAACAGTCGTCTGATAAGGGTGAGAACAAGAAGGGTAACAAATCAGGGTCTTCGAAGAAGTCTAGGAAGCGTAAGGCTTCCCAAAACTTCGCTGTTACTGCACAACCAAACCAGGCAGCTCCCAACCAGCCCGCACAACCACCCGCAAAGAAACTATATGCTGGTAAGGCACCTCTGTGCAACAGATGTAACAGTCGCAATCAACCCCAGGTTCAGTGTCGTTTCTGTGCTAACTGTGGAAAATCGGGTCATCTTGCCGATGTTTGTCGTTTTGCTCCCAATCAAGCCGCGCATAACCCAGCTCAGCAAGCCGCTCAACCACCTGCTCAACATCAAGCACAAGCTGCACGACCTCACTATCCTCCTGGTTCGTGCTACAATTGTGGGGACCTGACTCATTATCAAAACCAGTGTCCAAGGTTGGCCAACACGAATTAAGCTCAGGCTCGTGGACGAGTCTTTAACATGAATGCAAACGAGGCGCGTGCAGACAATGAGGTGGTCAACGGTAAGATCTTTTTTAACAATCAGTCTGCTTCGGTTCTTTTTTATTCGGGTGCCGATAAGAGTTTTGTGTCATTATCTTTTGAACCATCGCTTTGCACGACTAGAACGAAACTAGGAAAGCCTTTGACAGTAGAGGTAGCTAGTGGTGAACCCGTTGTTCTCGATTCTGTTCTTCGAAATTGCCAGTTAAACCTTAATAACCATCTTTTTCCTATCGACCTCACACCGATGCAACTTGGAAGCTTTGACATTATAGTGGGAATTGATTGGTTAGCCAAGCATCATGCAGAGATAGTTTATTTTGAGAAGATTGTTCGTTTACCTCTTTCAACTAGTAAGATCCTAGAGGTTCGTGGTGAGAAACCTTCTAGTAGTCTCAAACTCATGTCTTGTACTCAGGCTCAGAAGTATCTGCGAAAGAACTATATGGCCTTCTTGGCACATGTTGTAGCGGATAAAGGCAAAGGTAAGTCTATTCAAGATATCCTTGTTGTTCGGGATTATCCTGAAGTGTTTCCTAAAGAGTTACCTGGTTTACCCCCAGCACGTCAAGTTGAGTTTCGTATTGATCTTGTACCTGGTGCTAATCCTATTGCTAGATCTCCGTATCGTCTTGCACCTTCTGAGATGCAAGAATTACCTAAGCAGCTTCAGGAGCTCTCTGATAAAGGTTTTATTCGTCCTAGCTTTTCACCTTGGGGTGCTCCCGTTCTTTTTGTCAAGAAGAAGGATGGATCTTTCAGGATGTGCATCGATTACCGTGAGCTTTACAAGCTTACCATCAAGAATCAATATCCCCTACCTCGCATTGATGATCTCTTTGATCAATCACAGGGTGCTACTTGTTTTTCAAAGATTGATCTTCGTTCTGGGTATCATCGACTTCTTGTGCTTGAAGAAGATATTCCCAAGACTGCTTTCCGCACAAGATATGGGCATTATGAGTTCACTGTTATGCCATTCGGTTTGACTAATGCTCCAGCTGTTTTCATGGACTTGATGAATAGGGTTTGTAAACCTTATTTGGATAAGTTCATCATCGTTTTCATTGACGAAATCTTGATTTATTCTAAGACTCGAACCGATCATGAGCAACATCTTCGTCTCACTTTGGAACTCCTAAAGAAAGAACAACTTTTTGCCAAATTCTCCAAGTGCGAATTTTGGCTTAAGGAAGTTCAATTTTTGGGATATATCGTCAACGAACAAGGTATTCATGTAGATCCCTCCAAGATCAACGCGATTAAGGATTGGGATACGCCTACTACACCCACCGAAGTTCGTTCTTTTATTGTTGCCGCTTCATTGAAAACTTCTCAAAGATTGCAGTTCCTTTAACTGTTCTAACTCAGAAGAACAAACCCTTTGATTGGGGATCTAAACAGGAAGAAGCTTTTCTGACCTTGAAACAGAAACTTTGTGATGCACCTATTCTATCTTTACCTGAGGGCAATGATGATTTTGTCGTGTATTGTGATGCATCCAATTTGGGTCTTGGCTGTGTTCTCATGCAAAGGAACAAAGTCATAGCATACGCATCAAGGCAGTTGAAGGTACACGAGAAGAACTACACGACTCATGATCTTGAGTTAGGTGCAGTTGTATTCGCTCTCAAAATCTGGAGACACTATTTGTATGGTACAAAATGTGTGGTTTTCACTGACCACAAAATTCTTCAGCATATCTTTAATCAGAAAGAACTCAACATGAGGCAACGACGATGGGTTGAACTTCTAAACGACTATGACTGCGAAATTCGCTACCATCCTGGTAAGGCGAATGTTGTGGCTGACGCATTGAGTCGTAAAGAACATGTCAAGCTTCATTGTGTTCGTGTTCGATCTGATATTCAAACCCGCATTTCTCAGGCTCAACATACTTGTGTTTCACAAGGTTTGATGGGTAAGGAGTTACCTTATCACATCAAGCCTGATCTTGAACTGAAGGACAATGGATTGTATTATTTCATGGACCGTATGTGAGTCCCAAGTCAAGACAATCTTCGCACCTTGCTTATGGATGAAGCTCATAAGTCTCGTTATTCTATTCACCCTGGTGCAGACAAAATGTATAAGTATCTTCGTACCTAGTATTGGTGGCCTAGTATGAAGAAGGACATTGCCTTATACGTATCCAAATGCCTTACTTGTCTTAAGGTTAAGGCTAAACATCAACATCCCTCTGGATTATTGGAGCAACCAGAGATTCCAGTTTGGAAACGGGAAAACATTGCTATGGATTTTATTACCAGACTTCCCACACACTAAGAAAGGTCATGATGCCATTTGGGTAGTTGTTGATCGTCTTACCAAGTCAGCGTATTTCTTGCCAATCCGTGAGAATCTATCTGCCGACAAGCTAGCTAAAATCTATGTGGATGAGATTGTATCCCGACATGGTGTTCCCTTGAACATTATATCTGACAGAGATGCTCGATTCTCGTCTCGTTTTTGGAGGACCATGCAATCTGCTATGGGAACCCAACTTAATTTGAGCACAACTTATCATCCACAAACGGATGGTCAATCTGAAAGAACAATCCAGACATTGGAGGATATGCTTAGAGCTTGTGTGATTGGTTTTGGTGGTAGTTGGGATTCGTATCTTCTGTTGATTGAATTCTCCTACAACAATAGTTATCACTCCAGCATCAACATGGCTCCTTTCAAAGCTTTATATGGTCGAAAATGTCGTTCACCAGTCTGCTAGAATGAGATCGGTGAGGCTCAGCTTACTGGAACTGACCTCATTCTAGAGACAACAAATAAGGTTAAGAAAGTTCGCGATAACCTTCAGACAGCTAGAAGCTGTCAAAAGAGTTACGCGGATCGACAACGCAGGTGATCGCATTCTACTCAAGGTTTCACCTTGGAAAGGTGTGATCAGATTTGGAAAGACAGGAAAACTTGCACCTAGATATGTTGGACCATTCAAGATCGTCGAAAGAATCGGAAAGGTAGCCTACAGACTTGAGTTACCTCCTTAACTTGGAAATGTTCATCCAACCTTTCACGTGTCCAATCTCAAGAAGTGTTTGGCTGATGAGAACCTCCACATACCACTTGATGAAATTCCTGTTGATGACACGATGCACTTTGTTGAGAAGCCTGTGGAAATTATGGACCGTGAAGTCAAATGGCTCAAACACAAGGGCATTCCACTTGTCAAAGTTCGCTGGGAATCTAAACGTGGACCATAATTTACTTGGGAACGTGAAGATCAAATGAAGGCGAAATATCCACATCTATTCTCACAAGTTTCCTCTAAACAAATTTCGGGGCGAAATTTCCACAAGTAGGGGAGACTGTGACATCTGTGCTTGTAATCATTGTACAAACTCTGAATAGTTCAATTATCAATAAAACAATGTGATTTGGCCCCAATTTTTGTTTAATTATGTTTGACATTTTGCACGTTTTGATTTTTGTTCAATTTCAAACTCTATATCACCTTCTGGAAAATTATACGCAAACTGGTGCGAAAACGTAATCAGTTTAACATGAAAAACACTCCGAGACATACACATATGCTTAACATACCTTAAATAACCTTTACATAACTTAGAAATAAGTTTTGTAGGGTTTGGTATGGCAAAACCAAGTTTATTCGATCGTAGGGACTATTTACGTCAAACTGTGAAACTATACCGATTTGTATAATAAAGAACATCCCAGAACATGATTATAAGTTTAACATACCCTAAATATCTTTCACATAGCTTAGAAATAAGCTTTGAGGGGTTCGGTGTACTAAAATAAAGTTTTTTGATCAATAGGGACTAAAAGCGTCAAAAGTGCATAAGTTTGCATTTTCACGCATATCTTACATTCTGAACATATCCGAACATCCAAAAATTTTGTAATCATTAGAATATCTTATTTTAATGATTGGAATGCAAAAATACCATTCGTCGCTTAATTTGGATCGTTTTTTTGCGTCCGTTCGAGTTTTCGTCGTAATTAACCAAATAACGCAACATTACGACCAAACGAACCGACATTCAAGATGTTTTTGAGCACCTTTCATGTTCCCTATGCTTTAACATCTTTGTAGAGCCTTGAAAATGGGTTAACGGGGTTTAAACGCGTCAAATATGGCTTAATAGTGTTGTAGGGACCAAAACTGTCAATATTCGAAACTTTCTGGAGCTGGGCATGTGGTGGCACGCCACCACTATCTGGGCTTGCGGTGGCGGCACGCCACCACCCTATCTGGGCAGAAACTCATGTTTCAGCAATGGCAGGTCAATTTTCAGCATTTAACTTGAAGTTTAGGGTCTTTTTTGTAACATTTGCAATACCGTATGATGGTTTTTGGGCACCCCTAGTATTCCAAAACCATGTGCCTTACATGTACGGTCCAGATCAAAGCTCAATTATTGAGGAACGATCCTAACGGTTCTTCAAACTCTATATAAACCCACCATTTGCACTTCTTCTTCCTCACATTTCTTCTCTAAGTTGAAGCTCTCCTTGTGAAGCTTCAAGCCTGAGAAATTTTGAGTTCAAATCTTCAAGTCTTGGACCTTTTGTAAGTTTCCTTCATGCTTGTTCATGTATTTCAAGCATGAAAGTAAAACAGTGTTTGACTTTCTGCTTTGACCTCGATTTGGTCAACACAAAATTCGTTTGAACTTTGCAATGTGAGCGTAATCACGATGGTCATAGTTCCTTGTGACTATACCTACTGATTACCACGTTGATTAGGCGTAGTGACGAGTCATAGTTTTGGTCAAAATGCGTATTTATACGTATTTTGCAACCAAACTATTCTTGGGTATCAAAACCTTTGTTTTGATATCAAACTTGTTTTCTAACTTAGTTAAACATGTTTTAACATGTTTAACTCGTCACTTTTAGTCTTGTGCTTATATAGGGTCGTAAGACAAGCGGTCTAAACAACCGCTTAGACTTTCAAACCCGACCCGTTTGGTCGATCATTAGGATCCGACCAAACACATTTTGTGACCATAGTTGTATAGGGAATAACCTTCCGAGGTTATACCTTATGGTCACTTCGTTTAGTTAGTTGTATGATAGGTAGTTTATATGCCTTAGGAAAATGACCAAAAAGCCCTTTTTACGCATAATTTCATTTTAAGCATATGTAACCTAAATTTTGACATCTAAACTGATTAGTCAACATTATTAGACATGTTAAGGCATATAATACTTGTCATAGGGCTAGTTAGGCGGTCCGAACGCGTTTTACGCGAACGGCGCGTTAAAGTAGCGTAAGCTACCTAAACGGGTCATAACGGGTCATAAGCACTTAGGTTATGTTCCGTTTTAGAATGTAGGCTTTGTTAAACCATATTACATGAGTTCATATACTCGTTTGGTTTACGAAACCCCATTCTATCCAATCTACCGATTTAGGTCCGATTTATTAACATAGTTACCTATATTAGGTGCCGTTTGATTTCCGTGATCCCTCAAGCGTTGTTTGATTGTTATTTCAAGATCATTTAGTAATATCAAGTGAGTACATAGTCCCCTCTTTTACAGTTTTCAAATATTTTGGGGTGAAACACATGTGCCTACTTGTTACTTTCATGCTTTTATAACATATGCTTGCTATGTTCATATAGTACACGTATAGTACATGATTTCATCATTGTTTTTGCTATGTATGTTTAATTAACATGCTAGTACATTAATTTCATAAACACATTTGTTTCATATGTTTATTTTAGCATATGTACACATTGATTCACATCACATTCATGCTATGTATGTTCATTTAGCATACTTAGTACATTGTTTTCACATAACATGCTTACATTTGGTATGACATTTGGTTTGTTTAAATGGGACAAAAATACATTCATTAACATTGATCACGCCGCTTGGTAGTAAGTAGTGGTACCATAGGATCTGACAAATCTCATTTCTGGCTTCATAGGTTTGTTTGGAAGTAGGAAATGACTGAATCCAATATACATAAATTTTGATAAATCTTTAATTTGTTTAAAGGTTTGTCTCAACAGTCGCAATGCTTGAATGTATGCGTTTGAACAATACCGCATAGATGTTTGTATCAGTAAAACATGCATTTATTTTACAAAACATAACTTTGATTTAAACTATGATTTATTTCAATACCTTGTTTTGTGCATTTTACCTATGGTTTTAGTTGACACATTTCACTTGCCATACGTGACATTTGGTTACACATTACATGATTTACATTTGACAATAGACATTGTTTACACATAAACATTTTGACATCGGTTTAAACAAGACATTTTGATGGTTTGTTTGGGTAAGTGATTTAAATAACGAGGCGTGTGTAATATGATAAAAGCATGGTGGATACGTCGCTGGTACTTCCTATATATAAGTGTTTTTATGATATTACATATCACAACATTATTTAAACCATTTCAATTTATACATATTACATTTTATACAAAGAACATAACTTCTCAAAACATTGTTTTACAAACAACATATCTTATATAAATTCATTTTACTTGGTTATTTATTTAACCACACATCCTTCTTATATATCATCTAATTTATTATCGATTTTTATATGATTTACAAAGGAAAAACACTTTACAAGGTTCATGACTAACTTTTGTTAAACAATTCTTTAAACTTACAAGTCATGAATCCTAAATCAATAAACCTATGTATCTCACAGGTATATTTATGCTGACGTACCTATTTTCACATGTGTTTTCAGGAGCTGATGCATGGTCAGGATACACTAGGGCGGACTCGGGCCTTAGTGACTTAAAAGAAGCAAGATTAGTTTAAATAATGTTATGTGCTCTTTGTTTCCTTTTGTTTTAAGACAATGTAATCCATTTGTTTATAAATAAAACATAACTTTAAATACCATGGTTGTGAAACAATAATTCTGTTGCTCGACTCCCCGACGTTTCCGCCGCGGTTTGTTGTTTTACGCGGTCGGGGTGTGACATCAACATTCTTACATCTATTTTTTGTTCAGTTTAATAGTCTTTGTGCAATGGGTGGATCCTAAAAGCTAGTTATCTGGTAAAAGCGAACATAAGTGAATAATTTATTTTTCATTGTTCTGTAGTTTGACAATTAAAGTTTGTTAGTTTGCATAGAGCCCCTTTGTGTTTTTTTCAAAATCATTTGTTCTTTATTTTTTAACCTTTTTTCTTCTATTTCCAAACATTTTTTTATATTGCTTTTTTTTTTACAAAATTTAACCGAACATGTTAAATTTTTTTGACACGTATGTCTGTTTTGTTTCTTAAACATAAGTTACGAATGTAATCAACGACGTCCATATTTCGTTTTTTTATGTAAAATACGTATGTCGACGTTTCACGAAAACATTAATTATTCGCATGTACGACGTCTAAAGTCATCAAGGTTATCAACGACGTCTAGATTTTGTTTTTCTTATATAAAGCTATGTGTGTTGACGTTTCCACATTATTTTTATTGTTTTGCGCTATCTCTTTTTGTTGTTATACCAGTGTCGGTGTCGTAATACCAATTAAATTCTAGTTACAACGCACAGGATTAAAATTCTAGCTGTTTTTAAAATCCAGTTGGTTTGGATTCAAAATCTATCTCTTTTTAAAATCTAGTTGTTTTAAATCTAAAATATTTAAATAAATCTCATTAAAACATTTTTTTTAATTCGAACTCAAATTTATCTGAAAGTCAAAAAATTTTAATGGAGCTTTTAATTAATCACATCATGATAATGGATTTTAATTTTTTAAACCTTTATTCAATCAACCATAAATTCTTTAAATGCAAAGAAAGTCACGAGCATACCGTGGTGGGACACTGAATTGTACCAACTGACAATGACAAACAGTAAGTAATGCAATCAATGAACAAACATATAAACACCATATAATTACACCCTGAATTTTTCATGTAATTGTATTATGAACTTCAAATGTTGAAAATGCACATTATGCACCCCAAAATGGTTAAATAATAAAAAGGGGAATTAGAAATGATTTATTCACATGTTGCGTTTGGTGATTCCTTGAAAAATAAAAGCACCAGAAAACAGAGAACTCCAAAAGACGAAGATAGTACCCTAGATATGAAACATAACTCTAAAAATTAATATAAACAAATACCACTAAAAAGATTGGATAACTAAATATATTTGCATTTTCTTTTCGCAACGTACGGTCTTGTGTCATCATGGTTTCCTAAATCCGATAGATCAGGGTGAGATCGAAGACCGTCACCTCGTAGAGGGTTATGAGCTTTCCCAACATTATACCATTATGAATACTTCATGATTAATTTTAAAGTGTGAATTTTATAGAAAATGCTTGATGAAATTGAAAAATTTTGAGTTTGTAGTATTTTATAAAAATTTGATTGTTTAAATTGTTTGTTTTATTAAATTTATATTTATATATATTATTGTTTGATTTATTTAGATTTGTTTATAAAAATGCATATATAGGAAATTGTTTGATTTATTTAAATGTTATATATACATACATAGATAATTGTTTGGTTTATTTAGTTATATGGTGGCGTTGATAGCCAAAAGACAAAGGGGTGCATGCACTAATCGGCGTTTGTCTCAAGTGCTGAGTGTTATGTGCCTTATGTCCAAGGCTTGATGCAAAACCACAATCGAGCCGGGGGTCTCATTGGAAGCAGTCTCTCTATTCCTACGGGGTAGAGGTAAGGCTGTCTACATCTCACCCTCCTCAGACCCTACCTTAGCTTTGCTATTGGTGGGATATACTGAGTATGATGATGATGATGATGAGTTATATATATATATATATATATTTATATGTATGTATATGTTTTAATAAAAAAAAACAAACATAACCTGAATAAAGTTTTTGTTAAATAATTTGATTAAAAAGACTTTTTAATAAGAAGAAGATAATAAAAATAGTGAAAACCGTGAAGGCCAGGTCTCGAACCCAAGACCTCCAGGTTAACATGTATGCCACCAACTACCGCTGGACCACCTTGCGTCTTATGTTAATAATTCCCTCGATATTAGTTTTAAACACCGATAATAACTGAGCTTTTAAATCCTGGTTGATTGGAAAGCAAAACACTGGAACGAAATCCTTGGGGGCCGTGTCGAACCCGTGAACCCCGTATCTGTGAACAACCATCGTATCACTGTGATACATCGATTTATGATGTTGTTATCGCTTCAGTTTTATCATTAAGTGAATGACATATGATCATCTTCTTCACATGTATACCTACCCCAAAAACTCTAACCCCTTTAATCATAAAAATCAAACACTTCAATGGTTGCTCAGAGAAATTATGATAGGGGTTTTGATTCCCGTGAAATTACGAACAAGATGATGGAGTGGTATGTTTGTGTAGGCATTCCTGAACTGGTGGAGTCCTGGGTTCGAATCCCAGCTCAACTTTGTTTTATATTTTTACTCATTTAATTAAGTTTTTTAATTACAATATGGCCCCTCCACTTCCAAACGACACTATCTTATCCCAATATTTAACTAGCTTAATTGTTTAAATTATCAACTTAATTATGCACAATATGCAACTAGAATTTTTTTATAACTTTTAGATGTTTTAATTTATATGAAGTTATTAAACGAAATAAGTAAATAAATAAAAACTAATTGAATAAATAAGTTTTCTTCGTCGATTGTTACGCAAAAACTTTTGGTTAATGAAGGTTCGGATCTGATTTTCACTACGGGTCGGATTTTCGGAGATCCGTATTTTACGGATGTTAGAGGTACCCGGTACCATTTGCTCATCCCTACATCTCTTCCGGTGAAAATACCTCACAAGTACTTAATTTGTCTTGTCACAATCGAGTTGTCACAATCGAGTTGTCACAATCGAGTTGTCACAACCAGACTTACAATGGCCTCACGTTATCCCTCTAATTACAACGCGCCAAGTGTAGGATGGCAACGAGACTAGTTTGAACGCATATTTATAATCTAAGTATCATATGTGATTATAAAATTGTATCTCATACTCAATCTATATTTATGGGTACCCAATTACTCATTACATGTTGGATATCATTAGTTCTTTTACACTTACTCCTTGGGCATCTAAGTACATTTTCTAATAAATGAGAAAATAAAATAGTTTGTTTCGGGGTATGGTTTATGTAAACAGATATATATGATTTCTTTTCTTTAACCCTATACTTTATAAGTTTATTATTATTATTATTATTATTATTATTATTATTATTATTATTATTATTATTGATATTATTATTATTATTATTATTATTACTATTATTATTTATACCTTATAAGTTTATTTAACTATCATTATTATTATACTACAATAATATTTTACGTTTTAGCCTAAATTTGACGAGTTAACATAACACAATTCGTTTGCGTGATTCAACATTCTTACATCTATTTTGTGTTCGGTTTAATAGTCTTTGTGCAATGGGTGGATCCTAAAAGCTAGTTATTTGGTAAAAGCGAACATAAGTGAATAATTTATCTTTCATTGTTTTGTAGTTTGACAACTAAAGTTTGTTAGTTTGCAAAGAGGCCCTTTCTGCTTTTTCAAAATCATTTGTTCTTTGTTTTTTAACTTTTTTTCTTCTATTTCCAAACATTTTTTTATTTTGCTTTTTTTTTTACAAATTTAACCGAACATGTTATGTGACAACTGGCCCAAAACCGGTAATTTCCGTACTATTTTAATTAATATTTATTACCTGCATTTATGTGATTACACGTCAACGTTATGTGCTTATTTGATATACAATTGAATTCATGCACGTTTCATTTAATAACTGGAACATTATACAATACTTTAAGCATTGTGTCTAATTGATTAGTAAGCTCACCAGTTAGACAAGCTGCGTCAGCATGTCTGCAGAAAACCATCAGACAGTAGAATTAGGACTTAGAAGTAGGTCCAACTTCAAAAATACATTGGAAACTAAGTAGGTGAACAAAAGTTAGCATAAACACTTTCCGGAAGCTAAAACAGACACCAAAAAGCACCTAAAACACACTTTAAATGCAGACTTCTGCAGAAATTCAGCAAAAACAACATTTAAACACTAAAGTACTATGCAGAAATAAGCTTTAAATGTCCAGAATAACTTGTAAAGTGTCGGAAATGAAAACTGTCTTAAAAGATACCTCATAACTTACAAAACTGCGCAATTTAGCACTTTAACGAACCGATAACAGAACGAATAACCGGATACTACCCAAAACACCAAAAATAGACTAGAAGCATTGTTTAGTGATATAAAGCTAGTTATGATGCTAGAACACATTAAAAATCATGAAAACACATAAACACACTTAACCTTCCATTTAACCCCTAAACTTACATCTTCCACCCACAACTTCCAAACTTTTACACTTTACCCCCCCCCCCCATTTGAAACCGGCCCCAAGGTGGCCCCATCATCTTTTTCCATTAAAATATTGAACATGCTAGCTAGATATGGAGCATTATGACTAATGGTTATTGATTTGTTGGAAAGATTATAACTTGAACCTAAGGACTTCATTTCTTCATTATCTTCATTCAACTTTCACCCATTTTCTCCCTTCTTCTTCTTCTTCTTCTTCTTCTTACCTACGGCCAACCACCATCACCATACATGCTCCATTTTCTTCAATAATCAAGCCATTCTAAGGTTAACATAAGGTGTAAGAAGGTGATCCATGAAGGTGTGAAGTGCTAGAAGTTCAAGAACCACTTGGAGGAGCTTTTATCCACTTGATTTCTTCATTCTTCATCTTCATCTTGTTCTTGTCACTTCCCTAGCCACTAGATCTAGTAGTAAGCTTCAAAAACTCTATTTTACTTCATGTTAGTATTATGTACAAGTTACACTTTAAAAGAAACTAAACTTTAAAGTATGAAGACATAAAGATCTAACATAATCTAAAGAAAAACAAGTGTTTTTAGTGATATTTGATGTATGTGATGAAGTTGATGTTGTTGAATCTTGTGTGCATGTGTAGATCTATCATGTTAAAGCTTGTTAGAAGCTTAGATCTAACAAGTTTAAGCATGGATCTTGAAAGATCCATGGTTAAACTTGAAGATTAACTTGAAAAGCCTTTATGTAAACTTGAAAGATGATTTTTAAGTATGTTCTTATGTTCTTGAAGAAACTAAGACTATGCAAAACTAACTTATGAGACTAAACATTCTAAAAAGTTTGTAAAAAGTTCATCAAGAAACTTATTTTTGAAAAGATTCAAGTATCTTAAGCATGGATCTTGAAAGATCCATGGTAAAACTTGAGAATGAACATAAAGATGGTTTTAGAATATGTTTTTCATGGTTTTAAAACCCTAAAACTTGTGAATGGTTTACTTAGTAAAATTAAGTTTCACACAAAGTTTTTAGAATTTAAACAAGAACACTTATTTTTGAAAGATCTTTGTATGTAAAGTGTAGATCTAAAAGACTACACATTTTTAACAAAAAATCAAGTTCATCATAAGGTTTTTCATGGCGAATTTAGTGTATGTTGTTTGTGAAATTTGTTGGAAATTGATTTTGGATGATGAAAAGAAAATAAACACATGTTTTAAAAACATGGAAAACCTCCAGTTTTAGGGGAAACTATGTCAAAATTTTTATAAAATTTTGACACTTAGAAAAATAGAAGTTTTGGTGAAACTTATTCCCCAAAAATTCAACTATAAATATTTACCAAGGTTTCCTAATTTTTATACAAAAATACAAGTAAGAAATAAGGATTCCTTCAAGTATAAAAACAATATTAAGTATGTATATTTTTAGCGAAAAATATATATATTTAGTAGTCACAAGATTATGTGTATTATATGTATTAGTGATGTTAGGAACTTGAAAAATACATTAAATACTCCCAAGGAGTATACTACAAAAATACACATACAAATACTTAAGAAATACAAAATGATACAAGTATACAAAATTACATATAAAAATGATACATGGACAACTACAAAATATATATCAATATACATATATTTTCTACAAAATTAAGGACTTGGACAACTATTGGACTTATTGGACAATTTTATATAATTATGGATTTATACAAAAATTACTACAAGTAATGGAAGAATTATAAAAGTGTGACAAAATATATATAATTCATAAACCTTAAAAATATTATTATTTTTAAGAAATAAAAACTCCGGAAAGTAATAAAATCAAAGAATTGATTTTTGGTAAATAAATATAAATATACAAGTATTTACACTTAAATACTTGTATACTTTCCTAAGTATACTTACACCTAAAAATAATATTGGAAATATTATTTAACAAATTACTTATATTTATTTTTTACAATTAAGTGACATATATTTGGTATAAGTTAAAAATATATTATTTTTAACATGTAATATTTTCAAATCCTACTTACACAAATATATATATTTTTGGGATAAAAAAATATAACAAATACAATATTAAACATAATGTGACATACAAATAAGACACCTTAAATCCAAAAAGTAACTTGTACTTAGAAGTTTACAAGTTAGGTGATTAACATAGTTAGTGTGACAACCCTCACTAAACCAGGTATCCGTATGACTTAATTAATAATTAATTACTGCTTAATTACTGTGCTTGCTTGAACTTGTGGATAAACTGCTACTTGAATACTGATACATGTACTTACTTGCATCATACTTTACTTGCTGTCACTCCATGTTTTGCTTACAGCACCTTTGTGACAACCTTGATGCACCAAAAGCACAGTAGCACAATGAACGGATAACCTATTAAACGTGCTGTCATAACTAGCACCAGGCAGGTACTGCCTCTAAGGCCTGTAAGAGCCTGAGATAGTTTGCTACACTAGTGGTGAGTGTAGGGATATAAGGGTTGTAGAACTGCGTCACTAGGAATAAATTACAGTGACCGGATGTGCCTAAAACGTACTCTAAGTACAAAATTCAGCATTTGGCTAACTAATAAAGTGCCAAAACATGAGGAAAATATTCCCGACACTTTGGAGGAATAAGTTGTGTCACTAAAAATAATAATAACGACACTTTAAAGCTTTGTTAAGCACTTTAACGGATCTCTATCCAACCGAACAACCGGACTTTACCCGGAACATAAAAATATTGTCATCAACACTGTTTTTCTTTTTCTGAGCCAGTTAGGGTCCCTGAATACCCTAACACCCGTCATAATGCATGACACACTAGTAACCGGGTTAATCCCTAAACTAACTAAATTAATCTAACTAATACTTAATGTTTGGTTGAAATCGAACTAGTACCCCCCCCCCATCCAACGAATTCGGTCCCCAAGGGGGAACCCCTTGTACTTTTGTGATTATTTAATTCATTAGTGTCTAATATCTAATAGACACATAAACCATTGGTTAAAGATCATATGAAATGTCTATAAGATCAACACTTAGCACACTAATCATTTCCATCTCAACACATCGCAACACAACTCTCTCTCTCTCTCAAGAAGCTCTCGGCCGAACCCCCTTCAACATCCATCAATTTTTCGAGTTTAGTTCAAGCTATTCCAAGATCACACAAGTGTTAAGGATCACCTACATGGAAGCTTGGTGCAATCGGGAGGCGAAGGACCTCACTCTATTGCTTTTATCCACTCATTTTGCGTCAAGATTCTTCCCTAGCCTCGAGCTAGTAGTAAGTTGCTTGAATCACACTCTCGAACTATTTTGAAGTAGTTAAAATGTTATGTAACGGCTAAAACTCGTAAACATACAAGTTGATACATAAAAGTCTACTAAAAATGCTAGTAATGGTGGTCAAAAGCTTGAATGTTGTGTAAATCTTGTAGTATTTGATTTGTGTGGTTATTTAGTCCCGATCTATGTTGTGGTAGCTCGGATCATCGTTTAACCCGGATTGGTCATGATCATGGATTATGACATAAAGCTTGTTTAAGTGTAACAAGGGTTAAGTGATGAAACTCTACCACACATCAAACTTGAACTTGTGTAAAAATGATTTTACTTACGAAATAGTGTTTAAAACTAGTAGATCTACGGATCTACAAGCGGTATTTTCAAAGGACCGAGTGTCGAAGAAACCATATTTTTCTAAAAATGGATTTTACATGAGCAAGAATGATTTTTAGAACACACAAGTGTGTAAACACTTGTGTAGCACTAAGTTTCGACAAAATAACTATCTTTGTAAAAATTGATAAGAAGTTGTAAAGATGGAATTTCTTTAAAAACGGGGTTTTTACGAAACCGGATTGATTTATATAAAGATCCACTAAAAGTAATGGAATTTACTTTATATTCTTGGATAAAACGCAAGTTCATGTAATTTATGCGATATACATATTTATTTACTAGTTTGTTGTTTTGGACATTGTTTTGATTGAATGAAAAGAATGTTGGTTTGATTTATAAAAGAAAATGATACGCTTAAAAGCGTGGCCACCTCCAGTTACAGGGGAAACTCTGGCAAAATTTTTCCAAAAACCTAACACTTAGAAATATTTTCACTATAAGTGTTAGAAATACTTTTCGACTTGTTTTCAAATTATAGATTTCGCCACGACTTTATTTACAAAACATCGGAGGTGGGATTTCACAAAATAAAACTTGGTAAATATATATTTAGTATATATTTTTCATAAAGTCACTTGATATGTGTTTATGATTATTTTGTGAAAATACTAGTATTATTTTTAGGGTAAAAATAATACTATCGAATGTTAATGGATCCAAAATAATACGAACGTCTCTACGATAAATATATAAGTTACACCGATAATTATTATTACCACTCGATCATTAAAACGTAACTTAAGCATTTTAAGAAAATATGACTTAACGCGTATTTTTGTCAAGGTATTATTTTGGGAAAATTTATGTAATAGAAAATATAATATTTTTGAGAAGAATATTTATATTTTGGAGTTAGAAATAAAATATATTTTAAGTGAGACTTAATAATATATTTCGAACACACATGTATTAAATCCCCAATCCTTGGGAAGGAAAATGATTACCAAGTATTTACTAAATGTAAACACGAAATAGTTGTCTAACTATTTCCCAAAAACTTAAACCATAAAGCTAAGGCACGGCCGTCCGTCTAATAGAATTAGTACGTTTACGTCGCCACACAGCTGCTTGATCAGGAGACATACTTGGTAGAGACGCACCACTGTGAGTTCATGTCCCCCTTTTCTCTTAACTGTTTTCAGTTTTCTAAACTGCGGGGGTGAAATACATGTTACTATGATTACGAGTACTTTATACATGGTATGGTTAGCGTAAGGAGGGTTACTACTTAGATCATGTGAGTGGGTAGGCGGGAACTGGAGGCCATTAATCCTCATTGTAGGACCGAGGGACGTAAGTGGTAGATCTATCTGGGTGTAGCGAGCCCAACTCCAGGTCCAACAGTACGGACCTCGGAGTGACTTTGTGCCCAACGCAAAATCCGCTAGGTTTGAGTCTTCCTACTTGCACTTCACACATATCAATGGCCTTGCAAACCATTGGTGATCTCTTTTTCCTTATTTGCTACATACCAGGATTTTTATATATACAAAGGTTTATTTACTCACTTACACATGAACTCGCTCAACATTATTGTTGATTTTTTTCAACTTACATGTATTTCAGGGAATTAAAGGATCTGGCGCGGTATGACACGTTTTTCCCGCTGCACTAGTTACGAGGTCATCCGGGTTTGGGGAATGTGACTCTTTCCTGGACAAGTCACAGTCCTTAAACTGTGTTTATGTCATGTTGATGTTTGTGTTTGTTGAACAATGTCGTTAGGATGTGTTTCCGTTGAGACAATGTTGTTGTATTTGGTTTTTAAAACTTAATTAAATGGATGATCTTGCATGGTTTTATTTCATATAGCTTTGTTATGGTTAAGCTATGGTATTAAGAAGTCACACCAAATTAACCACGCTTCCGCAAAGCCAGGGTGTGATAGCTTGGTATCAGAGCCCTGATCATAGCGAACTAGGATTCCTTCTCGAGTCTAGACTATGATCACTAGGGCTCTCACGAAAACATTTTTTTTATTGCATACCATTTAAGTCCAGATCCAAAACTTTTTACAAACAAATGTTGAGCACATTTATTTATTATTTATAGGCTCAGTCTGAGAGGCTGAGGCTCGGTCTGGAGGACCGAGGCTCGGTCTAGGAGACCGAGGTAGTTGCCTAGTAGGACTAGGGAGAGCAGTCTGAGAGGCTGGGAGAATTTGGCTAGTTGGACTAGGAAGAGCAGTCTGAGAGGCTGGGAGGCTAGTGGGACTAGGAGAATTATTTGATTGCTTACTTGGTGACTAATGTGCTTATCTGATTATATGATTGATTATTTGTACATATTTGTGTTTGTGTTACAGAGACCATGGACTCGACCGGCACTGGTGATTCAGACACCACAGGCCCTAGACCTATAGTATCAGACGACCTAGAGTCTTCAGAGCGCGAGGTTCACACATCCGACGTTACTAGCACAGACGAGGATGACTTTCAGCCCTTTGCGTTACCTGATGGTGCTGATGAGCTCGCTGATGGCCCTTTGGCCGGGGACCTACCACTTGTAGAGATCCCTGCTCCCATACCACTTGCTTCATATCCTGCTTACGATTTGCTTCCCGACGACGATCTGTTTGATGACGAGCCCTTAGAGGATGAGGTTCAGGGCGAGGCCCTTCTTGCTGCTGGAGATCTTTTGTTGATCGCAGATGCTCCCGCTGAGGAGTCACCTGCTCACTCTCCGGTCCCAGACTCTTTCGAGTCTGTGGCCTCCGCACCTTCACACACTCAGAGTGCGCAGCACTTTTCTCACGGTTCAGATCCAGATTGAGCATCCTTTGTTGCCCCTGCTTCTAGCTTTGCTTTCGACCACGATGTTGAGGAGGACTCCGATCCTGTCTTTCCCCCAGGATTCGACCCAGATGAGGATATAGAGTTTATACCCATGGATCAGCCTATGGAGGATCCGGTCGACCCAGTTGATCCCATCGACCCTGAGTTTGATTTTGAGATGGCCTTTGATGATCCCGAGCCTGCCATGGCCCTTGAGCCAGTGGCTGCTCCTGACCCAGTGCTTGAGCATGACCCTGCTCATGCTGGCATGCCTATTGATCCTGTGATTGCTGACCTACCCATTGATGATCACCCTGCTGATGCACCACTACTGGAGGGTGACCATGTTATTGCTGCTGATCATGTTGATCCCCCACTTATCGCTGATGTACCTGCTGACCCTCTTGTTGCACCCCACCTTGACCCTATGCCTGTGCAGATTGATCGAGCACTTTTTGATGCACAGATTGACCCACGAGATGAGCACGCCCAGCATGGGTGGATTCCTGATGATGATGAGGTTCCACCTATTCCCCCTCAGATCACTGATACCCGTCACGTTGATACCTCTTTTACTTTCCCTCAGTTTACACCTCCAGCATGACCTGGAGAGGGTTCTTCGGCCCATCCCTTTGGGCATGTGCCGACGTCTATTCCCGTTATGCCACAGTTTTCACCTGTTTTACCCCCTGTTCCTCCATTTCATGTGACACCTTTTGATCCAGCCAGCGAGCCGTTTCTCCGGACGTCACCTTCTGTTATGCCACCGACCGACCCCTACCATCCTTTCCATATGGGGTATTCTATTGAGGACGTTCTGATGTCGTTTGTTGTCCAGCAGGAGGCGCTCACACGGCGTATTCAGGAGCTCGAGAGAGTTCAGCCACCGCCGTGCCAGTGTCAGGGTCAGACCCACCCTGTTTCTTCGCAGCACTCTCGACCATTATTACCTGACTATGCTGCACGCGTTTTGGCACTTGAGCAGCAGGTTGCTTCTTGGTTGCGTACCCAGAGAGCCATGGAGGAGGACTGGCTCCAGTTGCGTCGTTTGTTCTACACTCACTTTCCCCCTCCTCCACCGCCATCTGTGTAGGGCTCTTCAGTACCGTATGGGTAGACGTTGGTGAGAAGACGGCGAATGCTTTTGACTGCACAGCATTTTTGGAGACTACATTTTGATTCTGACTTTTGTTGATCATGTATATGGGATGTATTGACACTGAATTGATATAGTTTTTGGACTAGGGTGATGTAGCCCTTAGTCGACTGATGTTGTATGACACTGTGATGTACTTGTACGCTTACTATGTGGTCTCAATATATGGCAATCGCAGTATTCTCATCATATTTGATGCTTGATTTGGTTATTTATATTCTATGACATGGGATGTTGTGTGATTGATGTTTGTGACATGGGATGTTGTGTGATAGATATGATTATAACATGAGATGTTATGTACTATTACTATCATAACAAAGCGTATGTATTATAACATGGGATCTTTACTATGGCCTGACCGATGTAAACACATCTTTTAGAAGATGCCGCCGAGACGTCAAACGCCGATGCCTACCAATGAGGCAGAACTCCAACAAGTCATCGCTGCCGCCATCGCGCAATACGCCGCCTCGCAAGGAGGACCCAGCGGAAGCAGCTCAAACAACAATGGCAACAATAATCCACCTCATGGTAATACTAAGTCATTAAGACATACCATGACCTAATTGGATATCTATAGCAATGATGCTAATGCCGATCACATGTTATAATGTATGTGCAGGGTGCACCTACAAGCAGTTTCTAGACTGCAAGCCTGTCAACTTTGATGGCACTGGAGGTGCGGTCGCCTTTGTTCGTTGGGCTGAGAAAACTGAATCTGTACTTCGCATGAGCAAAAGTGCACCAGACCAGCAAGTCACCTACATTTCTGGGCTATTTTTGGATGGAGCCCTATCTTGGTGGAATTTGCAAGTGCAGACACTTGGTGAAGCTGCTGCCTACGCACTAACATGGACCGAACTGAAGGAACTAATGCGCAAAAAGTACTGCTCTCGCGCGGAAATCCAAAGATTGGAAACTGAGTTCTGGCATTTGAAGATGGAAGGTCCGAAAATTGCGGAATATGTTCAAAGGTTTCACGACCTGTCATAGGTGGTACCCTATATGGTCAATCCAGAATTCAAGCGGATTGAACGCTTCATTTGGGGATTAGCTCCTCAAATCATTAGTATGGTAACCTCTTCAAAACTGGCAACAATCACTGAGGCGATCGATCTAAGCGTAGCTCTCACTGAGGAGGCGATCCGCCTAAACAAGTTTTCTGATGTTGAGCAAAGGAAGAAGGAGACTCATGTAGAGTCGTCCGGGGATAACAAAAGGAAATTCTCGAATTTCAAACAAGGCACAAGCAGTGATGGCAGGAAAGGAGAACCAATCGCACCGGTTCAAGCTATGACTGGTACTAGAAGGAAAGGAAAGGGATATATGGGTGCACATCCCAAGTGTAACTCTTGCCAACGCCATCACCCTGGCTGATGCAGGCCAAAAGTATGTGAAGCTTGTGGAAAGACTGGCCACTTGAAGGATTCTTGTTGGGCCACTGTTGGCCAGGGAGGCCAAGGAGGATTTGGAAACAGAAACAATAACCGGGGTGGAATTGGAAATCGCCCACAAGGAAACAATGGAGGTAATGGGAATCGAGGCAACAATGTGAATCAAGCGGGCACTGTGAATCATAACCAAAGGAATAACCAAGCTGGAAATGGAGGTGGAAACGGGCAAAGACCTGGATGCTTTAACTGTGGTGATATCGGGCACTTTAAAAGGAACTGCCCAGAATTGAACCGAGCACGTGGAAGGGTTTTCAATATCGAAGCGAGGGAAGCGCGCCAGGACCCCAATGTCGTTACTGGTACGTTCCCTGTGAACCAACGCTATGCATCCGTTTTATTTGATACTGGTGCCGATTATAGCTTCGTATCGTTAGAATTTAAGAATATGCTTGGTTTAACCGCTAGTATATTAGATATTCCCTACTCAATCGAATTGGCCAATGGGAAGTTAGTAGAAGCCAATGAAGTTGTCAGAGGCTGTGTGATCGAATTGGGAGAGCGTGAGTTTGCTCTGGATCTACTACCAGTCCAGTTGGGAAGCTTCGACGTGGTGGTAGGAATGGATTGGTTATCAGGCAACAAGGCTGAGATAGTTTGTCACGAAAAGGTTGTTCGTATCCTAACCGAAGAGGGTGAAATAATTGTGGTTCATGGTGAAAAGCGTGATACGCCGTTAAGAATTATCAGCTGCCTGAAAGCACAAAAGTGTTTGCAAAAAGGGTGTGCTGCCTTCCTGGCACACATTGTAGACAAGAAAGCTGCAGAACCGAAGATCAAAGACATCCCTGTCGTGAGGGAGTATCCGGAAGTCTTCCCAGAGGACTTGCCTGGACTGCCACCTCAGAGGCAAGTAGAGTTTCATATCGATTTAGTTCCAGGCGCCGCGCCTGTGGCTAAGGCACCTTATAGACTTGCCCCGTCTGAGATGCAAGAATTGTCGACACAACTTCAAGAGTTGTTAGAAAAGGGATTTATCCGACCAAGCTTCTCGCCTTGGGGAGCTCCGGTCCTGTTTGTCAAGAAGAAGGACGGTAGTTTTCGTATGTGCATCGACTACAGAGAATTGAACAAGCTGACGATCAAGAATAGATATCCTCTACCAAGAATCGATGATCTATTCGACCAACTGCAAGGTTCAAGATTTTATTCAAAGATCGATCTTCGATCTGGATACCATCAGTTAAGGATACAAGAGGAGAGTATCCCGAAGACAGCCTTCAGAACTCGATATGGACACTACGAGTTCCTTGTTATGCCGTTTGGATTGACAAACGCACCTGCGGTCTTTATGGACTTGATGAATAGAGTATGCAAGCCGTACTTGGACAAGTTCGTGATTGTGTTTATCGACGACATCTTGATTTATTCAAGGACGAAGGCTGAGCACGAACAGCACCTAAGAGCTATTTTGGAGTTGCTGAAGAAGGAACAGTTGTATGCAAAGTTCTCTAAGTGCGAGTTTTGGCTACGTGAAGTACAATTTCTTGGACACGTGGTGAACGGAGATGGAATCCATGTTGATCCCACAAAGATCGAAGCGATCAAGAATTGGGAAACGCCAAAGACGCCAACCGAAATTCGACAATTCTTAGGTTTGGCTGGTTACTACCGAAGATTCATTGAGAATTTTTCAAAAATCGCTCAACCATTGATGCTCCTCACGCAGAAAGATAAGAAGTTTGATTGGGGAATCAAACAGGAAGAAGCGTTCCAGATATTGAAGGATAAGCTCTGCAATGCGCCAATCTTAGCACTACCAGAAGGTACAGATGATTTCGTGGTATACTGTGACGCCTCACATCAAGGATTGGGTTGTGTGTTGATGCAACGCCAAAAGGTTATTGCTTACGCATCGCGTCAATTGAAAGTACATGAAAAGAACTATACCACACATGATTTGGAACTTGGCGCAGTGGTTTTTGCATTAAAGATCTGGAGACACTACCTTTATGGTACGAAATGTACAATCTTCACAGATCACAAGAGCCTACAACACATATTCAATCAGAAGGAGCTGAATATGAGGCAGAGACGATGGGTTGAGTTGTTGAATGATTACCACTGCGAGATAAAGTACCACCCAGGGAAGGCGAATGTGGTCGCCGATGCCCTAAGTCGAAAGGAGAGGATCAAGCCCATAAGGGTTAGGGCTTAGGAATGATTATCCAAACCGATCTTTCCTTGCGCATTCGTGCCGCACAGAAAGAAGCTCTTAAGGAAAGAAATCTTGAAGAAGAATATCTCCGTGGGATGGAGAAGCTTTTGGTGCCAAACGAGGAAGGAACGTTATGTTTTGAGAAAAGGATTTGGGTTCCTCTGTTTGGTGGTTTAAGGAAAGTTATTTTTGATGAAGCTCACAAATCGCGGTACTCTATCCATCCAGGAGCGGATAAGATGTACCAAGATCTCAAGGATTACTATTGGTGGCCTAGGATGAAAGGCGATGTTGCTGTTTATGTGAGCAAGTGTCTAACGTGTGCTAAGGTGAAAGCGGAATACCAGAAGCCTTCAGGACTTCTGCAACAACCTGAGATTCCCAAGTGGAAATGGGAACAAATCTCAATGGATTTTATTACAAAGTTGCCAAGAACGCCAAGAGGTCATGACACTATCTGGGTGATAGTTGACCGCCTAACAAAGTCCGCACACTTTCTGCCAATCAAAGAGAAGGATAACACTAGCAAATTGGCTGAAATTTACATGAGAGAGATCGTCGCACGTCATGGAGTGCCTCTCTCGATCATCTCTGATAGAGACGGAAGGTTTTTGTCAAGGATATGGCAATCCTTCCAAGAAGCTTTTGGCTCACAATTAAATCTGAGCATTGCGTTTCATCCGCAAACTGACGGTCAAAGCGAGCGAACGATTCAGACGTTAGAAGATATGCTGAGAGCATGTGTAATGGATTTGGGCGGTAGCTGGGACAAGCATTTGCCTTTGGTCGAATTTTCATACAACAACAGCTACCACACCAGTATTGGAGTCGCGCCATTTGAAGCCCTTTATGGACGCAAGTGCCGATCACCCCTATGCTGGGCTGACGCAGGTGATAGGCAGCTTGTTGGTCCCGAAATCGTCCAAGAGACGACATACAAGATTGCGCAGATTCGAAAACGCATCGAAGCAGCTCGCCACAGACAGAAAGCCTATGCAGATCCAAACTGGAAACATTTAGAATTCCAAGTTAGAGATACGGTTTTATTGAAAGTTTCACCCTGGAAGGGTGTGGCACGCTTCGGAAAGCGTGGGAAGTTAAATCCGCGTTACATTGGCCTTTTCAGAATTTTGGAAAGAATAGGGCTAGTAGCATACAAGCTGGACTTACCTGCCGAGCTAAATGGAGTTCACGATACATTTCATGTATCCAACCTGAAGAAAAGTCCAACTCAAGATACCATTGCCATTCCCACCGACGAGATTCATGTTGACGACACGCTCCATTTCGTTGAAGAACCGGTTGAGGTTATGGATTGGAAAGTAAACAAGACCCGCCGGAGCAGTGTCAAGCTCGTCAAAGTTCGTTGGAATGCCAGACATGGTCCTGAATACACCTGGGAGCGTGAGGACCGGATGAAAGAGAAATACCCCCACCTATTTCCTAAGAACCCTGCATCTACAAGCAGAACTTAAAATTTCGGGACGAAAATTTTCTAACGGGGGGAGAATGTGACAACCCTCACTAAACCAGGTATCCGTACGACTTAATTAATAACTAATTACTGCTTAATTTCTGTGCTTGCTTGAACTTGTGGATAAACTGCCACTTGAATACTGATACATGTACTTACTTGCATCATACTTTACTTGCTGTCACTCCATGTTTTGCTTACAGCACCTTTGTGACAACCTTGATGCACCAAAAGCACAGTAGCACAATGAACGGATAACCTATTAAACGTGCTGTCATAACTAGCACCAGGCAGGTACTGCCTCTAAGGCCTGTAAGAGCCTGAGATAGTTTGCTACACTAGTGGTGAGTGTAGGGATATAAGGGTTGTAGAACTGCGTCACTAGGAATAAATTACAGTGACCGGATGTGCCTAAAACGTACTCTAAGTACAAAATTCAGCATTTGGCTAACTAATAAAGTGCCAAAACATGAGGTAAATATTCCCGACACTTTGGAGGAATAAGTTGTGTCACTAAAAATAATAATAACGACACTTTAAAGCTTTGTTAAGCACTTTAACGGATCTCTATCCAACCGAACAACCGGACTTTACCCGGAACATAAAAATATTGTCATCAACACTGTTTTTCTTTTTCTGAGTCAGTTAGGGTCACTGAATACCCTAACACCCGTCATAATGCATGACACACTAGTAACCGGGTTAATCCCTAAACTAACTAAATTAATCTAACTAATACTTAATGTTTGGTTGAAATCGAACTAGTACCCCCCCCCCATCCAACGAATTCGGTCCCAAGGGGGAACCCCTTGTACTTTTGTGATTATTTAATTCATTAGTGTCTAGTATCTAATAGACACATAAACCATTGGTTAAAGATCATATGAAATGTCTATAAGATCAACACTTAGCACACTAATCATTTCCATCTCAACACATCACAACACAACTCTCCCTCTCTCTCAAGAAGCTCTCGGCCGAACCCCCTTCAACATCCATCAATTTTTCGAGTTTAGTTCAAGCTATTCCAAGATCACACAAGTGTTAAGGATCACCTACAAGGAAGCTTGGTGCAATCGGGAGGCGAAGGACCTCACTCTATTGCTTTTATCCACTCATTTTGCGTCTAGATTCTTCCCTAGCCTCGAGCTAGTAGTAAGTTGCTTGAATCACACTCTCGAACTATTTTGAAGTAGTTAAAATGTTATGTAACGGCTAAAACTCGTAAACATACAAGTTGATACATAAAAGTCTACTAAAAATGCTAGTAATGGTGGTCAAAAGCTTGAATGTTGTGTATATCTTGTAGTATTTGATTTGTGTGGTTATTTAGTCCCGATCTATGTTGTGGTAGCTCGGATCATCGTTTAACCCGGATTGGTCATGATCATGGATTATGACATAAAGCTTGTTTAAGTGTAACAAGGGTTAAGTGATGAAACTCTACCACACATCAAACTTGAACTTGTGTAAAAATGATTTTACTTACGAAATAGTGTTTAAAACTAGTAGATCTACTGATCTACAAGCGGTATTTTCAAAGGACCGAGTGTCGAAGAAACCATATTTTTCTAAAAATGGATTTTACATGAGCAAGAATGATTTTTAGAACACACAAGTGTGTAAACACTTGTGTAGCACTAAGTTTCGACAAAATAACTATCTTTGTAAAAATTGATAAGAAGTTGTAAAGATGGAATTTCTTTAAAAACGGGGTTTTTACGAAACCGGATTGATTTATATAAAGATCCACTAAAAGTAATGGAATTTACTTTATATTCTTGGATAAAACGCAAGTTCATGTAATTTATGCGATATACATATTTATTTACTAGTTTGTTGTTTTGGACATTGTTTTGATTGAATGAAAAGAATGTTGGTTTGATTTATAAAAGAAAATGATACGCTTAAAAGCGTGGCCACCTCCAGTTACAGGGGAAACTCTGGCGAAATTTTTCCAAAAACCTAACACTTAGAAATATTTTCACTATAAGTGTTAGAAATACTTTTCGACTTGTTTTCAAATTATAGATTTCGCCACGACTTTATTTACAAAACATCGGAGGTGGGATTTCACAAAATAAAACTTGGTAAATATATATTTAGTATATATTTTTTCATAAAGTCACTTGATATGTGTTTATGATTATTTTGTGAAAATACTAGTATTATTTTTAGGGTAAAAATAATACTATCGAATGTTAATGGATCCAAAATAATACGAACGTCTCTACGATAAATATATAAGTTACACCGGTAATTATTATTACCACTCGATCATTAAAACGTAACTTACGCTTTTTAAGAAAATATGACTTAACGCGTATTTTTGTCAAGGTATTATTTTGGGAAAATTTATGTAATAGAAAATATAATATTTTTGAGAAGAATATTTATATTTTGGAGTTAGAAATAAAATATATTTTAAGTGAGACTTAATAATATATTTCGAACACACATGTATTAAATCCCCAATCCTTGGGAAGGAAAATGATTACCAAGTATTTACTAAATGTAAACACGAAATAGTTGTCTAACTATTTCCCAAAAACTTAAACCATAAAGCTAAGGCACGGCCGTCCGTCTAATAGAATTAGTACGTGTAGGTCGCCACACAGCTGCTTGATCAGGAGACATACTTGGTAGAGACGCACCACTGTGAGTTCATGTCCCCCTTTTCTCTTAACTGTTTTCAGTTTTCTAAACTGCGGGGGAGAAATACATGTTACTATGATTACGAGTACTTTATACATGGTATGGTTAGCGTAAGGAGGGTTACTACTTAGATCATGTGAGTGGGTAGGCGGGAACTGGAGGCCATTAATCCTCATTGTAGGACCGAGGGACGTAAGCGGTAGATCTATCTGGGTGTAGCGAGCCCAACTCCAGGTCCAACAGTACGGAACTCGGGGTGACTTTGTGCCCAACGCAAAATCCGCTAGGTTTGAGTCTTCCTACTTGCACTTCACACATATCAATGGCCTTGCAAACCATTGGTGATCTCTTTTTCCTTATTTGCTACATACCAGGATTTTTATATATACAAAGGTTTATTTACTCACTTACACATGAACTCGCTCAACATTATTGTTGATTTTTTTCAACTTACATGTATTTCAGGGAATTAAAGGATCTGGCGCGGTATGACACGTTTTTCCCGCTGCACTAGTTACGAGGTCATCCGGGTTTGGGGAATGTGACTCTTTCCTGGACAAGTCACAGTCCTTAAACTGTGTTTATGTCATGTTGATGTTTGTGTTTGTTGAACAATGTCGTTAGGATGTGTTTCCGTTGAGACAATGTTGTTGTATTTGGTTTTTAAAACTTAATTAAATGGATGATCTTGCATGGTTTTATTTCATATAGCTTTGTTATGGTTAAGCTATGGTATTAAGAAGTCACACCAAATTAACCACGCTTCCGCAAAGCCAGGGTGTGACAGTTAGAACATCTATAGGTCACCACACTCGAGTAGCAAAAGCCGGTGCAGCTAGACGCTCAAGACGCAAAGCAGTGAGTTCATGTCCCCACTTTTTAAACGTTTTTACTGTTTTCTAAACTTTGGGGAAAATACATGTACAATTTGGTATGTTTAAACAAAGGGATCATAGATAGATCACGTCACGAATAGGGTATATGTAAGCACCATCAATCTAGTTTAGACCGAAAGAACAAGGGTTAGATCTAACAGGTCCGGGCAGCCTCACTCTCTTGATAACACATGGTCATGGAGTGTCTTGGGTCACAGTCGTAGGGTAAACGATGTCAAAAATCGCCTAGGTTTGGATGCTTCCTATATCGTCACATATGTTAGTGGCCTTGCAAACCTTTAGCGATCTCGATTCCATTTCATTACAATTTACAAACCTACATTTTACAAATTACATACCATGCTTTTACACAATTACAAATATTACATTTTACTCAATCTGCATGAATTCACACCAACTTTTGTCGATGATTTTTAAACTTACATTTATTTCAGGAAATTAGTGGATGATGTTCGCGGGCTCCATTTCAAGATGTTTAGTGTCTAGTCTCCGTTGGCATCTTTTATGGATTTGTTAACTATATCCCACTCCTGTCGCAACCCCCGACCCCTGCCCAGGAGCGGGTGCCGCGAGATCAGATAGATGGTGGTACCGGTGTTTATTAATTTAGCAGCGGAATACATCAGGATTATAGTTAGGAAATATTTTTTATCAGAGTTAAACACCAAACTTTTTATAATAATAAATCATTGGGATAAAACCAAAGTTCATTTGACAATACATTTGTAGGGATAAACCCTAATTATTGAAAACAAAAACTCCTTTTTATTTAGGTAACTTTTATAGCCACTTTTCCAAGCCTTCAGTGCTCTCTAGCTGACTTCTATTAGCTTTCACATTTTGTTACCTGAAACGCATTTTAATAAGGGTTTATCAGCAAGAAATACTGGCGAGTGCATCCCAGTTTAATCAAAACAGTTTAAATAACTTCCACAGTATTGAGGGCGATTACAATGTTTATATCTACAAAATTACTCATTCAGTACTATCCAAACAGACCTGTGGGTCATATTACTCATTGGCTAACTCTTTGTCCAGTGGTAACGCCTTTCACATTTTGTATACAAAATCCCAACATACCGACAGTAATTGTAGAATACAAAGAATCAATCACTGTTTAAGCATTATTAAAACATTTGAGGTTTTCATAAAAAGATTTACAAAAAGAGAATGACTCACATTGTTGACTTAGGTGATACTACTATAGCTTCCTGGTGTATCTCCTGGTTATTATCTATTAAAATTAAACAATGCACACATGTTAGTAAAATAACCAGAATCACATTAACCGTACAACTCGAGACAGAACTCTGATGACTGAGTCAGATAGAGCCTTAACATGCATTACGGAGTCCTAGATCAATCTGGTGTAACACGAGACAGAACTCCAACAACTGAGTCAGCTAGAGCCTTGACATGCGTTACGGAGCCCTAGATCGATCATGTAGGATAACAGCAGGGTTATAATACTTACAACGAGGCAGAGCTTCGCTTTATAGAGGGGTATTATTCCCGAGTATAATAATAACTATCAGAATTTTGAGAGAGATTTAGAAATTTTGAACGATTTGAAATGAAGCCCGAAGCCTCTATTTATAGGCTTGTCTTATGGCGGCTCGCGGCCCACGAAGACTTCAGCTAACTCTCTCGCGGCCCACGAGAGAGTAGACTAAGGTTTAGGATTGATGGGTCACCGAGTATAGCTTTGCCATGTGTCGACACGTGGCGACTTTGTTTGTCCGGTAAGTTACTGGGCCTCGCGCCCCGCGACACACCAAGCTAACGGGGTCGCGCCCCGCGAGCGACTCCCAGATTTGGTTTTTCTTGTTTTTTTTTTATAAATATAAGGGTATTCTGGGTCCGTTTCTCGTGTACAGGGTATATTTTAGGACATCTAGGATCACGTTAAGGGTTCTAGGAGGGTTGTTATATCCTCCTCACCTTGTTTTAGATCTCGTCCTTGAGGTCTACTAGAATAGGTGTAGGTATTTCCTTTGCATTTCTGATTCGAGCTCCCAAGTACTCTGGTCCTCTCTTGGAATCCCATTTCAATTTGACCAAAACTAGTCTCTTGTGTTTGAAATTCTTGATCTTTCTATCTTCAATCTGAATGGGTTTCTCGATAAACTTAAGTTTCTCATTTACCTCTATGTCCTTAAAAGGTATCACTAATGATTCATCTGCTAAACACTTTTTGAGATTGCAAACATGAAACACATCATGTATTCCGGCCATTTCCTCTGGCAGTTGTAGCTGATAGGCTACGGGTCCTATTTTTCTAATAATCTCAAAAGGTCCAACATACCTGGGTCTTAGCTTTTCTCTTTTAACGAATCTCACTACTCCTTTCCATGGAGAAACTTTTAACAATACCTTATCTCCTACTTGAAATTCTAAAGGTTTTCGTCTGTTATCTACATAACTCTTTTGACGATCTCGTGTTGCTTTTAGTCTTTCCTTGACTTGAATTATCTTATCTGTTGTCTCTTGCACTATCTCTAGTCCAGATAATTGTTTTTCTCCGATTTCTGCCCAACAGACCGGAGTTCGGCACTTTCGTCTATAAAGTGATTCAAATGGTGCAGCATTAATGCTAGTATGATAGCTGTTATTATAGGAAAATTCTATTAATGCTAAATGGTCATCCCAATTTCCTCTGAAATCAATTACACAGGCTCTAAGCATATCTTCCATAGTCTGAATTATCCTTTCGCTTTGTCCGTCCGTTTGTGGATGATAAGCTGTGCTTAGATTTAACCTGGTTCCCATTACTTTTTGGAAACTTGTCTAAAAATGAGAAGTAAAATGGCTATCTCTATCAGATACAATAGATAAAGGAATTCCATGTAATGAAACTATTTCATTTACATATAGCTTGGCTAACTGTTCCATACTGAAAGTTTCCTTCATTGGTAAGAAATGAACAGATTTGGTCAATCTGTCTACAATCACCCAGATTGTATCATTTCCTTTTCTTGTCTTGGGTAATTTAGTAACAAAGTCCATTATTATCAATTCCTATTTCCATATTGGCAACTCTAATTGTTGCAATAACCCTGAGGGTTTCTGATGCTCAGCTTTTACTTGTGAACTAGTTAGACATTTAGCAACGTAGTTTGCTATATCCTTTTTCATTCCTATCCACCAGAAATTCTTTCTTAGATCTTGATACATCTTATCACTTCCGGGATGTATCGTATACTTAGACTTATGAGATTCTTCTAGAATTCTGTGGCATAGGTTTCCTTGTTTAGGTATCCATATCCTTTTCTTATGGAACTTCCAAATTCAATCTGTTCCTTCTTCTAATTCTTTAATCATTCCTTTTAACCCTTCAGCATCGTCCTTGAATGTTGTTTCCTATACTTCTCTAATTTGATCATTTAAATCTACTTGTAGATTTAATTTGAGAGAACGTACTCGTTTCGGCTTTTCATGATACTTTCGACTTAAAGCATCAACTACTACATTTGCTTTCCCAGCATGATACTGGATATCACAATCATAATCACTAAGAACTTCCATCCAGCGTCTCTGTCTCATATTTAGTTCATTTTGCCCAAAAATATATCTTAAACTCTTATGATCGGTGATGACAACAAATTTATTTCCATATAAATAGTGTCTCCAAATCTTAAGGGCAAAACTATGGCTCCTACTATGGCTCCTAACTCTAGATCATGGGTTGTATAATTCTCTTCATGTTTCTTAAGTTGTCTAGAGGCATAAGCTATAACCTTTTGATGTTGCCTCAACACACATCCATATCCTAACTTAGACGCATCACAATAGACTGTAAATCTTCAGTTACTTCTAGTAATGACAGTATTGGTGCGTTGGTTAATCTTTGTTTAAGAATCTTAAAGGCTTCTTGCTGTTTTGGTCCCCATTCAAACTTAATTAATTTGCAAGTCAATTTGGTTAAGGGAAAGGCTATCATAGAGAAATCTTGGATAAATCGTCTATAATATCCTGCCAGTCCAAGAAAACTTCTTACTTCTGTTGGCGATTCAGGGACTTTCCATTTGATAATCGCCTCGATCTTTGTGGGATCCACATGAATTCCTTCATGATTAACCAGATGTCCAAGGAATTGCACTTCTTGTAACCAAAATTCACATTTTGAGAATTTAGCATAAAGCTTCTCTTTTCTCAACAATGTCAAAAGTGTATGCAGATGTGCTGCATGTTCCTCTTTGCTCTTAGAGTAAATTAGAATATCATCTATAAAGACAATTATGAATTTATCCAGGTATGGTTTACATATCATGTTCATCATGTCCATAAATGCAGCTGGGGCATTAGTTAAACCAAATGGCATGACGGTAAATTCATAATGACCGTACCTTGTTCTGAGAGCAGTTTTAGGAATGTCCTCTTCCTGTACTTTCAGTTGATGATATCCTGAGCGTAAATCGATCTTAGAAAAGAATCGAGCTCCTTGAAGTTGATCGAACAGATCATCGATTCTCAGTAGTGGGTACCGATTCTTAATCTTAACCTTGTTCAGATTTCGATAATAAATGCACATACGTATCGATCCGTCATTCTTCTTAACAAACAACACCGGTGCTCCCCACGGTGATGAACTTGGTTGTATAAAACCTTTGTCAAGAAGTTCGTCCAATTGTTTCTTCAATTCCTGCATCTCCGTTGGTGCTAAACGGTATGGTGCTTTGGCAATCGGTGTCGTTCCTGGTATCAGGTGAATCCTAAATTCAACATCTCTATCAGACAGTAATCCAGGTAACTCTTTTGGAAAGACGTCTAAAAATTTAGATATCATAGGGATATCTTTTAATTCTTTTCCTTTAGTATTAATGATTACAGAAATCATATATACTGCTCCCCCTTTCCTTTCATAACTTGCAGCTTTCATCACAGAGATGAATTTTGTCAACCTGGTCGGCTTATCTCCTTTGATTGTGATCTTTTCACCACTTGGTGTACTTACTTGTACTGACTTTTGATCACATAAAATACTGGCACAATTGGATACCAACCAATCCATTCCTAATACAACATCGAATCCGGCTAGATTCATTGGATAAAGGTTAGCAAAGAAATGATGGTTCAGGATTTCTATTCTTGCTCCCTGCAAGATTTCACTTATCTTAATGGATTCTCCGTTTGCTGTCTCTACCAGACAATCTTGTTGAAGTTTCGTTAAGGGTTGGTCGAGAAGTTTGTAGAAAGAAGTATTGATAAAACTTTGGTCTGCACCAGAGTCAAATAATACTTTGGCAAATATATTATTAACTAAGAACGTACCGGCAATCACATCCGGAATCATCTTGGCTTCCTCAGCTGTCAGAACAAATACTCTGGCATTTTTCTTAGGTCCTTCAGTTGTCTTAGCCTTGTTGGTTGTTGCTAGAGCTAGTTTCGGACAGTTTGGTTTGATGTGACCAGCCTCCCCACAATTGAAACATATTTTATTGCTAGGTTTTCTCCTACAGTCTTCTTCCTTGTGTCCAGATATTTTGCAAAAGTTTCAGTATATGGAGCATCTTCCAGAGTGTTTTCTTTTGCAATACTTACATTAGGGTGTAGAGGAAAAACCTGTACCTTTCCCATGGTTGGAATTACCATAGCAAAATTCCTGGGTAAGTTTTTGAGCTAAGTTCTTTCTCTGGTTTTCCTCTTGTGTACGCACCAATTCATCAGTCAAGGTATTGGCTAGTTCTACTGCTTCTTCTATGGTTTGTGGTCTAGCTGCCTTGACTACATGTCTAATCTCACTAATTAATCCCCAAATATAACGGGAGATTAACACTTGTTTAGGTGAGGCTAAGGTAGGTACTATCCTAGCATATTCGAAGAATATGCTAGTGTAACCTTTGCAGTCTATCCCAGTCATTCTAAGAATTAGGAACTTATTGGCAATTTGTTCCTTTTAATTAGGAGGACATAATTTTCTTTCAACCATTTCCTTAAAGTTGATCCATTCCATTGTGACAACCCTCACTAAACCAGGTATCCGTACGACTTAATTAATAATTAATTACTGCTTAATTACTGTGCTTGTTTGAGATTACTGATGAACTGCTACTTGAATACTGATACATGTACTTACCTGCATCATACTTTACTTACCGTCACTACATTATTTACATGTTGAACCTTAGTGACACACATGATGCACAAAAAGCACAGTAGCACTATAAACGGATAACCTATTGAACGTGCTGTCATAACTAGCACCAGGCAGGTACTGCCTCTAAGGCCTGTAAGAGCCAGAAATATTTTGCTACACTAGTGGTGAGTGTAGGGATACAAGGGTTGTAGAACTGCGTCTCTAGGAATAAGTTACAATGACTGGATGTGCCTAAAACGTGCTCTAAGCACAAAATTCAGCACTTTACATAATAATTCAGCTTTTAGCTAACTAATAAAGTGCCAAAACATGAGAAAAATATTACTAGACACTTTCCAAAGTGTCAGAAATAAGTTGTGTCACTAAAAAGGGTATTAACGACACTTTAAAGCTTTGTTAACACTTTAACGGATTACTATCCAACCGAACAACCGGACTTTACCCGGAACCTGAAAATATTGTTATTTTCATTATTTATCTTTTTCTGAGCCAGTTAGGGCCCCTGAATACCCTAACACCCATTGTAACGCATGACACACCACTAACCGGGTTAATCACTTAACTTAACTAGATTAACCTAACTATATACTTAACTAATTGTTGGAAATGAACTAGTACCCCCCCCCCCCCCTTAACCAACCGTCCCCATGAGGGGGGACATACCTTGTCCTCTAAAACATTATTATAATCTTATGCCTAATATCTAGTTAGCATAAGATCCAATGGTTAATCACCCTCACTTTGTCTATAAGTTGCTAGCTTAGTCTAACATGATCATCCACTTATCAACATCACACAAACACTACTCTCTCCCTCTCCTAAAGCTCTCGGCCGAACACACCCCACCCCCATCCATCATTTTCGAATTTGTTTCAAGCCATTCCAAGTATCTACAAGTGATAAGGATCGCGTATAAGGAACCTTGGTGCAAACGGAAGGCGAAGGACCTCACTACATTGCTTTTATCCACGCATTTTTCGCATAGATTCTTCCCTAGCCTCGAGCTAGTAGTAAGTTGCTTAAATCACCTTCTGGAACTATTTTAAGATGGTTAATATGATATGTAACGGTTAAAAGTCATGAACATACAAGTTGAAGCTCAAAAGTCTACTTAAAACACTAAAAATGTTGGTTAAAAGCTCATATGTTGTGTAAATCATGTAGTATTTGATTTGTGTGAGTATTTGGACCCGATCTATGTTGTGGTAGCTCGGATCATCATTTAACCCGGGTTGGTCATGATCATGGATCATGACATAAGGTTGTTTTGGAAGTAACAAAGGTTAAATGATGACACTCTACCACACACGAATCATGAACTTGTGTAAAAGTGATTTTACTTGTGAAATAGCGTTTAAAACTAGTAGATCTAAGGATCTACAAGCGGTATTTTCAAAGGACCGAGTGTCAAAGAAATCATGTTTTCTAAAGACGGACCTACACTAACAAGAATGATTTTAGAACACACAAGTGTGTAGACACTTGTGTAACACAAAGTTTTGACGAAAGAACTAGTTTTGTCAAATTTTACAAGAAGTTGTAAAGATGGGATTTCTTTAAAAACGAGGTTTTTACAAAATCGGAATGTCTTATATAAAGATCCACTAAAAGTAATGGGATTTACTTCATAGTTTGGTTAAATCACAAGTTCATGAAATTTATGCGATTTATATATATTTTGACTAGTTTGTGGTTTGAACATTGTTTTGATCGAATAAAAAAATTGTTGAATTGTTTTACAAAAGAAAATGATACGCTTGAAAGCGTGGCCACCTCCAGTTACAGAGGAAACTCTGGCGAAATTTTTCTAGAAACCTAACACTTAGAAATATTTTCACTATAAGTGTTAGAAATACTTTTCGACTTGTTTTCAAATTATAGATTTCGCCACGACTTTAATTACAAAACATCGGAGGTGGGATTTCACAAAATAAAACTTGGTAAATATATATTTAGTATATATTTTTCATAAAGTCACTTGATGTGTGTTTATGATTATTTTGTGAAAACACTAGTATTATTTTAGGGTGAAAATAATACTATCGAATGTTAATGGATCCAAAATAATACGAACGCTTTCACAATAAACATATAAGTTACACCGGTAATTATTATTACCACTCGATCATTAAAACGTAACTTACGCAATTTAAGAAAATATGACTTAACGCGTATTTTTGTCAAGGTATTATTTTGGGAAAATTGAAGTAATAGAAAATATAATATTTTTGAGAAGAATATTTATATTTTGGAGTTAAGTGAGACTTAATAATATATTACGAACACACATGTATTAAATCCCCCATCCTTGGGAAGGAAAATGACTACCAAGTATACAAAAATATAAACACGAAATAGTTGCCTAACTATTTCCCAAAAACTTAAACCTTAAAGCTAAGGCACGGCCGTCCGTCTAATAGAGTTAGTACGTGTAGGTCGTCACACAGCTGCTTGATCAGGAGACATACTTGGTAGAGACGCACCACTGTGAGTTCATGTCCCCCTTTTCTCTTAACTGTTTTCAGTTTTAACTGCGGGGGTGAAATACATGTTACTTTGATTACAAGTACTTTATACATGGTATGGTTAGCGTAAGGAGGTTTACTACTTAGATCATGTGAGTGGGTAGGAGCATTATGAGGCCATTAGTCCTCATGGCAGGACCAAGGTACAGGAGCGGTAGATCTATCTGGGTGTAGCGAGCCCAGCCCCAGGCCAAACTAGAAACGGACCTCGGGGTGACTTTGTGCCCAACGCACATAAATCTGCTAGGTTTGAGTCTCCCTATTTGCACTTCACATATATCAGTGGCCTTGCAAACCATTGGTGATCTCAATTCCCTTATTTGCTACATACCAAGACTATTTTTATACTTACAAAGGTTTATTTACTCACTTACACATGAACTCGCTCAACATTATTGTTGATTTTTCAACTTACATGTATTTCAGGGAATTAAAGGATCTGGCGCGGTATGACACGTTTTCCCGCTGCACTAGTTACGAGGTCATCCGGGTTTAGGGAATGTGACTCTTTCCTGGACAAGTCACAGTCCTTAAACTATGCTTATGTTATGTTGTGTTTATTGAACAATGTTTATGTCGTTAGGATGTGTTTCCGTTAAGACAATGTTGTTGTATTTGGTTTTTAAAACTTAATTAAATGGATGATCTTGCATGATTTTATTTCATATAGCTTTGTTATGGTTAAGCTATGGTATTAAGAAGTCACACCAAATTAACCACGCTTCCGCAAAGCCAGGGTGTGACAGCTTGGTATCAGAGCACTGATCATAGCGAACTAGGATTCTTTCTCGAGTCTAGACTATGATCACTAGGGCTCTCACGAAAACATTTTTACTGCATACCACTTAAGTCCAGATCCAAAACGTTTTTATAAACAAATGTTGCGCACATTTTATTTATTATTTATAGGCTCAGTCTTGGAGGCTGAGGCTCGGTCTTGGAGGCCGAGGCTCGGTCTGGGAGATCGAGGTAGTTGGCTAGTGAGACTAGGAAGAGCAGTCTAAGAGGCTGGGAGAATTTGGCTAGTGGGACTAGGAGAATTTGGCTAGTGGGACTAGGAGAATTGGCTAGTGGGACTAGGAGAATTGGCTAGCGGGAATAGGAAGAGCAGTCTGGGAGGCTGGGAGGCTAGTGGGACTAGGAGAATTATTTGAATGCTTACTTGGTGACTTATGTGATTATTTGATTGTATGATTGACTGTTTGTGCATGTTTGTGTTTATGTTACAGACACCATGGACACCTCTGGCACAGGTGACTCAGACACCACAGGACCTAGACCTATAGTATCAGATGACCTAGAGTCTTCAGAGCATGAGGTCCACACCTCCGACGTTACTAGCACGGACGAGGACGACTTTCAGCCCTTTGCCTTACCTGATGGTGCTGATGAGCTCGCTGATGGCCCTTTGGCCGGGGACCTACCGTTAGTGGAGATCCCTGCTCCCATACCACTTGCTTCTTATCCTGCTTACGATTTGCTTCTCGACGCCGACAATGATGACGACGTCGATCTGTATAATGATGAGCCCTTAGAGGAGGATGTGCAGGGCGAGGCCCTTCTTGCTGCTGGTGATCTCTTGATGATCGCAGATGCTCCCGCCGAGGAGTCACCCGCTCACTCACCGGTCCCAGACTCTTTCGAGTCTGTGGCCTCCGCACCTTCACACACCCAGAGTGCGCATCACTTCTCACATGGATCTGATCCCGACCAGGCATCCTCTGTTGCCCCTATTCCTAGTTTTGCTTTCGACCACGATGATGTGGAGGATTCCGATCCTGTCTTTCCCCCAGGATTCGACTCAGATCAGGATATAGAGTTTATACCCATGGATCAGCCTATGGAGGATCCAGTCGACCCAGTTGACCCAGTTGATCCCATCGACCCTGAGTTTGATTTTGAGATGGCCTTTGATGATCCCGAGCCTGCCATGGCCCTTGAGCCAGTGGCTGCTCCTGACCCGGTGCTTGAGCATGACCCTGCTCATGCTGGCATGCCTATTGATCGTGTCATTGCTGACCCACATATTGATGATCACCCAGTGGATGCTCCGTTGTTGGAGGGCGATCATGTCATTGTTGCTGACCTTGTTGATCCCCCACTTATTGCTGATGCACCAGTTGACCCTCTTGTTGCACCTCACCATGATCCTATGTCAGTTCAGTTTGATCGAGCACTTTTGAGGCACAGATTGACCCACGAGATGAGCACGCCCAGCATGGGTGGATTCCTGCTGACGATGAGGTTCCACCTATTCCCCCTCAGATCACTGATACCCGTTACATTGATACCTCTTTTTCATTTCCTCGGTTTACACCTCCAGCGCGACCTGGAGAAGGTTCTTCGGCTCACCCTTTTGGACATATACCGGTATCTATCCCTGCTATACCACCGTCTGCTACTTTTCCCCCTTTTCTCCATTTCATGTGGCACCTTTTGATCCCACCAGTGAGCCGTTTCTCTGAGCGTCACCTTCTGTTATGCCACCGACCGACCCTTACCATTCTTTCCATATGGGGTATACTATTGAGGACGTTCTGATGTCTTTTGTCGCCCAGCACGAGGCACACACGCAGCGCATTCAGGAGCTTGAGAGAGCCCAGCCGCCGCCGTGCCAGTGTCAGGGTCAGACCCACTCTCCTTTGCAGCACCCTCGACCATTGTTACCTGACTATGCTGCACGCCTTTTGGCACTTGAGCAGCAGGTTGCTTCTTGGTTGCGTACCCAGAGAGCCATGGAGGAGGACTGGATCCATTTGCGTCGCTTGTTTTACACTCACTTTCCCCCTCCTCCACCGCCATCCGTGTAGAGCTCTTCAGTACCGTATGGGTAGACGCTGGTGAGAAGACGGCGATTACTTTTGACTGCACAGCATTTTTGGAGACTACATTATGATTCTGACTTTTGTTGACATGTATATGGGATGTATTGACACTGATTTGATATAGTTTTTGGACTAGGGTGATGTAGCCCTTAGTCGACTGATGTTGCATGACACTGTGATGTACTTGTACGCTTACTATGTGGTCTCAATATATGGCAATCGCAGTAATCTCATCATATTTGATGCTTGATTTGGTTATTTATATTCTATGACATGGGATGTTGTGTGATTGATGTTGTGAGATTGATATTGTGTGATTGATGTTTGTAACATGGAATGTTGTGTGATTGATATGATTATAACATGAGATGTTATGTACTATTACTATCATTATATACGTACGCTACATTATGACCCGACTTCCGTATTATAACATGGGATCTTTACTATGGCCTGACCAACGTAAACCATCTTTTAGAAGATGCCGCCGAAACGTCCAACGCCGATGCCTACCAATGAGGCAGAACTCCAACAAGTCATCGCTGCTGCCATCGCACAATACGCCGCTTCGCAAGGAGGACCCAGCGGAAGCAGCTCAAACAACAATGGCAACAACAATCCACCTCATGGTAATACTGAGTCATTTAGACATACCATGACCTGATTGGATATCTTTAGCAAAGACGCTAATGCCGTTCACATGTTATAATGTATGTGCAGGGTGACCCTACAAGCAGTTTCTAGACTGTAAACCGGTCAACTTTGATGGCACAGGAAGTGCTGTCGCCTTTGGTCGTTGGGCTGAGAAAACTGAATCTGTTCTTCGCATGAGCAAATGCGCACTAGATCAGCAAGTCACCTATATCTCGGGGCTATTCTTGGATGGAGCCCTCTCTTGGTGGAATTTGCAAGTACAGACACTTGGTGAAGCTGCTGCCTACGCGCTAACCTGGACCGAGCTGAAGGAACTTATGCGCAAAAAGTACTGCTCTCGCGCGGAAATCCAAAGATTGGAAACCGAGTTCTGGCATTTGAAAATGGAAGGCCCAAAGATCGCAGAATACGTTCAAAGGTTCCATGACTTATCGCATGTGGTACCCTACATGGTCACTCCGGAGTTCAAGCAGATTGAACATTTCATTTGGGGATTAGCTCCTCAAATCATAAGCATGGTGACCTCATCCAAGCCTGCGACAATTACTGAGGCAATCGATTTGAGCGTGGCTCTCACAGAGGAGGCTATTCGCCTGAACAAGTTCGATGATGCTGAGCCTAAGAAGAAAGAGACTCACGTCGAGTCATCAGGAGGTAACAAACGGAAGTTCTCGAGCTTCAAGCAGGGCGCCAGTGTGGTTGTTAAGAAAGGAGGATCAGGCACGCCAGCTCAGGCTACAGCTGGTAGTGGAAAGAAAGGAAAAGGATATATGGGCACCCAGCCCAAGTGTAATACCTGCCAACGCCACCATACTGGCCATTGTAGTGTGAAAGTATGCGAAGCATGTGGAAAGCCGGGTCACTTGAAGGACACTTGTTGGGCCACTGCTGGCCAGGGAGGCCAGGGAGGATCCGGAAACAGAAATAACAACCAGGGTGGGAATGGAAATCGCCCACAAGGAAACCATGGAGGTAATGGGAATCGAGGCAACAATGCTAACCAAGCGGGCGTCGTGAATCATAACCAAAGGAATAATCAAGCTGGAAATGGAGGTGGAAAAGGGCAAAGACTTGGATGCTTTAACTGTGGTGATATCGGGCACTTTAAGAGGAACTGCCCAGAGTTAAACCAAGCCCGTGGAAGAGCGTTTAATATTGAAGCAAGGGAGGCGCGCCAGGATCCCAATATTGTCACTGGTACGTTCCCTGTAAACCAACGCTATGCATCCGTTTTATTTGATACTGGCGCCGATTATAGCTTCGTATCGTTAGAATTTAAGAATATGCTTGGTTTAGCCGCTAATAAGTTAAATATCCCCTACTCAATCGAATTGGCTAATGGGAAGTTAGTAGAAGCCAATGAAGTAATCAGAGGTTGTGTGATCGAATTGGGAGAGCGTGAGTTTGCTTTGGATCTACTACCAGTCCAATTGGGAAGCTTCGACGTGGTGGTAGGAATGGATTGGTTATCAAGCAACAAGGCAGAAATAGTTTGTCACGAAAAGGTCGTTCGTATCCCAACCGAAGATGGCGAAACAATTGTGGTTCACGGGGAGAAGCGTGAGACGCCGTTAAGGATTATCAGCTGCCTGAAAGCGCGAAAGTGTTTGCAGAAGGGATGTGTTGCCTTCCTGGCACACATTGTGGATAAGAAGGCTGCTGAGCCGAGAATAGAAGACATCCCTGTCGTGAGGGAATATCCAGAAGTCTTCCCAGAGGACTTACCTGGACTGCCACCTCAGAGACAAGTAGAGTTCCGCATTGACTTAGTTCCAGGCGCCGCGCCTGTGGCTAAGGCACCTTATAGACTTGCTCCGTCTGAGATGCAGGAACTGTCGACCCAACTTCAAGAGTTGTTAGACAAGGGAATTATCCGACCAAGCTTCTCGCCTTGGGGAGCTCCAGTCCTGTTTGTCAAGAAAAAGGACGGTAGTTTTCGTATGTGTATTGACTACCGGGAGTTGAACAAGCTAACGATCAAGAATAGATATCCTCTGCCAAGAATTGATGATCTGTTTGACCAACTACAAGGTTCAAGCTTTTATTCAAAGATCGATCTTCGATCTGGATACCATCAGTTAAGGATACAAGAGGAGAGTATCCCGAAGACAGCCTTCAGGACTCGTTACGGACACTACGAGTTCCTAGTTATGCCGTTTGGGTTGACAAACGCACCTGCAGTCTTTATGGACTTGATGAATAGAGTTTGCAAGCCGTACTTGGACAAGTTTGTGATTGTGTTTATCGACGACATCTTGATTTATTCAAGAACAAAGGCTGAGCACGAACAACATTTAAGAGCTATTTTGGAGCTGTTAAAGAAAGAACAGCTATATGCCAAACTCTCTAAGTGCGAGTTTTGGTTACGCGAAGTCCAGTTTCTTGGACACGTGGTTAATAGAGATGGAATCCATGTTGATCCCACAAAGATCGAAGCGATTAAGAATTGGGAAACGCCAAGGACGCCAACCGAGATTCGACAATTCTTGGGTTTGGCTGGCTACTATCGAAGATTCATTGAGGGTGTAACACCCTAGTTATTAATTTGAAGGTTATCTTATAAATATCGATAACAACCAGGTAATTACTATTAAGTATTCTTAGAAAATACGAGTAATTTAAAAATTTTACAAAAGTTATCCGAATAGTTTAATGTAAACAACTTCGCCATTTAAAAGTGGCGATATAATCATGTGCGGAAGCTTGTGTTTTGAGCGTGTTCGGTTCCTCATCGAGCTTGATCTTCATCCGGGCACTCTTGGCAATCACCTATGATCAAAACCAACTTAAAAGTTAGTTTTGATAGTCAAATATGAAGTACAAACAAGTATGGGGGTTAAATATGACAAAAATAACAAATTTTCCGAGTTTGGGGCGTCGCGCGACGCGACGGGGGCTCGCGCTACGCGAGGCCCCTGTTTTCACAGAATGTTTTGTTGCTGGTGCTGCAGATTCCCAGCACGTCCTGATTTCACGGAAACGGCCATAACTTCTTCGTTATTGATCCGTTTTACCCGATTCTTTTTCCTACGCGTCCGTAATTTAATTCTCCATCTTATGGAGTTAAAATCCAACATATTTCATAATAAAATTTCAGAGTTTAACTCTTCGGCTTATTACCCTTTTTACCATCTTTTGACCCGTTTGTGATTTCATCTAACAAACTTGCTTGTAGCCCTTGCTTCTTTTGTAAACGTAATGTTGTGATTATTTCTTATTATATAAGATTCAAATCACGGATTATTACACATTTTTAACCCGTTTCGCTAATTCTTCTATTTTTGACCCGTTAAGGGTATTTGAGCGCTTTCGAGCCTAAAATCGCTTTCGATTACTTCTAGCATTTCATCACCACATTTCTTATCCTATAATCTCCCACCACAACTGTATTTATGGTGGGCTTAATGTGGTGATCTATATAAACCAAATTTTACCTCTCGAATCATTATTTTACGGCAAAACTCAAAAAGTGCCATTTGACTAATATAATACATCTTTCAGTTTCTATACTTATTCTAAGTATTTGCTTAATCATAAAACTTGTTTCCAAACAATCTTTAAAGGTTGTTTGTTCAAATTAGCTAACAAGGGCGTTTTGGTCACAATTAATCCTTCATTTTTACGATAAAGGACTTCCATTAATATTTGACCAAATTGCACTTCTTACTACAACTTATTTGTGCGTACCTGGCTCGGATCAACGTATAGACCCGTTTATACCTCGCATTTATTAACCAATATTCTATAGCGTCGCAATTATCCCAGAATTGCTAATCGTTCCTGTTTACATATGACTTAACAACCAAGATTAGTCATTATTGTCAAATGGTGTCATCATCACCATTTGACCCGTTTGGCTCATATGACCAAACATTTACATATGTAGTAAAACGAGGTTTTCAATTTCAAATTTACACATCCGGCCCATGTCGGATGTTACCACTTGACCCCTCCTTTTCTCTTTAACTCATTTCTTACAAATTTGACCCGTTCGGCTTACGCCATGGGTGCCCTTTTTATTGTCAATTTACATTAGTCGACACTTGACTAAATTTCCATTTTTACCCCTTTTCTCAATATTAGATTACACTACGTGGTAATCTTATCAAAACTCATAATCTCTTAGTCATTACATGACCGATTTACCGATTTATCATTTTTACCATAAACCATGGTTTTTATCATCTTTATATGTTCCGACTCGTACCAATCGCGTCGGAAACCATATTTTCATTATTATCGTTATCGCATTTATTACTTGTAAAGTAAACAAGTATTCTACAAAGTGTGTAAGTTTCACTTACCTTTCATCCGAATTACGCTTTCCTTTTCATTCTTGATTCGTTCGACCCGCTTTCTCCTCAAGCTTCACCTAGCTTGTTAAGTGCCAACTATCATTCATTATTCACAAGGTTGTTAGATTAGTCATTCCAAATCATGACTTTCACACCTTATGATTCTTTGACTACTTTTCTTATTAAACTCAATCATAAATCATTGAGTTTAATTCTTGTATCAAGACTCACTTCTAAACAATTATGAACTCTTAACAAAATCCTTATTTTGTTCAAGTAGTTCATTCGTACGAGTTTCTACGGTGTTTATAAACACCCATACAACATTAATTTCATCAAATCAACTAAACTCATTTCATGGCAATTATGATCATATACTCAAACTTACAATTTGCTCAAGTATTTTGCTTCTACTATCAACTATGATGATTTTAAACATGTGTATATCATCATCTTCACTATATAATAAAAACCCACTTGTCTAAAAGTGGTAAATCACCAAATTACTCAAATCCTAGCAATTTTACTTCAAATTTCTACTTAGGGTTTGTTCCTAAGCAATCATACTTCATTAATTTGGCCATAGCCTCTATAATTCTTGCATAAAGCGCATCATGCAAATTTAACAAATTTTCACAACTTCAAGAATGTTAGAAATTCGACATACCTTACGACCCCCACGACTAGGTGATCGTTTCTATGTATTAAATTCCGAATTTGGCCTTCATTTGTTCTTCCAATTTGAAGATTTTGTTGAAGAACTAGGGTTTGCTCCATGGAGCTCCCTCCTGGCTTCTCACGCACGCACACACGCATATGTGTGTGTGTTTGTTTTATTTTTTTAGTTTATAAAACCATTTGTAAGTTACCCGGCTTTGGTCCCTCGTGTTTGGTTAGTTATTAATTAGGTCACAACCTAATTATTTTCAACAATACTCTCACTTATTAACTAGGTTTAATATTCCTAGTTAACTTAGAGGGTTCGGGAATATTTATGACTAAGTTTATTTTAGGCCCCGTTTACTCGGGCCTTTTGTCCATTTTATTTCTTTAAAGCTTTTATTCATTTTTATTTATTATTAGGATTAATTATTTAAATCCTAATATTCCACCGGGTAAATTTTACCACTAACGGTACTTTACCCGTCTTTTAGTATTAACGGGGTTTAATTACCAAACCTGTTTTCGGGGTGTTACAAGTCTACCCCCCTTAAAGAGGTTTCGTCCTCGAAACCTTGCTTACATAGTTCATTGAGTTCTAAACTCAATGTGTTTGACCTGAGTAATCTCTTAAGCATTATTCATACTTTAACCAGTTGTTGGTATTACCAGAAAATTATGGTAATATCTTTTTGGTTACATAACCTCTACGTATCTCATACGACATAATGTAACTTGAAATAACTTAATTCCGTTATTTCTGCTAGTTTAGTTAACTTAGCGATTTCCATCGCTTTTATATGCTATCGAATTCTTTATGAATCCGTTACTTGACCCGTTTAAAGATCTTTAGTGAAATCTTTCACTTTTAGCAACAAATTCTTTTGTCTTTAAGTTTATTTATTCGGTTCAGCTATACCGAATCTATCGCTTACAAGCAAACCAAATTTCTTGATTTGAATTGGTGACCTTAACCGGTCTCACTAACTAGTCTTATTAGTCCAGTTACTTTTATCGCTCGCTTGGTTATAATGTGATTTTACCTCACATTGCATTTCCTAACCGTGATCGTGACACATCGTGTTTAGTTTGCATCAACCTTTTATTTTCGAAGATAACACTTTTCGAATATATCGTCTTGTGCCAATCAGTGTCAAGACTTGTATCTTTCATGCTTACTATTTAAATTCCTATCAGGATTTATGTTTGTAAAAACGCTATTTCTTACTAAAACCGAAGTTTTAGTTTTTAGGGTCTTCTCATTAACTTTTGTTCATTATCCATGCCAGGATATTGACAGTCTATAATTTAATCTTTTACAGTCCTAGTTTTATGCGGGGATTCTTAACTAATTTCCTCGCTTTATCTAATTTAACCCGTAGGTTTTATCACTTAGCCTTATAGGCTATTTCTTTAAGTTTTTTCACCTTTTTAAGGTGAGATATTAACAACTCATTTCCTTCTATTTATGACCCGAGGGTCTTTTTGGTCCGTAGACCTTAACACTGTGTTTAATCCCGTAGGTTATGATGATCCCGTAGATCATCTTTTATTCTTGTCTATATTCAAATGTATATATACATATATAGCTTCCAGGCATCTCTTATTATGCTTGGAATCGTTTATTTTCGCACTTGAACTTCAATTGACCTTGACCGTAGTCAAAGGCTTCATTTGTTTGCTTTCGGACTAATCCTCCGACTTTATGACTTCTGACGTTATTTACGCGTCAGTTTGTTCTTATGCTTACTGTTATTCAATTTACTCATATTCTTATTTGGTTATATCCCATTACCGGGCTCATTATTCTCTCGCATTTAACGCTACCTTTATCTGGCTAGCGTTCATTAGTGCCATTCGGCGTTATATTGTATTCAACTTGTTTGACCTATTAATGTGAAATCCATCACTTATAATAATCAACTTTATTCTTTATTCAACCCATTCGACTTCGAATAGTTGAACATATTTACTCACAAATTTCTATTTACGAGATTTTATAGTCATAACTCGTAATCCAAGTCCTTTGATTTTTCAACCCGCGTTCGCGTCTCTTGGTTTTACGCATGTGTTTAATTCTTACCCATCAACCGGGTGTTTTACCGAAGTCGTTATTATTGTAACCCTCCCGGTATGCGTTAAGACCTCGCTTCATTTTTATATTCTGACTTTGCCCTTAAGTTTGACGTTTTACAAAAACGACTCGTTAAGGGATATATTTGCATTTTCCAGGTTCGGGTGTAAGTACACTCCTTCCCAATACTTGTCTAAATCATTTTACATGTTTGCGTTTTCCGGGTTCGAGTGTAAGTACACTCCCTCCCAATACTTATCTAAATCATTTTACATGCTTGCGTTTTCTGGGTTCGAGTGTAAGTACACTCCCTCCCAATACTTGTCTAAATCATTTTACATGCTTGCGTTTTCTGGGTTCGAGTGTAAGTACACTCCCTCCCAATACTTGTCTAAATCATTTTACATGCTTGCGTTTTATGGGTTCGAGTGTAAGTACACTCCCTCCCAATACTTGTCTAAATCATTTTACATGCTTGTTTGTCCCTTCACTCGGGCTCATTATCCTAATGTAACACGCTTCCGTCACTCGGTTGTGTGTTTACATTATTTTCAAATATCTTGCTTATCTGTCTCATTTGGGTACTTTTTAACTAGTCCCGTTCACCCCGTCCTTACTACATCGGATGTAAATGTGTCCGCTATAAGAAACTCATGGTATCATATGTCACTACTTACTTGTCCAGAGTAAGCGGTTATCATATGACATACACGACCTTTTTATAGTTTTCACATTACGCCCTATGTAAATAACGCCTCTGTTTGGTTTCTCTTGGAAACAATATCCCGGATAGATTTTCTATTCGGGCTTTTCCAAGTTTTTAATCTACATATGCAACTTTCAACCTCGTCGTATTTGTTGCATATTACTATTCACGTAATAACTTAAAATGCGCACCTGTAAGTGCTTGCCCTAACGGGCTTTTTATGTCGTTAACCTTGTTCGCGGTCGTTACGCGATTTAGTCCTCGTTGAGCATGCTCCTCTTGTCATACTTCGGACCGTTCCATCATCATATCCACACTTCGTTTGACTCTCGTCGTCTTCAAACGCGAGTGTCCTTCAATTAAAACGTTCACAAAAGTTAGTAACGTCAACTTCAATAATCGCCCGTATTATAATACAAGGCTTTTTCTACTATACGCGTCAACGCGCGCAATTTTGTCAATTATATTTATCATTTAATTGAGGTAACGTGTATCACACGATAACCCTATGTGTTGTTCACAACATTTCAACACATACCAAACCATTAATATACATGTACTTACCGGATTTGTGATCAAGCCTCGAACCGAACACTTTACCCTTTAACCTTGGGCTCTGATACCAACTTGTAACACCCTAGTTATTAATTTGAAGGTTATCTTATAAATATCGATAACAACCAGGTAATTACTATTAAGTATTCTTAGAAAATACGAGTAATTTAAAAATTTTACAAAAGTTATCCGAATAGTTTAATGTAAACAACTTCGCCATTTAAAAGTGGCGATATAATCATGTGTGGAAGCTTGTGTTTTGAGCGTGTTCGGTTCCTCATCGAGCTTGATCTTCATCCGGGCACTCTTGGCAATCACCTATGATCAAAACCAACTTAAAAGTTAGTTTTGATAGTCAAATATGAAGTACAAACAAGTATGGGGGTTAAATATGACAAAAATAACAAATTTTCCGAGTTTGGGGCGTCGCGCGACGCGACGGGGGCTCGCGCTACGCGAGGCCCCTGTTTTCACAGAATGTTTTGTTGCTGGTGCTGCAGATTCCCAACACGTCCTGATTTCACGGAAACGGCCATAACTTCTTCGTTATTGATCCGTTTTACCCGATTCTTTTTCCTACGCGTCCGTAATTTAATTCTCCATCTTATGGAGTTAAAATCCAACATCTTTCATAATAAAATTTCAGAGTTTAACTCTTCGGCTTATTACCCTTTTTACAATCTTTTGACCCGTTTGTGATTTCATCTAACAAACTTGCTTATAGCCCTTGCTTCTTTTGTAAACGTAATGTTGTGATTATTTCTTATTATATAAGATTCAAATCACGGATTATTACACATTTTTAACCCGTTTCGCTAATTCTTCTATTTTTGACCCGTTAAGGGTATTTGAGCGCTTTCGAGCCTAAAATCGCTTTCGATTACTTCTAGCATTTCATCACCACATTTCTTATCCTATAATCTCCCACCACAACTGTATTTATGGTGGGCTTAATGTGGTGATCTATATAAACCAAATTTTACCTCTCGAATCATTATTTTACGGCAAAACTCAAAAAGTGCCATTTGACTAATATAATACATCTTTCAGTTTCTATACTTATTCTAAGTATTTGCTTAATCATAAAACTTGTTTCCAAACAATCTTTAAAGGTTGTTTGTTCGAATTAGCAAACAAGGGCGTTTTGGTCACAATTAATCCTTCATTTTTACGATAAAGGACTTCCATTAATATTTGACCAAATTGCACTTCTTACTACAACTTATTTGTGCGTACCTGGCTCGGATCAACGTATAGACCCGTTTATACCTCGCATTTATTAACCAATATTCTATAGCGTCGCAATTATCCCAGAATTGCTAATCGTTCCTGTTTACATATGACTTGACAACCAAGATTAGTCATTATTGTCAAATGGTGTCATCATCACCATTTGACCCGTTTGGCTCATATGACCAAACATTTACATATGTAGTAAAACGAGGTTTTCAATTTCAAATTTACACATCCGGCCCATGTCGGATGTTACCACTTGACCCCTCCTTTTCTCTTTAACTCATTTCTTACAAATTTGACCCGTTCGGCTTACGCCATGGGTGCCCTTTTTATTGTCAATTTACCTTAGTCGACACTTGACTAAATTTCCATTTTTACCCCTTTTCTCAATATTAGATTACACTACGTGGTAATCTTATCAAAACTCATAATCTCTTAGTCATTACATAACCGATTTACCGATTTATCATTTTTACCATAAACCATGGTTTTTATCATCTTTATATGTTCCGACTCGTACCAATCGCGTCGGAAACCATATTTTCATTATTATCGTTATCGCATTTATTACTTGTAAAGTAAACAAGTATTCTACAAAGTGTGTAAGTTTCACTTACCTTTCATCCGAATTACGCTTTCCTTTTCATTATTGATTCGTTCGACCCGCTTTCTCCTCAAGCTTCACCTAGGTTGTTAAGTGCCAACTATCATTCATTATTCACAAGGTTGTTAGATTAGTCATTCCAAATCATGACTTTCACACCTTATGATTCTTTGACTACTTTTCTTATTAAACTCAATCATAAATCATTGAGTTTAATTCTTGTATCAAGACTCACTTCTAAACAATTATGAACTCTTAACAAAATCCTTATTTTGTTCAAGTAGTTCATTCGTACGAGTTTCTACGGTGTTTATAAACACCCATACAACATTAATTTCATCAAATCAACTAAACCCATTTCATGGCAATTATGATCATATACTCAAACTTACAATTTGCTCAAGTATTTTGCTTCTACTATCAACTATGATGATTTTAAACATGTGTATATCATCATCTTCACTATATAATAAAAACCCACTTGTCTAAAAGTGGTAAATCACCAAATTACTCAAATCCTAGCAATTTTACTTCAAATTTCTACTTAGGGTTTGTTCCTAAGCAATCATACTTCATTAATTTGGCCATAGCCTCTATAATTCTTGCATAAAGCGCATCATGCAAATTTAACAAATTTTCACAACTTCAAGAATGTTAGAAATTCGACATACCTTACGACCCCCACGACTAGGTGATCGTTTCTATGTATTAAATTCCGAATTTGGCCTTCATTTGATCTTCCAATTTGAAGATTTTGTTGAAGAACTAGGGTTTGCTCCATGGAGCTCCCTCCTGGCTTCTCACGCACGCACACACACATATGTGTGTGTGTTTGTTTTATTTTTTTAGTTTATAAAACCATTTGTAAGTTACCCGGCTTTGGTCCCTCGTGTTTGGTTAGTTATTAATTAGGTCACAACCTAATTATTTTCAACAATACTCTCACTTATTAACTAGGTTTAATATTCCTAGTTAACTTAGCGGGTTCGGGAATATTTATGACTAAGTTTATTTTAGGCCCCGTTTACTCGGGCCTTTTGTCCATTTTATTTCTTTAAAGCTTTTATTCATTTTTATTTATTATTAGGATTAATTATTTAAATCCTAATATTCCACCGGGTAAATTTTACCACTAACGGTACTTTACCCGTCTTTTAGTATTAACGGGGTTTAATTACCAAACCCGTTTTCGGGGTGTTACAGAGGGTTTCTCGAAGATAGCTCAACCATTGACGCTCTTCACGCAGAAAGATAAGAAGTTTGATTGGGGAATCAAACAGGAAGAAGCGTTCCAGATATTGAAGGATAAGCTCTGCAATGCGCCAATCTTAGCACTACCGGAAGGTACAGATGATTTTGTGGTATACTGCGACGCTTCGCGTCAAGGATTGGGTTGCGTGTTGATGCAACGCCAAAAGGTTATTGCTTACACATCGCGTCAATTGAAAGTACATGAAAAGAACTATACCACACATGATTTGGAGCTTGGCGCAGTGGTATTTGCATTAAAGATCTGGAGACACTACCTTTATGGTACAAAGTGTACAATTTTTACAGATCACAAGAGCCTACAACGCATATTCAATCAGAAGGCGCTGAATATGAGGCAAAGACGTTGGGTTGAGTTGCTGAACGATTACGACTGCGAGATAAAGTATCATCCAGGGAAGGCGAATGTGGTCGCCGATGCCCTAAGTCGAAAGGAGAGGATCAAGCCCATAAGGGTTAGGGCTTTAGAAATGATTATCCGAACCGATCTTTCCTTGCGCATTCGTGCCGCGCAGAAAGAAGCTCTCAAGGAAGGAAACCTTGAAGAAGAATATCTCCGTGGGATGGAGAAGCTACTGGTACCAAACGAGGAAGGTACGTTATGTTTTCAGAAAAGGATTTGGGTTCCTTGGTTTGGAGGTTTAAGGAAGGTTATTTTCGATGAAGCTCACAAGTCGCGGTACTCTATCCACCTTGGAGCGGATAAGATGTACCAGGATCTCAAAGGTTATTATTGGTGGCCTAGGATGAAAGGCGATGTTGCTGTTTATGTGAGCAAATGTTTAACGTGTGCTAAGGTGAAAGCGGAATACCAGAAGCCCTCAGGACTTCTGCAACAACCTGAGATTCCCAAGTGGAAATGGGAACAAATCTCCATGGATTTTATTACAAAGTTGCCAAGAACGCCAAGAGGCCATGACACTATTTGGGTAATAGTGGATCGATTAACAAAGTCAGCACACTTCTTACCTATCAGAGAGAAGGATAATACGATCAAGTTGGCTGAAATTTACATGAGAGAGATCGTCGCACGTCATGGAGTGCCTCTCTCGATCATCTCTGATAGAGACGGAAGGTTCATATCAAGGATTTGGCAATCCTTCCAAGAAGCTTTTGGCTCACAATTAAATCTGAGCACCGCATTTCACCCACAGACTGACGGTCAAAGCGAGCGAACGATTCAGACTTTGGAAGACATGCTGAGAGCGTGTGTTATGGATTTGGACGGTAGCTGGGATAAGCATTTGCCTTTGGTCGAATTTTCATACAACAACAGCTACCACACCAGTATTGGTGTCGCGCCATTTGAAGCCCTTTACGGACGCAAGTGCCGATCACCCCTATGCTGGGCTGACGCAGGTGATAGGCAACTTGCTGGTCCCGAAATCGTCCAAGAGACGACAGACAAGATTATGCAGATTCTAAAACGCATCGAAGCAGCTCGCCACAGACAGAAAGCCTATGCGGATCCAAACCGGAAACACTTGGAATTTCAAGTTGGAGAAATGGTTTTATTGAAAGTTTCACCCTGGAAGGGTGTGGCACGCTTCGGAAAGCGTGGGAAGTTAAATCCGCGCTACATTGGTCCTTTCAGAATTTTGGAAAGAATAGGACTAGTAGCATACAAGCTGGACTTGCCTGCCGAACTCCATTCAGTTCACGATACATTTCATGTATCCAACCTGAAGAAAAGTCCAACTCAAGATACCATTGCCATTCCCATCGACGAGATTCACGTTGACGACACGCTCCATTTCGTTGAAGAACCGGTTGAGGTTACGGATTGGAAAGTAAACAAGACCCGCCGGAGCAGTGTCAAGCTCGTCAAGGTTCGTTGGAATGCCAGACATGGTCCTGAATACACCTGGGAGCGTGAGGACCGGATGAAAGAGAAATACCCCCACCTATTTCCTAAGAACCCTGCATCTACAAGCAGAACTTAAAATTTCGGGACGAAAATTTTCTAACGGGGGGAGAATGTGACAACCCTCACTAAACCAGGTATCCGTACGACTTAATTAATAATTAATTACTGCTTAATTACTGTGCTTGTTTGAGATTACTGATGAACTGCTACTTGAATACTGATACATGTACTTACATGCATCATACTTTACTTACCGTCACTACATTATTTACATGTTGAACCTTAGTGACACACATGATGCACAAAAAGCACAGTAGCACTATAAACGGATAACCTATTGAACGTGCTGTCATAACTAGCACCAGGCAGGTACTGCCTCTAAGGCCTGTAAGAGCCAGAAATATTTTGCTACACTAGTGGTGAGTGTAGGGATACAAGGGTTGTAGAACTGCGTCTCTAGGAATAAGTTACAATGACTGGATGTGCCTAAAACGTGCTCTAAGCACAAAATTCAGCACTTTACATAATAATTCAGCTTTTAGCTAACTAATAAAGTGCCAAAACATGAGAAAAATATTACTAGACACTTTCCAAAGTGTCAGAAATAAGTTGTGTCACTAAAAAGGGTATTAACGACACTTTAACGCTTTGTTAACACTTTAACGGATTACTATCCAACCGAACAACCGGACTTTACCCGGAACCTGAAAATATTGTTATTTTCATTATTTATCTTTTTCTGAGCCAGTTAGGGCCCCTGAATACCCTAACACCCATTGTAACGCATGACACACCACTAACCGGGTTAATCACTTAACTTAACTAGATTAACCTAACTATATACTTAACTAATTGTTGGAAATGAACTAGTACCCCCCCCCCCCCTTAACCAACCGTCCCCATGAGGGGGGACATACCTTGTCCTCTAAAACATTATTATAATCTAATGCCTAATATCTAGTTAGCATAAGATCCATTGGTTAATCACCCTAACTTTGTCTATAAGTTGCTAGCTTAGTCTAACATGATCATCCTAAAGCTCTTGGCCGAACACACCCCACCCCCATCCATCATTTTCGAATTTGTTTCAAGCCATTCCAAGTATCTACAAGTGATAAGGATCGCGTATAAGGAACCTTGGTGCAAACGGAAGGCGAAGGACCTCACTACATTGCTTTTATCCACGCATTTTTCGCATAGATTCTTCCCTAGCCTCGAGCTAGTAGTAAGTTGCTTAAATCACCTTCTCGAACTATTTTAAGATGGTTAATATGATATGTAACGGTTAAAAGTCATGAACATACAAGTTGAAGCTCAAAAGTCTACTCAAAACACTAAAAATGTTGGTTAAAAGCTCATATGTTGTGTAAATCATGTAGTATTTGATTTGTGTGAGTATTTGGACCCGATCTATGTTGTGGTAGCTCGGATCATCATTTAACCCGGGTTGGTCATGATCATGGATCATGACATAAGGTTGTTTTGGAAGTAACAAAGGTTAAATGATGACACTCTACCACACACGAATCATGAACTTGTGTAAAAGTGATTTTACTTGTGAAATAGCGTTTAAAACTAGTAGATCTACGGATCTACAAGCGGTATTTTCATAGGACCGAGTGTCAAAGAAATCATGTTTTCTAAAGACGGACCTACACTAACAAGAATGATTTTAGAACACACAAGTGTGTAGACACTTGTGTAACACAAAGTTTTGACGAAAGAACTAGTTTTGTCAAATTTTACAAGAAGTTGTAAAGATGGGATTTCTTTAAAAACGAGGTTTTTACAAAATCGGAATGTCTTATATAAAGATCCACTAAAAGTAATGGGATTTACTTCATAGTTTGGTTAAATCACAAGTTCATGAAATTTATGCGATTTATATATATTTTGACTAGTTTGTGGTTTGAACATTGTTTTGATCGAATAAAAAAATTGTTGAATTGTTTTACAAAAGAAAATGATACGCTTGAAAGCGTGGCCACCTCCAGTTACAGAGGAAACTCTGGCGAAATTTTTCTAGAAACCTAACACTTAGAAATATTTTCACTATAAGTGTTAGAAATACTTTTCGACTTGTTTTCAAATTATAGATTTCGCCACGACTTTAATTACAAAACATCGGAGGTGGGATTTCACAAAATAAAACTTGGTAAATATATATTTAGTATATATTTTTCATAAAGTCACTTGATGTGTGTTTATGATTATTTTGTGAAAACACTAGTATTATTTTAGGGTGAAAATAATACTATCGAATGTTAATGGATCCGAAATAATACGAACTCTTTCACAATAAACATATAAGTTACACCGGTAATTATTATTACCACTCGATCATTAAAACGTAACTTACGCAATTTAAGAAAATATGACTTAACGCGTATTTTTGTCAAGGTATTATTTTGGGAAAATTGAAGTAATAGAAAATATAATATTTTTGAGAAGAATATTTATATTTTGGAGTTAAGTGAGACTTAATAATATATTACGAACACACATGTATTAAATCCCCCATCCTTGGGAAGGAAAATGACTACCAAGTATACAAAAATATAAACACGAAATAGTTGCCTAACTATTTCCCAAAAACTTAAACCTTAAAGCTAAGGCACGGCCGTCCGTCTAATAGAGTTAGTACGTGTAGGTCGTCACACAGCTGCTTGATCAGGAGACATACTTGGTAGAGACGCACCACTGTGAGTTCATGTCCCCCTTTTCTCTTAACTGTTTTCAGTTTTAACTGCGGGGGTGAAATACATGTTACTTTGATTACAAGTACTTTATACATGGTATGGTTAGCGTAAGGAGGTTTACTACTTAGATCATGTGAGTGGGTAGGAGCATTATGAGGCCATTAGTCCTCATGGCAGGACCAAGGTACAGGAGCGGTAGATCTATCTGGGTGTAGCGAGCCCAGCCCCATGCCAAACTAGAAACGGACCTCGGGGTGACTTTGTGCCCAACGCGCATAAATCTGCTAGGTTTGAGTCTCCCTATTTGCACTTCACATATATCAGTGGCCTTGCAAACCATTGGTGATCTCAATTCCCTTATTTGCTACATACCAAGACTATTTTTATACTTACAAAGGTTTATTTACTCACTTACACATGAACTCGCTCAACATTATTGTTGATTTTTCAACTTACATGTATTTCAGGGAATTAAAGGATCTGGCGCGGTATGACACGTTTTCCCGCTGCACTAGTTACGAGGTCATCCGGGTTTAGGGAATGTGACTCTTTCCTGGACAAGTCACAGTCCTTAAACTATGCTTATGTTATGTTGTGTTTATTGAACAATGTTTATGTCGTTAGGATGTGTTTCCGTTAAGACAATGTTGTTGTATTTGGTTTTTAAAACTTAATTAAATGGATGATCTTGCATGATTTTATTTCATATAGCTTTGTTATGGTTAAGCTATGGTATTAAGAAGTCACACCAAATTAACCACGCTTCCGCAAAGCCAGGGTGTGACATCCATATTACAAACTCTGTCACTTCCCCTAGACTGGAGAATAGTATTCCACCATTCTAAGGCTGCATTTTTGAAAGATTAGAAGCAAACATAATCTTATCTTTGTCTGCACATTTACTTATTTTTAGGACTGCTTCTGTCTTTTCTATCCAATGTAAGGCTGTAATGGCTCCTTCATTGCCTGAGAATTCTATTGGTTTGCAGGCCAAGAATTCTTTATAAGAACAATCGTAAGAAGCGGTTCTTCTTCTTTTAGGAATTGGAGCTTGGATTTTAGGTCCGTTATCGTTCACACTGTGACTTGGCTTAGTGTGTTGACGTTTACTTCCATTTGCAGATTTATTATTTTCTGCTTCTTTAATAGTCTTGATAATATAAGGCATAGCATCTATAATTCCTTGTGCTACTATATGTTGGATGGCACTGTTATCTATTTGGTTTCCATTATTATCATTATTCTGGTATTCCTGATTTACTTCGTTGTCTATTTGAATTGTGAACATTTATCAAGTATTAATTATCACAGAATAAATTTAGTACAAATATTTATTCACAATCACATAAACAAATTGATCAAAAACGTCGATCACTGCGACCTTTACTCTTTCTATATATATATATGCATCGGTTACATACTATAACTGGAAATCAAATATACTAGTAGTTATGCATCCGTATCTATTTTAGTCTATCTAGTCTAGTTTTTTTTTTATCAAAATACAAAATTACACATATATCTAGGTATTTTCTAAGTATCATGCATCCAATCATGTATATCGCGCTCGACATGTTTCCACATAAGCTTCTCTCCTATTTGACGAATTCTATCTCCTTCCTCCACTAATTCGTCACCATATGAGCGAAGTTCTTCCAAATTTTCCTGGCTCATAGGTGGCATGGGTGCTGGTACTGGATCAGGGTATCGAGCGATAGGTTGTCCATAAGGGTATGGATTGTGTATCACACTCTGCGTCCACCAGTCGCTGTTCCAAAATGGATCAAAAGGGTTAAGGTTAGTGTACTGAGCTATGGGGTTTGGTGGGGGAATTCCGGGAATCTCATATGGGACAACATCTGGGATAGGAAACTGATCATCATGTTTGGGTTCTAGCATTTGTTGATCTGGGAATAAAGGTAACAGTGGCGGTTCAGCAATTTGGTTTAGGTTATCGTCTACTGCTGTAGTGGCTAGCATATGGAAATCTGCCAACTGTCTATCTAGTTCCTCTTCCCAAGGTGGCCTAATGACTGCTTCCTGAGTTTGTGCATTTACTTCCCTATTAGCTCTGACTATCGCTCTCTGTTGTGTTAACTTCTTCATTCTCTTTCTTCTCTCATGTGCTCCTCTATTAAACAACCTCTCTTTTTAGTAGTGAAGGGTTCCTCAGACTGTGTCTTAAAAATAAATATCCCTTCCTCAGTATTGGCTGATATCCTGGGGGATTAGGTTGAGATGATGTTCCTTCATCTTTTGGTGAACTAGTTATATGACGATAAGCGTCCAACGTTCCTTGCTCACTCATACTGGAAACTAATAAATAGTCAAATAACACAAAACACATAATATACATATTTACACAGAATTATTTCCTAACACAGAATTTAAGTATCAGCAGAACACTTATTTCGCTTAAACCAGTGGCTGTATCTCTGATACCACCTCCGGTCGTAACCCCCAACCCCTGCCCGGGAGCGGGTGTCGTGAGATCAGATAGATGGTGGTACCGGTGTTTATTAATTTAGCAACGAAATACATCAGGACTGTAGTTAGGAAATATTTTTATCAGAGTTAAACACCAAACTGTGACACCTGTGTCACTACGATCACCAAAAAAAAAAAATACCAAACCAATGAAATATTGTGTTTCATACATGGGATTTGTATAAATATGTGTATCATTTGCACATATCAATTCTTGTTCGATTTCGAGCTTTAAATCGCTTTCTGAAAAGTTATACGCGAACTGATGCGTAAACGCAATCAGTTTAACGCAACAAACACTCTGGAACAGTGACATAGGCTCAACATACCTTAAATAACCTTTACATAACTTAGAAATAAGTTTTGAAGGGTTTGGTGTGTCAAAAACAAGTTTATTCGATCGCAGGGACTATTTGCGTCAAACTGTGAAACTATGCCGATTTGTATGGTAACGAACATTCCGGAACTTGGTCATAAGTAACATACCCTAAATATCCTTTAGATAGCTTAGAAATAGGCTTTGAGGGGTTCGGCATGCGAAAATAAACTTATTGGTCAATCAGGGACTAAAAACGTCAAAAAGTGCATAAGTTTGCATTTACGAGCATATCTTACGTTCTGAACATATCCGGACATCCAAAAATTTTTGTAATCATTAAAATATTTTATTTTAGTGATTGGAATGCAAAAATACTATTCGTCGCTTAATTTGGATCGTTTTTGCGATCGTTACGATTTCCGTCGTAATTAACCGAATAATGCAACCGTACGACCAAACGAATCGACATCCGTGGATTTTCCGAGCATATTTTGTGTCCTCTGTACTTTGACTACCTTGTAGAGCCTTGAAATTGGCTTAACGGGGGTTAAAAGTGCCAAAAATAAGCTTAAACATGTGCAGCGACCAAACCTGTAAAATACAAAACTGTTGCTGAATCGGCCAGAGGTCGCGGGCCGCGTAAGCCCAGCCTCATTCCTACGCGGGGCGCGAAAAAAGGCCTAGCGATTGAAAGTTGTTTTTCAGCAACTGTTTGATACTCCAGGGACTGTTCTGGCCATTTCTTTGTGTATTGGCCAAGTTTAAGTGATCACCAAGGCTTTAACTCATGTCCACACACTTGTAGGGTCATGATCTTTCCTTGGAGGTTACACAAACATTTGTCATCATCTTGTGATTCCATGATCACTATAAATACCCAAGCTTTCTCATTTGTTTCCTCACCCTTGATCTGATTAATGCTCTAAGTTGAAGCCTTTGCTTCATACCTGAATGTTATAGATCAAGTTCTCCCTAGCTTGGACCCTTTGTAAGCTTCTTTGGTGCTTTTATCGCTTTTCAAGCATGAAAGTCAAACATTGTTTGAATTTCTGCTTTGACCAGTCAATGGTCAACACAAAGTTCGATTGAACTTTGCAACGTGATTGTAATCACGATAGTTATAATCCTTAGCGATTATACCTACTGATTACCACGTTGACCAGGTGTAGTGATGAGTCAAAGTTTCGGTCAAAATGCGTATTTGCGCGCATTTTGCAACGAAACTACTTCTAGGTATCAAAACACTTTGTTTTGATACCAAATCAGTTTTCTAAGTTAGTTAAACATGTTTTGACATGTTTAACTTGTCACTACTGGTTTAGTGCTTGTTTAGGGTCGTAAGTTAAGCGGTCTAAACAACCGCTTAGACTTTCGAACCCGACCCGTTTGGTTGATCATTAGGATACGACCAAGCTTGTTTAGTGATCATAGTTGCATAGGGAATAACCTACTGAGGTTATACCTTATGATCGCTTAGGATTGGTTAGTTATTTGTTAAGTAGTTTATATGCCCATAGGAAATGACCAAAATGCCCTTTTGAAGCATAAATCCATATCTTGCATATGTGATCAACTTTTTGACATATAATCTGATTTAGTAACATGTTTAGGCATAATTGGGCATGTAAGACTTGACATATCACATAGTTAACCATCCGACCATAGTTTTACACAAACGACGCGTTATAGTAGCTTATACTACCATAATGGGTCGAAACGGGTCAAAAGCACTTAGGTAGAATTCCAAATCAGAATGTTAGGTCTATTAAATCATGCCATATGAGTTCCAATACTCATTTGATTTATAGAACTTCATTCTATCCTATCTCCCGATTTAGGATCCGATTATTTAACATAGTGATTCCATACTAGGTGCCACTTGATTCTTTGATTTCCCGAGCTTTGTTAGGACACTTAATCAAGGATACTTGCAATCAGAGTTAAACACCAAACTTTTTATAATAATAAATCATTGGGATAAAACCAAAGTTCATTTGACAATACATTTGTAGGGATAAACCCTAATTATTGAAAACAAAAACTCCTTTTTATTTAGGTAACTTTTATAGTCACTTTTCCAAGCCTTCAGTGCTCTCCAGCTGGCTTCTACTGGCTTTCACATTTTGTTACCTGAAACATGTTTTAAAAAGGTATATCAGCAAGAAATACTGGCGAGTGCATCCCAGTTTAATCAAAACAGTTTAAATAACTTCAACAGTATTAAGGGCGATTACAATGTTTATATCTACACAATTACTTATTCAGTATTATCCACACCAGACTTGTGGGTCATATTACTCATTGGCTAACTCTTTGTCCAATGGTAACGTCTTTCACATTCTGTATACAAAACCCCAACATACCAGCAATAATTGTAGAATACAAAGACTCAATCACTGTTTAAGCATTATTAAAACATTTGAGGTTTTCATAAAAAGATTTACAAAAAGAGAATGACTCAAATTGTTGACTTAGGTGATACTATTATAGCTTCCTGGTGTATCTCCTAGTTATTATCTATTAAAATTAAATAATGCACACGTGTTAGTAAAATAACCCGAATCACATTAACCATACAACTCGAGACAGAACTCCAATGACTGAGTCAGGTAGAGCCTTGACATGCAATACGGAGTCCTAGATCAATCGGGTGTAACACGAGACAGAACTCCAATGAATGAATCAGGGATATCCTTGACATGCGTTACGAAGCCCTAGATCGATCGTGTAGGGTAACAGTAGGGTTATAATACTTACAACGAGGAAGATCTTCGCTTTATAGAGGGGTATTATACCCGAGTATAATAATAACGATCTGAATTTTGAATGAGATTTAGAAATTTTGAACGATTTGAAATGAAGCCTGAAGCCTCTATTTATAGTCTTGTCGTATGGCGGCTCACGGCCCGCGAAGACTTTAGCTACCTCTCTCGCGACCCGCGAGAGAGTAGACTAGGGTTTAGGGTTGATGGGTCACAGAGTATAGCTTTGCCACGTGTTGACACATGGCGGCTTTGTTTGTCCGGCAAGTTACTGTTGCGCCCTGCGAGCGACTCCCAGATTTCGTTTTTCTTGTTTTTTATAAATATAAAGGTATTATGGGTTCGTTTCTTGCATACGTGGTATATTTTAGGACATCTAGGGTCACGTTAAGGGTTCTAGGAGGGTTGTTATAACTCTTGTGGTGATATAGGAAACAAAACATTGATCTTTGTTTTGAAATTGTGATGTGAACTTTCAAACAATTGTCTTTTAGTTATGATGTAAACTTTAAACTAATTTCTGTAATTTGGATAAACAAACTTGAATGGCAATTTGGAGTATGTTTTAATTCATGTAGCAATGTTTACTCATCGTATGCAATGAAAACCACTCAGATCACACTTCGTGCTTTCGCCTTTGAAAGAGGTATGACATATTGGTTTCAGAGCTGCGATTGTAGTGAACCACAATTCCTTCTTGAGTCTAGTCAACAATCCTTAGGATCCTCTCTCAAAAACAATTTTTAAAAAAGTTTTTCGTTGCATAAAACTTTCTGCGACATCCACTACCTGAACTTGTTTTTTTAGAGTCAAGCAAGGACACTACGAGACTTAGGGTGCATGAAAGTAGCACTTATCTTTGACTAGGGATTACTTGCAACATTGTGTGTAACTATATATATATATATATGTGTGTGTGTGTGTGTGTATTAACTAGAATTTATTAATATGTATATATATGTGTATATATAAATATGTATATATGGCGTAACATTTCTTTACAAGCTATCATGTTTTCCTCTATTAGTAGCGGGATGTATAACGAGCATGATCCCATGGAGCTCGTCTTTGACGATGACAGGGGATGCAAGCTGAGAAGGTTTTCACCTCGGATACCGATTCCGATCCTGACAAAGATCCTGATTTCATGTCTGACGATGGTAATCTAGATGACATCCATCTGGAAGATGACGTTCTACCCGTACCTATTCACGACCAGCTCGGTATTGGGAATCCTGATCGCGGGCATGTCGTCGAGCCTATTCCTATCCATGCCGTTCCACTTGGTGCCATCCCTTCTGAGGATTGGTCATTTGCTATTGACTTAGACGCCGACGCCAACGAGATTCTAGTATTCCAAGAAAACCTCGCCAATGAGGACCTCAATGATGGAGACGTTTTCAACATCGCTATCCTAGACGTAGCATCAACTGTTGTCTCTATCATTGACATTTCTTCTGATTCTGATTCCGATTCTGACGTCGACGACGATGAGATCCCAGTATTTCACGCGGATCATGTTGACAAAGACCCTGGCGATGGAGAGGTCTTCGATATTGCTACTTTGGGGGTGGGTCTATCTATGGTGGCAGTTGTCGATATCCCTTCTGATTCCAACCCTAAGGAGTCAGTTACTTCAGCTGCACTTCGGACCATTGGCCTAGAGGCATATACTGCTGATGATGTCTCCTCTATGGTCCCAGCTACACCCACACCTACTCCTACCCACACACCCACTCACACCTCATATCCCCCTCATACCACCCTAATCATTGTCGTATGATTATTTAGAAGACCATGACACCAGAAGGAAGGATGATTCACACACGTGGGGTAAAACCGCCCCTGCCGATGTCGAGGACTGCTGAAGAGTGGAACTCTCTTCTTGAAGAAAGGATTTCTGAAGCCTTCGCCAGTATGAGGCGAACCGTGCTGAGCAAAGTGGAGGCTCAGGAGGTACTAGACGAAACGGTCATGGAGATTCATCTGGAGGAAACGCTAACCAAGGTAACGTTGATTTGATTTGCTACAATTTGATGGAACTTGTGAACGGCCATTGTTTCATTGTTTCATTGTTTGTTCATTTACGAATTGGTTTCATGAATTCCAGGTTGCACCTACAAGCAGTTTCTAGACTGCAAGCCACTGAATTATAACGGCACTAGAGGTGCAGTGGCTTTCATGCGATGGACTGAGAAAACTGATTACACAATCCGAATGAGCAAGTGTACCACGGATCAACAAGTTACTTTTGTTACTGGGTTATTCGTAGATGAAGCTTTGAATTGGTGGAACCTGCAAGTTCAAACTCTGGGTGATGATGCAGCGTATGGTATGTCTTGGGATGATTTGAAGGAACGAATGAGGGAGAAGTATTGTTCATGTGCTGAACTTCAGAAGTTGGAGACCGAGTTCTGGAACTTGGCTATGGTTGGTGCAGATATCGTTGGATACACCCAAAGGTTCCATGATCTCTCAAGGGTGATCCCCTATCTCGTGACCCCTGAATTCAAGCACATTGAGTGCTACATCTGGGGATTGGCTCCTGAGATTCGTAGTATGGTGACATCGGCTGAACCTGCAACGATCACTCAGGCTGTAACTCTAGCTGTCAGCCGTACCGAAGATGCTGTTAGGATGAAGAAGTTACCATTGAAGATAACTAAGAAAATGGAGACACATGCTGAGTTATCTAGGGATAAGAAGAGAAAACACTCAAGCCTTAATCTAACCACCCGCAACAACAACAAGAACTCCAATAACAACAAGAAGCGTGACTCAAATCCGCCCTGTGAGGCGCAGACGTTTGCTGCTGCAAAGGAAACTGGAGTTAAGAAGTATCTAGGCAACCTGCCCAAGTGTGATAAGTGCAAGTATCACCATCTGGGTGCTTGTCGAGGGCCGAAGTGTGAAAAGTGTGGTAAATTGGGTCATCGTATTGAAGATTGTTGGGGAAGAGTTAATGGAGGAGGAAATGGTACTGGTAATAGGAACCGCAATAGAAACAACGCTGGTGATAGAAATGGTAATGGAAGCGGGAATGGAAATGGCACTGGAAATCGGAATGGAAACGAAAATGGACGTAATCAAGGATTTTTTGGATGTGGTAGTAAGGAGCACCACAAGAAGCATTGCCCGAAGGAGAACAATGCTCAGGCACGAGCATTTGTCATTGGAGCAAGGAACGCATGCGAAGACCCAAATGTGGTCACCGGTACGTTTCTCATTAACAATCACTTTGCATCCATACTATTTGACACTGGTGCCGATTATAGTTTCATGTCTGTGGAATTTAAACGTATGCATGGAGTTGAATCTGGTAGATTAGATATTCCCTGTTCCATAGAATTAGCAGATGGTAAACTAGTAGAATCGGGCGAAGTAGTTAGAGGGTGTACATTGGAACTTGGTGAACGGGAATTTAGCATCGATCTTCTACCTGTCCAGTTGGGAAGTTTTGAGGTTGTAGTCGGCATGGATTGGTTATCCAAGAATAGAGCCGAAGTCGTTTGTCATGAGAAGATTGTTCACATCCCTCTTGCGAATGATGAAATTCTCATAGTGCATGGAGAGAAACGAGACACGCCCCTGCGAATCATCAACTGTATGAAAGCGCATATATGCTTACGAAAAGGATGCGTTGCCTTCCTAGCACATGCAGTAGATAAGAAGGTTGAGGAGCCGAAGTTTGAATACATTCCTGTGGTAAAGGTTTTCCCTGAAGTCCTCCCCGAAGACTTGCCAGGATTACCTCCGCAGAGACAAGTCGAATTTCATATTGACTTGGTTCCAGGCACCGCTCCTGTAGCCAAGGCACCATATCGACTATCGTCATCCGAGATGCAAGAGTTATCTGCACAACTCCAGGAGTTGTTGGATAAAGGATTCATAAGGCCGAGCTTCTCACCCTGGGGAGCTCCAGTGTTGTTTGTGAAGAAGAAGGATGGAACCCTGTGGATGTGCATTGATTAGAGAGAGTTGAATAAGCTCACCGTTAAGAATCGGTATCCGCTACCGAGGATTGACGACTTATTCGACCAGTTACAAGGATCGATTTATTACTCCAAGATTAACCTTCGATCTGGGTATCATCAGTTGAGGATCCAGGAGGAGAGCATACCGAAGACAGCATTCAGGACTCATTATGGGCACTACGAGTTTCTAGTCATGCCGTTTGGATTGACGAACGCGCCAACAGTCTTTATGGATTTGATGAATCGCGTATACAAGCCATATCTCGACAAATTTGTGAATGTATTTATCGATGATATCTTGATATACTCACGGGCGAAGGAGGAGCATGAGCAACATCTAAGAACCATTCTGGAGATGTTGAAAAAGGAGAAGCTCTACGCGAAGTTCTCAAAGTGCGAATTTTGGATTTGCGAGGTACAGTTCCTTGGTCACGTGGTAAATGAGAGTGGAATTCACATAGACCCGTCAATGATTGAAGCGATCAAGAATTGGGAAGCGCCCAAAACTCTGACCGAAGTACGACAATTTCTAGGATTAGCGGGCTACTACCGAAGGTTTATTGAGAATTTCTCTAAAATTGCTCAACCGCTAACTTCCCTTACTCAGAAGGACAAGAAGTTTGACTGGGGAGAAAAGCAGGAAGAAGCCTTCCAACTTCTCAAAGATAAGCTATGTAACGCGCTGATCTTGTCGCTGCCCGAAGGTACTGAAGACTTCGTGGTATACTGTGACGCTTCGCGTCATGGTTTGGGTTGCATGCTCATGCAATGCCAAAAGGTCATCGCCTATGCATCGCAACAATTGAAGGTTCATGAGAAGAATTATACCACCCACGACTTGGAATTGGGAACGAGGGTATTTGCTTTGAAGATTTGGCGACATTGTTTGTATAGTACTCGTTGTACTATCTTCACAGACCACAAGAGTTTGCAGCACATATTTAATCAGAAGGGGTTAAATATGCGTCAGCGACGATGGGTTGAGTTGCTGAATGATTATGACTGTGAGATCAAGTACCACCCTGGAAAGGCGAATGTAGTGGCAGACGCCTTGAGCAGAAAGGAAAGAGTCAAAACTTTATGGGTTCGAGCTTTGGAGATGACGATCTGGACGAATCTTACTACACGTCTTCACGACGCTCAACAAGAAGCATTGAAGGAAGATCACCTTAAAGCTGAACTTCTCCGGGGTATGGAGAAACAATTGGTGCCAAATGAGGAAGGAACCTTATACTTCATGGGACGCATCTAGGTTCCGCTCTTTGGCAGTATTTGGGAAGTAATCTTTGATGAGCTCACAAGTCGAGATACTCGATCCACCCAGAATCGGACAAAATGTATCAAGATTTAAGAGAATATTATTGGTGGCCGAATCTCAAGAATGATGTTGCTACGTACGTTGGAAAGTGCTTGACCTACACTAATGTCAAGGCGGAGTATCAGAAACCGTCTGGCCTGTTGCAACAACCAGAGATTCTCGTATGGAAATGGGAACAGATATCAATGGATTTTATAACTAAATTACCCAAGACCCTAGAGGCCATGATATGATATGGGTAATAGTTGATCGATTGACCAAGTCTGCACACTTCCTGCCGATAAAGGAAAATGATAGTGTTGGTACATAATGTCTATCGCCTACGCCATCAGTCTAGGTCGTGTCAAATAGGTGTAATAGGGTTAAATGTTAAGTTTCGTATGATTTATATCCAGTTCGCACGAACTGATGTTGTTGTGTCAGGTCGCACGAACTGGGAGATGTCCAGTTCGTGCGATGTGGGATTACCTCGTGCGGACTGGTGTGCCTATAAACAGGCATGTTGTGTTTTTCATTTGTAACTTCTGGAGATTTGGTGTACCGAACTGCTGTCCATTTCTCTCCGTACGAAAACATTTATAATCAATGGAAAACGTGTTTAAAGTGTATTTCTACTCTTCTACTCCTATTCTAACATTGATTTAAGGTTACTAGTCTGTTTCCGCCTTTCTAGCAACCCATATTTGACTCAAATTGACTCGTATTGATCGAATCTCGATCCTACAAGTGGTATCAGAGCTCAGGATGAGTCAGATCAGTTGATATCAGTGTTTTGAATGGTTTAGAACTCTATACTTCTACTCTTTCTTGGATTTTTGGACAAATTCATGGACAAAATGGACTGAATTTTGAATATTATGTGTAAAACATCATTTTAAACAATCCTACAAAGTTACAGACCTTAAATCACACTAAAACTGATAAAAAACTGTCAAAAATGTCACTTTGTTTGAAACAGATGCTCAGTCCGTGCGAAATGATTCAGATCGCATGAGTTTTTACCAAATCGTGTGAAATTCTAGTCCAGGTCGCACGGATTGGACAAGATCGTTTGAAAGTTGTTCAGGTCGCACAAATTGAGTGTCCAGATCGCACAAAGTGATCAAATCGCACGAATTGGAAATTTTTTACTCACCTCGCACGAGGTGACATTCCAGATCGTTTGAATCTGTTAGGTCGTTTGAAACAAGTCCAGTTCTTTTGAGTCATTCAGTTCGTGTGAAAGTCCAGATCGTATGGAAGTCAGTTCGCTTGAAAGTAAAAGTTTTCAAAACTTAAAATTTTTTTGTGAAACATTTTTCAAAGTATAAAATGGACAATCAAGAGTTTTACAATGCATTTTTTGGAGGAGGTATTCAAACTCCAGCAAGTATAGCCCAGAATGTGAACTTGGAAAACGAGCTCAGAACCATGCAAAAGCCACCGAAACTGCTCAACATTGAAGAATATTCGGGGTGGCAGGATAGATTTCGCACGTGGGTTCAGGCGAATCATCTTGAATGTTGGCTGAAAGTTGAAACAAAATATGTAGTTTCTGTGAATGATGCTGGTATTCCGAAAACACTTAACTCATTAACTCCAGCTGAAGCAGAAAGTTTTAAAGCCGAGAAGAAGATGGTCAGTATATTGCAACAGGCAATTAAGGAAGATATTTTGGTACTGTTACAGCATCAGAATGATGCGCAATCTATTTTGAATGCTCTTAAACTGAAGTTTCTTAGGAGTGCTGCAATGATCAAAAGCAAAAAGGCACTACTGAAAAAAGAATTCGACATTTTTACTGCTATCAGTGGAGAATCAACAAAAGAGTTGATTGAGAGGTATTGTCACTTGGTACTGGAAATGAAGCGCTTGGGTATAGATAAAACAGACGAAGAGTTGGTTGATAAGTTGGCTGATGCACTACCACAAGAAGTGTGGGTTACGTTCTTAATGGTTTTGAAGAACAACTTGGAATACATTGGTTTCAATTTGAGTACGATTATTGAAAGAATTGAAGCTCAAGAGCTTGAAATGCGGAAGATGAGTAAAATGAAATCTGCAAACGTACAGCAAGATGTTCAGCTTTACTACAAAGGAAGCTCATCTGCCACATCTACTCCGAGTCCAAAGATTCAAACGGCATTCAGTGCGGATTTTTCATCGGGAACACCTCAAAGCATGTCTAACAACAATTTTTCACCGTTTCCAAACTACGAACCGAATCCTAAGGTTCAGAATTCTCAAGAACAAGTTTCTTCTCAAAGTTCTTCAGGTTCGAACAATCAGAGTTATAGTCATGGGATACTGTGCAATATCGCTGTTAACATAAAAAACGGTCAAGATTTTACCGAGACAGGAACAAAGCAGCACATAGCACTTCTAGCTTCAGTACTTGAGTCTTACGAGAGTCTAGTAGCCGGACGAATTGGTAACCCAGATATGACTGAAGAAAGTTATGTTGAACTTGAAGAGGCAGCAACAGCGGTCTACTATTATCAGTCTGAACAGGAGGTTATTACTAATACATTTAAATCTATAATGCCTTCTAATGTGTTTGATTCTTTTGCAGGATTCTTTTGTGAACCGACTACGGGTTTTTGCCCACAATACGAAGTTGAACAAACTCCGGTTCAAGAGATCATTGATGTTTCAAAGGAAATGAATGAAGAGACTTTGAAAGAAATAGCAGACAAAGCTCTCATGGTCAAGCTGCAAGAGGTAGAACAAACTAAAACATCTTCTGATAACAATGAGACCAAAGAAGCAACCCAGGAGTCAGTGTCAGTTGAAAAGGAGTCAATTTTGTCAGAAATTGTGAAGTCCGAGTCCGATGGCAAATCAGAAAATGTGAAGTCCGAATCCGGAGAAAAATCTGAGTCTGAGCCCGGAGAGTTTGGTAAATCGGAAAATAAAAATGATAAACAAGAAAATGCTTTTAAAAAGGTTGATCCAATTCCTGAAACGCCATGCAAAAACTGTTCAAAACCATGCATGGATTGTCTTGAAAAAGACAAACAGTTTCAAGAGTTGAAAAAGTTTCACGACAAATTAAAATTTGATTTTAATGATGTTAAAGAAGCTTATGACACTCTGTCACGATCAATTAAAGTGATTTAAACTGAAAGTTTGGAAAATGATAAAATTGCTAATTTGCTAAAAGCTACGGTCATGGATAAGAAAATGTCGATTAACATCCATCTGGACACAATCGCATCTCTAAAGAAGAAACTTGAACTAATGTGCATTGAGACAGAAAGAATCGACAAAAAGTTGATCAGTTATCTTTCATCTTCATATGTGATTGATCAAATCATTCCTCAACAAGCTGACTTCAAAAATGTTCCACCCCCAATGTGGAATCATTATACTCAGAAATATCCAGACGGGGTGGAAGAGGCTTTGAATCTCAAATTGAGAACAAAGGAGAATGAGTTACTGGAAAACATAGATGTTACATTCTCTCCGTCTGACACCGAAAATGAGTCACAACTGGTTAAAACAGTTGTAGACCAAGTGTTGGGTGAAGAGAGTGATAACACTGATTTCGAAACGGTCAAAACTCATTTTGAGAATTCCAGTTCAGATTCTGAAGATGACGAAAACTTTCTTGATAAGTTTATCCCAAAATCAGATAAAATTTTGGATGACGATTCGATCATTGTGGTTTACACGATGACCGGAACCGACAAACTGTATACTGATTTTGAGTACCCGATTCAGAATGCGAATCTGGAAAATGTTGAAAAAGTTTTGAAACTTGTGGAAATTGATATTTCAGAGGTAAACAACAATTCGTTTCTTTCAAAACCGAAAAAATCTTTTGTTAAACAACCGACAAACAACACCGGAAAGAAAAATGAGTGGGTTGGTAACAATGGTAACAAGAGACATGGTAATAATTTCAAAAAGAAAGGTGTTTTTTTGAAAAGAAAATGGCTAAGAAAGAAGTTAAGCCAACAGAAAAATTGAGTGAAGTGTTTGTCGCTGGAAAGAATACTGAGGCCGAAAAGGATTATATCTTTAGTCAGAAAGCAATTGACGATTTTATTGCAGCCAAAAAGATAAGAGACGAGACCAACAGATCCACTTTTGTTGAATATGACAAAAGAATCTGTTATCGCTGCAATGAAATTGGTCACATGGCAAAACAATGTGTCAAAAAGATAATAAAACCAGTTTTCCAGAAACCAAAACCAAAAATTTCAAAAGATGTTAAGGGAAAATCACCTATGGTATCCCCCATGCGTATTCTGAAACGCGGTGAATCATTAAAGTCCGAGGACAAACCAAAATCAACTTTTGAAATTGGTGAATCTTCAAAATCACAAAAGACTTCAAAGGTTTATCCTAAAACAAAGACTTTCCAAAGTCAACCATGGGTGGAGAAACCTAAACGTTCTTTTGAAGAAAAGAAAATGGAAGAGGTTTTAAAATCTGAATAAAAAATCTGTGCAACCAACAATGAGAAAACTGAGTTTGATTTAGATAAGGTGATTGAAGAATTTCCACCTATCAAGGAGGGAACTCTAAAATTAAAACCAGAACCTGATGTTCCAAATGTTGTTTTTAACATACCAAAACTTGACATAGTAGCTCATGATATTGTCTTTGGTACTATACCAAATGTTGAAAAATCTTGGGTATCGTTGTTTAAGTAAATTTTTTTGTGATGTGTGCAGGGGCTTCCAAGGTTTATCATTTCTAAATGGATGATGGATAGCGGCGCCTCAAGGCACATGACAGGAATGTTAGCACTATTGTATGATGTCAAATCAATCAATGGAGGTTATGTCGGGTTTGTTGGAACTCAAGGTGGAAGAATTGTTGGAGAAGGAATACTTACAAATGGGGTAGTATCTTTTGAAAAAGTGAACTACATCGCTGAGTTAGAAAACAATCTGTTAAGCATTTCTTAGATATGTGACAAGTCGTTCACTATTCATTTCACAAAGGATGAATGTCTGATTCTTAAACCAGGGTTTAAGATACCTAAAGAAATGGTGTTGATGCGCGCTCCTCGTGAAAACAATTTCTATATACTAGACATGAGCACTGCAACAACGACAGATAAGAAGGCTCAATGCTTTGTGAGTAAAACGAAGGCGACGGAAAAAGAATCCATCATGTGGCATCGTAAAATGGGGCATATTCATGTGAGAAAAATGAACTTTTTAGTTCATAATGATCTTGTTGAAGGGGTGAATTTGAAAAGTTTACATCTCAATGATGATTGTATTGAATGCAAGAAAGAGAAGCAGACGAAGAAGTCGCACCCGAAAAAGCTCTTGAACTCCATCAGACTACCGCTCGAAAGACTCCATATGGATCTTTTTGGACCGGTAAATGTGAAAAGCAAAAGTGGGGATCTGTATTGTTTAGGTGTCACTGACGACTATACAAGATTCTCCTGGGTGTTGTTTCTAGAAAGAAAGGACGAAACATTTGATTCTTTGATGAAGCTATTCAGGAAGATGGAAAATGTGTACAAACTGCCGATCAGACGCATTCAAAGCGACAATGGCACATAATTCAAGAACAACCGCATGCTCGAATTCTGCAACGATAAAGGAATTCTTCATGAATTCAGCGCACCGTATACTCCACAAAAAAACGGTGTCGCAGAACGAAAGAATCGTACGTTGATCGAAACGGCTCGTACCATGTTAGCAGATTCGAAGTTACCAATATATTTTTGGAGTGAAGAGGTCGCTACGGCATGTTACACACTCAATAGGGTTCTTACGGTGAAGAAGTTCAAGAAAACTTGTTTTGAACTGCTACATCTTTACAAACTAAATCTAAAGTTTTTAGAACCATTTGGATCACCATGCACATTCATTGATCCAGATGGTAAATTTGGTGCAAAAACTAATGAAGGTTTTTTTGTAGGTTACGCTAGTCCGTTGAAGAGAGTATTTGTTCCGAGTTTGGGGAAGATTATACGAGTTCAACACGTTGACTGTCAAAGGTTTACTGCTCTGGAACAACTTCCCGGAAACAGGTTGCTATTTGATTATGATAATCTCTGGGAGTCATTCCATTTGCCAACAGAGCCTAGTGAGGAGGAACTGGCATACTTATATCAACAACAACAGTCTCTTTCACAAGAACAAGTGCCGAGACCGTTGGTAGTTTCTCCGCCCACCGAGGGTTCAAATGATCGTGAGGCTGGTACAAGTGGAACTACACATGAACCCCCAGAAGAACCAGCTCCAATATTTGACCAATCTGACGACTCTGAATCGGAAACCGATCCGACTTATGACGAGGAGCCAAATATTGAGACTTCAAATGCTGTGGATCACACGGGTGATCAGAATATCACAAATTTGCAATCGAAAGTGAGCGTACCAGATACAGTCATGCCAAGAACTTTATCTTACCATCCTTTAGAGAAAATCATTGGTGACCTTCACAGCGGTGTCAAAACCTGTGATCAAATAAACAAAGGGCTTATATGTTTTTACGCTTCTGTAGCACCTTTACAAGTAGACTTCTCATTAAAATGTTTTATCTCGCAGGTAGAGCCTAAAACATACAAAGAAGCATTGATCGAAGAAAGTTGGGTAAATGCAATGCAAGAGGAGTTACAACAGTTTGAAAAGCTTGGAGTGTGGAGGTTGGTTGATCTCCCGGAAGATCAGAAGTTGATCAAGACCAAGTGGGTCTTCAAATGTAAGAGAGATGATAGAGGGGTTATAGTAAGGAACAAAGCACGGTTGGTAGTCCAAGGATTTAGTCAGCAAGAAGGGATTGACTTCACTGAAGTATATGCTCCCGTTGCTCGACTCGAGGCAATTAGAATCTTCTTGGCGTTCGCGTCATGGAAGGGATTCAAGGTCTACCAACTGGATGTCAAATCTGCATTCCTCTACGGCAAGATTAAAGAAGAGGTGTACGTCGGACAACCACCGGGTTTTACCGATCCTGTACACAAAGACAAGGTGTATCTACTCGACAAGGTGTTATACGGATTACACCAGGCCCCGAGAGCCTGGTATGAGACGCTTTCCCAGCATCTGCTGACCAACGGGTTCACCAAAGGGACTGTAGATAGTACCCTGTTCACGAAAGAGGTTGCAGGACATCTACTTATCGTGCAGATATACGTTGATGATATAATTTTCGGATCGACGAACGATGAGTTGTGCAAAGAGTTTGAGAAGGTCATGAAAAAGAAGTTTGAAATGAGTTCAATGGGGGAGATGAAGTTCTTCCTAGGGCTTCAAGTTGAGCAACTGCCCGATGGAATCTTCATACACCAGACCAAATATATGAATGATGTGTTGGACAAATTCAATATGTCTGAATCATCTCCCACATCAACCCCCCTGGCTACAAATCATGGCATCTGTTCGGATGAAAGTGGTGAGAAAGTGGATGAAACGCAATATCGGTCAATCATAGGATCGTTAATGTATCTGACATCATCACGACCGGACATCATATATCCAACCTGCCTCTGCGCCCGGTACCAGTCAAGCCCGAGACAATCACACATGGTGATAGTGAAGAGAATTTTACGGTATCTCAAAGGTTGCCCTAGCATCGGCTTGTGGTATCCTCTATTCGGTGACTTTTCTCTAACTGGTTATGCTGACTCTGACTTCGGGTGCTGTAAGTTAAATGCAAAGTCCACAACTGCTGGTTGCCAGTTCTTCGAAACTCGGCTAGTCACCTGACAGTGTAAGAAACAAACCACAGTCGCTCTCTCGACGTGCGAGGCTGAATACGTTTCGGCTTCCAGCTGTTGCTCTCAGATCCTCTGGATCCAACAGCAAATGAGGGACTATGGTTTGCAATTCTTAGACACACCAATTTTCGTGGACAATGAGGCAGCCATTAATATCACTAAAAATCCGGTACAACACTCTAAAACGAAACATATTGAGATTCGACATCATTTTATTCGTGATTGCTACAAGAAAAAATTGATTCGAATTGATTATATTCACACCGATGATCAGAGAGTTGATTTTTACACTAAACCCTTTGATAAAACAAGATTTAATTATCTTTTAAAATTGAACGGGTTAAAGAATTTGTTTTCTGGGAGGGTGGTAGAGTGTGTGGCCGAGGATGACGGTGATCAGAAGTGATCTGCGTCTTGTTGTCATGTTTCTGTACAATTTCTTTACTGCTTTTGATAAAACCAAAAACACAAAAATATGTTTTCGATTTTAGGGGGAGAAAGTTTATAGAAAATACAAAAAACATGATAAAATTTCATAAATACAAAAACATTGAAAAAATCAAAAAGAGTTTGTGTAAAAAGGGGAAATAATAGTACATCAGCTAGACAGTTGCAGTACGCTAAAGAAATGTATAGTTTAAATGTGTTAAGCAGTCTCGCCGATGATATGCCGATAGGTTTTTTGCACATTTAGTAAGTTTGTTCGGGATATAAACCTAAATCATTTATTGCTTATTACGTGGGGAACATCTCTCGGATATATAGGTAACCCTGAAATTCTGTTTGAAAGACTCTATTTCTGACATACTAGGTCTTTGTACGTGATGATATCTGGGGTATTATACTAGGACTTCTGATTTTGCGGGAGCAATAGCATAGTCCTTGTATAATACTCTGCACTGCTTTATTCTTAAAGCTCACCATCAGCATAAAAAATGATGAAACATTGAAAAATGCTAATCATGTGCTGTTGAAAAGAAGACCCCCAAGGGGGACCCACCTAAAGTCGAGCCATCATCTCTCTGATTTTGCGGAAGCAATAGCCTGAGCTCTCATGGCCTCGCACTCACCCCTTACAGATATCATTAGTGTGCACTCACATGTAAGACTGAATATAATAGTCTGGATACGGGAGTATATTCTGAGGTGGTACACGCGCGTAAGTTAAGTTTTAAAAACACTAATTCGTATCCTGAATAGATTGAAATTTGTGTGAAAATTTAAATTGGATCACTATATCGGCAATCACTGTGAATTGTTTAATGCTTAGTATGAAATCAAAGCTTAACGGTACTTGTAGCTTGTAGGCAGCTGATATGATCCCCTAACACGCTCACCAAAAATATGTTTGTATAGTTTCCAGTTTCTTTAATTCCAGTTTAGCTAAAATGTGAAAAATCCAAAAATATTTGATGCTTCATCTTATTTTCGACAACAGACGTTGGGGATCTGAGGATCAAAGTCTCACAGAGCTAAACATGTTGGATTATTTGGGTTGGTTAAGAAAAAGTTTGAGAAAAGTGTTGGTAATTGCTCAAAATGTTCAAAGTTCATTAATTTGAACTTAAAATATTTCAAAATATCAGCGAGATCATATTTTAGTCAGCCAAGGTCATTAACTTGAACTTGGCAGGCTAAACAGTTGACCAGGGTCATTAACTTGGACTTGGTTAACTGAGTGTGTTGGTAAAAAAGGTTAAAAAGTTGAAAAAATAAAATTTTGTAAAATCAGTTGGTTCACACGAGGTGACCAACTCGCACGAAGTGGCCAGATAGTGCCAGTTCGTTCCAAATGTACCAACTCGTGCGAGCTGGCCACACCGACTCAAGCAACAACTCGTGCGAACTAGCTCCTCTATTTAAGGGGGAGACCAGATCGCGTGAACATTATTTCAGTCTCCACTTCGCACCAAACACACACCCCTTCGAGCGATCTGAAGCGATTTGTCTGATTCCTTCGATTTCAAGCCTAAATCTTGTGAATCTGTGTTCGTAATCATCTTATAAGTTGGTTTGCTCAACTTATAACATGCGAAAGGTACTATTTGATGAAAATTTGAACTGAATCGCATGAACTCGGAAGAACAGATGTTTGAACTTAGATCTAGAATGATTTTGTGGACTAAAATGAATAAAAATCACACCAACATGATCGGAATTCATTGTAGAACAGATCTAGGGTTTCAATTTTATGAGAAAAACAAGATTTAACAACCTGTAAATTCACTGTTCATTGATGAGTTTCAAACGAAGTAACGATGTGAATGATTTCAAACGAAGTGATGATGTCCCTGATTTCTTGACCAAACCGCACGGATGGCCAATTCGTTTGAGTTGACCAGATCGTTTGAAGTTGTGTCAGTACGTTTGAAATCCAAATAGTATGTGATTGGCCAGTCCGCATGAACACCGCATCGTTTGAGTTCCACTCTGTTTGAATTGACCAGTTCGCATGAAACCAAATCGTTTGAAATGTTTGATAAGTCTGACACCAATCCGCATGAACTGGCCACTTCGTTTGAAAGCCAGATCGTGTGAATCTTGTGTTGTCTTGAAATGTGTGCAAATTGTTAACTTGTTTGTTTATGTTTGTGTTTCAGGCATCGAATGTTATGTTTGATCCTTCGCACAATATTTGCTGTGTATACGATGAAACGCTTTCAAAGATGACTGTTTTCAAGGAGATTTTGCCGTTCATGAAGCGTTTACCAATTCAGAAAGCTTTGACGAATCAGCACAAAGCATTCAAGTCTCATGTTGATTATTTCTGGAAGAATGCTACGTATGATGAAGAGAATGATGTGATTAATTCAATTGTCAAGATTGATGGAGAAGATAAAGAGATCATTGTTACTGAACAGTTTGTACGTGAAGTGTTAGATTTTCCAGATGATGAAAATTCACCAACATGATTTCCAGAAAGAATGGTGAAAGGTTGCATGCTGAGAATGGGATATAATGGGCAGTTGAATAAAGTAAATTACTTGAAAGCTTGTTTCACAAAGCCATACAAATTCTTTATTCATTCAGTGATTCATGCACTTAGTCACAGAAAAGGTGGGTATGATGTGATGAAAGATTATCAGATGTGTATGGTGACGGCATTGGTGTAGAACAAAAAATACAATTTTTCAAGAATTGTTTTCCACTACATGAAAGATAATATTACTTCAAGCAGTCGAAGTTGGGTGTATCCTAGATTTGTGCAAATGATGCTGGATCATGCTTATCCGAATCTGGTGAAAGATGAAGAGAATGATTTAATGGTGTTACATCATATGGATAACGAAACGCTGATCAGATTATCCAAGTATACCAAGAATTGGCCGGAACCAAAGAATAAGACAGAATTTTTCGGATTCATCAAGAGTGACAAATATGAAGATCCTGATCCGATATATCATTTAAAGTGGAGGAATGATGCAGAGATGAAAGAAAAAAGTGCAGCTGATGAATTAACAAAGTTAGAAGAATTCAGTGAAACTCAAAACGATTGGTATACGAAGGTTTAAAAAGAAAAGAAAAGAGGTGGAAAGAGAACTCCAAAGGTTCAAACTGAAGAAGGATCGTCTTCTCAACCTCAAAAGAAGCGTAAAAAGAAAACAGTTGAAACAATGTTGGTTGATGAACCAGAAGAAGATGAAACAGAAGCAAATGTTGAAAAAAATTAAGATCCAGTAACTCCTGAAACTGAGCAATTGATGAGAGATATTGATGATACTTTGGATGCTGGGAAATCAGCGAGTAAGAAAGTAGGTGATGATGAAGAGAAGAGTTTATCTGGTTCTGAAGATGATATTGATGCTCAAGAAGATCGTTGGATTAAAGAAAACTATGATCCAAGAGAGAGAGAGAGAGAGAGAGAGAGCAACAAAAGAAAAGAAAGAGGAGTACGGACGATGATGATGAAACGTATGTTCCACCAGAAGATGTTCAGGTTGTACAAACACCATCTTCTGGGGGTAGAAAGAAGTCAACTTCAAGAAAGCGTGTGATAACTCCTGCAACTCAAAAGTTAAAGTTCAAACAAAAACGACCACAAGAACCACAAAAACCACCATCACCACCACCTGAATCACAAAAACAACCATCACCACCACCACAACAACCATTATCTGAACCTTTACTTTCACCACAATCATCACCACAACATCATATTTCATCACCTATCCATGAACAACCTCATATAACTTCATCACACATTCAACAAACACCACCAACCACACAACCACCTGTTTACACAACTCCTAGATCGTCTACCTTTAAAGATTTTCCACATATTCCAGAGAATATAGCTCTTGAAGAGCTTGGTGATTTTAGTTTCGTAAATGATGATCTTGTGAGAAAGCTGCAACAGAAAGTGAATGAAGTGTCAAGTGAGAAAAAGAAGTTGGAAGAACGTGTTAAATCTGTTGAATCTGAAAATTCATCTTTACCGAAGAAGATTGAAACTGATCAAGTCGAAATAGATATTCTAAAAGTTCGGATAGATGTATTGGAAGAAGAAAAGGGTCGAAGAGATGAGCAAAATGAATACTTCAAGTTGAAAAACAAAGAGTTGGAAGCCAATAATGCTAGAAAAGAACATGAAGCGTATATGATGAAGAAAGTGTTGGAAAATTTGATCGGAAAGCCAATAGAACAAAGGTTTGAAGAGATAGAAGTTGAGGAAGTACGAGCAAGACAAAAAGCTGAAATCGAAGTTGAAATGAAAAACAAGGGTAAAGGTGTTCTAGCTGAAGGTGAAGCTCAAGTGACTGAAAGGGCAATTGTTCTGACTGAGCCTTGTCCAATTACTTCAGTTTCTGGTGAAATTGACGACGATGATGAAGATGATGAAGAAGATGAAGATGATATTCTGAAAGATGATGCAGATGATGTATATTCTGTACACAGTGATGATGATGATGATGATGATGGCAATGATGATGATGATCAAGGTACTTCGGGTATCAAAGTAACTGAAGCGTCAAATGAAGAGAAGATTGATGAATATCTTCATGATGGTGCTAACGAAGAACCTGAGAATGGAAGTGGAAAGGGGGAGCATGATGATGCTGAAAAAGATGATGAGAATGTTGATCAAGGTGCAAGATTGATTCTATGTCTTGAACACGATGTAGAAGAAGGTGAAATATTGCATACGTACACAAGAGCTGAGATCGTTAAAATGATGGTTATTGAAGACAGTGATTTTAACTTTGATTTTGAAGAAGAGTTGAATCAGTTTGACATTAATCAACAACCTGAATATCAGTACAAATATGTTGAAGAAGCTGATAACTACGATAAAGTAGAAGTAGAAGACTGGAGTGATGAAGATCAGTCTGAGAATGTTAACGTTGATACTTCTATCTTTCCGACGCTTGCTGAATTTTTCAATCAAGCAAACGAAGAAGAATTGCGAAGAAAAGTTGCAGAAAGTGTCAAGAATAAAAGTTTTCAAGAAATGTCGAAAGATGAACAACGCGAAGAGAAAAAGAAGTGGTTCAGAAAAGATACAGAAAGGAAATACAAAAAACCACTGAAGTATTACAAAAGAGATAGAGAGGTTTCTCTTGGTGATATAATAAGTTGGGGTTATTTGCCACAAGTGAATGCTTATGCAATCAGAAGAGAATTTGGCGTTCAGTATTTTCAGTATATTGAAGATATAATGTCTCTGCCTTGGTGGGATGTCGAAGAGTTGCCCAAAGTCAGAACGTTATCTTATCCAGTCAGAGTTCAAGATATGCCTACATAGGGATTGATGAAGTTTGAAGGATTCAGAGACTTTAAACACTAGAAGCCACATCAACCTAAGAAAGTCAAAGGGTGGATCCAGTTACAGGCATTGAAGAAACAATTTTGCAGATCAAGAAGCCCAGAGTTATAAAGAACATTCCATTACCAAAGATGGAACAGAATTTTCACGAAGGGTTCGTATGTTGGGTGTATAGTTGCCTGATGACTGAAGCAGTGATTGTTTACAAAGTTGGGAATGAAAGCAGATACATTCATCTGTATGGTCCAATGTGGATTGTGAATTGTTCTGCGAAGGATATTGAGTGTTTGTTTGTGAACAAGATTGGTTACAAGAAAGAAGATAAAGATTAAGCTTTGCAATTTCAGAAAGTTGCTATGATATGTTTTCAGAAAGGTATAAATTCTGAAAATATGTGGTTATCAAAGTGGAGAAAGATTGAAAAGGAAGAGTTTCTGAAAGCTGAAAAGGAGATAAAGGAGCGTGAAGAGAAAGATAGAATTGCTAGATTTACAGTTGTGCAAAGACTTGCTGAGGAAGAGAAGAGAGCTGCAATAGAGAAAGAAAAGCTCAGAAAGACGTTATTAAAGAAGCCAAAGCGTCATGAGGAGAAGTTCAAGTCTTTGTGAAGAAGGTTTTGAAGACAGGCTGACTAAAGACTGTGGCAATATCCAAGGGGGAGTTTGTTGGTACATAATGTCTATCGCCTACGTCATCAGTCTAGGTCGTGTCAAATACGTGTAATAGGGTTAAATGTTAAGTTTTGTATGATTTATATCCAGTTCGCACGCACTAATGTTGTTGTGTCAGGTCGCACGAACTGGGAGATGTCCAGTTCGTGCGATGTGGGATGTTTACCTCATGCGGACTGGTGTGCCTATAAATAGGCATGTTGTGTTTTTCATTTGTAACTTCTGGAGATCTGGTGTACTGAACTGCCGTCCATTTCTCTCCGTATGAAAACGTTTATAATCAATGGAAAACGTGTTTAAAGTGTATTTCTACTCTTCTACTCCTATTCTAACATTGATTCAAGGTTACTAGTCTGTTTTCGCCTTTCTAGCAACCCAGATTTGACTCAGATTGACTCGTATTGATCGAATCTCGATCCTACAGATAGCACTGGAAAGCTTGCAGAATTGTATCTGAAGGAAATTGTGGCACGTCATGGAGTGCCTACTTCAATTATTTCCAACAGAGATGGACGCTTCGTATCGAGAATCTGGCAATCTTTTTCGGAGGCCTTTGGATCTCAACTATATCTAAGCACGGCCTTCTATCCGCAAACCGATGGTCAGAGCAAACGGACTATACAAACCCTTGAAGACATGCTCCGTGCGTGTGTCATGGATTTAGGCAGCAGCTGGGATACTCACCTACCTTTGGTCGAGTTTTCCTATAATAACAGCTATCACACAAGCATTAAAGCCGCTCCGTTTGAAGCTCTGTATGGTTGAAAATGTCGCTCACCTTTGTGTTGGGCCGAAGCTGGTGACAGACAACTAATTGGTCCCGAACTAGTCCAAGAAACGACTGACAAGATCTTTCAAATCAGAGACCGGATCAAAGAGGCTCGTGATCGACAGAAAAGCTACGCCGACCGAAGACGGAAACCATTAGCTTTCGAGGTGGGAGACATGGTTTTGTTAAAAGTCTCACCTTGGAATGGTGTAGCAAGGTTCGGGAAACGTGGAAAGTTAAATCCACAATATATTGGTCCATTCAAGATTCTGGAGAAAATTGGTACCGTGGCGTACAAATTGGAATTACCGGAGGAATTAAATGGTGTACACAATACATTCCATGTATCAAACCTCAAAAAGAGTCCAACTCAAAAAACCGTTGTCATCCCTATGGATGAGGTTCATATTGACGACAAGCTCCAATTCACATAATATCCCGTTGAGGTAATGGACTGGAAGGTCCAGAAGACGAGGAGAAGTCGCATTAAGCTGGTTAAAGAAAGTTGCAACTCTAAAAACGGGCCCGATACTTGGGAACATGAGGACCAGTTCAAGGCCAAGTACCCCCACTTGTTCGAGGAAACTCCTGCGAGAGATAACTCCGCCTGAATTTCGGGACGAAATTCTTTTAACGGGGGGAGACTGTGACAACTGGCCCAAAACCGGTAATTTCCGTACTATTTTAATTAATATTTATTACCTGCATTTATGTGATTACACGTCAACATTATGTGCTTATTTGATATACAATTGAATTCATGCACGTTTCATTTAATTATTGGCACATTATACAATACTTTAAGCGTTGCGTCTAATTGATTAGTAAGCTCACCGGTTAGACAAGTTGCGCCAGCATGTCTGCATAAAACAATCAGACAGTAGAATTAGGACTTAGAAGTGTGACAACTGGCACAAAACCGGTAATTTCCGTACAATTTAATTAACACTTGATAACTGCAATTATGTGCTTAAATGTCAACATTGTCTGATTACATACTATACAAGTGAATTCATGCACGTTTTATACTACAAGAATTACTTTATGATAGCGTTGCGTCAGAAATACTAGTAAATTCACCGGTAAGACACGTTGTGTCAACAATTCTGCAGAAAGCAGTCAGACAATAGAATCGGAGCCTAGGTGTAGGTCCAACGTCAAGAATACATTAAAACCCAAGAGTATATACAAGGGTTAACATATAGACCTTCCGGAAGCTAAAATATGCACTAAAAAGCACCCGAAACGTACTTTAAATGCATAATTCTGCACAAATCAGCTATAATCAGCTTTTTAATACATAAATATTATGCAGAATTCATGTTTTATTATCCAGAATACCCTCCTAAGTGTTGGGAATTAAAAAGGGTTACAAAAGGATACTTAAAGGACACTAAACGGTGCAATTTAGCACTTTAACGAACCGGTATTTAAACGAACAACCGGACATTACCCGGAACATCAAAATATTACTAGAAGCATTGTTTTAATATTTTTGAACTAGTTATGGTCCCTGAACACAATAACACCCCTTATAACGTAATAACACATCAAGTCCCTAGACTTTACACTTGAAAACTTACTTGTTTATATAATTAGTAAATTGAAGTTACACTTTGCCCCCCCCCACCAAATATTTGCTAAATCCTACAAAAATCTACCTTGATCTTTCTTGGATACATTTGGATATTGTAAGATCACATAAGATATGGAAGATTTGATTTAGATCTTGTGAAGTACTATAAAGATAACATAAGAGTTCATTCATCACTTCACACCAACCAAACTCCTCCCTCTTCCCTCATCTCGGCCGTGAGCCACCACCCCTTCACCACCATCATCATCTCATTTTCATACAATCTTAAGTGAACACAAGGTGTAAGAAGGTCTATAGTGAAGCTTGGTGGTCTTGGATCTTGAAGGACCTCCTCCATTTGCTTTTATCCAACACTTTTGTCATCTTCAAGTTCTAGTAATCTTCCCTAGCCTTGTTGCTAGTGGTGAGCCCTCATGATCTCTTATGTCTTCATATGTTGTTGGTTAAAAGATGATATATATTGTTAAACACAAGAACTCTAAAGAAAATGATCATGATAGTTTAACATAAGCTTAAATACACAAGAATACATGTAAATGATGTTTATTTGCTTCTTGTTGATTTATTATTAGTGTTAGGGATATTAGACATCATATGGAGCCTACTAGATTGTGATTAAACACATGATCTAGTAAGTTAAAGTGGTGATCTTGTGAAAGACCAAGATCTTCATGCTTTATGTCTTCATGAACTTGAATAATGAAAGTAATTGTCATATGTAAAAATGATATAAACAAAATACAAATCTTGTAAATAGATGATTACAAAAATAATTTTCTCAAGAAACCAAGATTATTTACAAGACTTACAAAGTCATGGTTTCTAAGTAAACTAATAATATTTTTAGTATTTAAACAAGACTAGAAACATGTATGTAACAAGAAAAATACAAGAGAAGTATTTTTAGAAAAATCATCTTACAAGTTGTAAATGACTAGATCTTCTAATAAAGTGCTTTACAAACAAATAACCATGTTTTTAAGGGTAACTAAACCTGCTAAATAACATGGTAAGTTACTACAAGTTTTTACAAAACTTCAAGTTCATGTTGTAGTGAAATTTACTTGATTTTGACACTCGAAAAGTGTTGATTGTGTTGTTGATGTGGATGATGATTTAAAAGAAAATAAACACATGTTTTGAAAACATGGGAAACCTCTATTTTTAGGGGAAACTCTGTCAAAATTTCAATAAATTTTGACACTTAGAAAAATATAAGTTTTGGTGAAACTTATTCCCTAAAAATATTTACCAAGTTTTTCCCCAATTTTTATGTAAACTTCAAGATAAGAAATGATGATTTCTTCAAGATAAAAATTGATATTAAGTATGTATATTTTTGAGGAAAAATATATATATTTATTGATCACCAAATTTTGTGCTAAGTGTATGTAGTATGTATTATATGTGAATAGTGTATTAGGACTCAAAAATACACTAAATACTCCCGAGGAGTGAAAATACAAAAATACACATACAACATACTTAGACAAATACAAGAGAATATATTTATGAAAATATATTACTTGATAGAATAAATAACTTGGACAAGTTATGAACATGAAATGAAGTTTTGGACAAAATACATAATTCGGGTGAAAAATACAAGATACTTATATTTATTTTTGAGAAAAGAATATAAGTAAGTCACATAGTTAAAAATATAAATTATTTTTAACACAAGAACAAATACATAAAAGATGGTGACTTGTACTTGTGCGATACAAGTCTAGTGACTAACGTTAATAAAACACGTTTAGGTCACGACGCTAGATAAGCAAAAACCGGTGAAGTTTACGGCGCATGGAACGCAAAGTTGTGAGTTCATGCTCCCCCTTTTCTTTTAACTGTTTTCAGTTTTATAACTTCGGGGGTGAAATACATGTTTCAAATGTTACAATATTTACAAATGGTATGATGGATACAAGAATTGAGAAATGATACGAGAAATCGTGTCATGAATAGGGTACCATAAGCACCATTAATCAACAATATACCTAGACCGCAGAACAAAAGGTTAGATCTAACGGGTTTTCGGGAAGCCACACTCTTGGTGAGAACGAGTACCGAGTAGTACTTTTGTGTCTCAGTCGTGAATCGACAACTAGAAAAATGCCTATGGTTTAGATGCTTCCTATGTCGTGTCACATGTTAATGGCCTTGCAACCCATTAACAACTTGATACATACAGAAATACTTGATTTATACAAGATACATATAGAAATACTTGACTTATAAAGATACATACTATGTTTTTCATACAAAGTATACAAACGTTCAATACAAGAACTGCATGAATTCACACCAACATTATGTTGACGTTTTTCCAAAAACTCACATGTATTTTAGGTAACTAAAGTGGATGTGCGCGGGGTCTTACTCATGCTCTTGGATGTTGTTTATGTTTATCGTTGAATAAAGTTGTAAACTTTTCAGACAAAATGCTGTCTTGTGATGTAAACACTTAAATTATGTTTTCAGTTATGTAATGTCAATGGTATTTGAAGTTATTTTTACGAGCATGTAGTATGTTTACCATTCGTATGCAATGAGAACCTTTCATGATCATACCTCGTGCTTCCGCCTAAGAAAGGGGTGTGACAAGAAGTAGGTCCAACATCAAAAATACATTGGAAACTAAGTAGGTGAACAAAAGTTAACATAAACACTTTCTAGAAGCTAAAACAGACACCAAAAAGCACCCGAAACGCACTTTAAATGCAGATTTCTGCATAAATTCAGCAAACATAGCATTTAAACACTAAAGTACTATGCAGAAATAAGCTTTAAATGTCCAGAATAACTTGTAAAGTGTCAGGAATGAAAACTGTCGTAAAAGATACCTCATAACTTACAAAACTGCGCAATTTAGCACTTTAACGAACCGATAACCGAACGAATAACCGGACACTACCCAAAACACCAAAAATAGACTAGAAGCATTGTTTTAGTGATATAAAGCTAGTTATGATGCTAGAACACATTAAAAATCATGAAAACACATAAACACACTTAACCTTCCATTTAACCCCTAAACTTACATCTTCCACCCACAACTTCCAAACTTTTACACTTTACCCCCCCCCCCTCATTTGAAACCGGCCCCAAGGTGGCCCCACCATCTTTTTCCATTAAAATATTCAACATGCTAGCTAGATATGGAGAATTATGACTAATGGTTATTGATTTGTTGGAAAGATTATAACTTGAACTTAAGGACTTCATTTCTTCATTATCTTCATTCAACTTTCACCCATTTTCTCTCTTCTTCTTATTCTTCTTCTTCTTCTTCTTCTTACCTACGCCCAACCACCATCACCATACATCCTCCATTTTCTTCAATAATCAAGCCATTCTAAGGTTAACAAAAGGTGTAAGAAGGTGATCCATGAAGGTGTGAAGTGCTAGAAGTTCAAGAACCACTTGGAGTAGCTTTTATCCACTTGATTTCTTCATTCTTCATCTTCATCTTGTTCTTGCCACTTCCCTAGCCACTAGAGCTAGTAGTAAGCTTCAAAAACTCTATTTTACTTCATGTTAGTATTATGTACAAGTTACACTTTCAAAGAAACTAAACTTTAAAGTATGAAGACATAAAGATCTAACATAATCTAAAGAAAAACAAGTTTTTTTAGTGATATTTGATGTATGTGATGAAGTTGATGTTGTTGAATCTTGTGTGCATGTGTAGATCTATCATGTTAAAGCTTGTTATAAGCTTAGATCTAACAAGTTTAAGCATGGATCTTGAAAGATCCATAGTTAAACTTCAAGATGAACTTGAAAAGTCTTTATGTAAACTTGAAAGATGATTTTTAAGTATGTTCTTGTGTTCTTGAAGAAACTAAGACTATGTAAAACTAACTTATGAGACTAAACATCCAAAAATGTTTGTAAAAAGTTCACCAAGAAACTTATTTTTTAAAAGATTCAAGCATGTTAAGCATGGATCTTGAAAGATCCATGGTAAAACTTGATGATGAACATAAAGATGGTTTTAGAATATGTTTTTCATGGTTTTAAAACCCTAAAACTTGTGAATGGTTTACTTAGTAAAATTAAGTTTCACACAAAGTTTGTAGAAATTAAACAAGCACACTTATTTTTGAAAGATCTTTGTATGTAAAGTGTAGATCTAAAAGACTACACATTTTTAACAAAAAATCAAGTTCATTATAAGGTTTTTCATGGTGAATTTAGTGTATGTTATTTGTGAAATTTGTTGGAAACTGATTTTGGATGATGAAAAGAAAATAAACACATGTTTTAAAAACATGGGAAACCTTCATTTTTAGGGGAAACTATGTCGAAATTTTTATAAAATTTTGGCACTTAGAAAAACATAAGTTTTGGTGACACTTATTCCCCAAAAATTCACCTAAAAATATTTACAAAGGTTTCCTAATTTTTATACAAAAATTACAAGTAAGAAATAAGGATTTCTTCAAGTATAAAAACAATATTAAGTATGTATATTTTTAGGGAAAATATATATATTTAGTCGTCACAAGATTATGTGCTAAGTGTATATTATGTGTATTATATGTATCAGTGATGTTAGGAACTGGAAAAATACATTAAATACTCCTAAGGAATATACTACAAAAATACACATACAAATACTTAAGAAATACATAATGATACAAGTATACAAAATTACATATAAAAATGATACATGGACAAATACAAAATGTATATCAATATACATATATTTTCTACAAAATTAAGGACTTGGACAATTATTGGACTTATTGGACAATTTTATATAATTATGGATTTATACAAAAATTACTACAAGTAATGGAAGAATTATAAAACTGTGACAAAATATATATAATTCATAAACCTTAAAAATATTATTATTTTTAAGAAATAAAAACTCCGAAAAGTAATAAAATCAAAGAATTGATTTTTGATAAATAAATACAAATATACAAGTATTTACACTTAAAATACAAGTATACTTACACCTAAAAATAATACTGGAAATATTATTTAACAAATTACTGATATTTATTTTTGACAATTAATATATATGACATATATTTGGTAAAAGTTAAAAATATATTATTTTTAACATGTAATATTTTCAAATCCTACTTACATAAATATATATATTTTTGGGATAAAAATATATAACAAATACAATATTAAACATAATGTGACATACAAATAAGACACCTTAAATCCAAAAAGTAACTTGTACTTAGAAGTTTACAAGTTAGGTGATTAACATACTTAGAACGTCTATAGGTCACCACACTCGAGTAGCAAAAGCTGGTGCAGCTAGACGCTCAAGACGCAAAGCAGTTAGTTCATGTCCCCACTTTTTAAACGTTTTTACTGTTTTCTAAACTTTGGAGAAAATACATGTATAATTTGGTATGTTTAAACAAAGGAATCATACATAGATCACGTCACGAATAGGGAATACGTAAGCACCATCAATCTAGTTTAGACCGAAAGAACAAGGGTTAGATCTAACAGGTCCAGGCAGCCTCACTCTCTTGACAACACATAGTCATGGAGTGTCTTGGGTCATAGTCGTAGGGTAAACGATGTCAAAAATTGCCTAGGTTTGGATGCTTCCTATATCGTCACATATGTTAGTGGCCTTGCAAACCATTAGCGATCTCGATTCCATTTCATTACAATTTACAAACTTACATTTTACAAATTACATACCATGCTTTTACACAATTACAAATGTTACATTTTACTTAATCTGCATGAATTCACACCAACTTTTGTTGACGATTTTTAAACTTACATGTATTTCAGGAAATTAGTGTGACAACCCAAGATTTCAAGGTCTTTCCCTATACACATCACTGACTTCACAATCCTGTCTTTATAATTTGATTTACATGGTGTCGTGTGTAGTTATGTGAATGATTAATGTCTTATGCTTGGATGTTAAATATTAAACGAGTAGTGTTAAGTATAGTTTATATAAGGTTCTTCGTCACATGTTCACCTTGACGAAAGATGGGGTTCTTCGCCACCCTCAAACTCGACGAAGAATGGGTTCTTCGAAGAGCACGTGTTTCGCCGAAAAAGGGCCTTCGGCCCAGTATATTTCACGGCCCAACTATGTGTTGTATAACTCCTTGTATTGTAACCAGTTGCCGTAAAACAAAACCCTAAGTCCTCTCTTCTTGTTCTCGGTGGTCGACGGCGGGAACACTCTCTCAGATTCGAAGCCTATCTTTTGCCTAGCTAATCCACCATTCGGTCAGTATGATCTCACTTGTGTTAGTCATGGATTGATTGTCTCTGGTTATGTGTGAATTTATTTGATTTACGGCGATAATTGAATATATTGATGTTAGCGATTATGTGTTCAATAAGTGGATTAGACCTCATGCTGATAGGACACGGAAATATGTATGATATACAATCTGTGATCTTGGTTGTGTGCCGATAATTAATGATTAAATTGGTGATTAAGTGATTAGATAAGGGTTCATATAATAGTGTGGTGATTTGAATAAGAATCATGGTCGTGAAACTGTTATATAATAAAGACTAGGGTTCATAAACAACTGTTGGATACTTTTGCATGACATGCACGTGGAATGTGGACTAGCATGAAAACTGAGTAATTGCTACATATTATACGGTGTTTTTGTGAAGTATTCAAACTGTGAAAATGCGTGACCTAGTTGTTTATGAAACTGATCTTGATTGGTAACCAAGGTAGGGTTGGTTGATTAACTGGAACGGGTAACTTGTTAAATACCGAGCAAATCCAAGGTGAGTTCACTGCTCTTTTCCAAGCATGCGTCCCGGGGAGGGAGATCAGGTAAACGTTCTAGGGAGGAATGTAGGGTAATTGGGTTTGACTGGAATGTTAAACCTGGGATGTTGGTTAATACACTCATATCTATCATTTAAGTCCCTTCTACCGATTTGTTACCGGGGAGGCAACGGGGTATTAGTTAATAGCGCTATTTAGGTTTGGCACCCTCACACCGTACCGGGGAGGACGGGCGTGAACTAATGACCCCTGTCTTGACCATTGCTTTGATAGAGGCATTGGGGAATAGGGCAAATAATCTGGAGCCATCGGCGGTTATCGAGTTATTAACGACATCAAATCTCTGAAATGTTTTAAACTCATATCTGGTAACTAAACGTGTTAACAAACTATGAACTCACCAGCGTTGTCTGATACACTTGTCTGCATGCTTGCAGGTCTATAGGTTTATATCATTGGGACTTGCTGGAGTGGTCATGGGTCGACTTGCATGGAATCATGAGACACGTCTAAAGGCTTTTATACACTTGGGTTATGAAACTCTTAATTAATGTAGTAAGCTTCCGCTGACCTAACCACCACCACAGCCACCGGCCACCCCACGATCACCACCACAGCCACCGGCCACCCCACCATCACCTGACCTAACCACCACCACCCACCATATCCACCTGCCATCATCAACCTCTCCCACGCAACCATGATATAACCACTACAGCCATCACACCATTACCCACTTTGTCTACACGCTTTAATCAATGAAAATACAATTAACAATACCAAACTTGTGATCTCACACATATAATCAAGAGAAATTGGGAACTGTGCACTCCAATTCACCAAAATGCCTGCGTCCAAAGATATCTCCCCTTAAATTGACCTATTGTTTCTTTTAAAAAAAACTGTGAAGCCCAATAATTCAAAATCTCGTGAGATGCATCGTATATGCCGCAAATCAACAACCCATTTTCAATTTATATTTCAGATCTGTTTTTAGATCTGAGCATAGAGAAGAAGAGAGAGAATGGGGCGGACATGGGGTTCTTGGTCGCCGGTGGTAGTGCGGGGTGGTGCTTCACCGGGGAAAAAGACCAGATGATGGGGGCGGGTGGTACGGGATATAGGTTAAGATGGTTCTTCATTGGAGAAGAAGACCAGGATTTTTAGAGAGAGACAAAGAGAGTTTAGAGAGATAAAGTGTTTGGAGAGAGAGGGGGTTTTTGCGTATTTATATTTTTTTATTTTTATTCTTTTAAAATGCAAATGTAAATAAAAATAAAAGAGTAAAATGACCAACATGTCCTTATATGCTTTGCATATGACCCAACTTAACACTTAAACATAACTGAGTTAGGGTTAAAAGAACATAATGTGTAAGATTTTGCAAACATTAAGTATGATTACTGTCAACTTTAAAGACAAAGGACACACTTTGTAATCTGGTGTAAACATGAAGGACGAATCTTGTAATTTACTCTAATAATAATGTGGGGTGCATGTGAGTCCCAGTGAGGCTTAACAAGTGAAAAAAGGGGTTCTGTTCCATTATTCGAGCAGTGAGAAACGTAGCAAATCTATAGGAGTCATAGCAGTGATTGCCTCCTACTTGAACGTGATCTTTTTGCTCCTCTCTGAATCCTTATGAATCTCGATGCTATCAAGCATTACCTGAGCACCCATCCGAACGCCTAGCGAACTGTGTAGAATGTTATGTGCTTGCACGAACGTCCCTGAGTTGGATGTTGCAGCGTCGAATGATTGGTCGATACCTTTCTCACTCCACTTCATTGGCTAGAACTCAATGTATTGACGTCGTAGCTTCTGAAGTACGATCACTTCTGCAACACTCTCGCAACATACCATGTATTACTCAATCAACTTGCTAGATCGATGGACAAGAGGATGAGCGTAGTACTTTACCAACTTTAGTATTCGGATGACCCTGATTACCAGCATCGAACATCAGCAATTTGACTCCAATCGAATCTTTAACCCTAGTCAGCGACTTATGGGAGTCAACTCTTTTGAGTTAATCGGGACATAAACGATGACCATGGATTATGGTATGGAATGTGTAGCTGGCAGCACATTGAGTAACGACTCAGGACGTGACACGGAAATGTGACAAGATGGACCCTGTTGGTGAAAGATTGTAGGGCTCCGTTTCAAGCAACGATAGTAGGGGCAACAGTCATGGCAACATCAAGGAATTCGTAATCGTAGCCTACGGTATGGAAGATGGAGGTGCCTACGACATGGATCGGCCGTTGTTAAAGCAAAGACGACAACAACCAGGGGAATGACGGCAGTATTGGGAATCCTAGTAACAGTAACAACAACACTGGAAGTGGTACTCATGGAAGGGCATTTAGGATTGGCGTAGGCGACGCCAGGTGGAATAGCAGCATGGTAGCTTGTATGTTTTTGGGGTAACTAATCGCTCCGTCTCTGTTCTGTTTAACTCTGATGCTTCTTGAAACCAAACTTGTTGAGGAATTGGCTGATGGCAAGTCAATTGAAGCCTCGTATGTTCGTTGGGATGCAAGCTCGACCTTGTGGGACAAGTGTTCGACATCGACCTTCCTTCTGCTATCCTTGATAGTTACGATGCAGTAGTTAGTGTGGATTGGTTGTCTAGATATCGCACAGATATAACCGGTGAGGAGAAAATTCTACGTATCCCTCTCCCTTGTGGAGAATCGTCGTCTAACCTAAAGTGTCAGAGTGGTGTAAAGGTTAGCATCATTTCAGCAATGAAGGCCCAGAAGTGTCTACGGAGGGATTACCCCGTTATGTTGGCAACCGTCACTGAGGTTAAGGTTACAGAAAAGAGGATCGAGGACCCACCAATTATTCGTGACTCCTCTCAGTGTGCCGCTCGAGGGATTTTCATGTTTACTTCCACAACTGTTAGGCAAAATCTCAGTTTGATCTCACGCCAGAGGCAGCCCTGATTACTCGTACTCTTTACCGTCTTGCACCACGAGGGTTGCAATAACTGTCAAATCAACTACAAGAACTGTTGGACAGGAGTTTTTTCGGACCTAGTTTTTCGCTTTGGGGGAGCCCAGTTATATCCGTGAGGATAAGCCTTTTTGTATGTGTACTGATCATCGAGAACGTAACAAGGTGACAGTTATGAACCGTTTGCCTCGACCATGTATTAATAGCTTGTCAACCAGTTGCGGGGGTCAAGCTCCCATTCGAGGATTGACTAACGAATGAGCCATCGTCAGATGGATGTCCAAGGGGAGAATGTCCCTAAAACGGCATATCGAACGCAATGCAGCCATTGAAACTTTGTATTCCATGACCTTTGGGTTAAACAACACACCAACAGCTTTATGGATCACATGAATCGACCGTGTTTATTGATGACGTTTTGAATCATTTCCAGGAGAAAGGAACATCATGGACAACATTTGTATCTTATTTTAGAGCTCCTGAGGGAGGAGCCACTCCGCACGAAGCCTTGTTAAATGTAACTTCTGGATTTGAGAGGTACATTTTGGGTCATGTAATCAACGAAGTGAGGATACACGTGGATCTCGCTAAGACCCATTTTGTTAGAAACTAATCGACACCAAAGATTCCTTCAGAGATACAGCAATTCGTTGGTTCCGTTAGATACTTCCGCAAATTTATCGCGTGATTTTCGAAGATTGCACAGCTTTAACCTCTTTAGCACAGCGGGGTACTGTGTATTCATGGGAGACAAAACATGAGGACGTCTTTTCAGCTTTTGAAGTCCAACTCTATAATGCACTGAGCATCGTCTTTACCCGAGGGTAAGGGTGATCTAGTGGTATACCACGATGGTTCGAATCAGAGTCCCGGATACACGCTGATGCAACACGAGAAAGTGATGGCTTACGTGGTGGATTTACAAGAAGAATTTCATGAGTCACGACCTGCGGTGGAAGCCATGGTCTTTGGGTTTAAGTTAGAGGCATTACTTGGACGGTACCAAACGCACTACTTAGACCGATCACAAGGGCCTCCCGTGCACCCTTGTCCTGAAAGAGCTAAACATGTGATGGCATAGTTGGATGGAACCTTTGAATGATTTTGACTGTGAAACCTAGACGCGTATGAGCCTCGCAGCACACCATCGACTCTAACCTATCCGATCAGATTCGCCCTGTTCAAACCGAAGCACTTTTCAAGTTGGGTCCATGCGGGCCATGGAGGAGCAACCTTTGGAAAGTTGGACGATATTCGCTACCTCATGGAACGAACATGGGTTCCACTATACGGCAACCGTAGGGAACTTGTGTTGAGCAAAGCACACCGGCCATGATTTTCTAGTCGTCTGGGTTTTGATAGGAGATATTAGGATTTATAAATCTCGTACTGGCGAACGGACATGAAGGCCCACATAGCCGAGTATGTGAACGATGTTTGACTTTTGCGAAAGTCAAGGTGGAATATCAGAAACCTACTGCTTTGTGCCAGCAACCAGAAACACCCATATGGAAATGGGAACAGACTACCATGGATCTTGTCACTGTCCTACTTGAAACCCGAAACAGAAATAATATCACCTTGGTGATCGTTGAAGGTCTCATGTAATCAGTACACTTTCTTGCAATCAGGGAAAATTTGACAAGTCTTCGTATCCTGTGAGTAACTACCGGTGAAGGGCGGTTTCTAGGCACGGGGTGCCAACTCCTGTTACCTCTGATTCTGAGCTATACCTGATTTATGTCAGGCAATACACAACACTCTTGGTTCACGTCTAGGCATGAGCATTGCTTATCACCGTAGGACAAACGGTCTGAGTAAACAAACCATCCTGACACACGAAGACATGCTACGAGCATGTGTGGGATTGACTATGGTAAACATTAGAAGGACACTTACTTTTAGTTGAGCTCTACTGCAGCAGTTACCATTCTAATATTCAGATAGCTCTGTTGAGGCACTTCATGGACGATAATGCCAATCTCCTTGTTTGAATAAGGTGGGTGACAACCTAATCACAGATCCAGTATTTGTACTCGAACCTCTTGGGAAGATTGTTTAGATCGGTAATCGTTTGGCGGCAACGCGTGACCGTCAGGAAAGCTGATAAGCTTAGGAAACAATGGGAGTTCGCTGTAGGAGAACGTGTCATAATCGAAAGTCTCACCCTGGGAGGGTGCGGTACGCTATGGAAAATGTGGCAGGCTTAGTTTATGATACGTTGGGACATTTGGATTTCTGGAACGAATCGGTGACATGGCTCACAAACTCGAGTTACCTGACGAATTGGGTAACGTACACAATGTCATTTAAGTCTCGAATCTAAGGCAGTGTTTGTCCGACGAAACATTTGTGATACCTTTGTTAGACAAGTTGCAGTGCTTAAGGAGTCTATCGAAGACATGGACTAGGAAGTCAAAGTTCGTTAACATAGCCGAATTCCAATCGTGAGTGTTCGTTGGAACTCAAGACGTGGACCGGAGTTCACATGGAAACGCAACGATCGGATGAAGTTCTAGTATCCTCTGTTGGACCGTGTCGTGACCCTAAACGATCAGTCAAGGCAGTTCATCATCACGTATAAAGGCGGAATCAGAATACGTAACGTAACAACAGCTTTCCTATTCAATTCCTTTACGTTTATTGCTTTCTGAGATCGATTTGACAGAGTTCGGTTACAAATGCAATGACCTGATTTCGCTCCAATGTCCTTTGAACCCGAAGACAAAATTTTCTCGAGATACTCTCTCGCCTTCTTCCTTTTCTTTCGCAGTCTGTCTTTCTGCCCCTGTGAAAGTTTAACTTTCTTTTCTTGAATTATCTGATCCTGAACTTTAGGTTTTAGAACCTTCTGTTCATGGGGCTTGACGTTGACTGGTTTCTTTTCCATTCTTTGAGAATTAACCCTCAATCTTTCATTTGATCTCCTTGAGCAATCTCTGGCAATATGACCTCTGATTTGACAATTATAGCATCTTCTTATCTCATAACTCCAATTCTGGCAATTAACAGCAATGTGTCCTCTCACACCACAGGTGTAGCACACTCTGTTATCGTACCATTCACCACTTTCACACCATATGCTTAGATCATAACATTGTCTGGCTTTGTGGTAATCATTACTCTTCTTGAAAATTGGTTTTGGCTTTGAAGCACTGTGGTCAAACCTGCACCACTTATTACCAACATTTTGTGAGTTTTCATTTTTAGATTTTTGTGATTTTTGATAATGATTGGATGACTTATCTGATGAGCTTTTATTTTCATTTTTAAAATTTTTCAAATTTTTATCTTTTTGTTTCTGTTCTACACTCTTCTTAACAGGTTTTTGTTTAGAACATTCACCTGTTTCAGTAGATTGCAAAACAGTATTTTTAAATTTTTCTTGTAAATCTAAAAATATTTTTCTTTTCTTTTCTTTTTCATCATCAGATATTTCATCACAATCTTCAATTTTGACTTTGTCAAAATTTGTGACATTGTCAATTATTGGAACAGAATTGATCGGTTTTGGACACACATGTGATGCAGAAGTTACAAAACTTTTCAATTTATTCTCAAGCTCGGTAATTTTATTTCGAGCAATTTCAGCTTCATTTTCAAGCCAAATGATTTTCTGAAGATGAGAATTTATTTCAATCTGTTTTTCAACATTATTGTTAAAAATAACAGACTTTTCATCTTCTAAAACCTTCATTTGACTTTGAAAATCTTTTTCTTTTTCTTTTAACGCTTCATTTTCCAATTTTATCCAAGAAACGTTTTCATTTTCAATTTTGATTTTTCCAAAATCTTTTTCTTTTTCTTTAAAATTTTTGTTTTCTAATGACAAACTCTCAACATTCTCCAAAAGTTTGTCATTTTCAGATTTTAGTTTTTCGCAATTCAAGCGCAAATCCAAAATCTGTTCATCATCAGCTTTCTTCTTGTCTTTCAAAGCTTTGTTTTCCAACGTCAAATTCTCCATATCTTTCAAGAGATTGACATTTTCTACTTCGGATTTTTCATATTTCAAGCATTTTCCATTCATCTCTCCATTATCAGCTTCTTTCTTTGTTTCCATCTTGTATGTTCCTGCACAGAAAATTTTAACAAAATCAAGAGGATTCATATTTTCATCAATATAGCAACCCCTCTTAATATCATATCTCATAACATTTTTTGCTGCAAGACACACAGTAATTCGTTTTCTCATTTCAATGATCACATCCAAATCTATCTTTCCTGATTCTCCTTTTATTTCATCCAATAACTCCCTTTTTCTTGAATCTTTATGACCCCTATGATTTGTTATTGTATTGATGAAACTTCTTAAATCAAAGCGTGATAAACTAGAATCCCGTCTCAGTCCATTCACGAATTTCTCCCATTCCAAAGGTAAAGCATCAACAAATTTTGAGATTCTTTCATCATTTGAATGATATATCTTATGTTTCTCTAACTTGATGATTAGATCATAAAACCTTTCTTTTAACTCCTCCACTGATTCATTCTTCTTACATAAAAAACTTTCCCATCTTTTAATATAAACATCCTTATCACCTAATCTCCCACACCAAGATTCACAATGCCAATCATTTAAATTTTCAAGATTCTTGTTTTCCTTTTCGTCAAACATTTTGATTTCTTGGTATTTGTGCCTTGTAAATCACCTCGAATCACCTGCAAACAAAACAAACAAACAATCAGTACACACAGACTGAATACGTAACAATGAATTACCGATGACACTTAGACAAATTTTGAAATTTTGAAAAATAATAACACAAGAGCGAAATCAGTCAAATTGACTGATAAGCGAAATCAATCAATGTGACACAAAAGCGAAATCTGTTATGTGACAGATAAGCGAAATCACAATATATGACACAAAAGCGAAATCACTTTTGTTCGTATAAGCGAAATCAAATGATGTCCCTTTGAGCGAAATCACTTATGTCCAAATAAGCGAAATCATGTTATGTCAAATAAGCGAAATTAAGATGTACACATGAACGAAATCAGACTTGTCCGTATGAGCGAAATCAGACTTTTAAAACTCGATGTTCACAAAAGCGGAATCACGTTTTTACCAAATTTTAAGCCAAATTTCAATCTGATACTTTCAAGGAATGATCTACACTTAATTCCGATCACAATGATATGTTTAACATTCAATTTCAACCACAAATTTGTTCAAGATCTGAGATTGAAGTTCCTGTTCGTGAACTGATCTAGATATTGTTAAAATTGATTGTTTTTTTTACTTTGTTTTAAGAACTGATACTATTACGGATTGTTTAACAGATAATTTCGCTCAATATACTTGAAATTCAGATCATTCTGTCCGTAGGAACTAGTTTAAGTCGAAAGAATAAAAGAGAAATTGAGTAGAAATGAGAGAATAATGTTAAATCAGCTGTAGTAGTATGAACTCCTCGTCCTGAAGCTCTGATACCACTTGTTGGACCGTGTCGTGACCCTAAACGATCAGTCAAGGCAGTTCATCATCACGTATAAAGGCGGAATCAGAATACGTAACGTAACAACAGCTTTCCTATTCAATTCCTTTACGTTTATTGATTTCTGAGATCGATTTGACAGAGTTCGGTTACAAATGCAATGACCTGATTTCGCTCCAATGTCCTTAATGAAGTCACACATGAATGGTATATATAGTTGAACTGATTTCGCTTATATGGCATGACCATATGAGCGAAATCACTTGAAACTGATTTCGCTTATATGTCAAGACCATAAAAGCGAAATCACATGTGACTTATAAGCGAAATCACACCAGGTGACATATGAGCGAAATCACCTATAAACTATGTTCACATAGGCGAAATTAACATTATAAACCCTAATCTTGACTTTCTTGACTTAAGACTTGATGAAGATGAAGTCAACAGACATTCTTGTGCACCAACAGACTCCCCCTTGGATGTTGACGTAGTCTTCAGCTCCTGAGTCTTCAGTCTTAGTCTTTTCTCTAACTCTCTGTCTTCTCATCATAAGCACTCTATCTTCACAGATTTCAGAATCACAACATGACTTTAACTTCCATCTTCCCTTTGACTGTTGATCCAGACTCCCCCTTTCACAGACTCCCCCTCTCGATATGCTAGAATCTGAGATATCTGGTTCAAGCTTTGACATTTAGCTTCCATTGGGAATAATGAAGTCCAAAACCTGTTACCCTGCACATCCTCTACCTCACCATAATTTTCACAAATTTATAACATTTGAATTTAACAAACTTACTGGTAGAAATCAATTATTCAGCAAACATACTAGTTACATCAAGTTCAAATTAATGACCTTGATTAACTAAACACACAATCTTTCAAAACATTTGTATATGACATTCAAAATTTTCAACAAATTCTTCCAACCCTCTAGTTCATCAAGTTTAGCACTTGGAATTTTGAATATCAGCTCTTCAACATCAGTTGTCGAAAATCTTTTTGAATTTTGATTTTAAAGAAATGCAGTAAACAAATATGTACAAACAATATTTTTGTGAGTTTGTGTAAGAGGATCATATCAGTTTATGAAACAAATCACTAGCACCGTTAAGCTTTAATCATTTTAAGTTCTAAACGATTCACTTAGATTGTCAGTATACTGATCCACTTAAATTTTCACACAAAGTTCAACTGCTTCGAGATACAAGTTTAATGTCTTAGATACTTAGACTTAATCACGTGTCCCACCTCAGAATATACTCCCGTATCCAGATCCCAATATTCAGTCTTACAGGCAATTATAACACAAATGATATCTGTAAGGGGTTAATAAATTATGAAGAATCATGAGAGCTCAGGTCAGAACTACCGTTCAGTAGAGAGATCATGACTCAACTTGTGGGTGTGTCCCCTTTAGAGGATCTTTTTTACAACAGCATTGCTAAGCAATTTTATTGTTTTATCATTGATGCTGAGGGTGATGCTATGTTTCAAGCATTTGCAGAAAGTATTATTCGAGGACTAGGTCAGAACTACCATTCAGCAGAAGTCCTGGAATAATACCCCAGACATTATTGAGTATAAAAACCTAGTATATCAGAATACGAAACCTTTCAAACAAGATTTCGGGGGTTACCCATATATCCGAGAGATGTTACCCACGATATAAGCAAGTTTGAAATTTAGATTTATATCTCGTCACAATCTACTAAATGTGCAAAAACCTACTGACACATCATCAGTGAGACCGTTTATCACATTTGACATTTCATATCTTTAGCATGCTGTGATCGTCTACTGATGTACTATCATTTCCTCTTTTATACACTAAAACTCATTTTTGCTTTTTCAATGTTTTTGAAATTTTCAAATTTTCTAATTTTTTTTAAAATTTTTCTCCTCTTAAAATCAAAATATGTTTCAATTTTGATTTTCAAAGGAAAATTTGAAAAACAAACTATACAAGAAACGTGACAAACTGATATCAAATCGCTTCAATTCGCCATTCACTCGGCATAAACAATCAGAACTCCCCCTGTCAACAAACTATTTTCCCATTATGATTTCAAAACACTTAAGTTTGTTTTAATCAAATGGTTTTTCCAGAAAATTAGTTTTGTTTGTCTTTTTACAAACTCGGGGTTCTTTCATCACATTGTTCTTCTTTAACCATTTTGAAAGATTTAACAAATAAGACCCTTATCAACAACAAACACTAGTAGAAAATCAAGTACAACTTAATGTCCCAGATTTACCACTTGTAAATCGAAATATCACAGTTACCATCCTGTGAATTTCTCAAGAAATGTGCCGATTCATGTTCCACGCTTACCAACCTGGGAACTCTGGCAAGTCAGGTTTTTCATTTAAACAAATTCACCCAAGCCTGACCAGCCTTGGGTGATTTTGAATTCTTGTTCAACAATGATGGAAAATTTGCATCATCCATTGCTAAACCTGAATTCTCAGATTTTACCTCAACAACAGACTCTTCTGGCTTTGACGAACCAGAATCATTGCCTCCACATGGCTTGTCTGACTTTGATGAGCCAGATTCATCGCCGACAACTTTCTTTTTCTCCTTTTTCTCTTTTGTCCTCAGATTTGCATCTGAAGAATTCAATTTACTTGGCTTTGCAGTCGAGTGAGTTGATTCATCAGAACTTTTATTCAATCTGTCCTTTGAACCCGAAGACAAAATTTTCTCGAGATACTCTCTCAAACGTCACAATTCCGTTGGATAACGTTCCTTCACCAACAATTCGACCTCCTTCATGACCTGCAAATCCCACGTAACCACCATTGATATTTCTCACATCATACAGCAACGCAGTCTTCCCTGTCATATGTCGAGATGCTCCACTATCCATTATCCATCTGGATACAAGTTGTGGAAGATCCTGCACAAAACAAACTTCAATTTAACCAACTACAATAAAGATGCCGATTCATGCTTCGCCATGGATTCTTCATCATCGGCGTCGCTGCTGCATCCTCCTCCGGCGGTTCCGACGAAACTTTACGCTGAAAACCGTGAAAAACTGTTGAAACATCTCCGTGAATACCTGAATTCATCATCTCGTCCTTTAAAAGGATTTGTACTTCTTCAGGGAGGAGAGGAGCAAACTCGTTACTGTACTGATCACGAGGACTTATTTAGGCAGGAAAGTTATTTTGCATACTTGTTTGGAGTGAGGGAACCTGGTTTCTATGGAGCTATTGATGTAGACAGCGGGAAATCGATTCTTTTTGCTCCGAGATTGCCTGCTGAGTATGCCGTTTGGATGGGGGAAATAAAGTCGTTATCATATTTTGAAGAAACATACATGGTTAGCAAGGCATATTACAGCGATGAGATAACGCAAGTCCTTAACAATCAATACCAGGGATCTGGAAAACCCTTGTTGTTTCTTCTACATGGGTTGAATACAGATAGCCAAAACTTCTCTAAACCAGCAGAATTTGAGGGCATTGAGAAGTTTGAGACAGATCTTAAGATCTTGCACCCTATTTTGGCCGAATGCCGTGTCTTAAAGTCAAAGTTGGAACTTGCTGTAATCCAGTATGCCAATGATATAAGCTCTGAAGCTCATGTTGAGGTAATGAGGAAGATCAAACCTGGAATGAAAGAGTATCAGTTGGAAAGCATATTTCTTCACCACACCTATTTTTATGGCAGTTGCAGACATTGTTCATACACTTGTATTTGTGCAACTGGAAACAACAGTTCTGTACTTCATTATGGGCATGCAGCAGCTCCAAATGATAGGACATTCCAAGATGGTGATATGGCATTACTGGATATGGGAGCCGAATTCTATTTTTATGGTTCTGACATAACCTGCTCCTACCCTGTAAACGGGAAATTCACAAGCAATCAGCGTCTTATTCACAATGTTGTTCTTGATGCTCATGATGCTGTTATATCTAGCATGAAGCCAGGAGAAATTGAGTAGAAATGAGAGAATAATGTCAAATCAGCTGTAGTAGTATGAACTCCTCGTCCTGAAGCTCTGATACCACTTGTTGGACCGTGTCGTGACCCTAAACGATCAGTCAAGGCAGTTCATCATCACGTATAAAGGCGGAATCAGAATACGTAACGTAACAACAGCTTTCCTATTCAATTCCTTTACGTTTATTGCTTTCTGAGATCGATTTGACAGAGTTCGGTTACAAATGCAATGACCTGATTTCGCTCCAATGTCCTTAATGAAGTCACACATGAATGGTATATATAGTTGAACTGATTTCGCTTATATGGCATGACCATATGAGCGAAATCACTTGAAACTGATTTTGCTTATATGTCAAGACCATAAAAGCGAAATCACATGTGACTTATAAGCGAAATCACACCAGGTGACATATGAGCGAAATCACCTATAAACTATGTTCACATAGGCGAAATTAACATTATAAACCCTAATCTTGACTTTCTTGACTTAAGACTTGATGAAGATGAAGTCAACAGACATTCTTGTGCACCAACATCCTCAATTATTCAAACGGTTGTTTCAACCTTGGATGTCATTGGCGAATTTCGGGATGAAATTCCCTTTCAAGTTGGGGATGATGTGACAACCCAAGATTTCAAGGTCTTTCCCTATACACATCACTGACTTCACAATCCTATCTTTATAATTTGATTTACATGGTGTCGTGTGTAGTTATCTGAATGATTAATGTCTTATGTTTGGTTGTTAAATATTAAACGAGTAGTGTTAAGTATAGTTTATATAAGGTTCTTCGTCACATGTTCACCTTGACGAAACATGGGGTTCTTCGCCACCCTCAAACTCAACGAAGAATGGGTTCTTCGCCGAGCACGTCTTTCGCTGAAAAAGGGCCTTAGGCCCAGTATATTTCGCGGCCCAACTGTGTGTCACAATCTGGTCTCGACGAAGAATTGGTATTTCGTCACAATCTGGTCTCGACGAAGAATTGGTATTTCGTCACAACCTAGTTTTGACGAAGATTGATTCTTCGTCACATGTGATTGTTCGTCGAGGTGGTGCATGGTCAGAACAGTTCTCATGTGATTTGATACTTCGTCCCATTTGTATATGTTGTTAGCATGTATCGTGATTTTCTGTTTAAGGCGTTATAGTAATGCAAACTGGTTGTGAGGGTCTTGACCCGAATTGTATGGGTAGTCAATCCACCTGTCAAATGTTATCCTTATAACTGAGTACCTGATATGCAATTTGAGATGATCATGTGATAGATGCAACCATAAATAGAAATAAGGGAAACTTGTATGTATTAATGTGAACAATCACTTTAACTGTTGGATACTTTTGCATGACATGCACGTGGAATGTGGACTAGCATGAAAACTGAGTAATTGCTACATAGTATACGGTGTTTTGTGATGTATTCAAACTGTGAAAATGCGTGACCTAGTTGTTTATGAAACTGGTCTTGATTGGTAACCACAGTAGGGTTGGTTGATTAACTGGAACGGGTAACTTGTTAAATACCGAGCAAATCCAAGGTGAGTTCACTGCTCTTTTCCAAGCATGCGTCCCGGGGAGGGACATCTGGTAAACGTTCCAGGGAGGAATGTCGGGTAATTGGGTTTGACTGGAATGTTAAACCTGGGATGTTGGTTAATACACTCATATCTATCATTTAAGTCCCTTCTACCGTTTGTTGCCGGGGAGGCAACGGGGTATTAGTTAATAGCGCAATTTAGGTTTGACACCCTCACACCATACCGGGGAGGACGGGCGTGAACTAATGACCCCTGTCTTGACCATTGCTTTGATAGAGGCATTGGGGAATAGGGTAAATAATCTGGAGCCATCGGCGGTAATCGAGTTATTAACGACATCAAATCTCCGAAATGTTTTAAACTCATATCTGGTAACTAAACGTGTTAACAAACTTTGAACTCACCAGCGTTGTCTGATACACTTGCCTGCATGCTTGCAGGTCTATAGGTTTATATCATTAGGACTTGCTGTCTGGGATGCTGGGGTGGTCATGGGTCGACTTGCATGGAACCATGAGACACGTCTAAAGGCTTTTATACATGATTAGGCACATAATCAAACAAGTTTAACTAACCTAGTTAAACACCACATAAGGGAATAATTAAATAAGGCAGATGGGGTGTTATTAATAAAAACAAAGTACAAGGACCAAAATAGTCAAGTGGGATAACTCAAGTCCTTTAATAAATCAAACAAAAACACAACACACAGACTTGTGCGTGTGTGTGTGTGTGCGTGACCAAGGCCAGGGGAAAAACCCCAACTCTTCTTCCACAAATTGATCAAATTGAAGGGGCAATTGGGGTTGTTCTTGGTGCATGAACTAAGAAAATCGACCATCCACACTTGACTAACACAAGGCATGTTGAAATTTAAGATTTGATTGTGATATGAAGAAGAATAGAATTCTTGAAATCTAAATTTCTGCATAACTGTAGGAATCAAAGTGATATGTAAATAGTGTACATGGTTTAGAACAAACCTTGATAAAGAATGGTGGTCGAACACTAGGGTTTGGGGTGTTTGACCAGTGAAGCCATGGTTATGTAGGTGGGTTTTAATAAATGGGTTGAATCCATGAATTGTGATGTTGAAATTAATATGATTGCTGTTAGCATAGTGAATTTGTAAAAGTAGTTTGAACATACTAGTCATATTGACTTGTATGGAGTAAAAATATGGCAAATATATGAAATAGAAACTCATTAGATGATGTATGAAAATCATGCCCACAAGGTGTTTGATAAATTGCCTAGGTAAAAACATAAAGCTATAGAAGTATGATAAACTTGAAAAGAATCACATGCAATGATTCTTGACAAAATTGGATGCTATCGAATCTTTAAAATGACAATTTAACAAATTAGCCGGGTTGTTCACTATAGGCGACTCGAGCGAGAAGGCGAGTGATAAAGCCCGGAGCGATATGCGGCTTAAAGGAAAGATCAAAGGTACGCGACTTGTCGTCTCGTTACATTTATGTAGACAAGCTTAGTTTAAATATGTTTAAGGTTGATATAGCGAAAATGGTTGAGTTGGTATGTCAATGAGGTGATGGAATTCACTGGACAACCAAACGGGTCAAAATAGATAGTAAAATGTGTGTAATATTGATATAGAGAAAATGGTTGTGTTGGTATGTCATTGAGGTGATGGAATTCACTCGACAACCAAATGGGTCAAATTAATAGTTAAAATAATAGTGATCAAAATAAAGACACCATTTGGTAAAAATTATAACGGGTCGAACATTTTAAGAAAATGTCTTTTAAGTAGTAAGAACTCACGGCACGAACAGGAATAGGTTCAAGGGGCATGATGGTATTAATATACCATCATACGTTGATAAATGGTCATGTCGACTAAGCGGGTCAAATGGTGTGTTACTACCATTTGACAATAATAACTGACGACTACTTGTTGAATTTTATGATCACAGAAAATAACATATGCTTGCGTTGATTTATGCTAGAAAATTTAAAGCAAAAAGTATGTAAACGGGTCAGTGCTATGACCCGAGCCAGGTACGCACATTTAGATTTATAGTTAAAAGTGATATTTTGGTCTAGTATTAGTGAAAATCCTTCGTTGTAAATGAGGGACTAAAATTGACCAAAAAGCCCTTGATGGGTAAATTGGGTAAACGACCCATATGGGTTGTTAGGAATTTTCATGATGATTATGGAATATAGGTAGATATTTTAGATATGGAATTACGAAGTGTGAAAAGAAAAGAGCTAGTTTTAGACTAAATTGCTTAAATCCCCTATACGGGTCAAAACGGATCTATGTTTATAGCTTGCGTACTAGTTGCGTAATTCATAAGAATTATGAACCCGAGCTAAAGATTTTGTGTTAAATGCATTGGAGCATGTATTTTGATTAGTAAGAAACATGTTAGTGGTTTTAAACTTGAACGGGTCAAAAGTCTTAGTAAATTAATTTCAACCCAAGGGCTTGAAATCCTATATTTTGAGAAGTTTGATATCAGGTTTTAACTCTATAAGATGGAGAATTAAATTACGATCGCGTAGGAAAAAGAATCACGCGAATCGGATGAGTAGAACAAAAGTTATGAAGTCTTGAAGTTAGGATTTTGGTTTAAGTTTGAGCTGGGCAAGTGCAGCAACAATTCGAGATGCATTATGTCGATTTGGGGGTCTCGCATCGCGCGACAGGTGGGGGTCACCATCATCGTGGCACACGACACTAGTCGCGGCACGCGAACGAACATCAGAATCCCGTCGCGCGGCGCGACGGGTATAAAACCTGCAAAAATTTTGTTGTTTGTTTATTTAGTTGAAGGGGATTTGATAAGCTTGTTATATTAATATCAAAACTAACGTTTGTGTTGGTTTTGATTATAGGTAAACTTTAGTAAGCTTACGGATGAAGATCAAGCTCGTTGAAGGACCGAACACAATCAAGATGCAAGCTTCCGCATGTTGTTTCGTCGTCGGTTTAAACAACGAACTCACATACATATGTTGTATTATTTTAAAAATTGTAAAAGTTTTAAATAAACCCGTATTTTCATAAGTATGTGTAATTGTTCATAAACATTTTTAGTTTAAATTTTACACGAAAACCGTTAATTATTGGTAAGGGTGTTACAAAACACTAGGATTATAGTTATCATTCTAGTGTATCTTGAACCCTATGAAATAAATTCAGATTTGTTAATGTGAAAATTTGATATGAACATGCCTAATTGATGTTAATCTTGGCTAAATAACAAGCTATGAAGTTGATTGTGAATTGTGTAAAATTATGCTCTTAAGGTGTTTGTAAAAATGCCTTAAAGAACGCTAAATATTGGAAAATTGAACCAAAACGCATACTCATATATATTGGTGAACAAATGCGTTAAGTGACACGAAATGAGTTCTAAACGATTTGTGATTGAACTCTATAGGCAAGGAAACCGGGACGTCAAGCGGACAAGCCGGTGGTGATACACGTTTGAAGGGAGCGCTTTAAGGGTATGTAACTTTCGGTTTCGTTACATTATGCATAAACAATAGTCTTAGAAATGTTAATGGGATTGTAGCGTAAAATGTGGGTTTGGTATATCATAGAAGTGACGAGTTCACTCATAAACCAACCAGGTCAAAATAGACGGTTAAAGTATGTTTGGAATGTCAAAGAAGTGATGTAACTCACTCGACAACCAAACGGGTGAAAATAAATAGTTGGTTAGTTATGTTTATTGATATTATTGTTAAATTAATCATGTTTGGAATGTATATTAAGTGATGTAACTCACTAGACAAAGAACGGGTTAAAATAATGGTCGAAAAGGTAGTGTTCGAAGTGACTAGAACGTCACTCGTTAAATTTGAGTTATGAAAGCGTAAACCATGGAATGAGAGTGATACGCTAAGATGGACAAGCCCGGGAATGGGTAATTATAGTTAGCAATCAATCACGCTGAAACAGGCAAGTACGTAACTATTAGTTTCGTTGATTTGCTAAAATGTTTAGTTATGACTTGGTAGCAATATCGTAGTGTGATAAAAGTGTTCGGTGTATCATTGAAGCGACGAAGTTCACTCAATAGATCAAACGGGTCAATTTTGAATAATTAGTGTATGTGTAGAAATTTAAAAGTCGCATAATATGCTAGTGATAAGGCGCGTACCGCCATGTAATGGATACACTAAGTTGATTTGAAGAACCCTTGATGTTGGGTCAAATAGTTAGAATGATGTCCTTGTAAAATTTGCATCAAGTGGTATGCTCGAACCATTGAAAACGAGCATGAATTCTATTACGTGCGTGAAACCATAGAATGGTATTGACACGCCAAAGTTGACAAGCCCGGGGAATGTGTAATTAAGTTTAGAAATAGAAAGAATGATGAATAGTATGCCATATGACAAACAGGTCGAATAATCGAAATATGGAGTTATGAACAATTCATTTATAAATCAGGTTTCGGTGTGTGAAATTTGAATGAATAGATCTGTATTTTTATTACGGACGCGTAGGAAGAAGAATCGGCTAAAACGGACATGTAGGCGAAAAGTTATAGGCATTAGAAGTTTGGTTTTGTAAGAAAAACAATGTTGGGCAGATATGCAGGTTTATAACCTGCACCCGCTGGAGAATGGGGTCCCCCGCGGCACGCGACAGAGGACATCAACTCTGTCACGACACGCGGGAAGCTGTTGCGGGGCGCGTAAACTTAGGGTGAATCTGTCGCGGGGCGCGACAGACCCAAAATGCAGGAATTTTATTTTCTTTTCATTGTTTGGCTTTAGAACTCGATTATATACGTTTTAATATTGTCAAAACTAACATTTAACGTGGTTTTGGCATTAGGTGATATTGGTCATACTCCGGATGGCGATTAAGCAAGAACCCAAGAACCGAACACTATATTTTGAAGCCTTCGCGCTTAGCTAATTTTGTTGAAAACAATGTTCATGTTGTAAACACTTAACTTGTCATTTTTGGATGTTTAAACTAGATGGATAGTTAACTAAGTTACTATCATTATAGCTCCTACATTTTCGTTTAACTAATGAAATGGTGTTTTGTTTTAAAAGTGCTTATTATATGATAAAATATTAAATAAATGAGACGGATGTTACATGAATCTCATTAAAACATTTTTTATTAATTCGAACTTAAATTTATCAGAAAGTCAAAAAAATTTAATGGAGCTTTTAAATAATCACATCATGATAATGGATTTTAATTTTTTGAACCATTATTCAATCAACCATAAATTCTTTAAATGCTGAAGAAGTCACGTGCATACCGTGGTGGGACACTGACTTGTAACAAGTAACAATGACAAACAGTAAGTAATGCAATATATGAACAAACAGACAAACACCATATAATTACATCATAAATTTTTCATCTATTTGTATTATGAACTTCAAATGTTGAAAATGCACATTATACACCCCAAAATGGTTAAATAATATAAAGGGGAATTAGGAATGATTAATTCACATGTTGCGTTTGGTGATTCCTTGAAAAATAAGAGCACGAAAAAACAGAGAACTCCAAAAGACGAAGATAGTACCCTAGATATGAAACAAAACTCTAAAATATAATATAAACAAATACCACTAAAAAGATTGATAATTAAATATCTTTGCATTTTCTTTTCGCAAGGTACGATCTTGTGTCACCATGGTTTCCTAAATCCGATAGATCAGGGTGAGATCGAAGACCGTCACCTCGTAGAGGGTTATGAGCTTTCCCGACATTATACCATTACGAATACTTCATGATTAATTTTAAAGTGTGAATTTTATAGAACATGCTTGATGAAATTGATAAATTTTGAGTTTGTAGTATTTTATAAAAATTTGATTGTTTAAGTTGTTTATTTTATTAAATATATATATATATATATATATATATATATATTATTGTTTGATTTATTTAGATTTGTTTATAAAAAATGCATATATACGAAATTGTTTGATTTATTTAAATGTTATATATACATACATATATAATTGTTTGATTTATTTAGTTTATATATATATATATATATGTGTGTGTGTGTTTTAATAAAAACAAACATTACTTGAATAAAGTTTTTGTTAAAGAATTTGATTAAAAAGACTTTTTAATAAGAAAAATATAATAAAAATAGTGAAAACCGTGAAGGCCAGGTCTCGAACCTAAGACCACCAGGTTAACATGCATGCCACCAACCACTGCTGGACCACCTTGCATCTTATGTTAATATATCCCTCGATATTACTTTTAAACACCGATAATAACCGAGCTTTTTAAATCCTGGTTGAATGAAAAACAAAACACTGAAACGAAATCCTTAGGGGTCGTGTCGAAGCCGTGAACCCCGTATCTGTGAACAACCACCGTACCACGGTGATACATTGATTTATTATGTTGTTATCGCTTCTGTTTTATCATTAAATGAATGATAGATGATCATCTTCTTCACGTGTATACCTGTCACGTCCCCCGACCCCACCCTGGGCGGGAGCCGCGAACAGTCAAGTGGTACCGGTGGTTATTTTAAAAACATTGCAGCGGAAATGTTCATCAGGACCGTGAGTTAGGAAAAATATAAGAGTTTAGAAAACACCGGATTTTTATTTATTAAATCGATTGGATAAATCATGTTTTGAAAGGTAGCTTTAATATGGGATATACCCAAATACGTAAAACAACGTTTAATTTAATTTAATTTAATTTATTTGATAAAATAAGCCACTTCTTTAAGCCTTTCGGTGCCGTATCATCACTCTTATTCCGATCTACTGTAATCACCTGAAACGCGTTTTAAAAAGGTTTTGGTCAGCAGGAAATACTGGTGAGTTCATTCAATTTGTACAAAACGACACATTGTTATAATATACAGTATTAAGGGTGATTAGAATGTTTCTATCAACCAATTACCCCAAATCGGTATTTGTCACTCGACTGGATCTGTGACTATGGTCAGATCACCCATTGGCTAACCCGTTGTCCAATGGTGACGGGTATCAAGTAATGTATACAAAACCCCACATACCGGCAGTAATTGAAGATTACAAAGACTTAATCCCTGTAATTATAACTTTGAAAACAAATAGGGTTTTGGAAACAATTCGGTAAAAAGAGAATGACTCACCTTGTTAGCATATAGTCTTGACTAATTAAGCCTCCTGATTCTATGCTTTCTGATAACTAAGCATTTACTTTATAGTTTTGAATCTTCTGATGATTAAACCTCTTGTTTGATTGTAAGTTTATGGGTCGGAGTTTTCTGATAGTTAAACATATAGTTTAACAGAGTGGAATACGTATTAGTGTAAAACCATATCAAACCTAACGATGGTCACGAGATCAGAACCTTAACAAAATTCACAAAGTATAGTCTTATTAAGACAGCACTTTGGCATTCGTTAGTTGGTTCCCGAATCGATCGGAAAGAATATCGTATCGGTGATTATTGGTTAGAACACCAACGTATAGAGAGAAGAATAGAAGAAATGAGCAAAGAGAAATGAATCCTAAGCTTCCTATTTATAGGTAGGAAATATGAAATTTCTAGGAAGTTTCCTATATACTTTCTAGGAAATTTCATATACCTTTTCTAGGAAGTTACCTATACATTTTCTAGGAAGCTTCCTACCCACATATATCCTCTTACACCTTCCTTGCACCTTCCTCATATATATCTATCTCATATATATTTATTTTCATGTATATCTATTTAGGTGTTTAATTTACTTAATTAATCTTACTTAGCTTAATTAATTTTGCTTAGCTTAATTAATCTTGCTTAGCTTAATTAATTTTGCTTAGCTTAATTAATCTTGCTTAACTGATTAATTAATCATACTTAACTTAATTAATCTTACTTAACTGATTAATTTTCCTTAACGGTTTAATTAAGTAATTTACTTAGTCGATTGACTAAATAACGTAATTAGCTGATTAATTAACTTACTTAGCTTGCTTAACTGCTAAGTTTCCTTTCCTGTTAAGTTTCCTTAGCTATTAAGTTTCTTAACCGCTAAGTTTTCTTAACTGCTAAGTTTTCTTAACTGTTAAGTTTTACATAACCATTAAGTTTACTTAAACACTATGTTTCCTTAACTATTAAGTTTACTTAATCATTAAGTTTACTTAATTGCTAAGTATTCTAGTTTAACAGCTTCTTGATTATGAGTTCTAATTTCTAATGGAACTCGTATTAGTGTATTAACTCAATTAAACTTTAACGATAATCACGAGATCAAAACCCTCACGACGAATGACAAAGTATAGCCAAGTACTGGCAGTACTTAAACATCCGTTGGATTGGTTTCAATCGATCGGATATAGTACCGTGTCAGTGATTAGAGTTATTACTTTGACAACGAGCAGAGTTTCGGGGTTTAGAAGGTATAATATCGAGCTACTATTTTGCTATTATAGAAGCTAAGAGAAAGAAAAGAATTGAGCAGTTTGAAATGCCCAAACTTCGTCCAATTTATAGCTGAATTTTAGGTCTCTCGCGGCCCGCGTAAATTTGAAGGGGGATCCTTCGCGGCCCGCGAGGCCATAAAGGCGGCAGTAGGGTTTGCTGAGTCATCGGTGTGGTCTTGACACGTGGACGACACGTGTCCCTCAAGCTTATCCGGAGTTTGTCAAAGCTGTCGCCCCCCGCGTAGACTTTCCCTTAGTCTTACGCGGCCCGCGAGAGGATAATAAAATCAGATTTTCTTGATTTTTCATGAGGATCAAGGTTCTAGGGGTCCGGTTTGTGACTTACGGAGTGTTGTAGGTCATTTTCGTGCAGGTCCTTACAATACCCACCCCAAAAACCCTAACTCCTTTAATCATGATAGGGTTTTGATTCCTGTGAAATTACGAACAAGATGATGGAGTGGTATGTTTGTGTAGGCATTCCTGAACCGGTGGAGTCCCGAGTTCGAATCCCAGCTCAACTTTGTTTTATATTTTTGCTCATTTAATTAAGTTTTCCTTAATTACAATCTGGCCCCTCCACTTCCAAACGATACTATCTTATCCCAATATTTAACTAGCTTAATTGTATAAATTATCAACTTAATTATGTTACAATATGCAACTAGAATTTTTTTTATAACTTTTACACAATTTAATTTATATGAAGTTATTAAACGAAATAAGTAAATAAATAAATAAATAATTGAATAAATAAGTTTCTTCGTCGATAGTCACGCAAAAATTTTTGGTTTACGAAGGTTCGGATCTGATTTTCACAACGGGTCGGATTTTCAGAGACCCGTTTTTTACGGATGTTACAGTTACCCGGTACCATTTGCTCATTCCTACATCTCTTCATGTGAAAATACCACACATGTACTCAATTTGTCTTGTCACAATCGAGTTGTCACAATCGAATTACCTCAGCCAGACTTACAGTGGCCTCATGTTAATCCTCTAATTACACGCGCCAAGTGTAGGATGGCAACGAGACTGGTTTAAACGCATAATGGTAATCTAAGTATTATATGTGATTATAAAATTGTATCTCATGCTCGATCTATAACTTATGGGTACCCAATTACTTATTACATGTCGGATATCATTAGTTCTTTTACACTTACTCCTTGGGCTTCTAAGTACATTTTCTAATAAATGAGAAAGTAAAATAGTTTGTTTCGGAGTATGGTTTATGTAAACAGATATACGTGATTTCTTTTTTTTAACCCTATACTTTATAAGTTTATTTAACTATTATTATTATTATTATTATTATTATTATTATTATTATTATTATTATTATTATTATTATTATACCTTATAAGTTTATTTAACTATCATTAGTATTATACTACAATAATATTTTACGTTTCAGTCTAAACTTGATGAGTTAACATGGCACAACATGTGTGCGTGATTCAACATTCTTACATCTATTTTTTGTTCGGTTTAATTGTCTTTGTGCAATGGGTGGATCCTAAAAGCTAGTTATTTGGTAAAAGTGCACATAAGTGAATAATTTATTGTTCATTGTTTTGTAGTTTGCCAACTAAAGTTTGTTAGTTTGCAAAGAGCCCTTTTGTGCTTTTTCAAAATCATTTGTTCTTTATTTTTTAACTTTTTTTCTTCTATTTCCAAACATTTTTTTTTATTTTGCTTTTTTTTATAAAACTTAACCGAACATGTTAAACTTTTTTGACACGTATGTCGGTTTTGTTTCTTAATCATAAGTTACGAATGTTATCAACAACGTCCATATTTCGTTTTTGTATGTAAAATTGCGTATGTTGACGTTTCACGAAAACATTAATTATTCGCATGTACGACGTCTAAAGTCATCAAGGTTATCAATGACGTCTAGATTTTGTTTTTCTTATATAAAGTTATGTGTGTTGACGTTTCCACATTATTTTCATGGTTTTATCCTATCTCTTTTTGTTGTTATACCCAGTGTCGGTGTCGTGATACCAATTAAATTCTAGTTACAACGTACAGGATTAAAATTCTAGCTCTTTTTAAAATCTAGTTGTTTTGGATTAAAAATCTAGCTCTTTTTAAAATCGAGTTGTTTTAAATTTAAAATATTTAAATGAATCTCATTAAAACATTTTTTATTCTTTCGAACTCAAATTTATCTGAATGTCAAAAATTTTTAATGAAGCTTTTAATTAATCACATCATGATAATGGATTTTAATTTTTGAACCATTATTCAATCAACCATAAATTCTTTAAATGCCAAGGAAGTCACGTACATACCGTGGTGTGGAAAACAAAATTCGATATTGCTATTTAAAAAGGTAGCAACGCTATGTTACCCATTGTTTAACCTTTTAAACAATATCAACATCATAAGGTCATAACAGGTACACGTATATGTAGCAGGCTCCATCAATTGAGTGAATGTACCAATTGTATCCACTATCACTAAAAGACACATGTAATTAAGTTGTGTCGCTTTAGATCACACGTAAGGGGCGATTTTTAATCACATGAACATGTTGTGTCGCTTTAGATCACATGTAAGGGGCGGTTTTTCATCACGTGAACATCTCTACAAAATTTACCTAATTACTCTTTTTTTTTTTTAAGTCAGCTAACTATGAAGGTGAGTGTATGAGTAAGATGGTGTGATTGAGAACACGCCCAAGGTATTTCAAGCCCCAAAAACGCCCCAGGGGATGGTGTAGCATGACATGAATAGGGGATTACATACCTCATTACGCATGATCTTAGTAATTTTTATCAGCTCTCAAACATAATATATATTCATTATTGGAATGAAATGGTTATAAAACAAAATGATAAAGTACCTAGCTAACATAATTTAAAATAACATCACATAATCAAAGACAATTAATATGCTTCTCTACTAATTACTTTGTCGTGTTTATGTGTGTAATAGTATTTTTGTAATTTAAAATAACATAACATAATCAAAAACAATTAATATGCTTCTCTACTAATTATTTTTACGTGTTTATGTGTAATGGTATTTGTCATATTTGTTTTACCTATTTACAGCGGGCACATGATTTATTTTCTAAGTAGCGATTGGGGTTTAACTAAACTTTAAGGGGGCGATCAGGATTTTTGCCTACAAATAGGTAGAAAATGTCATTAAAATGCCAAAAATCAAAATAACAAATTACACGAATTTATTAGGGTCCCCGCCCCCTTGGCTAGTATGTTGGTCCGTTACTGCCTGTTTATGTATTTTTAAGTTATAAAATAGTATAAACTAGTATTAAACACCCCCCCCCCCCCCAGTATTGCGGTGGGGACGTAAAACTATGGTAAATAGCACAAATGTCACACCATCGTTAGCAACAAGCAACACCAAAGTTGCGGCGTGTTAATGCGAAGAAATTAGACCGAAACGTAAAACACAGAGAGTAATAACTAAGACGATTTAAGACCCGCACGTCGCGACGAACCTGTCAAACGGGGAAAAAATTAGACGACAAAAAACGCTGAACCGCACATGCACGTTGCGCCATATTTACCCACAAAATTTAGAACGAAGCGTAAAATGAAATGTAAAAACGCTGAACCACACACGCATGTTGAGCTGTGTTTCCTCACAAAATTTGGAACGAAATGTAAAACGAAAAATTAGCGAAATATTAAAAGTATAGGGGACCAAAGTTGAAAGTAAAAAAGTTGTGAGATTAAATTGGAAAATATGAAAACTTTTGGGTTAAAAGTAAACAATAAGATAGTGTTGAGCTAAAAGTGTAACATGATTTAAAAAAAAAAAAAAAAAAAAAAAAAAAAAAACTCTAATAAGTATGGGTTATAACACCTCTATGCATTAAAGTGTTGCTTATTATTTATATTATTTAAATTAAATGATATTTTAAGATTTGATTAGATATATATAATAATGATGTTTTAAGATTTGATTAGATATATCTAAATATTAATAAAAGACTTCATTTAATGTCACGTGACATTCTATCCTTCAACCTCATATTTTTTATTTTTTATTTATACAAGTAATTTATCTTTTTTTTAAATTGTAACTCCTATAACATCTCAACAAATCTAAAAAGATAAATACAAATCTAAAACAAAATTGATGCAAATAAAAATAGATAGAGCTTATATTAACTATATAATCATTTTACTCTTTTAATATCAATATCGTTGAGATGGTTTGATTTTTTCCTTTTTCAATAAAAAATTATAATCATAATAAGAACTATGTAATAATACAAATACAAAACAATAATTACAACTAAACGTGAAAAGGCTTTCTTACTTTTAGTTACTTTATATATATTTTTCCCAAATTGTTTGATACATTATTATATTAATCGTTTTTATAACTAATAATATTAAAATAATAATATTTTTATAACAATATTTTTATTGTTCATGCTATAAAATAATATTAAATAATAATATTTTTATACATATTATTAAAATAGTAAAAAAAAAAAAAAGAAGAACCAGAGTATACAAATATCAACAATTTGATTCAAGCATAGCAACTTAATAACTTAGAATATATTATTTGGATAAAAACAATATATAACAACTAATAAATTATCATATAACATGTACAAAAACTTATAATTTTATTGATTGTATAACTTAAGATACTAAAATTACTAGCAGATTATATCAAATAATATTTGTAATATTATTTAATACTCACATTGGTGTAATAACCATGTGTATTCAACTCGAACAATACACGGGTTTTCTAAATAGTTTTTTGTTATTAAGTACTGAACATTACATTTACTTAAGCTGTGTAGTGTAATACACGAGATACTAACATTGTGTGTGTATATACATATAATTCATTCAATTAAAAAAACATACAAACAATGGTTGTTGACTACTAAAACTTATGAGAAAGTTGATGATGAAGTTTCTTTAATCAATGAATTAAATACTTTCATATTTATAAACTTGATAAACATTACACATATTGATCACACACATCACATATTGATTATACACAATACAAAATTTATTTTGGCATTTGAAAAACGTCTAAAATTATCGTCTTATAATTTAAATATTCATTACTAACTTTTTGATTCTTTTATTCAACCGTATAAAATACAGGATTATAATCTAGTATAATATTAAAAAGGTTTATAGGGATATATGAAATCTTTCTTTTTTAATAAACACATAAACACGATTTATGAATTTGTAAAACTCAAAAGGAGACCAATTTAGTCCCGTCAATGGATAAGCTAGGCAAATTAACATTAACAAACTATAAATAAACAACACTATATGCATATAGGTGTACCTTATGCTTAGGGTGGTTTTCAAAAAAAATTGATGTTTCATTTTTAACCCAAAGCTATTTGTTTTTCTACTTATAACACAAAAAAATTTCATCTCTTGCAATTCAACATTACAACTTCTGTACTTTCAACTTTGGTCCCCATGTAACATCCCTCTTCGGATCGTTACCAGTGACCGTGTTTCTTTCGTAAACGCTTGTACTCTTAGGATTCGATTAACGCTACGGGTTAAACTATATTTTCAACGCATTTTAAACGCATATTACAACGCTTATTCAAATCGCAGTTATCGCATTTAAACGTTATTTTGTAACGCTTACTACCTAAACGCATTTTGTCGCGACTTACATCGCTTATTTATAATGCTTGTTACTCGAACGCTATCGCAACGCAAACTCGAAACGCGGATTTACTTATGTTATGTGTGTTATTTGTGTGATTATTTGCTGAATGTTTTATGTGGTTATCAACGCAACGCTTATACGCTTAAACGCAAACTCGCAGCTCGATTAAACGCAACACAACGCTTAACAAACGAACCAAAGTTGGAAAACTAACTCGCGCAAACTTGGCCGTCAGAATGGCCTTTCGTCCGAATGGGCATCCGCCCGGATGACCATCCGTCCGGATGACCATCCGTCCGGATGACCATCCGACCGGATGGAGCCATCCGAACGACTGCCACTCGCGCAACCGACTTAACCCTTCGCCCTACCTCTATAAATACTGACGTACACCTCCATTCTCTGACTTTGACACTTTCATTCGCTCCCCAAGACTCTGCTATGATTTAAGGTCATTTTGTAAGCTTTTTCCCTCAAACCTTGCACAATCTTTATCTCCATTCACTTCTACTCCATCTTCTTCATCAAGATCACACACACACTAACTTCTTCACGAAATCATCTGATTTGGACCTCTTGAAGGTGGTTTCCACTTGTTTTGCTTAGGCAAACAGTTGTGGATCATCATTTAATCCAGATTTGTTCTAGATCTAAAGGATTTATACACTTTTCAACTAAGTTATGAAAGATTTCAGCACTTTTTCATCTGTTTTCAACTTTTACACAAATTTCGATGGAATCTGGACTCAAAAGGACTCTCGACTCGTTCTCTAGTCAAGAGCTGGCTTGAAAACGGATTTCCACCAGAGAGATGGACCGACTAATGGGTCAAACATGAATCTTCATCAAGAACAGCTCGCCTGTCCGGATGGGCTGGCTGGGCCCATCCGACCGAGTGAACTAGTGTTGGTATTTTTCCGTTGTTTGACACGTCGTTACGCCGTCTCTGTTAACATGAAACCTTTTTACTTAGAAAATTTTACAAAAACTTCAACTACAGATCACCCGCTCGAATGGCCATCCGTCCGAATGACCTGATACTTACGATCTCCATTGTTTAAACTCTTTAACTAAACTTCGAATTTTAACATTTTGCAAACAAACACATTCTATTCGAATGGCCATCCGTTCGAATGGTCATCCGCTCGGATGACCATCCGTTCGGATGGAACCCATCTGCTTGGATAAGTCTGGTGAACACTTAAACCGTTTAACACTCTGCTCAAAGACTTATACTTCTGTTCTGTGCACAGGCTAACTTAACGTGCTCCCTTCAATCCAATCCGGATTGTGTTTATTCGTTAAACACACACTGTGAGTATACTCGAACCCATGTTCGTTTAATGCACTTTTGGGTGTTCCATACGTTCTATATCAAAACACATCACACAACGCAAAAACTTTATAAACGTTAACCGCTCCTGCATGCTATACGTGATTTGTTGAATGCTTGTTACTATACTATACAGTGTTACACTAGACCGCCTCTAGCAACGATAGTACTATAGTTTGGACTCAGCACCTGTCGTGGACAGGGGTTGCTAGGGATCACATTACTTACTTCACGTGTTCGCTTCGGTGAACATGTGTCGCGCATACTCTACAACGCAGTCTCGTGGTTAGGTTGTAATCATTGTTGGTAGTTACATGCTTCGCCTGTTACATGTTACATGCTTCGCCTGTTACGTGTTACATGCTGGTTATGCGTAAATGCTTTTCGTACTATTAATATGCAAACTTGTGTACTCACCTTTACTTTATGTATTGACTTTATTTTAACGTATGTGACAGGTTGATGGAATTTTATGCTGAAATCAAGATAGGCAGTCTAGAAACTCATCTAATAGAAATTGTCGGACTTGTTTTGCTTTTGAGAACTCGCTTTCAGAATAACTATGTGTTGAATATTTGTTCGTTGGTATGGGACAATGAATGATAAAAAATATTGGTAATGGATAGTTGTTATGGATTTTCCTGGGCAATCTGGTTCGCCTAGTGCCGCGCCCCGATGTTTCCGCCATCGGTTGGGGTGAGGAAGATTGGTATCAGAGCCATAACTATAGGGAATTAGGTCGAGTCGTGTAGAATTGACCTAGTCTATAGTCTAAGTACCAACAGACCACTTCGTGCAAACCCAGTAGGGGTTTCGTGCGAACCTACTTTTGATACTCTTGTTCGAACTTGCGAAACTACATCTTCGTGCGAAACCGCATACTACAGCTTCGTGCGAAGAAGCCTTTCCTAAGGCTGAAGACTATATTGCCTTTCCTAAGGCTAACACAATACACATGTTTTGGGAAACGCTCGCATAACGCAACCGAGTAATTGGGTCGAGATTAGGTGTAAAAACCAGGAACTCTAGATAAGATCGCTCACTCTACGCGCATTTTTACTCTCAGCACGAGAACATCTGTGGAGTTAGGAGTGACATCCATACCTCGACAGAGATCTCCATATATATCTTGTGGTTTTCCACAATTAGGAGCGAAGTTGTTAAGTTAGGGGTGAAACCCGCACCTTAATAACGCGCTCCACTCCTTACTTTGATTTTACAAATCTCACCAAAGTCTCGACTGTTCCAATGACTTGAGTCACGTAATAACTGGAAGGATGAGTGCCATTCGCCAGGTTTGGCGAGAGCACAGTCTATTAGGCCAAAGCGTGTACTCGAACTCGTTTGGAATAATCGAATCACTTTGGGTAGTTGATGTCTAACACCCAAGACACTCCACTTACTTTTCCTAGCCTGCAATCGCCGACTTTACGCGTCATCGATTTTACTATGTTATGTTTGGCAATTTACGATGTATGGTTTCGATTTCTCGCTTTCCGCTCTCCGCTTTACAAAACGCGCACAACTCGCACAGCTACCGTAATCTCAAACGCTAACTAATCGCAAACTGAACTAAGAACTCTCGCACGCTATACTACTCGCTATACTACTCACTTACGCTACTCGCTATCGCTCGCAACTCTTGAACGCGCTATCCCTCGCAACTACAGGTTGCGTAGCGCAAGCTTTGAAAGATAAGTGAATACGTGCAATATATGTAGATGAATACGTGCAAAATATGTGGTTATGTGAATTATGTGCTCATACGTGCTTATGTGCCTATGTGTATACGTGCCTATGTGGTTTATGTGCCTACGTGACTATGTGCCTATGTGTTTGACGTGTTACTGTGCTTTACCTAATAATAATAATAATAATAATAATAATAATAATAATAATAATAATAATAATAATAATAATAATAATAATAATAATAATAATAAGTATATTGATTAAACGTTGAACCTTTCAAACTAAACCCGATTTGATCGAATCTCGTCTAATTCATATGACGACGTCTGATGCAGAATCTGCACTCGACAATGTCGTCATTTGGATCCCACACCCAACGTGCTGCCCGCCGAAACCATGCTGACAAGCGTATTACTTCTCTCATGGCTAAGGAAATGGCTAAAGTCATACCTCAGATTGTCAGTGAAATCAACGAGGTCAGCAGCAAATCTTCTATCGAGTCGAAGAGTGACGTGCCCAAAGCTCCTTTCAGCTTTAAGCAATTCAAAGCCTGCAGTCCTGCAAACTTCACTGGCGGAGATGGACCCAGTGCTATGTTTCAGTGGTTTAACTCTTTCGAAGTCACCTTCAGGAAAAGCAGATGCCCAGAAAATCTCCGCAATGTGAACACTACTGGAGTTTTCCAGTCCAGGGCACTGGATTAGTGGACTGTTGAGCGTAACAGGCGCGGTAATGATGCAGCTTATGGCCTCTCATGGGAGGAACTCAGGGAGCTTATGATGAAGGAGTTCTGTCATCCTCATGAAGTCCAAAAGTTGGAGAATGAATTCTGGCACATCAAGCAGGAAGCAGGTGACAACGCTGGTCTCACCGCTCGTTTCAAGCAGCTGAGTATTATCTGTCCTAGTCAAGTGGACATGCCTGATAAGACAATCAAGAAATATATTCAAGGTCTCCCCGACTGTGTAGCTGACTTTGTTCAGGCAGCAAAACCTGCTACTATTGAGGAAACCTATCAACTTGCAGCTGAGATCAACGACAAGCGAGTCTTAGCTGGGTATTTCAAAACCTCAACCAAGAGCCTCAATCAAGCAACTGCTACTCCCGCTACCGACAATGCAGCATCACAAGGCTCAAAGTCTTCATGCCAGAGCCGCAAGCGAAAGAACAACAACAACAAGAACTATGCTACTACTGCCGCTCCACTCAACGCCATCCCTGTTCAGCCCAACAACCAGAACCGTCAAGCTATTGTTACCAACGCACCGCCTGCCAAGCGTGCGTATACTGGTGTACATCCTCTGTGCCCTACTTGCACCTATCATCATCCGACAAGGGTGAACTATCGTTTCTGTGCAAACTGCAACATCTATGGGCACTTTACTGCTCAATGCCATTCAGGCCCCGTCAACAAGCTGCTCAAGCTCCTACAGCACCGCCAACTCCACTCCCTACTCCTCAGGTCAACCAAGCAGCTCCTGCGCCCTCTGTTCATGCACGAGCTTGCTACTCTTATGGTGACCCGAATCATTTTGCTAACGTCTGCCCTCTGCGTTTTGTGAAACAAGAACTGCAGCAGCAAGCAACACAGCAGCAACAACAACAACAACCACAACAGCAGCAGCAGCAGCAGCCACAACAAGTAGCTCGCGGAAGCACCTTCAATATCAACGTTCGCCATGCTCAGACTAACAACAACGTTGTCAATGGTACGTTCCTTGTTAACGGTATTTATGCTTCGTGTTTATTTGATACTGGAGCCGATAACTGTTTTGTGTCATTTGAATTCGAAAAGCTCCTAAACCGTAAACGCGCTAATCTCCCGACGACCTTTGACGTAGAAATTTCCAATGGAAGAACCGTCACCATCAGTTTCGTTCTCTGTGATTGTACTCTCGAACTCAACAATCACGTTTTCCCGATCGATCTCATTCCTATGCAACTTGGTAGTTTCGATGTCATAGTAGGCATGGACTTTCTTCGTGAAAATCGTGCCGAAGTCGTTTGTTTCAAAAAGATGATCCGTTTCTCTCTTTCAAACGGTGATCAACTCTGTGTCTATGGCGAAGTATCTTCGAAAGAACTTAAACTTATGTTGTGCATCCAAGCAAGCAAGTATGTCTGTAAGGAATACTTGGCTTTCTTAGCCCACATTGTAGTAACGGAGGAGGAAAAGAAGCCGATGGAAAAGGTACTTGTAGTTCGTGATTTTCCTAATGTCTTTCCTGACGAATTACCTGGTCTACCCCCTACCCGCTATATCGATTTCCATATCGACCTTATTCCTAGAGCTAACCCTGTTGCTAAAGCCCCTTATCACCTCGCACCGTCCGAAATGCGTGAACTTTCTAGCCAACGCCAGGAGTTACTTGATAAAGGCTTCATACGCCCTAGCACATCCCCATGGGACGCACCTATCCTTTTTGTGAAAAAGAAGGATGGATCGTTCCGAATTTGCATCGATTATAGGGAATCGCTACCCTCTACCCCGAATCGACAACTTATTTGATCAACTGCAAGGTGCTACATGTTTCTCTAAGATCGATCTACGTTTTGGTTACCATCAACTGCGAATTCAGGAACAAGACATTCCGAAAACCACTTTTCGTACCCGTTATGGCCATTACGAATTTGTGATCATGCCTTTTGGTCTCACAAATGCACCCGCGGTCTTCATGGATTTGATTAACCGAGTGTGTAAACCCTTCCTTGATCGCTTCGTTATTGTGTTTATCGATGATATCCTTATCTATTCGAAGTCGAGAGCCGAACACGCGCAACATCTTCGTTTAGTTCTCGAGCTTCTCCAAGGGAATCGCCTCTATGCCAAGTTCTCCAAGTGCGAATTTTGGCTCGAGGAGGTTCAATTCCTCGGTCACATCATCAATAGTCAAGGAATTCACGTCGATCCCGCGAAGATTGAAGCAGTTAAGAGTTGGATTACGCCGAAAACCCCATCCGAAGTTCGTTCTTTTCTCGGATTGGCGGGTTACTACCATAGATTTATCGCTGACTTCTCTAAAATCGCCGTTCCTCTCACCTCCCTGATGCAAAAAGAAAAGACTTTTGTTTGGGAAACCGAATAAGAGGATGCCTTTCAAACTCTCAAGCGTATGCTTTGCAATGCTCCCCTACTCTCGCTACCCGATGGAAACGGCGACTTTGTTGTTTATTGTGATGCCTCTGAGCTAGATCTTGGTTGTGTCCTTATGCAACGAGACAAGGTTATCGCGTATGCGTCTCAACAACTCAAGGTCCATGAGAAGAACTACACAACCCACGATCTCGAACTTGGTGCAATTGTTTTTGCGTTAAAGATTTGGCGACACTACCTGTACGGTACCAAGTGTACGTTCTTCACCGACCATAAGAACCTACAACACATCTTGAAATAGAAAGAACTAAACATGTGCCAACGTAGATGGGTTGAACTTCTCAACGACTACGACTGTGAGATACGCTACCACCTAGGTAAAGCAAACGTCGTTGCTGAAGCTCTTAGCCGACGAAGCTATTTACATAGTGTTCGTAATGTTCAAGCCCAACACGACCTCGAAGCCCTCATTCGCGACGCTCAACACGCTTGTTTTCTCGAGAACACCTTGAAGGAAGAAAGAATCTGCGGAACCGAAAACCAATTAGTGAATAAACCGTATGGTATTTTTCACTATCTCGATTGTATTTGGATTCCTAGTCGTCATAATCTCCAAGAGATATTGATGACTAGAGCCCACAAATCCCGATATTCTATTCACCCCGGTGCCGACAAGATGTACCAGGACCTCCGTGCCAGGTACTGGTGGCCGGGAATGAAGAAGGATATCACCCTCTACGTTTCAAAATGCTTAACTTGCTCGAAAGTTAAGGCCGAACAGCAACGACCCTCTGGCTTACTCGAACAACCCGAGATCCCGATGTGGAAATGGGAGAGTAGAGCTATGGACTTCGTTACGAAACTCCCTCGCACACTATCAGGTCACGATAGCATTTGGGTTATCATTGATCGTCTTATGAAATCCGCTCACTTCCTACCGATACGAGAAGACTACAAGGTTGAACGATTGGCACGAATCTATACCGACGAAGTCATTTGACAAAATGGGACGCCTCGTGACATCATCTCTGACCGCGATGGTCGCTTTACTTCACGTCTCTGGGAGACATTCCAGGCTGCTCTTGGTACGACTCTTAATCTCAGTACCGCATTCCATCCCCAGACCAACGGTCAGACTGAGCGCACGATCCACACCCTTGAAGACATGCTTTGTTCGTGCGTTATAGATTTTGGTGGTAATTGGGATTCACATTTACCTTTAGTAGAATTCTCGTACAATAACAGTTATCACGCCAGTATTCAAATGGCACCCTTTGAGGCATTATATGGTAGAAAATGTCGATCGCCTATTGTATGGCACGAGATCAGAGACGCTCAAATCACCGGTCCCGAGTTATCACAAGAAACGACTGACAAGATCCTACAGATACGAGACAATCTCCTGAAAGCCTGGAGTCATCAAAAGAGTTACGCCGATAAACGCCGCAAGCCCCTTGAGTTTGAAGTTGGTGATCACGTACTCCTAAAGGTTTCACCTTGGAAGGGGGTGATCCGATTCGGCAAGAAAGGAAAGCTAGCGCCACGATACGTGGGTCCCTTTAAGATTCTGGAAAGAATTGGCAAAGTGGCCTACCGACTCGAACTACCGGAGGAACTCAGCAACGTACATCCGACTTTCCACGTCTCGAACCTCAAAAAGTGCCTAGCTGAAGAAAACCTCCATGTCCCTCTCGAGGACTTACAAATAAACGAGACCTTGCACTTTGTGGAAAAGCCAGTAGAAATCATGGATCGATAGACCAAGAAACTTCGACGCACTCGCATTCCTATAGTGAAGGTTCGCTGGGAAGGCAAGCGCGGCGCCGAGTTCACTTAGGAACTCGAAAGTGATATGACAGCTAAATATCCACAAATCTTTGTTACGCCAGCTCCTTAATTTCGGGACGAAATTTCCTAAAGTAGGGGAGGCTGTAACAACCCGACTCTTCGGATCATTACCTGTGACCGTGTTTCTTTCGTAAACGCTTGTACTCTTGGGATTCGATTAACGCTACGGGTTAAACTATATTTTCAACGCATTTTAAACGCATATTACAACGCTTATTCAAATCGCAGTTATCGCATTTAAACGCTATTTTATAACGCTTACTACCTAAACGCATTTTATCGCGACTTACATCACTTATTTATAATGCTTGTTACTCGAACGCTATCGCAACGCAAACTCGAAACGCGGATTTACTTATGTTATGTGTGTTATTTGTGTGATTATTTGCTGAATGATTTATGTGGTTATCAACGCAACGCTTATACGCTTAAACGCTCATTCGCAACTCGATTAAATGCAACGCAATGCTTAACAAACGAACCAAAGTTGGAAAACTAACTCGTGCAAACTCGGCCGTCCGAATGGACATTCGCCCGGATGACCATCTGACCGGATGGAGCCATCCGAACGACTGCCACTCGTGCAACCGACTTAACCCTTCGCCCTACCTCTATAAATACCATCGTACACCTCCATTCTCTGACTTTGACACTCTCATTCGCTCCCCAAGATTCTGCTACGATTCAAGGCCATTTTGTAAGCTTTTTCCCTCAAATCTTCCACATTTTTTATCTCCATTCACTTCTGCTACATCTTCTTCATCAAAATCACACACACGCACTAACTTCTTAATGAAATCATCTGATTTGGACCTCTTGAAGGTGGTTTCCACTCATTTTGCTTAGGCAAACTGTTGTGGAGCATCATTTACTCGAGATTGGTTCCAGATCTAAAGGATTTATACACTTTTCAACTAAGTTGTGAAAGATTTCACCACTTTTTCATTTGTTTTCAACTTTTACACAAATTTCGATGGAATCTGGACTCAAACTGACTCTTGACTCGTTCTTTAGTCAAGAGCCAGCTTGAAAACGGATTTCCACCAGAGAGATGGACCGACTAATGGGTAAAACATGAATCTTCATCAAGAACAGCTCGCCTATCCGAATGGGCTGGCTGGGCCCATCCGACCGAGTGAACTGGTGTTGGTATTTTTCCGTTGTTTGACACGTCATCACGCCGTCTCCGTTAACTCAAAACCTTTTTACATGGAAAATTTTACAAAAACTTCAACTACAGATCACCTGCTCGAATGGCCATCCGTCCGGATGACCTGATAGTTACAATCTCCATTGTTTAAACGCTTTAACTAAACTTCAAATTTTAACATTTGGTAAACAAACACATTCTATTCGAATGGCCATCCGCTCGGATGGCCATCCAATCGGATGGCCATCTATCCGGTTGACCATCCATTCGGATGGAACCCATCCGCTCGGATAAGTCTGGTGAACACTTAAACCGTTCAACACTCTGCTCAAAGACTTATGCTTCTGTTCTGTGCACAGGCAAACTCAACGCGCTCCTTTCAATCCAATCCAGATTGTGTTTATTTGTTAAACACACACTGTGAGTATACTCGAACCCATTTTCATTTAACGGACTTTTGGGTGTTACATACATTCTATATCAAAACACATCACACAATGCAAACACTTAATAAATGCTAACCGCTCCCGCATGCTATACGTGATTTGTTGAATGCTTGTTACTATGCTATACAATGTTACACTCGACCTCCTCTAGTAACGATAGTAATATAGTTTGGACTCAGCACCTGTCGTGGACAGGGGTTGCTAGGAATCACATTACTTACTTCACGTTTTCGCTTCGGTGAACATGTGTCGCGCATACTCTACAACGCAGTCTCGTGGTTAGGTTGTAATCATTGTTGGTAATTACATGCTTCGCCCGTTACATGTTACATGTTGGTTATGCATAAACGCTTTTCATACTATTAATATGCAAACTTGTGTACTCACCTTTACTTTATGTATTGACTTTATTTTAACGTATGTGACAGGTTAATGGAATGTTATGCTGAAATCAAGATAGGCAGTCTAGAAACTCATCTAATAGAAATCTAGGTTGTCGGACTTGTTTTTCCTTTGAGAACTCGCTGTCTATAATAACTATGTGTTGAATATTTGTTCGCTAGTATGGGACAATGAATGTTAAAAAATATTGATAATGGATAGTTGTTATGGATTCTCCTGAGCAATCTGGTTCGCCTAGTGCCGCGCCCCGATGTTTCCGCCATCAGTTGGGGTGTGACACCCCACACTTTTCATATTTCGCTGATTTTTCGTTTTCAATTTTGCGAGTTAACACGGCGTAACTTGTGTGTGGTTCAATGTCTTAACATTTCGTTTTATGCTTCGTACTAGATTTTGCGAGTTAACACGGCTCAACATGCGTGTGTGGTTCAATGTTTTTACGTCGTCTATCTTTTCCCTTTTTGACAAGTTCATTACAACGTGCGGGGTCCTAAATCGACTTAATTATTATTTTCTATGTTTTACGTTGCATTCTAATTTCTTTACATTAATACACCGTAACTTCAGTATTGGTTGTCGCTAGTGGTGTTGTGGTATTGTCGCATTGCGGCTGGTGATAGATCTAGTTATAATCAAAAAGTTCATTACGCCTATTTTTAGTGTGAACAGAAGTTAGCATGTTTGCAAGTAAAAGGGAGACCCAACCTGGGTGTTGGCAAAATTGTTCATTATGTTAGTGCATTATGTCTGTAGCTTCCGTCTGTATCGAGTCTATATTTAGTCCTATATATGTCATTGTACAGTTTTGTATGTATGTATTTTGTATCTAGACAAAACGGGAGACAGAACGTTAATTGTTATATGTGATCCGGTCGGATGACATGGGTCATCCGGACGGATGACCCTCCGACCGGATGACACCACCTCTCCCAGGTTCCCTATAAATAGGAGTGTAGGGGTCATTGTTTAGAACCTTTTGCCATTTTGTCAAGTGAAGATCTGTCCAACTGTCATCAGGATCTTTGTATTTTCACATTACTCAATGAAATTGGATATGTTTATCATTGACATCGTTGTTAATGATTCTCTGACGATGCTTAGGGATTCTGCACCTCAGTATTGATCGATTCGTACCACGTTTTTCATCTTAGAGAGAACCGACTCCTGCACGAGTGGCACTCACAAGTAGTATCAGAGCCACCGGAGGTCGAATCGGAGATAGTTACAGTGATTTCACGAGGATTTCAGCCAATTTTAGCCGTTTCTAGTCAAATCTCACCGGAGATATTGACCAATTCATCATCTTCTTCTACATTTCTATCTGTTTTTCATATTTTCACACCTAAAACTGCTATATATCCAAAATTGATGGACAATTTACAGACAAAATGAACTAAAATTGACACCAAATTGATCGGAATCTGTTATAGAGTAATCCTACAAAGTTTCAACTCAAAATTCGAGCTAAAACACGTCCAAATTGATCAAAATCATGAACCGCGTATCGAACATGCTGACGTCACTCATCCAATCGGATTGCACTAGATATTGTTCTTGTTTTACTTGCTAACGTCATACTCATCCGATCGGAATGCCATCCGACCGGATAAGTATTGTTGTGTTTTAAAGTTCAAGCTTCACATTCAACGAAGGACCATCCGATTGGATTGCCATCTGATCGGAGGGCTATTTGTCACTTGACAGCTTCTGTTACTTAGGTCATTTGTGTCATCCATCCGAATGGCCATTCGGACGAACGACCATCCGATCCAAGTGTGTGAATTTTTGAAATTAGACCAAGTGTTTGACTTTTCAGGTACGATCATGGCAGACGAATTCATGATTCCTTTCAGTGATATCTTTGCATACAACACAGGAGACACATCTTCCAACACGAATACCAACACGAACCCAATGATTGCTTCCAAGGCGATTTCTGACTCATTGAGTGTAGACAATGCATTCGGCACGTACAACAAACCTCCAAAGCTAATGGCGATCGAGGATTATAATAGATGGGCGAAGAGGTTCGATGGGTGGTTAAAGGCATTTGCCTACGATAGCTGGAAATGTATGAAAAATGGTTTCAAGGCTTCAGGGGAAGATCACGAGAACTTGGTTGATAATGAACAGGAAGATTTTGTACCTGAACAGAAATGCATTGCTTTATTACATCAATCCGTTCGAGATGATATCATATCACTGATTGACTATGATAACTCAAAATATTTATGGGGAAAACTCGAGAAGAAATGTACACGGGGTGAGGAAATAGTGAAAAATAAGAAAAGTTTGTTGAAAAAGGAATCTGATTTATTTACATGTATGAAAAACGAGAGTGTACGTCAAATGATTGAAAGATTCTGTCATCTGAAGGCAGAATTAATCAGATATGGAATCAAGAAAGACCAAGATAAGATGGTTGACAAAATGTTTGAGGCTTTGCCAAATGAACAGGACTGGCAATATTTTGGTCTAGTGCTCAAAAACACCAAGCCAGCGGCAGAAATGACAGTAGAATGGTTGATCGAGAGACTTGAAGGTCATGAGTTGGAGATAAAGAAGATGAACAAGGTGAGCAACACGCCATATGAACAAAACATTGATCTATACTATCGTGGCAGTATGATTCCCAAAGTTACTTCACCAAAAATTGTGTTAGGCCGTCTTCGCAGGATCTGTTCGAGTAGAACGTAGCGAAATCGATTAGAATCGAGGTGCGGAATCCCTCGATAATGTCTAAGAATCAACAACGACAAGTTCAACGCTTAACATGTTGTCTGAATTCATTGATTGATAGTGAAAGTACAGAGGAACCAGATGAAAGTCAGACAAGCAGAGCTTCACTACAATGATCAGCAAAAGGTTCTAAATAACTAGCACTAACCAGCTATTTATAGGCAATCAGGGAATAGAAGTGTCACCCATTCGGATCACCATCTGATCGGATGGTCATCCGATCGGATGGCTATCCGTTCGGATGACATACGTCTTCCGACGGATTTCACTTTAACATTTATATGTCGTTCCCTGAATTGTCTTGACATAAACATACATATAAGTACATACATATACAAAATTACACAAACAGGACAAAATACAAGACTCGATGCAGACGGAAGCTACAGACATATGTACTAACAGACTCCCCCTTGGATGTAGCTGTAGTTCCTTCCTGCATAGTCTTCAATCAGTCTTCCTGCTGCGTCTTTTCTCCTTAGCTTTCTGTCATATTTCTCATCCCTCTCAGCAAGCATCTTCCTCCTTAACGGCCTACCAACTTCATTCCAGTACTTTCTACATTCAGGATCACCATCTCGCTTTCAATCCCACCGTGGGATCTTGTTTTCTTCCTTCTCGATCGGTGTCTGGTCTGTTGGTGGAGGTCTCATCAGCTTATATCTTCCTAGCCTTGCAGCTTTATCTGGAATCTCCTTGAATCTTTGACTTTTCTTGTACTTCTTTAAGAACTCATCAATCTCCAAATCTCTCCACTTTGACTTCCAATATCTGCCAAAATTGATGTCTTTCGCGTAGCACAAATTCACTAACTTCTGATATTGCTGAGCTTGAATTTTGTCAGGCTTTTCATAAACAATCTTGTTGTAGAATAGACAGTCAATATCCTTCTTGGAACAATTCACTAACCACATCGGGTCTAACACACAAATCCTCCTCGATTCTCCAGACTTCTTATCAAAAAGAGAAATTACCACTTTCGGTGTGCTTTGGTTGTACATCCAACCCTGAAAGTCTTCATGGAAATCCTATTCCATAGCACGTAGCGGCATATTTTTCAAACACCTCGGCGGCTTTATATTCAACGTAATATCCTTCTCTTCTGATTCCAAAATCTTGACAACTTGTTCTGGAAACTGTGGTTTCCAATCAGTAAATCTCTCCTTTGCCTGCAACTTAATGTATTTCCACAAGTGTTGATCATGCTGCTTCACATCTAACCCTTGATAAAATTGCTTTATGTTCTTTGTTTGCACCAATTCTTCAACGTCCCACCACGGGAGGGTTTTAATGTCTGACAAATACTCAAAGTATTGAACCCCAGCTCCCGTCTAATGGCATAAACTTGTAGATCTTCCAGATAACCCCATGAAAGAATGTCTCCCAAAGATATATCAGCATTATGTGTGAAATATTGAAGAGGTCTCCTGAATTTCCTCTCCTTGGGCATGACTTTGAACCATCTCTTTCATTCTTCAACTAATGTTTCATGTGGAATTGTTTGTGGAATACCTTCAGTAGTGATCTTCTCTATAACTTTCCTTCTTATCTCATCTTCATTTTGTTCTTTAAACATTTCATCAAGTGTGGGAAATGAATCATCAACACCAGAGTAGTGAAATGGAGTATCTTCCTCAAAACTATCTGAACAATCTTCAACTTCGACATGATGAAAATTGTCAGCGTCATGTGCATATTTGAACTCATACTCCTTCTCTGGTGATGAAGGAATCTCATCCTCAATATCAAACTTAAACTTTCCATCATCTAATCCCAACTCTTCCAACATCTCTGCCCTAGACCTAGGTACCTCCAACTCCCCCTCAAATGGAGCATTTAAGTAAATAACAGTTGGTTGTGTGAGGAATACCTAGTCTGCATTTGTTTCCCAGAAGAAGAAGACTCCTGGTGCTGATCCTCCTGCTGTTCATTAAGCTTATCATTCAGAAAGTCATCAATCTTCTTTTGAACAGAGGGATTTACAATTAACAACCCCGTTGATCCTTGATCTTCATCATTGTCTTTATCATTTAGTGGATCATAGTTTTCAATCTCTTTCAACCAATAATCCATCTCTTGATCCTCTTCTTCTTCTTCTTCTTTCTTTTCATCTTTCCAACACAAGAGTTTCACTTCAGGATCTCTTGCCTTTCGTTTTCGTTGCTCAACTTGAACAAAATTATATATATCATCAAAACTATACGAGAGTGGAGTATCTTCACCAACAAGTACAAACCCTTGAGCTTGATCAACCTCTGTATTCTCAACATCTACCATTTCAATATCAACTTCAGGTTGACTAGAAGATCCTCCAGCTTCTTGTGTCTTGACAATCAACTCTTTCCTTTTCTTAGTTGCTTCCTCAACCAACTCTTTCTCTCTTTGAGCTCTACGCTCTTCAACTCTTTTGATCTCCAAGCTGTTGTAGATAGATTGAACATTGATGCCCAGATAATGTTCCATCACAGTATATAACATGTTAAGTTGTTCATCCTTTACAGTTTTATAAGCCCTAAGAGCCTCAATCTCCAGCTTCATTACTTTGATTTCATTAGCAGACGCTTCATGAAATTCTTGTAACATCTGATGCAGCATTTGATTGGTTTCATTCAAGTTCTTGTTCTTCAGATGCAAATCAGTAATCTCTGCTGATAGTAGCTTAAATAGCTTTGCATTATCATCCACATCTCCTTTTAAAGACTTTATCTTCTTCGCATGCTTGATAATAACAGTCTTTATTTCTTCATTCACTTTATTCACCTCTTCAAGCTGTTGCTTCAATTCATCACGCTCAGCTTCAGCTTTCTCTTTCTCCTTTTCTAGAACACTCATTTTCTTCTTTAGATCTTTAACTGTTTCGTCATGAAACATATCAAATTCTTCATCAGGAAGTATGTCGTCTTTGAGTTCACCGTGAATATTAGGAAAACCTTCAAATGGATCAGGAAGAACGGTTTCCTTTGGCTTTGAAGTTTCAGTGTCAACTGGTGGTGGTGGTGGTGGTGGTGGTGTAGCAACTCTTTCATCAATAATCTCAACCTCATTATCACCAACTTTCTTTTTCTCGGCTTCAAGCTTCTTAAGACTTTCAACTTCAGAAATATTTTCAACTTGAACCTCTTGAGCCTCAACTGCTGGACCTTTGCCACTTTGATCTTTTTGAACTGTAGCTGCTCCCTTTTTAGCTCTCACACTTCTGGGAATGACACCAGCTTGTACAGCTTTGCGCTTCTTTTGTAGTTTCTTTGATTCTTCGGGTGTAGGAATGTATGTTGAATCTTCTTCGTCTGAACCTTTCTTCTTTTTCTGAGGTTTCTTCTTCAACTGAACTTTCCCAACGCCTATCTTTTCAATCTCTGATTCTGTTTCTGTAGATTCATCATCAGCATCACTAGAATCATCATGAACTACACCTTCAACAATCTTTTCTTTTAAACTTTCAGTTTGATCTTTCTTTGATGATGTTTCAGCTTCTTTAGCAGCTTTTTCAGCTTAAACTTGTGCAACATCTTCAGTATGCTTTATGTATTGTTCAAATGTCACCTTTGCCAACTCAACACCTTCTTGAAGAACAACAGCAGGTTCAAGCACAGGCTCATCAACCAGTGTTGGTGTAAATTTCTTTGAAGGCCCTGCAAAACAAGTATTAGAACATTCATTAGTAAGATGTAACATTTAATAATCTAACTTTTCTTATGACTCCCCCTTTCAACTATACTCTTAACAACGATCTTTGGTGTCACTTTCTTTGGAGTAGATACAGCTGGCGAAACCTTTGGTGTTCTCTTTCTTTTTCCATCCCTCACGAACCAGTATCTTAACTTTTTCTCATGCATATCCCTCAATCTGTCTGTTTCATCTTCAGAGTTGCTATTTTCGTGTCTCCAAGCATCATTTTCAGGTGCCATATATCCTGGATTTCCAATCTTGCAAATCATTCTCCTAGCCCTTGGTTCAGATTCATCTTTCTTTAGACCTTTGTATGAAGTTAGCCTTCCCAAAGTCTCAGCCGTCATATGTCGTAGACCTAATACATCAGCAGGATCCTTTGGATGGTTATTAACTTGATCATCTATTATCATTTGCATGAACCTGGGGTACATTATGTACTTTTCACCCCTGATATTGTCAATCAGATGATCAAATATCACTTGAGAGATATTGTAACGTCCATTAAGCACCAGACAAGTGATAATGTTCATGATATAATCTGATGGTTCGTCATAAGCTCCCTTTCTGTGAGATAAAGCATGTATTACATAGTGAGCTAAGAACTTATATGGTTGACTAAACATAGACTTAAGATATTTCCCGTTCACATGTCCTGTAAAGCGCATTCTGTACCACAAACCTTTGCATAATTTTTCAGGAACTACTGTAGGATAATTATCATTATCTCCTAATTCCAAAACTCTCCTTAAATCTCCAACATTAAACTTAATCTCAACATCTATATCTTGATCATTCTCGTCCTTCTTTCTAACAGCTGAACAAATCATCTTTTCATCCTCATCATACCTCACCGACCTCTAAAACCTTCTGACATGTGATTCATACACTATAGTTCTATCAGTTAAGGCCTTAGCAATTCTACTCTCTCTTAGGAACTTTGCCATATCTTTGTACGGTGTTGTGTCTGTATAGTGTGCGTCCAAGAGGCAGTAAATGTTGTGACACTTGTCCCAATCTGATGATCTTGCCTGCAAGAATAATCAACGTTAGCATTTGCACGAAGTTCGAGACATAAAGTGACAAGTGATAAAAATTTTGATAACTTCAAAATTTTTCTAACACTGGGATCCACACTCTATGCAGTACTGAGGATCGGATGGCTATCCAATCGGATTGCCATCCGATCAAATGAACCATCTACATTTAAGAACAAACAATCAAGACTTGTGCATTTGGATCGGATGGCCATCCGATCGGATTGTCACTCGATCCGTGTAACAAACAACTTAGCACTTTTGACAAGTCAACTTAGTCAGTGAATGATATGGATCGGATGGCCATCCGATCGGATTGCCGTTCGATCAAAATGACAACCAAATGCGTTTAAGAATCAGTCATTGAAGGTGTGCTTTGGATCGGATGGCAATCCGATCGGATTGTCATCCGATCGAGATGCCATCTTATTCAAAACAACTGATTAACAAATAAGGCACAGATTTCAAGACAAACACTTAGAAAAATATCAAACAAATACGAAATGCATTGGATCAGATGGCCATCCGATCGGATTGCCATCCGATCGAACTGCCACTCGAACCATTGACAATGAAGAACAGTTTGAACAATCCTATGAACATCAAAATTTTTCTAAGTTATTCCCAAAATTGAACATGTTTCCACGTAGAGTTTTTGCCGATTTACACAACCTTATGTTCAGATTTTTCTAACTCGGCCTAAATTGGGTTTAATTTAACATAATGTGCACCGATACCCGACACCCACTAACCTTCAATTCATTAAATCTAATAAGTTTTTGAACAAATTGAACCGGTAAACTTATAGATCTAAGGCCCGTGAACAAAACCCTATGCTTGGTTTCTATCAAAGATCATCAAAAATGCCTAGATCTAAGTTTATGAGTCCGAACAGTCGCCGATACATGAAATATCATCAGAAACATCAATTTTAACAATTAAGATCAATGAACTTACCTTTCCCATAGTGAAGATTGTACAAACCAATAATCCTATGAAGTGTGGAAAGCAAGAGTGAAGAATCAAGATCAAGAAAGTGAGAGTGTTTGAGAGAGTATCGGATGGTCGCTAGAACGAATAAAAGTTTGACTCAATGACATTGACCACTATATATAGGCAAGACCATGTATCGGATGGCCATCCGATCGGATTGCCATCCGATCGGATCGCCATTCGATCCAAACACCCTTTGACTTGAAGTGTTTACCTTTTGACCTTTTGGCGTTTTATCAGGTTTGCTCAGTTTTTAGAAATCCACTTAAGTATCTAGGTCCAAGTTAATGACCCTAGGCACTTAATTTGTCTACCAAGTCCAAGTTAATGACCTTGGTTGACCCGAAACGAAACAACTGACAATTAATTCAAACATTTCAAACACATTTTCATGAAAATTTACAAGTGTCAACTTAATGAACTTGTTCTGACTTTGAATTTATCAGACCTTTCAAGATTAGCTCCCAACCCTGTTGTCCAGTTCAGAAACTTCCTGCACTGCTTCATGACTGAGAGTCTGAAGATCTGCTTTCCACCTTGGTTTGTCGAAAAACTAAAGTAGAAATGTAAAATCTTTTTAGAATTTTAAGAGTGTTTATACTTAAACACTATGAAATCTTTTTGGGTTTTGGACTAACTATGAAATGAAATGCAGTAAAAGAAACTATTTACAAACATATTTTTGGTGAGCGTGTCAAAGGATCATATCAGCTTCTTGACAAATTACAAGTACCGTTGAGCTTGATTACACACTAAATATTAAACAATTCACTTAGATTGCCGATATACTGATCCTTTTAAATTTTCACACAAATTTCAACTTACTCAGGATACGAATTAGTGTTTTAAGGACTTAACTTATACGCGTGTCCCACCTCAGAATATACTCTCATATCCAGATCTCTATATTCAGTCTTATAGGTGAACGTACAATAATGATATCTGTAAAGGGTAGTGCGAGGCCATGAGAGCTCAGGTTAGAACTTCGGTTCAGACAAAGAGATGATGGCTCGACTTTCGGTGTGTCCCACTTGGGGATCTTTTCTTCAACAGCACATGATTAGCATTTTGCGATGTTTCATCATTTTTTATGCTGAGGGGAGGCTTTTAAAGATTAAAGCAGTGCAAAGTATTATATGAGGACTAGGCTATTGCTTCCGCAAAATCAGAAGTCCTGGTATAATACCCCAGATATCATCACGCACATAGACCTAGTATATCATAAATAGAAAATCTTTCAAACAAGATTTCAGGGGTTACCTATATATCCGAGAGATGTTCCCCACGAAATAAGCAAGAAATGGTTTTATGTTTATATCCCGAATCAGTCTACTAAGTGTGTAAAAACCTATCGGCATATCATCAGTGAGACTGCTTAACGCTTTTAAGCATTACATTTCCTTAGCATACTGTAACACTCTAGCTAATGTACTATCATTTCCTCTTTTTACACAAACTCTTTCCGGTTTTCTATTGTTTTTGGATTTTGAAAATATCTCATGTTTTTGGAATTTTGCATTTTTTTATTGTTTTTATATTTTCTAAAAATATATCTATCTCCCCCTAAATGCCAAAACAACTAAAAATACGACAAACCAGTGCAGTCTGCTTCTCAACATCATCTGCAGTGGTTTTCTCATCAACGCCAACTATCTCCTCCGCATCCAACAACAGCTTCATACCATTCAGTTTTAAAAGATATTGAAAACGAGATTTATCAAAAGCTTTGGTATGTAAGTCTGCCTTTTGTTCGTCGGTGTGGATTTTGTCTATTCGTATCAACTTCTTTTCATACAATCGCGTATGAAGTGATGACGAATTTCTATATGTTTAGTTTTAGCGTGATGTACCGGATTTTTCATTATGTTGATTGCAGCCTCATTATCAACAAAAATAGGAGAAGTAAGAAATTGCAAACCGTAACCACGCATCTGTTGCTGAATCCACAGGATCTGAGAGCAGCAGCTGCTGGCAGATACGTACTCTGCTTCACATGTTGATAAAGCAACAGATGTTTGCTTCTTACATTTCCATGTGACCAATCGAGGTCTGAAAAATTGGCATCCTGCAGTTGTTGATTTAGCATTAAGTTTACAGCAACCGAAGTCAGAATCTGAGTATCCTTTGAGCGTGAAGTCACCATCCTTGGGATACCACAACCCCAGTGTTGGAGTTCCTTTCAGGTAGCGTAGGATCCTCTTGACGATAGACATATGTGAAGCTCTGGGACTTGTCTGATATCGGGCCGCGAGGCATGTTGGGTACATGATATCGGGTCTGGATGCTGTCAAGTACATCAGCGAACCTATCATTGAGCGGTATACTGTCTCGTCCACCTTTTCTCTGGTGAGATCAGGGTTGATACCATGATTGGTTGCTAATAGAGTGGATATTGGAGCTGTCTCAGACATCTCGAATTTCTCCAGAACATACTTCGTTTGATGAAGACTTCATCTCACCCATTGACGACATCTCGAATTTCTGCTTCATTGCTTTTTCAAAATCTTTGCAGAGTTCTTCATTTGTTAACCCAAAGATTATATCATCAACATAAATCTGTACGATCAGTTAGTTCCCATCGACTTCCTTTGTGAAGAGGGTAGCATCCACTTTTCCTCGAGTAAAACCGTTGGTAAGCAAGTGTTGAGAGAGCGTCTCGTACCAGGCTCTCGGGGTCTGATGCAAACCATACAGCGCTTTGTCGAGCAAATAGACTTTGTCTTTGTGGATTGGGTCAGTAAAGCCCGGTGGCTTACCAACATATACCTCCTCTTTCACTTTTCAGTATAAAAACGCCGATTTGTCATCTAACTGGTATACTTTAAAACCTTTCCATGAAGCAAAAGCGAGGAAAATTCTGATAGCTTCAAGTTGAGCAACTGGAGCGTAAACCTCTGTGAAGTCTATCCCCTCTTGCTGACTAAAACCCTGGACTACGAGTCGAGCTTTGTTTCTGACAATCACTCCTCGGTTGTCTCTTTTGCACTTGAACACCCATTTTGTGTTTATCTTTCGGTGTCCGTCAGGCAGAACCACAAGCTTCCATACACCAAGCTTTTCAAACTGACTCAACTCCTCCTGTATCGCATTGACCCATGAATCTTCCGTCAGTGCTTCCTTGTAAGTTCGCGGTTCAATCTGCGAAATAAAGCAACTGAGTGAAAATTCAGTTTGTAATGGAGCAATTTTAGTATAAAATCAAGTAAGGCCATGGTCAATCTGGCTTCTGGTGCGAACACCTGACTGCAACTCTCCTATTATCAACTCCTTTGGATGGTATGAAAGAGTCCTTGGCATAACTTCGCTAGGAACATCCACCTTGCCTTCCAAATTAGTGACATTCTGCTCTGCTACTTGTTCATTGTCAAGAACTGTCGGATCTGAAGATTGGATTTGCTCCCCCTCAGACTCTGAATCACCATGATCAAAAGTAGGAATATCATCAAAATCTGAATTATCATTGTTGTCCACCGTCTGATTTTCAGGAGCAGACTCGTGTTCCGAATTAGTCGGAGTTTGCTGAGCTTCATCATTCTCTCCAGTGTTACTGGGACCAGCTTCATCATCATTGGAAGTTCGTTGTTGGCGTTTAGAAGAACTTGCTGGAAATCTTCCCTGAGATGCTTCATATTCTCGTAAAAAATCCAAATCATCAAAGAACTCTGGCTCTTCTTCTAACTCGAATGAATCCCATAAGGTATCCTAGTTGAATCGCCATGAGTCTGCGGGCTTCTGTGGAGGCATAGTATAGCCTTGACATTCAAAATGCTGTGCTTCGATGATCCTTTTGAGATTTGGAATAAAGACGCGTTTGAGTGGACTTGAATATCCCATGAAGATACCTTCTATGATCTTTGAACCAAATTTTCCATCGGGATCGAGAACAGTGCAGGGAGACCCGAACGGCTCTAAATACTCGAGATTAGGCTTACGATTGTTGATCAACTCGAAACATGTCTTGTTATGCTTCTTCACAGTAAGTACCCTGTTGAGTGTATAGCAAGCGGCTGATACTACTTCTGCCCAAAAATTGATTGGTAACTTCGAATCAGATAGCATCGTTCTTGCCGTTTTAATCAGCGTTCTATTCTTTATTTCTGCTACTCCATTCTGTTGTGGAGTATAAGGTGCGCTGAACTCTTGCAATATACCTCGTCGATCACAGAATTCCTCCATTCTGTTTTTCTTGATTTCCGTACCGTTGTCGCTTCGTAATCTGCGTATTCGTGCTTGGTACAAATTCTCTATCTTCCTAAATAACCTCAGCAAACTCTCAAATGTTTCGTCTTTTAACTTCAGGAACGTCACCCACGAGAATCTCGAATAGTCATCAGTGACTACTAGGAAATAGAGATCACCAGTAATGCTCTTGACATTCACAGGACCGAAGAGATCCATGTGAAGTCTCTCTAGTGGCTTCAAGACAGAGTTCATCTTTTTACACGGATGAGATTTCTTCTGTTGCTTTCCCTTTATACAACTGATACACTCCCCCTCAAGATGAAAACTCTTCAAGTGAACACCTTTTACTAAATCATTATGCACCAGGTAGTTCATTTTGCATAGGTGAATGTGGCCCATCTTTCGGTGCCACAACTCTGTCTCCTTTTCAGTAGCTCTTGATACGAAGCACTGGGGTTGACCCGTGGTAGTCGTAGCAACACTCATATCCAACACGTATAGATCATTAACCCGTGGTGCTCGTATGATGATCCACTCCTCGGGGATGACAAACCCCGGCTTCAGGATCAGACATTCCTTGTCAGTGAAATGTGTTGAATACATTCTATCACAAATTTGAGAAATGCTAAGCAAGTTATTCTCCAGCTCTGCTATGTAATTGACTCTTTCAAACGTGATAACACCATTTGATAATGTGTGACGTATCCACCGTTGAACCCTCTAACATCATATAATAGTGTCTTTCTCCCTGTCATGTGCCAGGAAGCTCCACTATCCATAATACACCGTGAGATAGATCTTGGAAGCTCCTGCACATTTCATAAATGTTTAGTTAGATTTTGAAGCAACCCAATCCTCCTTCGACTCGGGTAGCTTGATGTGGGTTGTTGCAGTGTACAATGGTGGGAAATTCTTGTCATTCATTTCAAGACTCTCTTCAGATCCAACCTCAACCTTTTTATACAAAAAGAATTCCTTTTTCGAAGGTTGAACAGATGGTTGGTCTTTTTTTGGAACATACTTCTTCCCTGATTGGGTAGAAGTTTGTTTCTCCAGTTGTTTGTAAAAATCTAAAGGTACATTCATCTTAACCGATTTGGTTGAAGATGATTGTTTTTCAGAATCAGAAACCTTTGGTTTTGGAACATTTGATGTCTTTGTCTCAGATTTTGGCTTCCAAGTTTTTTGTAGAGAAGCAACTCGTTTGTAAAATTTATCAGTTTTCTTTACCGGCTGTTTTATGGGTTCAGTTTTGACTTTGATGTTTTCATTTTTCAAAATCTTCTTCTCAACAAACATTGGCGCTTTGCCTTTGACATCATTTTTCTTTCTAGGATTCTCAACAACCACAGACTTAGGGTTTGAGTTAGTGCACTTTCGTGCAATGTGTCCAACTTCGTTGCATTTGAAACACGTGTGGGTATCAACATCCCGACTTTTCCCTTCAGTCTGAGGTTGTGAAGCCTTCTTTTCAAAAAAATTCTTCATTTGTTTTCGAAAAGATTTCCGATTCTTGGTTGGAAAGTGAGCTTGAGCTTTTTACAAACACTTTCTTTTTGACAAACCTTTTGTTTTGTAAATTCCTTCTTTCATTGTTCTTACCACCCTGATAACCACCCGACCATCTGTTTTGGTTGTTATTATTAAAACGTGGTGGTACAATAGGTTTCTTATAGTAAGATTTATCACGTTCAAAGTTCAACAATCTTTTGGAACTCTTTAATCCTTCAATTTCAGAAACATAAATTTCCACAAGTTTGAAAACTTTCTTCAGTTTGTCAACATTCACGTTCTCAATTGGAAATTCAAAATCCGAATACAACTTATCAGAACCAGATATCTTGTACATGACAAGAGTAGGTTCGTCATTTGAGTTGTTTTGGGATTTTGATTTCGGAATGTAGTTGTTTAGAAAACATTCCTCATCTTTAGTCGAATCACTGTCTGATTTTAAAACATTTTCAACCACATTTTTTACGACTTCAGACTGAACACTATCTTCATCAGATGATGAAGTGAATGTGACATCAATTGTTTCTGAAAGTTTTTCAGCTTATGTTTTCTCACTTGTTTCACAAATTTTATCCAACCCGGACTGTTTCTTTGAAAAATTGTTTAACATTTGCGGTGGAACTTGATGATAACCCACCCCTGTTCCATCCGAGTATACATCTTCACCAGCTTTGTTCTTCCCAATTGGTTTGGGAACTATGTGTTGAAGAATAAAGCTCGCGGAGTTGTAACTGTTCAATTTCAGATTAATTCTTTCTTTTCAATCTTAGCTTCCTGGAACTGAAGCTTAAGACTTGCGATCTCGTCCAATTGCTGGTTGATTTGTCTTTCTTTTGCCTGAAGAACTCCAGACAAATGAACATTTTCTTTATAAGTTTTACCATTTCGCTCATCAGAATCTTTCACTATTCTTTTCAACTTCTCATAATTTTCAGAAATTTGTCTGTTTTCATGGATTAATTTCTCATTTTCTTTCTTAAAACGTTCAACATCAGTTTTATCTTTTTCAATCCTTTTTGTTAATTCATCAATTCTTTCATTTGAAGCTCTAAGAAGTTTATCTCGATTTAAAATACCTTTTTCACTCATTTTGACTTTTTCAACCAGATCTTGGGTCTTTTTCATTGTGAGATACGCATGTGTACTGCAAACTTTGCATTCTTTCATGCAATTTTTGCAATCACTTTCTGTTTTGGCGCAATCAGTCTTACCCGATTCATTTGTTGAACCACTACTACAGACCTTGCTTGTTGACTTAGACGCAGATTTGGAATCTACCTCTAGTTCCTTTGCCGTAAGCACTTTATCGGCCATTTTCGTTAGGTTCCCTGCTGTCATTTCCTTTGTGGTGACAATGATTCCCTCATCTATCTTCTTTGACTTTAACTCTTCTTCTTCGGCTTTCTTTGCAGCATCTCTCTCTCTCTCTCTCTCTCTCTGTTCATCTTCTTGCTTTATAGGTTCTATGAGAGTTTCGACTTTGAGTGATGAAGGTTCTACAATGATTTTCCCTTTCGGATCCAAATAGCATTCACGATCCGGATCCCATCTGTTTGCCTTTTTGGCTTCTTTCTAAGCTTGATAGTTTTTATCTTTCATGTGTTGTGCTAACATCTTTCGATAGGTGTATGTTTGCTCTTCAGTTCGTGTATCTTCATATGGTTGAGTTTGTGCCACGAATGCAAAACCAACTGCATCATCTTCTGGCAAGAACTCACTCCAATCGAATCCTTTGTCATCTTGAATCACAACTAAAGCTCTCGACTTTTTCTTTGGAGTCTCTTCGATTTGCTTCATTATGGGTGGCTCTTCACGATTTTTGTGATAAACAGCTTTCTTATAGTAGTCGTCATGAAAAGGATTAGCTGTTTCATCCGCTGCTGAGTTTCTGCATTCCCGTTTGAAGTGCCCTTTTTGTTTACACTTGAAGCACGTTACTTTGGATTTATCAAAACCCAGTTTTGTCGAAGGCCCTCCAATGGAATTTCTTCTAGTGATCTCCAAAAACCTTTGCGCTCTTCGGATTACACTAGCCATACACCAGCGTATATTGATTAATTCCATCTCTTCGGGATCAATCTGGTCATAATCTTCTTTTGTCAGATTTGTATTTCTGATTTTTCCGGCGACCAGACTTTCATATGATTCTAAGATCGAAGTAAGAAACACCATTTGTTGTTTCACTGTCTCTTCATTGAAGTTTTGAGCATTGTTCAGGTTCACATCGATGTTACATTGAAACACATTTTTTGGAACATTTTGTTGTTGCTAATTCCCTGAAACAGATGAAGAATAACCTCCATGATAACCACTACTGGGTAGAGAACTACTGCTTTGCTTTTCTTGAGCCAAGATGTTTGAACATTCAGCAGAGAATGCGGTTTTTGGTGAAGTGGTTTTCGAAATCATACTACCCCTGTAGTAGAGATCAACATTCTGTTGGTATGGGGTATTGTTCACTTTGTTCATTTTCTTGATTTCTTGCTCATGACTCTCGAATCTTTCAATCAGCCAGTCAACTGTCATTTCTGACATTGCTTTTGTGTTTTTCAGAACCAGGCCATAGTATTGCCAATCTTTCTCATCAGGCAGAGATTCCAATAACTTCTCAACCATCTCTTCTTCGGTAATTGTGATGCCATTTTTGACGAGCTCTATCTTCAGATGGCAAAACCGTTGAATCATCTTTAAGACAATTTCATTCTTCATACATGCTAATAAGTCAAACTCCTTCTTCAATAGACGCTTCTTGTTTTTCACAATTTCTTCTCCTCCAATACACTTCTTCTCTAGCTTAGCCTATAAATCCTTTGAATTTTCATAATTAATCAAAGAAATAATATCGTCTCTGACGGATTGATGTAACAGGGCTATACATTTTTGTTCAGCAATAAACATATCTTGTTCATTTTCAACCAAGTTTTCATAATCTTTTCTTCCAATATCGTAACCATTCTTCAAACACTTCCAACTCATGTAAGCAAAAGCTCGTAACCAACCCTCAAATCTGTCTACCCAACGGTTGTAGTCTTCAATCGCCATCAGCTTCGGCGGCTTGTTATACGTTCCATAGGCAATGTCGTCGTTTAAAGAATCTGCGATTGCCTTTTTCGGATTTGTGTTGGTATTGTTGTTTGTGTTTGTCGATGTTTCTCCAGTGTTGTATGCGAAGATGTCGCTGAATGGGTTTAAGAAATCATCTCCCATTTTGAAAACACCTGAAAAAGTTCAAACTCTTAGAAAAATTTTCACAACTTTCAAAAATCTCAAACTGTTGCACTTGGATTGAATGGTGATCCGATCGAATGGTGATTCGAACGGATAACATAAAAGATCAAGGAAAACAAATCTACAAGTGTCGGATGAGCACAAGTGTCGAATAGCTATCCGATCGGATGGTTGTTCGATCGAGTGATGCAAGAACCTTTAAACCACTTAAACCACAAAGCCAATCCGATCGAACGAGCAGTGACGTCAGCAATGAATGCCAAGAATAAACTAGTCCAATCTGATCGAATAGTGATCCGATCGGATGAGTGACGTCATCTTGTGCGAAGAACTCAACATAGTTTTTGATCGATTTGATTAAGTTTTAGTCCGAATTTTTCAATGAAACTTTGTAGGATTGTTCTATGTTCAATTCCGATTCGAATGATATCAAATTTACTCAATTTCTTCTGTGAAATCTTGCTTAATTTTGAGTTTTTCAGGTTTTAAGGTGTGAAAATGTAAAAACTGCAAGAAATGAAGAAGATGATGAAGAAATAGTCAGAATCTCCGGTGAGATTTGACAGAAATATGCAGAAAATCACTGAAAACTCGATGAATTTGTTGTTTTTGTCTCCGATTCAACCTCTTGTGGCTCTGATACCACTGCTGACTCCAGGATCCGGCGAGTTTGACGGAGATTCGGTCCTGAAACGACGTGTTTGGTGCGATAATTACGACAAAGAAAGGAGTAGAAGATGGATAGAACACGGAGCAGTCAATTTCAATCTGGTCTCTATTGATTATTCAACGTTTACAGCACCGCGAGACCAGTTGGACAGCATGTCCCCTTTGGTAACCAAAAGCTTGTCCAAATGGGAGCCCCAACCCCCTATTTATAGACAACTAACACATGTGTCCATCCGATCAGATTGCCATCCGACCGGATGGTCACCCGTCTGGATGGACCTTGACATTTACAAAACCTGTCCAACTTTCTCCTATTTTATACAATATTCAACACATGCTCTATCAACCTATTCGCACAGTGTCAGACGTACAAAATATGCACCACAAATTCCCCCTCGGCTGTCACTGTCGAATCGTCTTTAAAACTTTGAGAACCTTGAGCCGTGTTTGAATATTCTGTAATCTTCAACTTTTCTGCAACTTCAATCAGGTATCTTGAAATCTGACTATCCAAATTCCCCCTCGGTTGATGATTCGGGTTTGCTTTTAACTGAGTAAAGCATGAATTCCCCCTGAAATGAATCTTCAGGTCTTTTGCACAGTTTACGACTCTCCTCTGATTTTCTAAACTGCAACCTTCACGAACAATCACCAACTTGAAACTAATCCATGCAGCATCCTCTGTTTCAACTTTAACCGCATTCGAGCTCAGTTTTTGATATCACAAGTAAGCACCACGATCTTCGTATTCCGCCTGCTCGATCTAAGAATGTACAAAAACTCAACCGGCAAATGATAGAAACTTCAAATACCCCACTGGTTAACTTCAAATCCGTGATTCCCCTGAAGATCTGATATCCCGTTTACCGTGATCCACGTTAATACACCGTAAGAATGACAGATCCGTGTAAACGGTATTCTCCACAATCAGCAAATCTTCATCGGAAAAACAAATCATCTGGTAATGTAATCCGATCTCCGAAGCATTCATCCACAATCAAATTCATCTCCTCGGATAATCTAGATCTCAGAAGCTATCATCCACGATCACTCTCAGATCACTGATGCTTTCGTCCACGATCAGATATCAACACCTCGGATCATCTTGATCTAGGAAGCTTACACCAATGGTCAGATTCACATCCCCCCTGACAATTTGAAGTCGAAACTTCCCGAATACTGTTAGTGTGTCACGAATTTCAAAAATGCCAGAATTTCAACATATGACAGTGAAATTTTTATTCCCCCTCATTTTTGCAAATTCTGACGTCTCTATCACTGAATTCCCCCCTCAAACTGATCAATTCAGTCCTCTTTTATCTATGAAAAACTCGACTGTGCCGAAAATATGACAATTTTCCTTAAAATGTCAGTTTTTCATCATTGCGGATTTTACGATTTGGCCCATAAATAGTCAGATAACCCAGATGATAAACATTCTGCACTATTATCATGACTACCCCACTAATTTCCGCAATCCGTGATCGCATCACCAAATTTGTTCACTGAAGCCCCTGACGGTGTCCCCGAATAACCCAGCTTGGTCGTTAAAAACCCGAAAAAATTGACAATCACCAAATTTTTTCTGGAGACTCTCCTCGTCGTTGCGATCAAAAAATGCCTTTTTTAGGCATTTGATCATCTGGTCGAATGGCATGTGTCGGATGGTCATTCGATCGGATTGTCATCCGATCGAACAGCAAAATGGACAAACTTGTGTTTATGGATCGGATGGTCATCCGATCGGATTGCCATCCGATCGGATTGCCATTCGTTTGAAAACAACTGATCTTTCAAACAACCAATACTGACATGGATCGGATGGTTGTCCGATCGGATGGTCATCCGATCGGATTGCCATCCGATTGGATATGTTCTAACAGCTCAAGAACACTCTGAATCACGTTTTTTGGATCCAGAATCTTTATTTGTGTGAATTTCATGATGAAACTTCACAGGATTGTGCGCGAATCAATTCAAAATAGAATGATGTCTTCAATTCCAAAATCCATCCGTGAATTGACCTTTATTTTGATGATTTTCTCTGTTTAACATCAAAACTCCCGTTTAACACAAAATTGATGAGCTTTGGGTGATTTAACCGACTATTAGATTGATTAAATCGGTACCGTAGCTCTGATACCACTGCTGACTCCAGGATCCGGCGAGTTTGACGGAGCTTTGGTCCCGAAACGACGTGTTCGGTGCGATTATTACGACTAAGAAAGGAGTAGAAGATGGATAGAACACGGAGCAGTCAATTTCAATCTGCTCTCTATTGATTATTCAACGTTTACAGCATCGCGAGACCAGTTGGACAGCATGTCCCCTCTGGGAACCAAATGCTTGTCCAAATGGGAGCCCCAACCCCCTATTTGTAGACAACTAACACATGTGTCCATCCGATCGGATTGCCATCCGACCGGATGGTCATCCGACCGGATGGTCATCCGTCCGGATGGACCTTGACATTTACAAAACCTGTCCAACTTTCTCCAATTCTATACAATATTCAACACACGCTCTATCAAGCTATTCGCACAGTGTTAGACGTACAAACTATGCACCAACAAACTACCTTTAGCGCTAAAAGCTCAAATACTATGACACAAGAAAAGCCCAGCAGCGGTTCTTCATCAAACAGTGGTTATCACGGAACTGGTTCGAGTACATCTTCTTCATCCGCATCAAACAATCAGCAGTCACAAAATGCTTCAAAGAATGTATTCCTGTGCAACATTACTATTAATCTAAACAATGCACAGAATTTCAATGAAGAAACAGCAAAGCAACAGATGGTATTCCTAGCATCGATTCTGGAGTCGTACGAAAGTTTAGCTGCCGGAAAGATTGGAAACACCAATCTCACAAAGGAGGACTACGATCAAATAGATCCAGAGGAGATGGAGCTGATCGATATTCGTTGGTGCATGGCAAGTTTGGTTCGCAGAGCTCAAAGACTTATGGAAATTACCAGAAGAAACTCTATTGGAGGTCCTTCAACGAAGCTCGGCTTCGACAAATCAAAGGTAACTTGCTTCAAATGCAAGTAGAAGGGACACTTCAAACGAGAATGCCGAAACTCTGCAACTGATGAGACAGCAAATCCTTTTCATGATGATTATTAAAGAAAGGAGGTCTATCATCGAAACCGTGAGGAGCCACCGAGGATGAAGCAGATTGAGGAAACTCCAAAAGAAAAATCAAGAGCTCTAGCGGTGATCCAGGATGATGAGGGATTTGATTGGAGTGAATTTTTGCCCAAAGAGGACGTTGTTGGTTATGCGTTTATGGCAACTACTGAGTCAACATACAACCGAGAAAGGTCTATGGCACAAAGAATGAAGAAAAAGATTTACGACGCCTACATAGAAGCGAAAAAGGCAAGAAGATGGGATCCGGATCGTGAATGTTACCTAGATCCAAAGGGCAACATTTGCGTTGATCCATCAACCAATGATGCCGAAACACTCATGAAAACAATCCCGCCAGTTGAAGAACAGATCAAAATCGACGCAGCAAATAGAGTCGAGAAAGAAAGGCTCATACAGGAGAGTCGTGAAAGATATCTGAGGTCCCTGGAACCAAAGAAAGTAGACGAAGGGATCATCGATACTAAAAAGGAGATGACAATCGAGAATCTGACAAAGATGGCAGACCAAGTTCTAATGGCGAAAGCACTTGAGGTAGATTCCAAGTCTGCTTCTAATTCTGAGTCATCAGGAAAGGTTAGTAGTAGTGGTTCGGAAAACGAATCAGGTAAGACTGATTGTGCTCAAATCGAAAGTGTTTGCAGAGGTTGCACGAAAGAGTGCAATGTCTGCAACACACATGCATATATCTCAAACAAAAGAATCCAGGAGCTGGTTGAAAAAATTGGTATAATCGATAGAGAAGTTCTAGGTCGAGATAAACTGGTTAAAGCTTCAAATGAAAGAATCAAAGAATTAACCGAAAATATTGAAAAAGATAATAGTGATGTTGAACGTTTTCAGAAAGAAAATGAAAAATTAACTCTTGAAAACAGAAAAATTTCAGAAAATTTTGAGAAGTTGAAAAGAACGATAAAAGATTCAGATGAACTCAACGGTAAAACTTACAAAGAAAACACTCATTTATCAGGAGTTCTTCAAGCGAAAGAAAAATTGATAAACCTGCAACTGGATGAGATCAAGAATCTCAAGCTTCAATTCTAAGAAGCTAAGATCGAAAATGAGAGAATAAATCTGAAGCTTACAGCTATAACTCTGCTAGCTTTGTTCTTCAACACATAGCTCCCAAACCAGTCGGGAAGAACAAAGCTGGTGAGGATGTTTACTCAGATGGAACAGGGGTGGGTTATCATCAAGTTCCACCACATGTGCTTAACAACTTTTCAAAGAAACAATCTGGGTTGGTAAACGAATCAGAAACAAGTGATAAAACCGATGTTGAAAAACTTCCGAAAAACGTTGATGTCACATACACTTCACAAACTGATGAAGACAGTATTCAATCTGAATTTGTAAAAAATATTGTTGAAAATGTGCTAAAATCTGACAGTGACTCAACGGTTGAGGAAGAATATTTTCTAAACAACTACATCCCGAAACCAAAATCCCAGAACAACTTAAATGATGAACCAACTCTTGTCATGTACAAGATGAACGGATCTGATAAGTTGTACTCAGATACTGAGTTTCCGATTGAAAACGTGAATCTGGATAAACTGAAAAAGGTTTTTAAACTTGTTGAGATAGATGTTTCTGGGGTTAAGGGGTTAACAAGTTCTAAGAGGTTTTTGAACTTCGAACGTGATAAATCTTACTACAAAAACCAGTTGTGCCACCACGTTTTAACATAAACAACCAAAACAGAGGGATGGGTATCAGGGTGGTAAGAGTTACTCAAAAAAAGGAAATTTCAGAAACAAAAGTTTGTTGAAAAGAAAACATTTGTAAAGAGCTCAAGTTCATTATCTGAACAAGAATCGAAAATATTTTCAAAAACAAATGAAGAGTTCTTTGCTACAAAGGGCTCACAAACACAGACTAATGGTAAGAATCGGGTCATCGATACCCGAATGTGCTTTAGATGTAACCAAACTGGGCACATTGCACGAAAATGTCCAAATAAAAAACCTAAGTCTGTGATTGTTAAGAACCCAAAGAAAGCAAACAATGTCAAAGGCAAAGCGCCTATGTATGTTGAGAAGAAGTTTTCAAAATCTGAAAAGGTTAAAAATAGAAGTTAAACCTATTAAACAACCAGCCCCATTTCAACCGGTAAAGAAAAATGATAAATTTTACAAACGGGTTGCTTCTCCTCAACAGACATGGATGCCGAAGTCAAAATCACAAGCCAAGACATCTGATGAAGCAAAACCATAGGTTCAGTCAAAACAACCATCTTCAACCAAATCGGTTAAGATGGATGTACCTTTGGATTATTACATAAAGCTTGAGAAACAAATTTCGACCTCACAAGGGAAGAAGTGTGTTCCAAAGAAGGTTCAACCATCTGGTTAACCTAAAGAAGATGAATTCTTTCTATATAAAAAAGTTGAGGTTGGAACCGAAGAAAGTTTGAAAATGAACGACGAAAACTTCCCACCACTGTACACAACAACAACTCACCTTAACGTCAAGCTACCCGAGTCAAAGGAGGCTTGGGTTGCTTCAACTTCTAACTAAATTGTTTTGAAATGTAAAGGAGCTCCCAAGATCTATTTCGAAGTGGATTATGGATAGTGGAGCGTCCCAGCACATGACAGGGCGAAAGACCCTTCTATACAACGTTAGAGGTTTCAACGGTGGTTATGTTGGTTTCACGGGAAACCAAGGTGGGCGTATAATCGGGGAAGGCACGCTATCAAACGGTGTCGTTACTTTCGAAAGAGTTAACTACATACCGGAGCTGGAGAACAACTTGCTCAGCATTTCTCAGATTTGTGACAGGATGTACACAACTCATTTTACTGACAAGGAGTGTCTGATTCTGAAGCCAAGGTTTGTTATCTCCGAGGAGTGGATCATCATGCGAGAACCAATGGTAAACAATCTGTATGTGTTGGACATGAGCGTTGCTACGACGACCACGGGTCACCCTCAGTGTGTCGTATCGAAAGCTATCAAAAAGGAGTCAGTGTTGTGGCATCAAAAAATGGGCCACATTCACCTACGTAAGATGAACTATTTGGTGTATAACGATCTTGTTAAAGGTGTTCATCTGAAGAATTTTCACCTGGAGGGAGAATGTATTAGCTGTCTGAAAGGAAAGCAACACAAGAAATCTCATCCGAGAAAAATGGTGAACTCAGTCTCGAAGCCACTTGAATGACTTCACATGGATCTCTTCGGTCTTGTGAATGTCAAGAGCATTACTGGATATCTTTACTGCCTAGTGGTTACCCATGACTATTCGAGATTTTCGTAGGTGATGTTCCTGAATTGTAAAGATGAAACATTTTTGAGTTTGCTGAGACTATTCAGAAAGATAGAGAACCTGTACCAGACCCACATATGCAGATTAAGAAGTGACAATGGTACGGAGTTCAAGAACAACAAAATGGAAGAATTCTGCGATAGAAGAGGAATATTGCAAGAATTCAGCGCGCCATAAACTCCACAACAGAATGGAGTTGCAGAAAGAAAGAACCGGGTGCTGATCGAAACGGCAAGAATGATGCTAGCTGATTCAAAGTTACCTATCAACTTTTAGGGAGAAGCTGTATTTGCCGCTTGCTATACACTCAACCGGGTACTCACTGTGAAGAAGCATAACAAAACATGTTTCGAGTTGATCAATAAACGCAAGCCTAATCTTGAATATCTAGAGTCGTTCGGGTCTCCCTGCACTGTTTTAGATCCTGATGGAAAGTTTGGATCGAAGAATTTGGAAGGAATCTTTATGGGCTACTCCAGTCCACTTAGACGAGTGTTTGTTCCAAGTCTCGGGGGGGATCATCAAAGCACAGCACGTTGAATGTCAAGGCTACACTATGCCTCCACAGAAGCCCGCAGACTCATGGCGATTCAATTATGATTCTTTATGGGATTCATCCGATTCACTAGAAGAGCCAGAGTACTTTGATGAATTAGACATTTTACGGGATTATGAAGCATCCCAAGGCAGATTTCCAGCAAGGTCTTCTAAACGTCAACATACTTCCAATGATAATGAAGCTGGTCCCAATCATACTGGTGAAAGTGATGAAGTTCAGCAAACTCCGACTGCTTCAAAACTAGAGCCTGCTCCTGAAAATCAGGCGATAATAGTTAATGAGGATGATTCAGAGTCTGACTCGGTTAGCCCAACCTTTGATCGCGGTGATTCAGAATCTGAGGGGGAGCAGATCCAATCTTCAGACCAAAAAATTCATGTTGATGAACAAGTTACGGACCAGAATGTCACAAATTTGGAAGGCGAGGTGAACGTTCCCGGTGAAGTTATGCCGAAGACTCTATCTTATCACCCCGAGGAGTTGATTATAGGAGAACTTCAATCAGGAGTTCGCACAAGAAGCCAAATTGACCATGGACTTACATTTTTTTATACTAAAATTGCACCATTACAAACTGAATTCTCACTCAGTTGCTTTATGTCACAGATTGAACCTTGAACTTACAAAGAAGCACTGACGGAAGAATCGTGGGTGAATGCGATGCAGGAGGAGCTGAGTCAATTTGAGAAACATGGAGTTTGGAAACTTGTCGATCTTCCTGATGGACACAGAAAGATAAACACCAAGTGGGTGTTCAAATGCAAGAGAGACGATCGAGGAGTAATAGTCAGAAACAAAGCTCGACTCGTTGTTCAGGGCTTTAGTCAGCAAAAGGGGATAGACTTCACTGAGGTTTACGCTCCAGTTGCCAGACTTGAGGCCATCAAGATATTTCTTGCTTTCGCTTCATACAAAGGATTTAAAGTTTACCAGTTAGATGTCAAGTCGGCGTTCCTTTACAGAAAGGTGAAAGAGGAGGTCTATCTCGGTCAGCCACCGGGCTTTACCGACCCAATACACAAAGACAAGGTCTACCTCCTGGACAAAGCGTTGTATGGTTTGCATCAGGCCCCGAGAGCCTGGTACGAGACACTCTCTCAACACTTGCTCTCCAACGGATTTATCCGAGGCAAGGTGGATGCTACACTCTTCACTAAGGAAGTCGATGGTCATCTGCTGATCGTTCAGATATATGTTGATGACATTATTTTCGGGTCAACAAACGAAGAACTCTACAAAGAATTCGAACAAGTGATAAAGCATAAGTTCGAGATGTCGTCAATGGGTGAGATGAAGTTCTTCCTAGGGCTACAAGTCAATCCGATGCCTGAGGGAGCTTTCATACATCAAACAAAGTACGTCTACGATGTTCTGGAGAAATTCGGGATATCCGAGACTACACCAATGGCCACCCCATTAGCAACTAATCACGGTATCAACCCTGATCTCACCGGAGAGAAGGTCGACGGGACATTATACTATTCGATGATTGGTTCGTTGATGTACCTGACAGCATCCAGATCTGATATAATGTATCCGACATGCCTCGCGGCCTGATATCAGTCAAGTCCTAGAGCCTCACACATGTCTATCGTCAAAAGGATCCTACGCTACCTGAAAGGAACCCCAAGCCTGGGGTTGTGGTATCCCAAAGACGGAGATTTCAAGCTTGAAGGATATTCAAACTCTGACTTCGGATGCTGAAAGCTCAACGCAAAATCAACAACTGCAGGATGCCAATTCTTTGGACCCCGATTGGTCACTTGGCAGTGTAAGAAGCAAACAACTGTAGCGCTTTCAACCTGTGAAGCAGAATACGTGTCAGTCAGCAGCTGCTGCTCGCAGATTTTGTGGATACAGCACCATATACGAGATTACAGTTTGCAATTTCTTACCTCTCCTGTATTTGTTGATAACGAGGCTGCAATCAACATAACGAAAAATCCGGTACATCACGCTAAAACTAAACATATAGAAATTTGACATCACTTCATTCGCGATTGTTTCGAGAAGAAGTTGATTCGAATAGATAAATCCACACCGACGAACAAAAGGCAGATTTACATACCAAAGCATTTGAAAAATCAAGATTTTTATACTTATTAAAATCAAATGGTATGAAACTATTGTCGTCAGGGGAGACATTCTCAGCGTTGATGAGAAAACTGAAGCAGAGGATGTTGAAAAGCAGACTACTTTGGTTTGTCGACTTTTTAATGTTTTGGCTTTTAGGGGGAGATAGGTCTTTCAGAAAAAGCAAAAAACATTAAAAAATGCAAAAAATGCAAAAAATTCAAAAACAATAGAAAATTTTCAAAATCCAAAAACAAAAGAAAACCAAAAAGAGTTTGTGTAAAAAGAGGAAATGATAGTACATCAGCTAGACAGTTACGGTATGCTAAAGAATTGTAAAATTTAAAAGCGTTAAACAGTCTCACTGATGATTTTTCGATAGGTTTTTACACGTTTAGTAGACTTTTTTTGGGATATAAACATAAAAATCATAACTTGCTTATATCGTGGGGAACATCTCTCGAATATATAGGTAACCCCTGAAATCTCGTTTGAAAGATTTCCTTTTTCTGACATACTAGTTCTATGTACTTGATGATATCTGGGGTATTATACCAGGACTTCTGATTTTGCAGAAGCAATAGCCTAGTCCTCGTATAATACTCTGCACAGCTTTAATTCTTAAAGGCTACCCTCAGCATAAAAAATGATAAACATTGCAAAATACGAATCATGTGCTGTTGAAGAAAAGATCCCCAAGAAGGACACAGCGAAAGACGAGCCATCATCTCTTTGTCTGAACGGAAGTTCTAACCTGAGCTCTCATGGCCTCGCACTACCCTTTCCAGATATCATTATTGTACGTTCACCTGTAAGACTGAATATAGGGATCTGGATTCGAGAGTATATTCTGAGGTGGGACACACGAATAAGTTAAGTACTTAATACACCTAAATCGTATCCTGAATAAGTTGAAGTCTGTGTGAAAATTTAAAAGGATCAGTATATCGACAATATAGGTGAACTGCTTAATACTTAGTGTGAAATTAAGCTCAACGGTACATGTGACAAGTCGGCAGCTGATATGATCCTCTAACACACTGACAAAAAATATGTTTGTAAATAGTTTACTATTTTCTTTACAGCATTTCATTTCAATTTAGCTTAAAAACCCAAAAATATTTTAGTGTGTTTTAGCATAAACTTTTATAAAATCAAAAAGATTTTATCTTCTGCTTTAGTTTTTGACAAACCAAGGTGGAAAGCTGACCTTCAGAATCTCAGAAGTGAAGCGAAGTAGGAAGTTTCTGGTCTGAACAACTGGGTTGGGAGCTAATCTTTAATGATTGATATTTTCAACGTATAAACAAGTTCATTAGGTTGATACTTGTACATTTTTTCAGAAAAGCATTGAAAAAGTTTGAACAAAATGTCAGTTGTTTCGTTTCGGGTCAACCAAGGTCATTAACTTGGACTTGGTAGGCAAATTGAGTACCTAGGGTCATTAATTTGGACCTAGATACTTGAGTGGATACCTAAAACTGACCAAAACTGATAAAAAGTTGAAAATGGGAAAAAGTTAAAAATTTGAAAATTGAGTTTGGATCGGATGACAATCTGATCGGATGGCCATCCAAGTGGTGGTCAAGGGTTATAAAAGGAGATCAAACAGCTTCAGTCAAACACATTCGTTAGGACCACCATTCGTTACACACTCAAACTCTCTCAATTGTCATTGATCATTTTTCACATTCTTGCATTTCCAAGTTCATAGGATTGTTGGCATACTCAACCTTCACTATGGGAAAGGTAAGTTTACTAATTTTCACTGTTCAATTTTATGTCTTTTTTTTTATGTTTTCGACGACTGTTCATGATTAAATCTTAGATCTAGGCTTTGTTAGGGATCTTTGTTAGAATCTGAACATAGGGTATTATTCATCGGCCTTAGATCTATGAATTTACCAAGCCAACTTCATGGAAAACACATTAGAATTGAACATAGATGATTTGAATGTGTCGGATAGCCGAGGTACATAAAGACAAATTAAACTCAATCTGTTAATTTTTGAGAAAATCTGAACATAGGGTTTTGTTAGTCGGCCAATTTTCTAAGTGAAAATGTGTTCAATTTTGTAAAAACTTGAAATTTTTTTTATCTTTGATTGATTCAAACTGTTTTTCATGAACATTGGATCGAAGGGCAATCCGATCGGATGACCATCCGATCGGAGGGCCATCCGATCCATTGCACATCTTAGTGTTTGAATATTTTTCTAAGTGTTTTGAAATTTTTGATGTTCATCATTTTGTATAATTGGTCATCATGTTTCAAATTTTTACTGTTGTTTCCAATCGAATGGAAATCCGATCGAATGACCATCCGATCGGAGAGTCATCTGATCCAAAAACACACATTCACATGTTGTTTCTCAAAAATGCTCAACTGTTAATCTTTTTGATCGAATGACAATCCGATCGGATGGCCATCTAATCCATATGTACATGTTTGGATTGTTCTGATCTTTATAGGATATAGCACATTCGATCGGATGACCATCTGATCATCAGTACTACATAGAGTGAATGTTTTCAGGTGTTAGAAAATTTTTTGAAAATTTTGAAACTTTTCACTTTTCATTTTTATGTCTCGATATGTGTGTAGATTCTAAGTTGATATTTTTACAAGCAAGAGTGACTGATTGGCATGCAAGTCACAACATTTACTGCATATTAGATGAAAACTATGCAAATATGGAACCATTCAAGGAAATTGTACCATTTTTAAAAGAAAGTAGAATAACTAAGGCTTTGACAGAAAAACATAAATGTTATGAGTCACATCTTAGAAGAAAGAAAAACGAAGCGAGAAGTTTAAGAAGATAAGGGAAAGAGCAGCGGTTCTTGGGTGCAGAAAGTTCGAAAGACCTCCTCCAACTGATCAAACGCCGATAGAATCAGACGAGAACAAGATACCAAGATGGGATAGGAAAAGAGATGGAGATCCTGAGTACAGGAAGTATTGGAACGAGATTGTAAGGCCTCTAAGGCGAAAAATGTTAGAAGAGAGAGCAGAGGCCAGGAGACAGAAAGTTAAAGCTAGCAGGCGCAGCAGGAAGACGCAATAAAGACTATGCAGGAAGGAAGACTACAGCTACATCCAAAGGGGAGTCTGTTAGTGCATTATGTCTGTAGCTTCCGTCTGTATCGAGTCTATATTTAGTCATGTATGTGTCATTGTACAGTTTTGTATGTATGTATTTTGTATCTAGACAAAATGGGAGACAGAACGTTAATTGTTATAGGTGATCCAGTCGGATGACACCACCTCTCCCAGATTCCCTATAAGTAGGAGGGTAGGGGTCATTGTTTAGAACCTTTTGCCATTTTGTCAAGCGAAGATCTGTCCAGTTGTCATCAGGATCTTTGTACTTTCACATTACTCAATGAAATTGGATATGTTTATCGTTGACTTCGTTGTTGATGATTCTCTGACGATGCTTAGGGATTCCGCACGTCAGTATTGATCCATTCGTACCACGTTCTTCATCTTAGAGAGAACCGACTCCTGCACGAGTGGCACTCACACAATAAAAGAAAAGAAAAGATACAAAAAGGAAAACGATTGAAAATCATATAAAAATATGTTCAAATTTGGCTTAAATTTCAAGTTTAAGAAGTTTAAATGTAAGGGTAATAAACAAAATATAAAAATACAATGAAAATATTTTATAGCCGAACATGAACGAACGTAAACGGACAAACATGAACGAATGAGCACTAACGAACGTAAACGAACGAACATAAGTGTACAAACATAAACGAACACCTTACCAAACATTGACGAACACAATTGAATGAATGCGACATCTGTTTATGTTTGTTCAGCTAATTAATCGAACGAAAATTCTTGTTTAAGTTTGTTCGTTTATTAAACGAACGAGCGTAACCAAACTTTCCAGTCAAACAACTAATGAAATGTCCATTGAATGTTCGGTTTATTTAAAAAAATGTGATAGTTCTAATATCATGAGAAGTGTAAACAAGTTTTATTATTTAAAAATTATAGTGTGTTATTATTATTATAATAAAAAGTAATTTAAAAAAAAAAAAAACCTTAAGTAAAATGTCATTTTCTTCCCTGAGCGGAGTTTTTTAGCCAGGGTTACTGTAATAACATGTTTCGAAAATGTAAGGGAAGAAAATGATAAAATTTGAAATTTGGCCTAAAATGAAAAAAATAGACAAACTAAGGACGTAAATGACAGTTAACTCTTATTTTCTCCGAAAATAGTCCGTAAAAGACCCAAGAGAAGTTAATAATTATTCAATATATTATATATCACTCAGTTAACTCTTCCAACGAAAATTATATCATTTAATTTATATTTACATCTTTAAAGTAAACTCACATGTTTTCGTCAATCTTTGCTCTACATAAAGGGCATGTTAATAAACTTTATTGTTATGTGAAGCCCACAGTAGCAAAGATTCATGACACAATGTGAAGCGCACTGTAGCAAAGATTCATGACACAAAATGTGTATTCTACGACCAGGATTTTGGATACAAATATACAATAAAATGTTTGTTGACATATCACTGGTGTCGGTGTGTATTACTATTTCCATACTATAAATTAACAACATTTATGTGCTTCATGTTGTTGTACCCTATATTATATTTAGGGAGTATTTCAAAAAAGTTTTTAGTATTTTCACTTCTAACCTAAAACATTTGATCTTTGCAATTTAACCTCTTTGGTTTTTTTACTTTTAACACAAAGCTTTTCACTTTTTTCAATTTAACCCCAACACTTTTTTACTTTCAACTTTGGCCCCCATAGTTTTCATCTTTCGCAAGTTTTTTGTTTTACGTTTCATTCAAAATTTTGCGAGTTAACACGCCGGAACGTGCGTGTGAGGTTCAAATTTTTTCGTCTATTTTTTCCCATTTGAGAAATTCGTCGCAACACGCTGGTCCTAGATCGAATTAGGTATTTTTCTATGTTTTACGTTTTAGCCTAAATTTGTCACATTAACACGCCGCAACCGGTGTGCATGACTGCGTGGTTCAACGATTTTACATTTGCTTTTCATTTAGTTTTATTTTTCTCCTTTTCTATTTATTTTGTTTTTACGAGTTTTTCGGCATTGGTCGTTGATAGTGGTGTGACATTGGTGCTACTTTGTATGGTTTTACACCCCCGATCGCAACGCGGGGGCCTTAATAATAGTTTTAAAACAAATAGAACAATGCTATACATAAATTAAAAAAAAAAAATTCTCGGTTTTAAGGTATAGTTTTATTTTAAATAACAAAACATATAAAAGCTAAATGCAGGGCCGACCTGAAGGGGTTGCGGGGTGGGCGACGGCACAAGGCACAAACCATTCGAGGGCCTAAATATTTTTAAGTTTGTATCGAATTTACGCTGTATAAGATAGAATATATGTGCACTGAATCAAGAGATAACATAAATTGTACTAGTGGTTACTGTCTTGCTTAAACAATAAGGAGCCATAGGTTCTAATCCTGTCGTCTCCAAATTCTTTATGTTAGCTTATTTAGAGCCCGAATTTTTTATCTTACCCATGACCAAAATGTTTTTTTATGATTTTTGAAAACGGTCCCGGCTAAATGGGTTATACACTATTTTTACATAGATTTAACGAAAAAAGAAATCAAACATGGAGGTGTGGTAAAAAACCAGATCACTTTTCAACCACTTTTTACTTTCTTATATTTTTATTCTTAATATAGCCCCAATCTTATCCATAGAAATAATATGATCAACGGCCTAAATCACTTCGTATTTTTCTCAAGTAAATTCACATTTGGGTTTCCTTCAAAATTGGTGTATAGGTATTATGCCTAATGGAGATTGATATAATCGGGTGCTTTTGCTGATGACACGATAATACTTCAGTGGTACGTCAGTAATCCAAATTTGCCGTTCAAACAAAAAAAATCACATTTGTGTTTGATTCGAACTGTGTGTGAGTAGTAGTAGTAGTTACTAGTTAGTGTGTGTATATTTGATTTGTTTGTCTGACTTCGACTACCTAACTGTGCACAGCTTGTATATAAAGGATTACAACATGAGGGGATGGAGTGTCATAAGTTGTTAACAACAAACAAAAAAAAAACAGGGATAAGAGTTGTGTGAAAATGGGTTCTGAGGATAACTTTACTTATGCAATGGAATTGATCCACGCCACAACATTGTCCATGGTGTTGGTTAATACAGTCAAGCTCAAGGTACTAGAGACTATAGCCAAGGAGGGACCGGATGCCCGACTCTCTGGTCGGGATATTGCGTCTCGTTTATCAATCCCCAACCAAGATGCCCCTGACATGATTGACCGGATGCTTCGTTTGCTCGCGACCCACTCGATTGTCACTTGCACCGAAGGGGTCCATGAATCAAAGCCTGTTCGAGTGTATGGACTCACCCCAGTTGGTAAATACTTCATCCCGAACGAAGAGGGGATATCCTTAGGTCCCTTTGCGCAGTTGATTCAAGATAAAGTATTTGTCGATAGTTGGTAAGTTTAGTCATATCATCTATTTATATCATCTACGTATCATAACTTTATATAATGATTTCTATATAAAAAAATCATAGCAGTTATAAGAATGCAAAAAACGAATACTTGATGTTTCAAAGTATGAATATTTTTCTCTAAGTTATGTTAAATACAATAGTTTTTTTTTTTTTTTCATAACATAGCAGGTTAAGGAAAACTCCATTTTTGTGGTATAAACTTTCTATATAATTTGTTTGCTAAAATATATTTTAATTATAAACTTATGAAAATAATCTCACGTATATAATCCTATAACTAGTGGAATTACCCGGACTTCGCAACGGGTTTTCGACCGGTATGAGTTCGGTTCGGTATGGTATTTCCATCCGAGATAGCATCCGAAAGACATATGCTCAAGAGGATATCGATATATGTTTTATATTGATCGAAAACTATAAAAATGAATAACTGGTATTGATATTGTTCCACATGTATCGGTTCGATTGGTTAGGTGCTCCTATCATACCGACACTCGCTTTAACTTACATTACCAAAAGAAATACTTTATTTGCGAATAAAACTCCGTTTTCGACGAATTTTAGACTGACGTGTTCTGAAAACATAAAAAAATACAATACTGGTACCGATGTTTATATTTGACCCGTTCGAATATAACTTTTATTGAATCTTAGAAAAATAAGCACGCCATAACAATATATTCAAAATTTTATAAAACATTATATCGTATTGCTAAAATAACGAAAAAACGTAAGCTTTGAGGATATCTATATTTGTGCTTTAATCATTTGTATATTACTATCCACAAGTCAGGTTTAAGTAAAATTTATATCAAGACGTGTACATGGAATTTTATAAAATATCATAATTTAAAATTTATAGGCGAAAAATATATTTTGTTGAAAAGTAATTATAGTTATAAGTGAAAAGATAGTATGTTCAAAAATAATTATAATAATAAGAGTAAACAGCCGAAATGGTCCCTGAGATTTGGTCACTTTTAACACTTTAATCCAAAACTCAAACCTTTTGAATCCGGGTCCCTATTGTTTCAATTTTGTTGCTATTTTCATCCAAAATCAAAATCTGGTTAGATTTTTCAGTTAACATCCAGTTTTTTTGTCTTTTTCACCCCTTTTAATGAAGGGCAAAATGGTCTTTTAACGTTTTATTATAACAAATTAAAAAAATCCGACAATTTTTCCCTTCATTAAAAGGGAGGAAAAAGACAAAAAAACTGGGTATTAACTGAAAAATCTAACCAGATTTTGCTTTAGAATGAAAATGACAATAAAATTGAAACCACAGGGACCGAGATTCAAAAGGTTTGAGTTTTAAACTAAAGTGATCAAATCTCAGGAACTATTTTGGTAGTTTACTCTTATATGAATTTAATCGTTAAGTGGAGTTAACTCTTTTGATAGAGACATGTAGGTCTGCAATTCAAGTCTGGAACAAATTTTATGTAGTTTAGAATAACTGATGTGTTGAAGGAGTAACGTTTGTTGTTAAAAAATATATGAATCCAATTCTTCTATTTTTATAGATTTATAAATAATCTTGTAATTGTAAATATAGTTTTTTTTTCCTCAACGTTAGGCTATTTTGTTACTAAAAACTGACATAACCACTATATTGTTTATGTATGCAAGGATTATTGCTCTCTAGTCTCTACAATCTCATCAAAAGATATTCTCGTTTGTTTTAATATACTTAACGTAACATATATATTATTAAACTTGTTTTTTAGTTATCTGAAGAGGGTGAAAAGGGCACCCATCTAGTAATCTATTTGAACCCATGAACTAATCAATAGGAAAAATGTTATCTCATTTAAACCCACGCTAATCCATTTCAACCTTGAAAGGAGGGGGCGTCTTTCTAGTTGAACTCACTATCAATTTCAACTACGTTTGATAGAGGAGGTTTTGAAATTTGTACCAATGGGATGGTGGTACATTGACAAAGGCAAAACCTTTAAATACCTACGTTTGATAGAGGAGGTCTTGGGTTCAAGTCTTACAGACGATATGGATTAAAAAAAATTGCTGTTCAAAAAAACAAAATATTGAAACTTGTGCCACATCACATCCCATAATCCATCTAGCGTTGGTTTATGAACCCGGAGTTGATCCCGCTATCCCATCCCATGGCGTGTTTCCATGGAACATGTCGAACCCGTTGATGCCATTTAGTGAGTGCCCCGGGTACCCTAAATAAAGCTTATATAATTAAGCGGAAAATACAATGATAATAAATAGTTATATGTGTTTCGAAAGTTTATGACAAAAAAAATCAGTCACATACCTAGCCTCTTTTTTAAACTAGAAAAAATAGTGATGTTTTTAACTGCTTTACTTCTACTGAAATGCAACGTTATTTCATGTTTATGTAACAAGGTTTGAACTTGAAGATGCAGTACTTAATGGAGGTGTTCCGTTTGACAAGGTTCATGGAGCACATTCATTTGAATATCCAGCACTAGATGCTAGGTTCAATAAGGTTTTCAATCAAGCTATGTTGAATCATACCACTATTTTAATGAAGGAAATTCTAGAGCATTATCGAGGTTTCGACAACCTTGAACGTGTGGTTGATGTCGGAGGTGGTTTAGGACACACTCTTGCTATGATAATATCGAAGCATCCTAACATTAAGGGTATTAATTTCGATTTGCCACATGTGACTCAACATGCGCAGCTCTATGAAGGTACACATGTTATATGTTTCATTACTACTACTGGCTACATTTGTCATTTGCACATATTTTTTACGTCTTTTTGAAATTTGTAGGAAAAATTTAACTAACTATCACTTATAAACATGTCCAAGACAGTTACGTTTATAAGGTTTCTAGGTCTAAGCAAACATATATATATACACATATATATAGGAGAAGGATCCGTTAGAAACCACCCTTTATTGCGAGAACCGCGAGAACCAAGTGTTAACACAACCAAAAAATACATAAAAAAATAAAAAAACACTCAAAAAAATTTTTTTTTACTATTTTTTTATAAAAAAAATCGCTATATTTCGTCACAAAAAAAAAACAATTTTTTTTCGAGTAACAATTATCTATGCACATGTGCATAGGTATCATTTCTTTGACAAATTCCGTAATACATTACTAATATCAGACAATTGCACTTTCATTTACAGTACCATTCATAATACACTACTTTTTACATTAACAATATTAGAAATGCACATGTGCATCTATATGTATGAACTTGTTATAACATTAACAACACTAGAAATGCACATGTGCATCTATATGTATGAACATCTTATAACGTGTTTTGGTACACCACTTTGAATACACTTTCTCTTTCATCTATCATACCATCCATAATACACTATCATTACCTCCTACCATCCGTAATACAATACCATTGCCTCCTACCATCCATAATACAATACTATTACCAATATTTTACTTTATTACATGTACATCAACACCCTTTATACCATCCAAACAAAATATTACATCATAAAGTGACAAATATAATCAAACGATCAACCACTAGATATAACTAACCAAAACACATGTATATGGGCCTACTTCATCATTTAAAATCACAAAATTTTTGTACCAAAACACGTTGTATGATGTTTATACATAATGATGCACATGTGCATTCTTAATATTGGTAATGTAAAAAGTAGTGTATTACGAATTGTAATGTAAATGAAAGTGCATTTTTCGACTACTAGTAATATATTACGGAATTTGTCCAAGAAATGATACATATGCACATATGCATCCATAACTGTTACTCGAAATTTTTTTTTTTTTTTTGTGGTAACAAAATATAGCGATTTTTATTATAAAAATATTAAAAAAATTGTGTGTTTTTTAGATTTTTTTAGGTATTTTTTTTGTGTTCACATTGATTCTCGCGGTTCTCGCAATAAAGGGTGTAAGCATTGATTCTCGCGGTTCACATTGATTCTCACATTTTTTTTGTGTTCACATATGTGTATATATATATATATATATATATATATATATATAGGAGAAAGATCTGTTAGGAACCACCCTTTATTGCGAGAACCGCGAGAACCAATGTGAACACAACAAAAAAATACCTAAAAAACACACAATTTTTTTTTTTTTTTTAATATTTTTACTTAAAATTCGCTATATACGCCCCGCTTGCGGTATGCTCATATAATGTATATATGCGTGGGCGCTCGGGGGGCAAAAGTGAAAGTGCACTAATTTTAACGTTATTTTACTAATTTCGTGAAAATAACGTTAAAAGAGGGGGACGGTTAATCATGCATCATGTGGTGGCGTTGATAGCCAAAAGACAAGGGGGTGCATGCACTAATCGGCGTTTGTCTCAATTGCTGAGTGTTATGTGCCTTATGTCCAAGGCTTGATGCAAAACCACAATCGAGCCGGGGGTCTCATTGGAAGCAGCCTCTCTATTCCTACGGGGTAGAGGTAAGGCTGTCTACATCTCACCCTCCTCAGACCCTACCTTAGCTTTGCTATTGGTGGGATATACTGAGTATGATGATGATGATGATGATGATGATGACTTAAAATTCGCTATATTTTGTTATTAAAAAAAAATTTGGATACTAAAAGTAGCGATTTTTAAGTAAAAAAATATTTAATTTAATTTTTTTTGTGTTTTTTAGATTTTTGGGGGTTTAGTTTTTATCATTTAACTTGGGTGCGGGGTGGGGGGGGTTAGGTTTTTTTAGATTATTTTGTTGTGTTCAAATTGGTTCTCACGATTCTCACAATAAAGGTGGTTCTCAAATGAATCTTACTCTCTATATATATATATATATGTATGTATGTATAGAGGAAAAACCTGTTTGAGTTCAAAAAACCCAAGAAACTCAACGGATAGACCACATGTTGCCACGTGTTACAACCTTTTTCAGAATTCTGACATGTAGCAACTTTTGTCAGGTGAGAAAAAGTTAGTATGTTACACCTCTTTTGCTGTTTACGTAGATGTAACATCACATGTTACATTTTTTTTTCAATAGCAAATTTTGCAGGTTTTACGAAGTGTAACATTTTCGAACTTAAAATTTACGAGTTTTCAATGTGTAGTGCATGTAAAAAATATATTACATGTTTTTTTATAAAAAAAAATTAGTGTAACAGACAAGGCTGCTTACATGTTAGTGTGTCAGACAGAAAAGTGAAAAAAACAAAAACTGTTATACGTACTTTTGTCAGTCTGTAACACGTTTCTGAAAAGTTACTTTATGTAATATCCATCAACCATAGGATTTCTAGATGTATGATGGAGACTGAGTTTCTTATGTTTTTTGAACTAATAAGTGTTCTTAGTAAGGTACGTGCACGTTGCAGCAGAATCACAACACTTAGGTAATGTTTTCATAAAAGGAGGGGAGATCTAACCGGGGGACTTGAACTTTCACTTAAATTGCACCTTTGCCAATAGCTTTACACATGCCAGATAAATAATAATTTGACATAAAAAGTATTAAGTACGTATAAAATCCATTGTTGCATCTCAATAAACGTACATACAAATACCACCATTCTTCATCATCACCTTGATAATTGGTAAGGAAGTATCATTAATTCATATAAAGTAATAGAAGTTAACTTTTTTTTTTTGAACGGCCGACAGAAAATTTTTATTCATTGCAGCAAGATGCTACCACCATAATTACAACCAAATTTACATATACACCAAAGTCAGGAAACGTTTCACCAAATCAAAATAAAATTACAATGCTTTAACCAAAACAACTAAAACGACACCAATCTTCACATAATAAATGCATCTCCTTTGAGCGATTTTTGACCCATAAGCGGGATATCTTTCTCTCACTTGTGATTGGTTAATATTTGTAATTCAAAAAAATTCCCTTTTTAAATAGTCAAAAAAATTTTCATACTTTCAATCTTTTAATATTTACTTATTTGTACATTCATCTACGACCCAAAATCCACTAGGACTTTAATTATTAGTAACTAATTCTTAAGAAGCGATTCGTCATTCGAGTAGCAGCCGGCCATCAACCACTTATTAAGAATTAGTTACTAATAATTAAAGTCCTAGTGGATTTTGGGTCGTAGATGAATTTACAAATAAGTATATATTAAAAGATTGAAAGTATGAATTTTTTTTTGACTATTTAAAAAGGTTTTTTTTTAATTACAAATATTAACCAATACTGTGGATTTTGGGTCGTAGATGAATTTACAAATAACTTTTGTTGTTGAAAAAAATACTCTTTGTATATGATCATACATTTTTCTTAACTTTTAATGTTTTAAATATAGCTGGATATCTTTCTCTCACTTGTGTATTGGCAGTACACAAGTGAGAGAAAGATATCCCGCTATATTTAAAACATTAAAAGTTAAGAAAAATGTATGATCATATACAAAGAGTATTTTTTTCAACAACAAAAGTTAACTTAATTTTTATTTTTTATTTTAAAACAATATAAATAAAACATAAAATAGTTGTTTTTTAAGCCACTACATTTGTTTTGTTTTTAATGATGAAGCCATATCTGTAGTTTGGTTAGTGGTCTTAAGTTCAAGTTTTCATAAGTTAATTAAAACCAATTTTAGATTAGGATTTAGAGATCGGAATGAAGAATAAGAAAGATTGGGTTAAGCATCATTTACTTTGTTTTTAGAAATAACTAACAATTTCTTTTCAATTTAGCAAGCGTTCATGGTCATTTACAACAATTCCACTTTAGCAAACACAAAGAATAAGAAACAAAAAATGCTTTGTGAACCCAAAGTAACTTCAATGATATAAGTTAAACACTCTGATAACACTACATTAACACTATATGTGAATATGTTGTACCACTACTTTCCCTTTCAATCTTCTTATTTTTTTTTCTTCTGAAGTTGGATACAAAAGTATTTAGAATTTGTAGGAAAAGATTATGAGGTGTGAAGATGAATGTTAAAAAACACATTACGTATATAAATAGTAATTATAAGAGCAACACTTCGCACAATGTTCACGAGGGAAATTGTTCGCAAGCACAAATGAAACGAAAACAAATTCTTGTCTCATAAACCACCTACTTACTTGTGCACTAAAAAGTAGTAATTTAGTAACCACCATATTAAAAACTACCACTGGGCCACATAGCGGGTGGTTATATACAACATAATGGGTGGTTATATTCAAATTTCAAATTATTTCAAGGGTTTTTAAATTCCCTCCTAAACTCTTAATCTCTTAAACTCTTGAAAGCTCAAATGTATTATAATTAGGGCTCTTCAAATTGCTCGACGCTCGAGACTCGTTCGATACTTGATCGAAAAATGTTTGGAATTTGCTCGTTCGATTATGCTCGATTGAAAGAAGCGTTTGGTTCAGATTGGTTTGGTTTGAAACGAACTGAGCATAAGCAAAGGTCCGCTCAGTTCGGTTCAACTCGGTTGGCTTGAATTATTTTTTAATATATATATACATACATACGTACGTACGTACATACATACATACATACATACATACACATATATATATAGGGTGGGGTTCTAGAGTGAACACTAGTATATTTGTGAACTGAGTGAACAAATCCTAGCCATTGATTTACATCATCAAATCATAAAATACACTAGTATATTTTCATCATATACTAATGTATTTTCATCATCAAATCGTAGCCATTGATTTACACTCGTGTATTGATAATCAAGGGCTAGGATTAGTTCACATATTTTACTATCAAGAGGGTTGTTCGTAAATGAACCAATATGAACACAACAAAAAAATACCTAAAAAAATTAAAAACACATAAAATATTTTTTTAGATCGCTAATTTTCGTCCCTAAAAAAATATTTTTTTAGTGACGAAATTTAGCGAATTTTAATTAGAAGAACTTTTTAGCATTTATTTGTGGGTTTAGCTTTATGGTTTAGTTTTTAGTATTTAGCTTGGGTGGGGGATGGTTAGCTTTTTTAACGTTTTTGTGGGCGGGGGAGGGGGGATTATTTAGGCTTTTTTAGGCTTTTTTTTTTTTTTTTTGCGGGGAGGGGGGGGGGGGGGGGTTTAAGTTTTTTTGGGGTTCTTTTTGGTGAGGTATAGTTTTTTTTTTTTGGGTGGGGTGTTTAGGTTTTTGGGTGGTGGTGGGGTAGGGGTGGGTGTTTAGGTCTTGGGTGGTGGTGGGGTGGGTTTATTTTGTTGTGTTCACACTGGTTCTCGCAATAAGAGTGGTTCTCAAATGAACCATACCCTATATATTTGTATGTATATATTAATAAAATAACTAAAGGGGCATATTAACAATGTTTGGTCTAAGATCCAACTAGAGTGTGAGTTCGTTTGTGGATCGACGTTAACGTTTACGGAGATATCTAGTCCTAATTCGAATGTGCGGAATCCACTAGAAATAGGTAGAAACAAAAGATTTCACAATTTTCTACGTTTTCTATTCAACTCACAGTCCTTGTACAATTTTGACAGGGCATCGCCTCACAGTCCGCTGAATCCCTTCTAACACTCAGTCCACACAGCTATTTATACACATTTACATTCGTGCGGACTAGTGACTCTACCTTCGTGCAAACGTTACTTACATCGTGCGAACCTGCTCATCCGTGCGGATGAGCTACATCCGTACGGATTAACATGTTTTTCAACCTAAACTCATATTTAACATAATCTAGCCCTATTACATCAAGACGAAGGCAACAAACATATACACTAACATAGAGCCCATTTAATTATAGAATTGAAGGCTGACACCAATAGTCCATTGTCTAATAATCCAGAGTAATTGAGTCATAATGTCAAAATACCGAAATGCGAAGCATCGATCAATACTCAATTGTCAACCCGTCATTCAATTCAGAAGTACATAATTCTAAATTAACCCCATATCAACCGTAATTATTCAAATTCTCTGTAGCCAAGATGTCAACTCCCTAAGGTTTTGCTTCAATCGGTTCATTCGATTTCAAATTTCTCATAGATCAAAGGTCTGCTTCAATCGATCGATGATTCATCTTTCCGCTCAGATGATCTCGGTAGAACCAGCTGAGTGTTTTTTCTTTTCCTTGTTATTCGTATATTTATACTTGTGTTCAAATTGGAAACCTTAGGGATGAAAAGTGGACTTTACTCTAAAAACTAACAACCCCATCGTCACTTTTTTATTTGCTATGTGACGCTCGATACTCGCTCGACGTTCGTTCGAAAAATAATCGGATTGAAAGGTGCTCGTTCGACTTTGGCTCGGTTGATAAAACGCCCAGTTCAGTTCGGTTTGGTTTGTAAACGAACCGAGCACAAGTACGAGCAAAGGTCTAATTGGTTCGGTTCGGTTCGTGAACGGCCCTAATTATAATATAGTATATATATATATATTTATTTATTTATTTATACAGGGGAGAGAGTTTATATATATATATATATATATATATATATAGGGTAAGGTTCATGCGAGAACCACCTTTATTGCGAGAACCGCGAGGAACCAATGTGAACACAACCTAAAATAGCTAAAAAAACCTAAAAAAAACTAACCCCCCCCCCCCCCCCCAAAAAAAACCTAAACCCCCCACCCCCCCCCCCCCCAAAAAAAAACCCTAACCCCCCCCCAAGCTAACCCCCCCCCCGCCCCCCCAAGCTAATGCTAAAAACTAAACCCCCCAAAAAACCTACCCCCCCCCCCCCACCCCCACACCCCCCCCCAACCCCAAAAAACCTAAACCACCCCTCCCCCCACCCCCCAAAAACCCTAACCCCCCCCCCCCCCCCCAGCTAAAAAGCTAAAAACTAAACCCAAAAAAAAAAACCTAAAAAAATGTAAAAAAAAACTAAAAAAATAAAAAAAAAATCTAAATTTTTTTTTGATTTTTTTAATATTTTTTATGTTAAAAATCGCTACTTTTAGAAGCCTACGAAAAGTAGCGATTTTGTTATAAAAAATATTAAAAAAAAAAAAAATTTGTGTGATTTTTTAGCTATTTTTTAGGCATTTTTGGTTGCGTTCACATTGGTTCTCGCGGTTCTCGCAATAAGAGGTACGGTATAAAAACCGGATTTTAAAAACATTGTATATAACAATTTTGGCACTTATAATTGTAGATATACATGTTTCCCACTTATGAGGTGTGTACAAAGTTTTAATTAGGCCTAAAATTGTAGAAAAAAAATGCTTTTCTAATAAATGTTTACGTTCTACTCTTGTACGAGGGAATTTGTGTAAAAGATAACCTTATTACTTTTAAATGTAGTTAAAGTTGTGTTATTGTATAGTTTATATATGTGTACATTTTTACAACCATAACCCATGTAAATTGTTAAAATTTGTATACTTATACATGTTTATAAAGATTTGTATACGTATATATGTTTATAAATGCAATCTTATTGTACACTTTTATTTATTTATTTATTTATTTATTTTGACAAATTGATGTTGTTTTATACACTTGCTAAAAACATGTTGAATTGGGAGTGTAAAATGAGATATTGGTTAGTATTTTACCAAAGATTAATTCATATACAATCACTTTAACTACTCTACATGCGATAACTAGTTGGATCAAACAACAAGAAAGCAACAATGTTACATATGCCTATTAGTTGAAAAGTGGTTAGTCGGAGTTCAACAGACCATTCACATTTCGCCCATATATGCTTATATATATGTAAAATAATTGTAGGGATAGATCATGTTGGAGGAGACATGTTTAAAGAGGTTCCTGAAGGTGACGCTATTTTTATGAAGGTAACTTGGCTCAACCCTATTTTTCTAATGGTTAACTCTTACACACATTCTGATCCTACCTCTAAATCTACACCTTATATCCACAATGAGGTTTGAACCCTCAACCAAAACCACATGGGGATGAACTCCTCTCCAACACACCTTGATACCTACGTAAATTTTTTTACTAAACATGTTGCTAAATTGATGTATGGAACAGTGGATTTTACATGATTGGAGTGATGACCATTGCATAAAGTTGCTAAAGAATTGTTATAAAGCTTTGCCAAAAAACGGAAAGGTTATCATCATAGAGGCGATTCTCCCTTTTCTACCGGACACAAGCTCTAGTGTCAAAGTCAATACCCACATGGATGTCTTCATGATGACGCAAAATACAGGTGGAAAAGAGCGCACCGAGGATGAGTTTCTTGCATTAGCTAAAAGTGCTGGATTCAAGGGGATTAAAAAGGAATGTTTTCTTTGCAACTTTTGGGTCATGGAATTCTACAAGTAGATATATATCTAGTTTATAACTTTACATACTCTATGTCTCAACAATAGTTCTTATTTCGTTGTTGTATTAAGGGGACCTAAAAATCCATGATTATAAGTTTTAAAGATGCTTAGGGCACATTAATGATAAAGAAATTAATGAAATTAATGAAATTAAAATGTAGACATGCTTCAGCAGCAAGAATAGAACAAATTAAGGCGGTTACATGGTGGATGAGATTTCGTGTTCAACAATCTAAACTTATAATCAATTATCACTTTACTTATTTTGGATCGTTTTTGTGTCCGTTCGAGTTTTCATCGTAATTAACCGAATAACGCAACCGTACGACCAAATGAACCGACATCCGAGATGTTTTTGAGCACATTTCATGTTCCCTATGCTTTAACATCTTTGTAGAGCCTTGAAAATGGGTTAACGGGGTTTAAACGCGTCAAATATGGCTTAATAGTGTTGCAGGGACCAAAACTGTCAATATTCGAAACTTTCTGGGGCTGGGCATGTGGTGACAACACACCACCACTATCTGGGCTTGCTGTGGCGGCATGCCACCACCCTATCTGGGCAGAAACTCATGTTTCAGCAATGGCAGGTCAATTTTCAGCATTTAACTTGAAGTTTAGGGTCTTTTTTGTAACATTTGCAATACCGTATGGTGGTTTTTGGGCACCCCTAGTATTCCAAAACCATGTGCCTTACATGTACGGTCCAGATCAAAGCTCAATTATCGAGGAACGATCCTAACGGTTCTTCAAACTCTATATAAACCCACCATTTTCACTTCTTCTTCCTCACATTGATCTCAAACTTCTTCTCTAAGTTGAAGCTCTCCTTGTGAAGCTTCAAGCCTGAGAAATTTTGAGTTCAAATCTTCAAGTCTTGGACCTTTTGTAAGTTTCATTCATGCTTGTTCATGTATTTCAAGCATGAAAGTAAAACAGTGTTTGACTTTCTGCTTTGACCTCGATTTGGTCAACCTGAAGTTCATTTGAACTTCGCAATGTGAGCGTAATCACGATGGTCATAGTCCCTTGTGACTATACCTACTGATTACCACATTGATTAGGCGTAGTGACGAGTCATAGTTTCGGTCAAAATGCGTATTTATACGTATTTTGCAACCAAACTATTCTTGGGTATCAAAACCTTTGTTTTGATATCAAACTTGTTTTCTAACTTAGTTAAACATGTTTTAACATGTTTAACTCGTCACTTTTAGTCTTGTGCTTATATAGGGTCGTAAGATAAGCGGTCTAAACAACCGCTTAGACTTTCGAACCCGACCCGTTTGGTCGATCATTAGGATCCGACCAAACACATTTTGTGACCATAGTTGTATAGGGAATAACCTACCGAGGTTATACGTTATGGTCACTTTGTTTAGTTAGTTGTATGATAGGTAGTTTATATGCCTTAGGAAAATGACCAAAATGCCCTTTTTACGCATAATTTCATTTTAAGCATATGTAACCTAAATTTTGACATCTAAACTGATTAGGAAACATTATTAGACATGTTAAGGCATATAATACTTGTCATAGGACTAGTTAGGCGGTCCGAACGCGTTTTACGCGAACGACGCGTTAAAGTAGCGTAAGCTACCTAAACGGGTCATAACGGGTCATAAGCACTTAGGTTAGGTTCCGTTTTAGAATGTAGGCTTTGTTAAACCATATTACATGAGTTCATATACTCATTTGGTTTACGAAACCCCATTCTATCCAATCTCCCGATTTAGGTCCGATTTATTAACATAGTTACCTATATTATGTGCCGTTTGATTTCCGTGATCCCTCAAGCGTTGTTTGATTGTTATTTCAAGATCATTTAGCAATATCAAGTGAGTACATAGTCCCCTATTTTACAGTTTTCAAATATTTTGGGGTGAAACACATGTGCCTACTTGTTACTTTCATGCTTTTATAACATATGCTTGCTATGTTCATATAGTACACGTATAGTACATGATTTCATCATTGTTTTTGCTATGTATGTTTAATTAACATGCTAGTACATTAATTTCATAAACACTTTTGTTTCATATGTTTATTTTAGCATATGTACACATTGATTCACATCACATTCATGCTATGTATGTTCATTTAGCATACTTAGTACATTGTTTTCACATAACATGCTTACATTTGGTATGACATTTGGTTTGTTTAAATGGGACAAAAATACATTCATTAACATTGATCACGCCGCTCGGTAGTAAGTAGTGGTACCATAGGATCTGACAAATCTCATTTCTGGCTTCCTAGGTTTGTTTGGAAGTAGGAAATGACTGAATCCAATATACATAAATTTTGATAAATCTTTAATTTGTTTAAAGGTTTGTCTCCACAGTCGCAAGGCTTGAATGTATGCATTTTAACAATACCGCATAGATGTTTGTATCAGTAAAGCATGCATTTATTTTACAAAACATAACTTTGATTTAAACTATGATTTATTTCAATATCTTGTTTTGTGCATTTTACCTATGGTTTTAGTTGACACATTTCACTTGCCATACATGACATTTGGTTACACATTACATGATTTACATTTGACAATAGACATTGTTTACACATAAACATTTTGACATCGGTTTAAACAAGACATTTTGATGGTTTGTTTGGGTAAGTGATTTAAATAACGAGGCGTGTGTAATATATTAAAAGCATGGTGGATACGCCGCTGGTACTTCCTATATATAAGTGTTTTTATGATATTACATATCGCAACATTATTTAAACCATTTCAATTTAGACATATTACATTTTATACAAAGAACATAACATAACTTCACAAAACATTGTTTTACAAACAACATATCTTATACAAATTCATTTTACTTGGTTATTTATTTAACCACACATCCTTCTTATATATCATCTAGTTTATTATCGATTTTCATATGATTTACAAAGGAAAAACACTTTACAAGGTTCATGACTAACTTTTGTTAAACAATTCTTTAAACTTACAAGTCATGAATCCTAAATCAATAAACCTATGTATCTCACAGGCATATTTATGCTGACGTACCTATTTTCACATGTGTTTTCAGGAGCTGATGCATAGGTTTGGTCAGGATACACTAGGGCGGAGTCGGGCCTTAGTGACTTAAAAGAAGCAAGATTAGTTTAAATAATGTTATGTACTCTTTGTTTCCTTTTGTTTTAAGACAATGTAATCCATTTGTTTATAAATAAAACATAACTTTAAATACCATGGTAGTGAAACAATAATTCTGTTGCTCGACTCCGCGACATTTCCACCGCGGTTTGTTGTTTTACGCGGTCGGGGTGTGACAGAAGAGTTGGTATCAGAGCCAATGGTTATAGGGAATTAGGTTATTAGTAATGCTTTGACCTAGACTATAACTTTTCTAGGACCCCAACACAAGTTATCTTGTGTTTAGATCTTAAAACATACACGTCACCTATCTTTAGGTGATAACCAAAACAAGAACACAATTTTCCAAAACGATTTTTGAAAACCAATCATCTATTCTTAGATGATTTGTTATAAGGTTTTGAACCCTCCAAAATTTTCAAAATGAGTTTGAAAATCAATCATCCATTCTTGAATGATTCTTTTGGCTTAATGCCTTCCAAGTTTTCAAAATCTCGTCAAAGTTTTGAGTCTAAATAATGTGAACATGTGTAATCTGGAAGGGTGGATGCCTGTATCTCGAGTTTTCTGTCTAGGATAGTGTGTTCGTACAAATCCACATAATCGGACCAGTCACTCTTACCTGGGAACTCTTGGGGTGAGTGTCCACTTATAGGCTAAAGCATGTCTTCGAAATACATTATTTTGACCCATTTACTTTGATTAGTTACTGTGTGTCGTTTGTTTGCTTTGTGGTACGGACGAATGACCACCATCTTTGCTTTTGTCGATTTTTGTATCATCTCATCTTTTCATCTTATCATCTCACTCATTTTCTCTCATGTTTCCTCTTTTAGAATGCCTTCTCGACGCGAAAATCAGTTACCTAATGCCGAACTGGCAGCAATCATTCCCAGCAAATGGCTGTTATACTCCCAGACATTGTTGCTCAAGTTAACCAAGCCAACAAGAACAATAATGCTCCATGCAACTTTAAGAGTTTCAATTCGGCTAAACCACTCAAGTTTAGTGGTTCTGAGGGAGCAACTGGACTCCTACAGTGGTTTGAAAGCATTGAGAGTACTTTTCGTCATGTTTAGAGTCCTGATAATCTCAAAGTCGAGTTCGCTTCTAGCGTATTTCAAAAGAGGGCTCTTACTTGGTGGAATGGGGTAATGAGAGACCGTGGTGCTGATGTTGCTTTAGCACAGACCTGGGCAGAGCTTAGGGCTTTAATGATGAGGGAATTCTGTCCTCGTCACGAACAGAGGGCGTTAGAAAGGGAGTTTGATGATTTGAAACAGGATAGTGGTGAACACCGGGCTTATACTGACAGGTATGAGGAGTTGAGTTTGCTTTGTCCCACAATGGTTACCCCACTCGAGAAAGCTATCGAAAGGTACGTCGATGGTTTACCTGACCCCGTGCAAGACATTGTCACTGGTAGCAACCCTACCACAGTTCGTCAGGCAATCGAGTTGGCTGCGACTTTGACTGAGTCGCAAATCAGAAAGGGTAAGCTTCACAGGAAAGGTGACAAGGATAAGAAACAGTCGTCTGATAAGGGTGAGAACAAGAAGGGTAACAAATCAGGGTCTTCGAAGAAGTCTAGGAAGCGTAAGGCTTCCCAAAACTTCGCTGTTACTGCACAACCAAACCAGGCAGCTCCCAACCAGCCCGCACAACCACCCGTAAAGAAACTATATGCTGGTAAGGCACCTCTGTGCAACAGATGTAACAGTCGCAATCAACCCCAGGTTCAGTGTCGTTTCTGTGCTAACTGTGGAAAATCGGGTCATCTTGCCGATGTTTGTCGTTTTGCTCCCAATCAAGCCGCGCATAACCCAGCTCAGCAAGCCGCTCAACCACCTGCTCAACATCAAGCACAAGCTGCACGACCTCACTATCCTCCTGGTTCGTGCTACAATTGTGGGGACCTGACTCATTATCAAAACCAGTGTCCAAGGTTGGCCAACACGAATTAAGCTCAGGCTCGTGGACGAGTCTTTAACATGAATGCAAACGAGGCGCGTGCAGACAATGAGGTGGTCAACGGTAAGATCTTTTTTAACAATCAGTCTGCTTCGGTTCTTTTTTATTCGGGTGCCGATAAGAGTTTTGTGTCATTATCTTTTGAACCATCGCTTTGCACGACTAGAACGAAACTAGGAAAGCCTTTGACAGTAGAGGTAGCTAGTGGTGAACCCGTTGTTCTCGATTCTGTTCTTCGAAATTGCCAGTTAAACCTTAATAACCATCTTTTTCCTATCGACCTCACACCGATGCAACTTGGAAGCTTTGACATTATAGTGGGAATTGATTGGTTAGCCAAGCATCATGCAGAGATAGTTTATTTTGAGAAGATTGTTCGTTTACCTCTTTCAACTAGTAAGATCCTAGAGGTTCGTGGTGAGAAACCTTCTAGTAGTCTCAAACTCATGTCTTGTACTCAGGCTCAGAAGTATCTGCGAAAGAACTATATGGCCTTCTTGGCACATGTTGTAGCGGATAAAGGCAAAGGTAAGTCTATTCAAGATATCCTTGTTGTTCGGGATTATCCTGAAGTGTTTCCTAAAGAGTTACCTGGTTTACCCCCAGCACGTCAAGTTGAGTTTCGTATTGATCTTGTACCTGGTGCTAATCCTATTGCTAGATCTCCGTATCGTCTTGCACCTTCTGAGATGCAAGAATTACCTAAGCAGCTTCAGGAGCTCTCTGATAAAGGTTTTATTCATCCTAGCTTTTCACCTTGGGGTGCTCCCGTTCTTTTTGTCAAGAAGAAGGATGGATCTTTCAGGATGTGCATCGATTACCGTGAGCTTTACAAGCTTACCATCAAGAATCAATATCCCCTACCTCGCATTGATGATCTCTTTGATCAATCACAGGGTGCTACTTGTTTTTCAAAGATTGATCTTCGTTCTGGGTATCATCGACTTCTTGTGCTTGAAGAAGATATTCCCAAGACTGCTTTCCGCACAAGATATGGGCATTATGAGTTCACTGTTATGCCATTCGGTTTGACTAATGCTCCAGCTGTTTTCATGGACTTGATGAATAGGGTTTGTAAACCTTATTTGGATAAGTTCATCATCGTTTTCATTGACGAAATCTTGATTTATTCTAAGACTCGAACCGATCATGAGCAACATCTTCGTCTCACTTTGGAACTCCTAAAAAAAGAACAACTTTTTGCCAAATTCTCCAAGTGCGAATTTTGGCTTAAGGAAGTTCAATTTTTGGGATATATCGTCAACGAACAAGGTATTCATGTAGATCCCTCCAAGATCAACGCGATTAAGGATTGGGATACGCCTACTACACCCACCGAAGTTCGTTCTTTTATTGTTGCCGCTTCATTGAAAACTTCTCAAAGATTGCAGTTCCTTTAACTGTTCTAACTCAGAAGAACAAACCCTTTGATTGGGGATCTAAACAGGAAGAAGCTTTTCTGACCTTGAAACAGAAACTTTGTGATGCACCTATTCTATCTTTACCTGAGGGCAATGATGATTTTGTCGTGTATTGTGATGCATCCAATTTGGGTCTTGGCTGTGTTCTCATGCAAAGGAACAAAGTCATAGCATACGCATCAAGGCAGTTGAAGGTACACGAGAAGAACTACACGACTCATGATCTTGAGTTAGGTGCAGTTGTATTCGCTCTCAAAATCTGGAGACACTATTTGTATGGTACAAAATGTGTGGTTTTCACTGACCACAAAATTCTTCAGCATATCTTTAATCAGAAAGAACTCAACATGAGGCAACGACGATGGGTTGAACTTCTAAACGACTATGACTGCGAAATTCGCTACCATCCTGGTAAGGCGAATGTTGTGGCTGACGCATTGAGTCGTAAAGAACATGTCAAGCTTCATTGTGTTCGTGTTCGATCTGATATTCAAACCCGCATTTCTCAGGCTCAACATACTTGTGTTTCACAAGGTTTGATGGGTAAGGAGTTACCTTATCACATCAAGCCTGATCTTGAACTGAAGGACAATGGATTGTATTATTTCATGGACCGTATGTGAGTCCCAAGTCAAGACAATCTTCGCACCTTGCTTATGGATGAAGCTCATAAGTCTCGTTATTCTATTCACCCTGGTGCAGACAAAATGTATAAGTATCTTCGTACCTAGTATTGGTGGCCTAGTATGAAGAAGGACATTGCCTTATACGTATCCAAATGCCTTACTTGTCTTAAGGTTAAGGCTAAACATCAACATCCCTCTGGATTATTGGAGCAACCAGAGATTCCAGTTTGGAAACGGGAAAACATTGTTATGGATTTTATTACCAGACTTCCCACACACTAAGAAAGGTCATGATGCCATTTGGGTAGTTGTTGATCGTCTTACCAAGTCAGCGTATTTCTTGCCAATCCATGAGAATCTATTTGCCGACAAGCTAGCTAAAATCTATGTGGATGAGATTGTATCCCGACATGGTGTTCCCTTGAACATTATATCTGACAGAGATGCTCGATTCTCGTCTCGTTTTTGGAGGACCATGCAATCTGCTATGGGAACCCAACTTAATTTGAGCACAACTTATCATCCACAAACGGATGGTCAATCTGAAAGAACAATCCAGACATTGGAGGATATGCTTAGAGCTTGTGTGATTGGTTTTGGTGGTAGTTGGGATTCGTATCTTCTGTTGATTGAATTCTCCTACAACAATAGTTATCACTCCAGCATCAACATGGCTCCTTTCAAAGCTTTATATGGTCGAAAATGTCGTTCACCAGTCTGCTAGAATGAGATCGGTGAGGCTCAGCTTACTGGACCTGACCTCATTCTAGAGACAACAAATAAGGTTAAGAAAGTTCGCGATAACCTTCAGACAGCTAGAAGCTGTCAAAAGAGTTACGCGGATCGACAACGCAGGTGATCGCATTCTACTCAAGGTTTCACCTTGGAAAGGTGTGATCAGATTTGGAAAGACAGGAAAACTTGCACCTAGATATGTTGGACCATTCAAGATCGTCGAAAGAATCGGAAAGGTAGCCTACAGACTTGAGTTACCTCCTTAACTTGGAAATGTTCATCCAACCTTTCACGTGTCCAATCTCAAGAAGTGTTTGGCTGATGAGAACCTCCACATACCACTTGATGAAATTCCTGTTGATGACACGATGCACTTTGTTGAGAAGCCTGTGGAAATTATGGACCGTGAAGTCAAATGGCTCAAACACAAGGGCATTCCACTTGTCAAAGTTCGCTGGGAATCTAAACGTGGACCATAATTTACTTGGGAACGTGAAGATCAAATGAAGGCGAAATATCCACATCTATTCTCACAAGTTTCCTCTAAACAAATTTCGGGGCGAAATTTCCACAAGTAGGGGAGACTGTGACATCTGTGCTTGTAATCATTGTACAAACTCTGAATAGTTCAATTATCAATAAAACAATGTGATTTGGCCCCAATTTTTGTTTAATTATGTTTGACATTTTGCACGTTTTGATTTTTGTTCAATTTCAAACTCTATATCACCTTCTGGAAAATTATACGCAAACTGGTGCGAAAACGTAATCAGTTTAACATGAAAAACACTCCGAGACATACACATATGCTTAACATACCTTAAATAACCTTTACATAACTTAGAAATAAGTTTTGTAGGGTTTGGTATGGCAAAACCAAGTTTATTCGATCGTAGGGACTATTTACGTCAAACTGTGAAACTATACCGATTTGTATAATAAAGAACATCCCAGAACATGATTATAAGTTTAACATACCCTAAATATCTTTCACATAGCTTAGAAATAAGCTTTGAGGGGTTCGGTGTACTAAAATAAAGTTTTTTGATCAATAGGGACTAAAAGCGTCAAAAGTGCATAAGTTTGCATTTTCGCGCATATCTTACATTCTGAACATATCCGAACATCCAAAAATTTTGTAATCATTAGAATATCTTATTTTAATGATTGGAATGCAAAAATACCATTCGTCGCTTAATTTGGATCGTTTTTTTTGCGTCCGTTCGAGTTTTCGTCGTAATTAACCAAATAACGCAACATTACGACCAAACGAACCGACATTCAAGATGTTTTTGAGCACCTTTCATGTTCCCTATGCTTTAACATCTTTGTAGAGCCTTGAAAATGGGTTAACGGGGTTTAAACGCGTCAAATATGGCTTAATAGTGTTGTAGGGACCAAAACTGTCAATATTCGAAACTTTCTGGAGCTGGGCATGTGGTGGCACGCCACCACTATCTGGGCTTGCGGTGGCGGCACGCCACCACCCTATCTGGGCAGAAACTCATGTTTCAGCAATGGCAGGTCAATTTTCAGCATTTAACTTGAAGTTTAGGGTCTTTTTTGTAACATTTGCAATACCGTATGATGGTTTTTGGGCACCCCTAGTATTCCAAAACCATGTGCCTTACATGTACGGTCCAGATCAAAGCTCAATTATTGAGGAACGATCCTAACGGTTCTTCAAACTCTATATAAACCCACCATTTGCACTTCTTCTTCCTCACATTTCTTCTCTAAGTTGAAGCTCTCCTTGTGAAGCTTCAAGCCTGAGAAATTTTGAGTTCAAATCTTCAAGTCTTGGACCTTTTGTAAGTTTCCTTCATGCTTGTTCATGTATTTCAAGCATGAAAGTAAAACAGTGTTTGACTTTCTGCTTTGACCTCGATTTGGTCAACACAAAATTCGTTTGAACTTTGCAATGTGAGCGTAATCACGATGGTCATAGTTCCTTGTGACTATACCTACTGATTACCACGTTGATTAGGCGTAGTGACGAGTCATAGTTTTGGTCAAAATGCGTATTTATACGTATTTTGCAACCAAACTATTCTTGGGTATCAAAACCTTTGTTTTGATATCAAACTTGTTTTCTAACTTAGTTAAACATGTTTTAACATGTTTAACTCGTCACTTTTAGTCTTGTGCTTATATAGGGTCGTAAGACAAGCGGTCTAAACAACCGCTTAGACTTTCAAACCCGACCCGTTTGGTCGATCATTAGGATCCGACCAAACACATTTTGTGACCATAGTTGTATAGGGAATAACCTTCCGAGGTTATACCTTATGGTCACTTCGTTTAGTTAGTTGTATGATAGGTAGTTTATATGCCTTAGGAAAATGACCAAAAAGCCCTTTTTACGCATAATTTCATTTTAAGCATATGTAACCTAAATTCTGACATCTAAACTGATTAGTCAACATTATTAGACATGTTAAGGCATATAATACTTGTCATAGGGCTAGTTAGGCGGTCCGAACGCGTTTTACGCGAACGGCGCGTTAAAGTAGCGTAAGCTACCTAAACGGGTCATAACGGGTCATAAGCACTTAGGTTATGTTCCGTTTTAGAATGTAGGCTTTGTTAAACCATATTACATGAGTTCATATACTCGTTTGGTTTACGAAACCCCATTCTATCCAATCTACCGATTTAGGTCCGATTTATTAACATAGTTACCTATATTAGGTGCCGTTTGATTTCCGTGATCCCTCAAGCGTTGTTTGATTGTTATTTCAAGATCATTTAGTAATATCAAGTGAGTACATAGTCCCCTCTTTTACAGTTTTCAAATATTTTGGGGTGAAACACATGTGCCTACTTGTTACTTTCATGCTTTTATAACATATGCTTGCTATGTTCATATAGTACACGTATAGTACATGATTTCATCATTGTTTTTGCTATGTATGTTTAATTAACATGCTAGTACATTAATTTCATAAACACATTTGTTTCATATGTTTATTTTAGCATATGTACACATTGATTCACATCACATTCATGCTATGTATGTTCATTTAGCATACTTAGTACATTGTTTTCACATAACATGCTTACATTTGGTATGACATTTGGTTTGTTTAAATGGGACAAAAATACATTCATTAACATTGATCACGCCGCTTGGTAGTAAGTAGTGGTACCATAGGATCTGACAAATCTCATTTCTGGCTTCATAGGTTTGTTTGGAAGTAGGAAATGACTGAATCCAATATACATAAATTTTGATAAATCTTTAATTTGTTTAAAGGTTTGTCTCAACAGTCGCAATGCTTGAATGTATGCGTTTGAACAATACCGCATAGATGTTTGTATCAGTAAAACATGCATTTATTTTACAAAACATAACTTTGATTTAAACTATGATTTATTTCAATACCTTGTTTTGTGCATTTTACCTATGGTTTTAGTTGACACATTTCACTTGCCATACGTGACATTTGGTTACACATTACATGATTTACATTTGACAATAGACATTGTTTACACATAAACATTTTGACATCGGTTTAAACAAGACATTTTGATGGTTTGTTTGGGTAAGTGATTTAAATAACGAGGCGTGTGTAATATGATAAAAGCATGGTGGATACGTCGCTGGTACTTCCTATATATAAGTGTTTTTATGATATTACATATCACAACATTATTTAAACCATTTCAATTTATACATATTACATTTTATACAAAGAACATAACTTCTCAAAACATTGTTTTACAAACAACATATCTTATATAAATTCATTTTACTTGGTTATTTATTTAACCACACATCCTTCTTATATATCATCTAATTTATTATCGATTTTTATATGATTTACAAAGGAAAAACACTTTACAAGGTTCATGACTAACTTTTGTTAAACAATTCTTTAAACTTACAAGTCATGAATCCTAAATCAATAAACCTATGTATCTCACAGGTATATTTATGCTGACGTACCTATTTTCACATGTGTTTTCAGGAGCTGATGCATGGTCAGGATACACTAGGGCGGACTCGGGCCTTAGTGACTTAAAAGAAGCAAGATTAGTTTAAATAATGTTATGTGCTCTTTGTTTCCTTTTGTTTTAAGACAATGTAATCCATTTGTTTATAAATAAAACATAACTTTAAATACCATGGTTGTGAAACAATAATTCTGTTGCTCGACTCCCCGACGTTTCCGCCGCGGTTTGTTGTTTTACGCGGTCGGGGTGTGACATCAACATTCTTACATCTATTTTTTGTTCAGTTTAATAGTCTTTGTGCAATGGGTGGATCCTAAAAGCTAGTTATCTGGTAAAAGCGAACATAAGTGAATAATTTATTTTTCATTGTTCTGTAGTTTGACAATTAAAGTTTGTTAGTTTGCATAGAGCCCCTTTGTGTTTTTTTCAAAATCATTTGTTCTTTATTTTTTAACCTTTTTTCTTCTATTTCCAAACATTTTTTTATATTGCTTTTTTTTTACAAAATTTAACCGAACATGTTAAATTTTTTTGACACGTATGTCTGTTTTGTTTCTTAAACATAAGTTACGAATGTAATCAACGACGTCCATATTTCGTTTTTTTATGTAAAATACGTATGTCGACGTTTCACGAAAACATTAATTATTCGCATGTACGACGTCTAAAGTCATCAAGGTTATCAACGACGTCTAGATTTTGTTTTTCTTATATAAAGCTATGTGTGTTGACGTTTCCACATTATTTTTATTGTTTTGCGCTATCTCTTTTTGTTGTTATACCAGTGTCGGTGTCGTAATACCAATTAAATTCTAGTTACAACGCACAGGATTAAAATTCTAGCTGTTTTTAAAATCCAGTTGTTTTGGATTCAAAATCTATCTCTTTTTAAAATCTAGTTGTTTTAAATCTAAAATATTTAAATAAATCTCATTAAAACATTTTTTTTAATTCGAACTCAAATTTATCTGAAAGTCAAAAAATTTTAATGGAGCTTTTAATTAATCACATCATGATAATGGATTTTAATTTTTTAAACCTTTATTCAATCAACCATAAATTCTTTAAATGCAAAGAAAGTCACGAGCATACCGTGGTGGGACACTGAATTGTACCAACTGACAATGACAAACAGTAAGTAATGCAATCAATGAACAAACATATAAACACCATATAATTACACCCTGAATTTTTCATGTAATTGTATTATGAACTTCAAATGTTGAAAATGCACATTATGCACCCCAAAATGGTTAAATAATAAAAAGGGGAATTAGAAATGATTTATTCACATGTTGCGTTTGGTGATTCCTTGAAAAATAAAAGCACCAGAAAACAGAGAACTCCAAAAGACGAAGATAGTACCCTAGATATGAAACATAACTCTAAAAATTAATATAAACAAATACCACTAAAAAGATTGGATAACTAAATATATTTGCATTTTCTTTTCGCAACGTACGGTCTTGTGTCATCATGGTTTCCTAAATCCGATAGATCAGGGTGAGATCGAAGACCGTCACCTCGTAGAGGGTTATGAGCTTTCCCAACATTATACCATTATGAATACTTCATGATTAATTTTAAAGTGTGAATTTTATAGAAAATGCTTGATGAAATTGAAAAATTTTGAGTTTGTAGTATTTTATAAAAATTTGATTGTTTAAATTGTTTGTTTTATTAAATTTATATTTATATATATTATTGTTTGATTTATTTAGATTTGTTTATAAAAATGCATATATAGGAAATTGTTTGATTTATTTAAATGTTATATATACATACATAGATAATTGTTTGGTTTATTTAGTTATATGGTGGCGTTGATAGCCAAAAGACAAAGGGGTGCATGCACTAATCGGCGTTTGTCTCAAGTGCTGAGTGTTATGTGCCTTATGTCCAAGGCTTGATGCAAAACCACAATCGAGCCGGGGGTCTCATTGGAAGCAGTCTCTCTATTCCTACGGGGTAGAGGTAAGGCTGTCTACATCTCACCCTCCTCAGACCCTACCTTAGCTTTGCTATTGGTGGGATATACTGAGTATGATGATGATGATGATGAGTTATATATATATATATATATATATATATATTTATATGTATGTATATGTTTTAATAAAAAAAAACAAACATAACCTGAATAAAGTTTTTGTTAAATAATTTGATTAAAAAGACTTTTTAATAAGAAGAAGATAATAAAAATAGTGAAAACCGTGAAGGCCAGGTCTCGAACCCAAGACCTCCAGGTTAACATGTATGCCACCAACTACCGCTGGACCACCTTGCGTCTTATGTTAATAATTCCCTCGATATTAGTTTTAAACACCGATAATAACTGAGCTTTTAAATCCTGGTTGATTGGAAAGCAAAATACTGGAACGAAATCCTTGGGGGCCGTGTCGAACCCGTGAACCCCGTATCTGTGAACAACCATCGTATCACTGTGATACATCGATTTATGATGTTGTTATCGCTTCAGTTTTATCATTAAGTGAATGACATATGATCATCTTCTTCACATGTATACCTACCCCAAAAACTCTAACCCCTTTAATCATAAAAATCAAACACTTCAATGGTTGCTCAGAGAAATTATGATAGGGGTTTTGATTCCCGTGAAATTACGAACAAGATGATGGAGTGGTATGTTTGTGTAGGCATTCCTGAACTGGTGGAGTCCTGGATTCGAATCCCAGCTCAACTTTGTTTTATATTTTTACTCATTTAATTAAGTTTTTTAATTACAATATGGCCCCTCCACTTCCAAACGACACTATCTTATCCCAATATTTAACTAGCTTAATTGTTTAAATTATCAACTTAATTATGCACAATATGCAACTAGAATTTTTTTATAACTTTTAGATGTTTTAATTTATATGAAGTTATTAAACGAAATAAGTAAATAAATAAAAACTAATTGAATAAATAAGTTTTCTTCGTCGATTGTTACGCAAAAACTTTTGGTTAATGAAGGTTCGGATCTGATTTTCACTACGGGTCGGATTTTCGGAGATCCGTTTTTTACGGATGTTAGAGGTACCCGGTACCATTTGCTCATCCCTACATCTCTTCCGGTGAAAATACCTCACAAGTACTTAATTTGTCTTGTCACAATCGAGTTGTCACAATCGAGTTGTCACAATCGAGTTGTCACAACCAGACTTACAATGGCCTCACGTTATCCCTCTAATTACAACGCGCCAAGTGTAGGATGGCAACGAGACTAGTTTGAACGCATATTTATAATCTAAGTATCATATGTGATTATAAAATTGTATCTCATACTCAATCTATATTTATGGGTACCCAATTACTCATTACATGTTGGATATCATTAGTTCTTTTACACTTACTCCTTGGGCATCTAAGTACATTTTCTAATAAATGAGAAAATAAAATAGTTTGTTTCGGGGTATGGTTTATGTAAACAGATATATATGATTTCTTTTCTTTAACCCTATACTTTATAAGTTTATTATTATTATTATTATTATTATTATTATTATTATTATTATTATTATTATTATTATTATTATTGATATTATTATTATTATTATTATTATTACTATTATTATTTATACCTTATAAGTTTATTTAACTATCATTATTATTATACTACAATAATATTTTACGTTTTAGCCTAAATTTGACGAGTTAACATAACACAATTCGTTTGCGTGATTCAACATTCTTACATCTATTTTGTGTTCGGTTTAATAGTCTTTGTGCAATGGGTGGATCCTAAAAGCTAGTTATTTGGTAAAAGCGAACATAAGTGAATAATTTATCTTTCATTGTTTTGTAGTTTGACAACTAAAGTTTGTTAGTTTGCAAAGAGGCCCTTTCTGCTTTTTCAAAATCATTTGTTCTTTGTTTTTTAACTTTTTTTCTTCTATTTCCAAACATTTTTTTATTTTGCTTTTTTTTTTACAAATTTAACCGAACATGTTATGTGACAACTGGCCCAAAACCGGTAATTTCCGTACTATTTTAATTAATATTTATTACCTGCATTTATGTGATTACACGTCAACGTTATGTGCTTATTTGATATACAATTGAATTCATGCACGTTTCATTTAATAACTGGAACATTATACAATACTTTAAGCATTGTGTCTAATTGATTAGTAAGCTCACCAGTTAGACAAGCTGCGTCAGCATGTCTGCAGAAAACCATCAGACAGTAGAATTAGGACTTAGAAGTAGGTCCAACTTCAAAAATACATTGGAAACTAAGTAGGTGAACAAAAGTTAGCATAAACACTTTCCGGAAGCTAAAACAGACACCAAAAAGCACCTAAAACACACTTTAAATGCAGACTTCTGCAGAAATTCAGCAAAAACAACATTTAAACACTAAAGTACTATGCAGAAATAAGCTTTAAATGTCCAGAATAACTTGTAAAGTGTCGGAAATGAAAACTGTCTTAAAAGATACCTCATAACTTACAAAACTGCGCAATTTAGCACTTTAACGAACCGATAACAGAACGAATAACCGGATACTACCCAAAACACCAAAAATAGACTAGAAGCATTGTTTAGTGATATAAAGCTAGTTATGATGCTAGAACACATTAAAAATCATGAAAACACATAAACACACTTAACCTTCCATTTAACCCCTAAACTTACATCTTCCACCCACAACTTCCAAACTTTTACACTTTACCCCCCCCCCATTTGAAACCGGCCCCAAGGTGGCCCCATCATCTTTTTCCATTAAAATATTGAACATGCTAGCTAGATATGGAGCATTATGACTAATGGTTATTGATTTGTTGGAAAGATTATAACTTGAACCTAAGGACTTCATTTCTTCATTATCTTCATTCAACTTTCACCCATTTTCTCCCTTCTTCTTCTTCTTCTTCTTCTTACCTACGGCCAACCACCATCACCATACATGCTCCATTTTCTTCAATAATCAAGCCATTCTAAGGTTAACATAAGGTGTAAGAAGGTGATCCATGAAGGTGTGAAGTGCTAGAAGTTCAAGAACCACTTGGAGGAGCTTTTATCCACTTGATTTCTTCATTCTTCATCTTCATCTTGTTCTTGTCACTTCCCTAGCCACTAGATCTAGTAGTAAGCTTCAAAAACTCTATTTTACTTCATGTTAGTATTATGTACAAGTTACACTTTAAAAGAAACTAAACTTTAAAGTATGAAGACATAAAGATCTAACATAATCTAAAGAAAAACAAGTGTTTTTAGTGATATTTGATGTATGTGATGAAGTTGATGTTGTTGAATCTTGTGTGCATGTGTAGATCTATCATGTTAAAGCTTGTTAGAAGCTTAGATCTAACAAGTTTAAGCATGGATCTTGAAAGATCCATGGTTAAACTTGAAGATTAACTTGAAAAGCCTTTATGTAAACTTGAAAGATGATTTTTAAGTATGTTCTTATGTTCTTGAAGAAACTAAGACTATGCAAAACTAACTTATGAGACTAAACATTCTAAAAAGTTTGTAAAAAGTTCATCAAGAAACTTATTTTTGAAAAGATTCAAGTATCTTAAGCATGGATCTTGAAAGATCCATGGTAAAACTTGAGAATGAACATAAAGATGGTTTTAGAATATGTTTTTCATGGTTTTAAAACCCTAAAACTTGTGAATGGTTTACTTAGTAAAATTAAGTTTCACACAAAGTTTTTAGAATTTAAACAAGAACACTTATTTTTGAAAGATCTTTGTATGTAAAGTGTAGATCTAAAAGACTACACATTTTTAACAAAAAATCAAGTTCATCATAAGGTTTTTCATGGCGAATTTAGTGTATGTTGTTTGTGAAATTTGTTGGAAATTGATTTTGGATGATGAAAAGAAAATAAACACATGTTTTAAAAACATGGAAAACCTCCAGTTTTAGGGGAAACTATGTCAAAATTTTTATAAAATTTTGACACTTAGAAAAATAGAAGTTTTGGTGAAACTTATTCCCCAAAAATTCAACTATAAATATTTACCAAGGTTTCCTAATTTTTATACAAAAATACAAGTAAGAAATAAGGATTCCTTCAAGTATAAAAACAATATTAAGTATGTATATTTTTAGCGAAAAATATATATATTTAGTAGTCACAAGATTATGTGTATTATATGTATTAGTGATGTTAGGAACTTGAAAAATACATTAAATACTCCCAAGGAGTATACTACAAAAATACACATACAAATACTTAAGAAATACAAAATGATACAAGTATACAAAATTACATATAAAAATGATACATGGACAACTACAAAATATATATCAATATACATATATTTTCTACAAAATTAAGGACTTGGACAACTATTGGACTTATTGGACAATTTTATATAATTATGGATTTATACAAAAATTACTACAAGTAATGGAAGAATTATAAAAGTGTGACAAAATATATATAATTCATAAACCTTAAAAATATTATTATTTTTAAGAAATAAAAACTCCGGAAAGTAATAAAATCAAAGAATTGATTTTTGGTAAATAAATATAAATATACAAGTATTTACACTTAAATACTTGTATACTTTCCTAAGTATACTTACACCTAAAAATAATATTGGAAATATTATTTAACAAATTACTTATATTTATTTTTTACAATTAAGTGACATATATTTGGTATAAGTTAAAAATATATTATTTTTAACATGTAATATTTTCAAATCCTACTTACACAAATATATATATTTTTGGGATAAAAAAATATAACAAATACAATATTAAACATAATGTGACATACAAATAAGACACCTTAAATCCAAAAAGTAACTTGTACTTAGAAGTTTACAAGTTAGGTGATTAACATAGTTAGTGTGACAACCCTCACTAAACCAGGTATCCGTATGACTTAATTAATAATTAATTACTGCTTAATTACTGTGCTTGCTTGAACTTGTGGATAAACTGCTACTTGAATACTGATACATGTACTTACTTGCATCATACTTTACTTGCTGTCACTCCATGTTTTGCTTACAGCACCTTTGTGACAACCTTGATGCACCAAAAGCACAGTAGCACAATGAACGGATAACCTATTAAACGTGCTGTCATAACTAGCACCAGGCAGGTACTGCCTCTAAGGCCTGTAAGAGCCTGAGATAGTTTGCTACACTAGTGGTGAGTGTAGGGATATAAGGGTTGTAGAACTGCGTCACTAGGAATAAATTACAGTGACCGGATGTGCCTAAAACGTACTCTAAGTACAAAATTCAGCATTTGGCTAACTAATAAAGTGCCAAAACATGAGGAAAATATTCCCGACACTTTGGAGGAATAAGTTGTGTCACTAAAAATAATAATAACGACACTTTAAAGCTTTGTTAAGCACTTTAACGGATCTCTATCCAACCGAACAACCGGACTTTACCCGGAACATAAAAATATTGTCATCAACACTGTTTTTCTTTTTCTGAGCCAGTTAGGGTCCCTGAATACCCTAACACCCGTCATAATGCATGACACACTAGTAACCGGGTTAATCCCTAAACTAACTAAATTAATCTAACTAATACTTAATGTTTGGTTGAAATCGAACTAGTACCCCCCCCCCCCATCCAACGAATTCGGTCCCCAAGGGGGAACCCCTTGTACTTTTGTGATTATTTAATTCATTAGTGTCTAATATCTAATAGACACATAAACCATTGGTTAAAGATCATATGAAATGTCTATAAGATCAACACTTAGCACACTAATCATTTCCATCTCAACACATCGCAACACAACTCTCTCTCTCTCTCAAGAAGCTCTCGGCCGAACCCCCTTCAACATCCATCAATTTTTCGAGTTTAGTTCAAGCTATTCCAAGATCACACAAGTGTTAAGGATCACCTACATGGAAGCTTGGTGCAATCGGGAGGCGAAGGACCTCACTCTATTGCTTTTATCCACTCATTTTGCGTCAAGATTCTTCCCTAGCCTCGAGCTAGTAGTAAGTTGCTTGAATCACACTCTCGAACTATTTTGAAGTAGTTAAAATGTTATGTAACGGCTAAAACTCGTAAACATACAAGTTGATACATAAAAGTCTACTAAAAATGCTAGTAATGGTGGTCAAAAGCTTGAATGTTGTGTAAATCTTGTAGTATTTGATTTGTGTGGTTATTTAGTCCCGATCTATGTTGTGGTAGCTCGGATCATCGTTTAACCCGGATTGGTCATGATCATGGATTATGACATAAAGCTTGTTTAAGTGTAACAAGGGTTAAGTGATGAAACTCTACCACACATCAAACTTGAACTTGTGTAAAAATGATTTTACTTACGAAATAGTGTTTAAAACTAGTAGATCTACGGATCTACAAGCGGTATTTTCAAAGGACCGAGTGTCGAAGAAACCATATTTTTCTAAAAATGGATTTTACATGAGCAAGAATGATTTTTAGAACACACAAGTGTGTAAACACTTGTGTAGCACTAAGTTTCGACAAAATAACTATCTTTGTAAAAATTGATAAGAAGTTGTAAAGATGGAATTTCTTTAAAAACGGGGTTTTTACGAAACCGGATTGATTTATATAAAGATCCACTAAAAGTAATGGAATTTACTTTATATTCTTGGATAAAACGCAAGTTCATGTAATTTATGCGATATACATATTTATTTACTAGTTTGTTGTTTTGGACATTGTTTTGATTGAATGAAAAGAATGTTGGTTTGATTTATAAAAGAAAATGATACGCTTAAAAGCGTGGCCACCTCCAGTTACAGGGGAAACTCTGGCAAAATTTTTCCAAAAACCTAACACTTAGAAATATTTTCACTATAAGTGTTAGAAATACTTTTCGACTTGTTTTCAAATTATAGATTTCGCCACGACTTTATTTACAAAACATCGGAGGTGGGATTTCACAAAATAAAACTTGGTAAATATATATTTAGTATATATTTTTCATAAAGTCACTTGATATGTGTTTATGATTATTTTGTGAAAATACTAGTATTATTTTTAGGGTAAAAATAATACTATCGAATGTTAATGGATCCAAAATAATACGAACGTCTCTACGATAAATATATAAGTTACACCGATAATTATTATTACCACTCGATCATTAAAACGTAACTTAAGCATTTTAAGAAAATATGACTTAACGCGTATTTTTGTCAAGGTATTATTTTGGGAAAATTTATGTAATAGAAAATATAATATTTTTGAGAAGAATATTTATATTTTGGAGTTAGAAATAAAATATATTTTAAGTGAGACTTAATAATATATTTCGAACACACATGTATTAAATCCCCCATCCTTGGGAAGGAAAATGATTACCAAGTATTTACTAAATGTAAACACGAAATAGTTGTCTAACTATTTCCCAAAAACTTAAACCATAAAGCTAAGGCACGGCCGTCCGTCTAATAGAATTAGTACGTTTACGTCGCCACACAGCTGCTTGATCAGGAGACATACTTGGTAGAGACGCACCACTGTGAGTTCATGTCCCCCTTTTCTCTTAACTGTTTTCAGTTTTCTAAACTGCGGGGGTGAAATACATGTTACTATGATTACGAGTACTTTATACATGGTATGGTTAGCGTAAGGAGGGTTACTACTTAGATCATGTGAGTGGGTAGGCGGGAACTGGAGGCCATTAATCCTCATTGTAGGACCGAGGGACGTAAGTGGTAGATCTATCTGGGTGTAGCGAGCCCAACTCCAGGTCCAACAGTACGGACCTCGGAGTGACTTTGTGCCCAACGCAAAATCCGCTAGGTTTGAGTCTTCCTACTTGCACTTCACACATATCAATGGCCTTGCAAACCATTGGTGATCTTTTTTTCCTTATTTGCTACATACCAGGATTTTTATATATACAAAGGTTTATTTACTCACTTACACATGAACTCGCTCAACATTATTGTTGATTTTTTTCAACTTACATGTATTTCAGGGAATTAAAGGATCTGGCGCGGTATGACACGTTTTTCCCGCTGCACTAGTTACGAGGTCATCCGGGTTTGGGGAATGTGACTCTTTCCTGGACAAGTCACAGTCCTTAAACTGTGTTTATGTCATGTTGATGTTTGTGTTTGTTGAACAATGTCGTTAGGATGTGTTTCCGTTGAGACAATGTTGTTGTATTTGGTTTTTAAAACTTAATTAAATGGATGATCTTGCATGGTTTTATTTCATATAGCTTTGTTATGGTTAAGCTATGGTATTAAGAAGTCACACCAAATTAACCACGCTTCCGCAAAGCCAGGGTGTGATAGCTTGGTATCAGAGCCCTGATCATAGCGAACTAGGATTCCTTCTCGAGTCTAGACTATGATCACTAGGGCTCTCACGAAAACATTTTTTTTATTGCATACCATTTAAGTCCAGATCCAAAACTTTTTACAAATAAATGTTGAGCACATTTATTTATTATTTATAGGCTCAGTCTGAGAGGCTGAGGCTCGGTCTGGAGGACCGAGGCTCGGTCTAGGAGACCGAGGTAGTTGCCTAGTAGGACTAGGGAGAGCAGTCTGAGAGGCTGGGAGAATTTGGCTAGTTGGACTAGGAAGAGCAGTCTGAGAGGCTGGGAGGCTAGTGGGACTAGGAGAATTATTTGATTGCTTACTTGGTGACTAATGTGCTTATCTGATTATATGATTGATTATTTGTACATATTTGTGTTTGTGTTACAGAGACCATGGACTCGACCGGCACTGGTGATTCAGACACCACAGGCCCTAGACCTATAGTATCAGACGACCTAGAGTCTTCAGAGCGCGAGGTTCACACATCCGACGTTACTAGCACAGACGAGGATGACTTTCAGCCCTTTGCGTTACCTGATGGTGCTGATGAGCTCGCTGATGGCCCTTTGGCCGGGGACCTACCACTTGTAGAGATCCCTGCTCCCATACCACTTGCTTCATATCCTGCTTACGATTTGCTTCCCGACGACGATCTGTTTGATGACGAGCCCTTAGAGGATGAGGTTCAGGGCGAGGCCCTTCTTGCTGCTGGAGATCTTTTGTTGATCGCAGATGCTCCCGCTGAGGAGTCACCTGCTCACTCTCCGGTCCCAGACTCTTTCGAGTCTGTGGCCTCCGCACCTTCACACACTCAGAGTGCGCAGCACTTTTCTCACGGTTCAGATCCAGATTGAGCATCCTTTGTTGCCCCTGCTTCTAGCTTTGCTTTCGACCACGATGTTGAGGAGGACTCCGATCCTGTCTTTCCCCCAGGATTCGACCCAGATGAGGATATAGAGTTTATACCCATGGATCAGCCTATGGAGGATCCGGTCGACCCAGTTGATCCCATCGACCCTGAGTTTGATTTTGAGATGGCCTTTGATGATCCCGAGCCTGCCATGGCCCTTGAGCCAGTGGCTGCTCCTGACCCAGTGCTTGAGCATGACCCTGCTCATGCTGGCATGCCTATTGATCCTGTGATTGCTGACCTACCCATTGATGATCACCCTGCTGATGCACCACTACTGGAGGGTGACCATGTTATTGCTGCTGATCATGTTGATCCCCCACTTATCGCTGATGTACCTGCTGACCCTCTTGTTGCACCCCACCTTGACCCTATGCCTGTGCAGATTGATCGAGCACTTTTTGATGCACAGATTGACCCACGAGATGAGCACGCCCAGCATGGGTGGATTCCTGATGATGATGAGGTTCCACCTATTCCCCCTCAGATCACTGATACCCGTCACGTTGATACCTCTTTTACTTTCCCTCAGTTTACACCTCCAGCATGACCTGGAGAGGGTTCTTCGGCCCATCCCTTTGGGCATGTGCCGACGTCTATTCCCGTTATGCCACAGTTTTCACCTGTTTTACCCCCTGTTCCTCCATTTCATGTGACACCTTTTGATCCAGCCAGCGAGCCGTTTCTCCGGACGTCACCTTCTGTTATGCCACCGACCGACCCCTACCATCCTTTCCATATGGGGTATTCTATTGAGGACGTTCTGATGTCGTTTGTTGTCCAGCAGGAGGCGCTCACACGGCGTATTCAGGAGCTCGAGAGAGTTCAGCCACCGCCGTGCCAGTGTCAGGGTCAGACCCACCCTGTTTCTTCGCAGCACTCTCGACCATTATTACCTGACTATGCTGCACGCGTTTTGGCACTTGAGCAGCAGGTTGCTTCTTGGTTGCGTACCCAGAGAGCCATGGAGGAGGACTGGCTCCAGTTGCGTCGTTTGTTCTACACTCACTTTCCCCCTCCTCCACCGCCATCTGTGTAGGGCTCTTCAGTACCGTATGGGTAGACGTTGGTGAGAAGACGGCGAATGCTTTTGACTGCACAGCATTTTTGGAGACTACATTTTGATTCTGACTTTTGTTGATCATGTATATGGGATGTATTGACACTGAATTGATATAGTTTTTGGACTAGGGTGATGTAGCCCTTAGTCGACTGATGTTGTATGACACTGTGATGTACTTGTACGCTTACTATGTGGTCTCAATATATGGCAATCGCAGTATTCTCATCATATTTGATGCTTGATTTGGTTATTTATATTCTATGACATGAGATGTTGTGTGATTGATGTTTGTGACATGGGATGTTGTGTGATAGATATGATTATAACATGAGATGTTATGTACTATTACTATCATAACAAAGCGTATGTATTATAACATGGGATCTTTACTATGGCCTGACCGATGTAAACACATCTTTTAGAAGATGCCGCCGAGACGTCAAACGCCGATGCCTACCAATGAGGCAGAACTCCAACAAGTCATCGCTGCCGCCATCGCGCAATACGCCGCCTCGCAAGGAGGACCCAGCGGAAGCAGCTCAAACAACAATGGCAACAATAATCCACCTCATGGTAATACTAAGTCATTAAGACATACCATGACCTAATTGGATATCTATAGCAATGATGCTAATGCCGATCACATGTTATAATGTATGTGCAGGGTGCACCTACAAGCAGTTTCTAGACTGCAAGCCTGTCAACTTTGATGGCACTGGAGGTGCGGTCGCCTTTGTTCGTTGGGCTGAGAAAACTGAATCTGTACTTCGCATGAGCAAAAGTGCACCAGACCAGCAAGTCACCTACATTTCTGGGCTATTTTTGGATGGAGCCCTATCTTGGTGGAATTTGCAAGTGCAGACACTTGGTGAAGCTGCTGCCTACGCACTAACATGGACCGAACTGAAGGAACTAATGCGCAAAAAGTACTGCTCTCGCGCGGAAATCCAAAGATTGGAAACTGAGTTCTGGCATTTGAAGATGGAAGGTCCGAAAATTGCGGAATATGTTCAAAGGTTTCACGACCTGTCATAGGTGGTACCCTATATGGTCAATCCAGAATTCAAGCGGATTGAACGCTTCATTTGGGGATTAGCTCCTCAAATCATTAGTATGGTAACCTCTTCAAAATTGGCAACAATCACTGAGGCGATCGATCTAAGCGTAGCTCTCACTGAGGAGGCGATCCGCCTAAACAAGTTTTCTGATGTTGAGCAAAGGAAGAAGGAGACTCATGTAGAGTCGTCCGGGGATAACAAAAGGAAATTCTCGAATTTCAAACAAGGCACAAGCAGTGATGGCAGGAAAGGAGAACCAATCGCACCGGTTCAAGCTATGACTGGTACTAGAAGGAAAGGAAAGGGATATATGGGTGCACATCCCAAGTGTAACTCTTGCCAACGCCATCACCCTGGCTGATGCAGGCCAAAAGTATGTGAAGCTTGTGGAAAGACTGGCCACTTGAAGGATTCTTGTTGGGCCACTGTTGGCCAGGGAGGCCAAGGAGGATTTGGAAACAGAAACAATAACCGGGGTGGAATTGGAAATCGCCCACAAGGAAACAATGGAGGTAATGGGAATCGAGGCAACAATGTGAATCAAGCGGGCGCTGTGAATCATAACCAAAGGAATAACCAAGCTGGAAATGGAGGTGGAAACGGGCAAAGACCTGGATGCTTTAACTGTGGTGATATCGGGCACTTTAAAAGGAACTGCCCAGAATTGAACCGAGCACGTGGAAGGGTTTTCAATATCGAAGCGAGGGAAGCGCGCCAGGACCCCAATGTCGTTACTGGTACGTTCCCTGTGAACCAACGCTATGCATCCGTTTTATTTGATACTGGTGCCGATTATAGCTTCGTATCGTTAGAATTTAAGAATATGCTTGGTTTAACCGCTAGTATATTAGATATTCCCTACTCAATCGAATTGGCCAATGGGAAGTTAGTAGAAGCCAATGAAGTTGTCAGAGGCTGTGTGATCGAATTGGGAGAGCGTGAGTTTGCTCTGGATCTACTACCAGTCCAGTTGGGAAGCTTCGACGTGGTGGTAGGAATGGATTGGTTATCAGGCAACAAGGCTGAGATAGTTTGTCACGAAAAGGTTGTTCGTATCCTAACCGAAGAGGGTGAAATAATTGTGGTTCATGGTGAAAAGCGTGATACGCCGTTAAGAATTATCAGCTGCCTGAAAGCACAAAAGTGTTTGCAAAAAGGGTGTGCTGCCTTCCTGGCACACATTGTAGACAAGAAAGCTGCAGAACCGAAGATCAAAGACATCCCTGTCGTGAGGGAGTATCCGGAAGTCTTCCCAGAGGACTTGCCTGGACTGCCACCTCAGAGGCAAGTAGAGTTTCATATCGATTTAGTTCCAGGCGCCGCGCCTGTGGCTAAGGCACCTTATAGACTTGCCCCGTCTGAGATGCAAGAATTGTCGACACAACTTCAAGAGTTGTTAGAAAAGGGATTTATCCGACCAAGATTCTCGCCTTGGGGAGCTCCGGTCCTGTTTGTCAAGAAGAAGGACGGTAGTTTTCGTATGTGCATCGACTACAGAGAATTGAACAAGCTGACGATCAAGAATAGATATCCTCTACCAAGAATCGATGATCTATTCGACCAACTGCAAGGTTCAAGATTTTATTCAAAGATCGATCTTCGATCTGGATGCCATCAGTTAAGGATACAAGAGGAGAGTATCCCGAAGACAGCCTTCAGAACTCGATATGGACACTACGAGTTCCTTGTTATGCCGTTTGGATTGACAAACGCACCTGCGGTCTTTATGGACTTGATGAATAGAGTATGCAAGCCGTACTTGGACAAGTTCGTGATTGTGTTTATCGACGACATCTTGATTTATTCAAGGACGAAGGCTGAGCACGAACAGCACCTAAGAGCTATTTTGGAGTTGCTGAAGAAGGAACAGTTGTATGCCAAGTTCTCTAAGTGCGAGTTTTGGCTACGTGAAGTACAATTTCTTGGACACGTGGTGAACGGAGATGGAATCCATGTTGATCCCACAAAGATCGAAGCGATCAAGAATTGGGAAACGCCAAAGACGCCAACCGAAATTCGACAATTCTTAGGTTTGGCTGGTTACTACCGAAGATTCATTGAGAATTTTTCAAAAATCGCTCAACCATTGATGCTCCTCACGCAGAAAGATAAGAAGTTTGATTGGGGAATCAAACAGGAAGAAGCGTTCCAGATATTGAAGGATAAGCTCTGCAATGCGCCAATCTTAGCACTACCAGAAGGTACAGATGATTTCGTGGTATACTGTGACGCCTCACATCAAGGATTGGGTTGTGTGTTGATGCAACGCCAAAAGGTTATTGCTTACGCATCGCGTCAATTGAAAGTACATGAAAAGAACTATATCACACATGATTTGGAACTTGGCGCAGTGGTTTTTGCATTAAAGATCTGGAGACACTACCTTTATGGTACGAAATGTACAATCTTCACAGATCACAAGAGCCTACAACACATATTCAATCAGAAGGAGCTGAATATGAGGCAGAGACGATGGGTTGAGTTGTTGAATGATTACCACTGCGAGATAAAGTACCACCCAGGGAAGGCGAATGTGGTCGCCGATGCCCTAAGTCGAAAGGAGAGGATCAAGCCCATAAGGGTTAGGGCTTAGGAATGATTATCCAAACCGATCTTTCCTTGCGCATTCGTGCCGCACAGAAAGAAGCTCTTAAGGAAAGAAATCTTGAAGAAGAATATCTCCGTGGGATGGAGAAGCTTTTGGTGCCAAACGAGGAAGGAACGTTATGTTTTGAGAAAAGGATTTGGGTTCCTCTGTTTGGTGGTTTAAGGAAAGTTATTTTTGATGAAGCTCACAAATCGCGGTACTCTATCCATCCAGGAGCGGATAAGATGTACCAAGATCTCAAGGATTACTATTGGTGGCCTAGGATGAAAGGCGATGTTGCTGTTTATGTGAGCAAGTGTCTAACGTGTGCTAAGGTGAAAGCGGAATACCAGAAGCCTTCAGGACTTCTGCAACAACCTGAGATTCCCAAGTGGAAATGGGAACAAATCTCAATGGATTTTATTACAAAGTTGCCAAGAACGCCAAGAGGTCATGACACTATCTGGGTGATAGTTGACCGCCTAACAAAGTCCGCACACTTTCTGCCAATTAAAGAGAAGGATAACACTAGCAAATTGGCTGAAATTTACATGAGAGAGATCGTCGCACGTCATGGAGTGCCTCTCTCGATCATCTCTGATAGAGACGGAAGGTTTTTGTCAAGGATATGGCAATCCTTCCAAGAAGCTTTTGGCTCACAATTAAATCTGAGCATTGCGTTTCATCCGCAAACTGACGGTCAAAGCGAGCGAACGATTCAGACGTTAGAAGATATGCTGAGAGCATGTGTAATGGATTTGGGCGGTAGCTGGGACAAGCATTTGCCTTTGGTCGAATTTTCATACAACAACAGCTACCACACCAGTATTGGAGTCGCGCCATTTGAAGCCCTTTATGGACGCAAGTGCCGATCACCCCTATGCTGGGCTGACGCAGGTGATAGGCAGCTTGTTGGTCCCGAAATCGTCCAAGAGACGACATACAAGATTGCGCAGATTCGAAAACGCATCGAAGCAGCTCGCCACAGACAGAAAGCCTATGCAGATCCAAACTGGAAACATTTAGAATTCCAAGTTAGAGATACGGTTTTATTGAAAGTTTCACCCTGGAAGGGTGTGGCACGCTTCGGAAAGCGTGGGAAGTTAAATCCGCGTTACATTGGCCTTTTCAGAATTTTGGAAAGAATAGGGCTAGTAGCATACAAGCTGGACTTACCTGCCGAGCTAAATGGAGTTCACGATACATTTCATGTATCCAACCTGAAGAAAAGTCCAACTCAAGATACCATTGCCATTCCCACCGACGAGATTCATGTTGACGACACGCTCCATTTCGTTGAAGAACCGGTTGAGGTTATGGATTGGAAAGTAAACAAGACCCGCCGGAGCAGTGTCAAGCTCGTCAAAGTTCGTTGGAATGCCAGACATGGTCCTGAATACACCTGGGAGCGTGAGGACCGGATGAAAGAGAAATACCCCCACCTATTTCCTAAGAACCCTGCATCTACAAGCAGAACTTAAAATTTCGGGACGAAAATTTTCTAACGGGGGGAGAAGGTGACAACCCTCACTAAACCAGGTATCCGTACGACTTAATTAATAACTAATTACTGCTTAATTACTGTGCTTGCTTGAACTTGTGGATAAACTGCCACTTGAATACTGATACATGTACTTACTTGCATCATACTTTACTTGCTGTCACTCCATGTTTTGCTTACAGCACCTTTGTGACAACCTTGATGCACCAAAAGCACAGTAGCACAATGAACGGATAACCTATTAAACGTGCTGTCATAACTAGCACCAGGCAGGTACTGCCTCTAAGGCCTGTAAGAGCCTGAGATAGTTTGCTACACTAGTGGTGAGTGTAGGGATATAAGGGTTGTAGAACTGCGTCACTAGGAATAAATTACAGTGACCGGATGTGCCTAAAACGTACTCTAAGTACAAAATTCAGCATTTGGCTAACTAATAAAGTGCCAAAACATGAGGTAAATATTCCCGACACTTTGGAGGAATAAGTTGTGTCACTAAAAATAATAATAACGACACTTTAAAGCTTTGTTAAGCACTTTAACGGATCTCTATCCAACCGAACAACCGGACTTTACCCGGAACATAAAAATATTGTCATCAACACTGTTTTTCTTTTTCTGAGCCAGTTAGGGTCCCTGAATACCCTAACACCCGTCATAATGCATGACACACTAGTAACCGGGTTAATCCCTAAACTAACTAAATTAATCTAACTAATACTTAATGTTTGGTTGAAATCGAACTAGTACCCCCCCCCCCCATCCAACGAATTCGGTCCCAAGGGGGAACCCCTTGTACTTTTGTGATTATTTAATTCATTAGTGTCTAGTATCTAATAGACACATAAACCATTGGTTAAAGATCATATGAAATGTCTATAAGATCAACACTTAGCACACTAATCATTTCCATCTCAACACATCACAACACAACTCTCCCTCTCTCTCAAGAAGCTCTCGGCCGAACCCCCTTCAACATCCATCAATTTTTCGAGTTTAGTTCAAGCTATTCCAAGATCACACAAGTGTTAAGGATCACCTACAAGGAAGCTTGGTGCAATCGGGAGGCGAAGGACCTCACTCTATTGCTTTTATCCACTCATTTTGCGTCTAGATTCTTCCCTAGCCTCGAGCTAGTAGTAAGTTGCTTGAATCACACTCTCGAACTATTTTGAAGTAGTTAAAATGTTATGTAACGGCTAAAACTCGTAAACATACAAGTTGATACATAAAAGTCTACTAAAAATGCTAGTAATGGTGGTCAAAAGCTTGAATGTTGTGTAAATCTTGTAGTATTTGATTTGTGTGGTTATTTAGTCCCGATCTATGTTGTGGTAGCTCGGATCATCGTTTAACCCGGATTGGTCATGATCATGGATTATGACATAAAGCTTGTTTAAGTGTAACAAGGGTTAAGTGATGAAACTCTACCACACATCAAACTTGAACTTGTGTAAAAATGATTTTACTTACGAAATAGTGTTTAAAACTAGTAGATCTACTGATCTACAAGCGGTATTTTCAAAGGACCGAGTGTCGAAGAAACCATATTTTTCTAAAAATGGATTTTACATGAGCAAGAATGATTTTTAGAACACACAAGTGTGTAAACACTTGTGTAGCACTAAGTTTCGACAAAATAACTATCTTTGTAAAAATTGATAAGAAGTTGTAAAGATGGAATTTCTTTAAAAACGGGGTTTTTACGAAACCGGATTGATTTATATAAAGATCCACTAAAAGTAATGGAATTTACTTTATATTCTTGGATAAAACGCAAGTTCATGTAATTTATGCGATATACATATTTATTTACTAGTTTGTTGTTTTGGACATTGTTTTGATTGAATGAAAAGAATGTTGGTTTGATTTATAAAAGAAAATGATACGCTTAAAAGCGTGGCCACCTCCAGTTACTGGGGAAACTCTGGCGAAATTTTTCCAAAAACCTAACACTTAGAAATATTTTCACTATAAGTGTTAGAAATACTTTTCGACTTGTTTTCAAATTATAGATTTCGCCACGACTTTATTTACAAAACATCGGAGGTGGGATTTCACAAAATAAAACTTGGTAAATATATATTTAGTATATATTTTTTCATAAAGTCACTTGATATGTGTTTATGATTATTTTGTGAAAATACTAGTATTATTTTTAGGGTAAAAATAATACTATCGAATGTTAATGGATCCAAAATAATACGAACGTCTCTACGATAAATATATAAGTTACACCGGTAATTATTATTACCACTCGATCATTAAAACGTAACTTACGCTTTTTAAGAAAATATGACTTAACGCGTATTTTTGTCAAGGTATTATTTTGGGAAAATTTATGTAATAGAAAATATAATATTTTTGAGAAGAATATTTATATTTTCGAGTTAGAAATAAAATATATTTTAAGTGAGACTTAATAATATATTTCGAACACACATGTATTAAATCCCCAATCCTTGGGAAGGAAAATGATTACCAAGTATTTACTAAATGTAAACACGAAATAGTTGTCTAACTATTTCCCAAAAACTTAAACCATAAAGCTAAGGCACGGCCGTCCGTCTAATAGAATTAGTACGTGTAGGTCGCCACACAGCTGCTTGATCAGGAGACATACTTGGTAGAGACGCACCACTGTGAGTTCATGTCCCCCTTTTCTCTTAACTGTTTTCAGTTTTCTAAACTGCGGGGGTGAAATACATGTTACTATGATTACGAGTACTTTATACATGGTATGGTTAGCGTAAGGAGGGTTACTACTTAGATCATGTGAGTGGGTAGGCGGGAACTGGAGGCCATTAATCCTCATTGTAGGACCGAGGGACGTAAGCGGTAGATCTATCTGGGTGTAGCGAGCCCAACTCCAGGTCCAACAGTACGGAACTCGGGGTGACTTTGTGCCCAACGCAAAATCCGCTAGGTTTGAGTCTTCCTACTTGCACTTCACACATATCAATGGCCTTGCAAACCATTGGTGATCTCTTTTTCCTTATTTGCTACATACCAGGATTTTTATATATACAAAGGTTTATTTACTCACTTACACATGAACTCGCTCAACATTATTGTTGATTTTTTTCAACTTACATGTATTTCAGGGAATTAAAGGATCTGGCGCGGTATGACACGTTTTTCCCGCTGCACTAGTTACGAGGTCATCCGGGTTTGGGGAATGTGACTCTTTCCTGGACAAGTCACAGTCCTTAAACTATGTTTATGTCATGTTGATGTTTGTGTTTGTTGAACAATGTCGTTAGGATGTGTTTCCGTTGAGACAATGTTGTTGTATTTGGTTTTTAAAACTTAATTAAATGGATGATCTTGCATGGTTTTATTTCATATAGCTTTGTTATGGTTAAGCTATGGTATTAAGAAGTCACACCAAATTAACCACGCTTCCGCAAAGCCAGGGTGTGACAGTTAGAACATCTATAGGTCACCACACTCGAGTAGCAAAAGCCGGTGCAGCTAGACGCTCAAGACGCAAAGCAGTGAGTTCATGTCCCCACTTTTTAAACGTTTTTACTGTTTTCTAAACTTTGGGGAAAATACATGTACAATTTGGTATGTTTAAACAAAGGGATCATAGATAGATCACGTCACGAATAGGGTATATGTAAGCACCATCAATCTAGTTTAGACCGAAAGAACAAGGGTTAGATCTAACAGGTCCGGGCAGCCTCACTCTCTTGATAACACATGGTCATGGAGTGTCTTGGGTCACAGTCGTAGGGTAAACGATGTCAAAAATCGCCTAGGTTTGGATGCTTCCTATATCGTCACATATGTTAGTGGCCTTGCAAACCTTTAGCGATCTCGATTCCATTTCATTACAATTTACAAACCTACATTTTACAAATTACATACCATGCTTTTACACAATTACAAATATTACATTTTACTCAATCTGCATGAATTCACACCAACTTTTGTCGATGATTTTTAAACTTACATTTATTTCAGGAAATTAGTGGATGATGTTCGCGGGCTCCATTTCAAGATGTTTAGTGTCTAGTCTCCGTTGGCATCTTTTATGGATTTGTTAACTATATCCCACTCCTGTCGCAACCCCCGACCCCTGCCCAGGAGCGGGTGCCGCGAGATCAGATAGATGGTGGTACCGGTGTTTATTAATTTAGCAGCGGAATACATCAGGATTGTAGTTAGGAAATATTTTTTATCAGAGTTAAACACCAAACTTTTTATAATAATAAATCATTGGGATAAAACCAAAGTTCATTTGACAATACATTTGTAGGGATAAACCCTAATTATTGAAAACAAAAACTCCTTTTTATTTAGGTAACTTTTATAGCCACTTTTCCAAGCCTTCAGTGCTCTCTAGCTGACTTCTATTAGCTTTCACATTTTGTTACCTGAAACGCATTTTAATAAGGGTTTATCAGCAAGAAATACTGGCGAGTGCATCCCAGTTTAATCAAAACAGTTTAAATAACTTCCACAGTATTGAGGGCGATTACAATGTTTATATCTACAAAATTACTCATTCAGTACTATCCAAACAGACCTGTGGGTCATATTACTCATTGGCTAACTCTTTGTCCAGTGGTAACGCCTTTCACATTTTGTATACAAAATCCCAACATACCGACAGTAATTGTAGAATACAAAGAATCAATCACTGTTTAAGCATTATTAAAACATTTGAGGTTTTCATAAAAAGATTTACAAAAAGAGAATGACTCACATTGTTGACTTAGGTGATACTACTATAGCTTCCTGGTGTATCTCCTGGTTATTATCTATTAAAATTAAACAATGCACACATGTTAGTAAAATAACCAGAATCACATTAACCGTACAACTCGAGACAGAACTCTGATGACTGAGTCAGATAGAGCCTTAACATGCATTACGGAGTCCTAGATCAATCTGGTGTAACACGAGACAGAACTCCAACAACTGAGTCAGCTAGAGCCTTGACATGCGTTACGGAGCCCTAGATCGATCATGTAGGATAACAGCAGGGTTATAATACTTACAACGAGGCAGAGCTTCGCTTTATAGAGGGGTATTATTCCCGAGTATAATAATAACTATCAGAATTTTGAGAGAGATTTAGAAATTTTGAACGATTTGAAATGAAGCCCGAAGCCTCTATTTATAGGCTTGTCTTATGGCGGCTCGCGGCCCACGAAGACTTCAGCTAACTCTCTCGCGGCCCACGAGAGAGTAGACTAAGGTTTAGGATTGATGGGTCACCGAGTATAGCTTTGCCATGTGTCGACACGTGGCGACTTTGTTTGTCCGGTAAGTTACTGGGCCTCGCGCCCCGCGACACACCAAGCTAACGGGGTCGCGCCCCGCGAGCGACTCCCAGATTTGGTTTTTCTTGTTTTTTTTTATAAATATAAGGGTATTCTGGGTCCGTTTCTCGTGTACAGGGTATATTTTAGGACATCTAGGATCACGTTAAGGGTTCTAGGAGGGTTGTTATATCCTCCTCACCTTGTTTTAGATCTCGTCCTTGAGGTCTACTAGAATAGGTGTAGGTATTTCCTTTGCATTTCTGATTCGAGCTCCCAAGTACTCTGGTCCTCTCTTGGAATCCCATTTCAATTTGACCAAAACTAGTCTCTTGTGTTTGAAATTCTTGATCTTTCTATCTTCAATCTGAATGGGTTTCTCGATAAACTTAAGTTTCTCATTTACCTCTATGTCCTTAAAAGGTATCACTAATGATTCATCTGCTAAACACTTTTTGAGATTGCAAACATGAAACACATCATGTATTCCGGCCATTTCCTCTGGCAGTTGTAGCTGATAGGCTACGGGTCCTATTTTTCTAATAATCTCAAAAGGTCCAACATACCTGGGTCTTAGCTTTTCTCTTTTAACGAATCTCACTACTCCTTTCCATGGAGAAACTTTTAACAATACCTTATCTCCTACTTGAAATTCTAAAGGTTTTCGTCTGTTATCTACATAACTCTTTTGACGATCTCGTGTTGCTTTTAGTCTTTCCTTGACTTGAATTATCTTATCTGTTGTCTCTTGCACTATCTCTAGTCCAGATAATTGTTTTTCTCCGATTTCTGCCCAACAGACCGGAGTTCGGCACTTTCGTCTATAAAGTGATTCAAATGGTGCAGCATTAATGCTAGTATGATAGCTGTTATTATAGGAAAATTCTATTAATGCTAAATGGTCATCCCAATTTCCTCTGAAATCAATTACACAGGCTCTAAGCATATCTTCCATAGTCTGAATTATCCTTTCGCTTTGTCCGTCCGTTTGTGGATGATAAGCTGTGCTTAGATTTAACCTGGTTCCCATTACTTTTTGGAAACTTGTCTAAAAATGAGAAGTAAAATGGCTATCTCTATTAGATACAATAGATAAAGGAATTCCATGTAATGAAACTATTTCATTTACATATAGCTTGGCTAACTGTTCCATACTGAAAGTTTCCTTCATTGGTAAGAAATGAACAGATTTGGTCAATCTGTCTACAATCACCCAGATTGTATCATTTCCTTTTCTTGTCTTGGGTAATTTAGTAACAAAGTCCATTATTATCAATTCCTATTTCCATATTGGCAACTCTAATTGTTGCAATAACCCTGAGGGTTTCTGATGCTCAGCTTTTACTTGTGAACTAGTTAGACATTTAGCAACGTAGTTTGCTATATCCTTTTTCATTCCTATCCACCAGAAATTCTTTCTTAGATCTTGATACATCTTATCACTTCCGGGATGTATCGTATACTTAGACTTATGAGATTCTTCTAGAATTCTGTGGCATAGGTTTCCTTGTTTAGGTATCCATATCCTTTTCTTATGGAACTTCCAAATTCAATCTGTTCCTTCTTCTAATTCTTTAATCATTCCTTTTAACCCTTCAGCATCGTCCTTGAATGTTGTTTCCTATACTTCTCTAATTTGATCATTTAAATCTACTTGTAGATTTAATTTGAGAGAACGTACTCGTTTCGGCTTTTCATGATACTTTCGACTTAAAGCATCAACTACTACATTTGCTTTCCCAGCATGATACTGGATATCACAATCATAATCACTAAGAACTTCCATCCAGCGTCTCTGTCTCATATTTAGTTCATTTTGCCCAAAAATATATCTTAAACTCTTATGATCGGTGATGACAACAAATTTATTTCCATATAAATAGTGTCTCCAAATCTTAAGGGCAAAACTATGGCTCCTACTATGGCTCCTAACTCTAGATCATGGGTTGTATAATTCTCTTCATGTTTCTTAAGTTGTCTAGAGGCATAAGCTATAACCTTTTGATGTTGCCTCAACACACATCCATATCCTAACTTAGACGCATCACAATAGACTGTAAATCTTCAGTTACTTCTAGTAATGACAGTATTGGTGCGTTGGTTAATCTTTGTTTAAGAATCTTAAAGGCTTCTTGCTGTTTTGGTCCCCATTCAAACTTAATTAATTTGCAAGTCAATTTGGTTAAGGGAAAGGCTATCATAGAGAAATCTTGGATAAATCGTCTATAATATCCTGCCAGTCCAAGAAAACTTCTTACTTCTGTTGGCGATTCAGGGACTTTCCATTTGATAATCGCCTCGATCTTTGTGGGATCCACATGAATTCCTTCATGATTAACCAGATGTCCAAGGAATTGCACTTCTTGTAACCAAAATTCACATTTTGAGAATTTAGCATAAAGCTTCTCTTTTCTCAACAATGTCAAAAGTGTATGCAGATGTGCTGCATGTTCCTCTTTGCTCTTAGAGTAAATTAGAATATCATCTATAAAGACAATTATGAATTTATCCAGGTATGGTTTACATATCATGTTCATCATGTCCATAAATGCAGCTGGGGCATTAGTTAAACCAAATGGCATGACGGTAAATTCATAATGACCGTACCTTGTTCTGAGAGCAGTTTTAGGAATGTCCTCTTCCTGTACTTTCAGTTGATGATATCCTGAGCGTAAATCGATCTTAGAAAAGAATCGAGCTCCTTGAAGTTGATCGAACAGATCATCGATTCTCAGTAGTGGGTACCGATTCTTAATCTTAACCTTGTTCAGATTTCGATAATAAATGCACATACGTATCGATCCGTCATTCTTCTTAACAAACAACACCGGTGCTCCCCACGGTGATGAACTTGGTTGTATAAAACCTTTGTCAAGAAGTTCGTCCAATTGTTTCTTCAATTCCTGCATCTCCGTTGGTGCTAAACGGTATGGTGCTTTGGCAATCGGTGTCGTTCCTGGTATCAGGTGAATCCTAAATTCAACATCTCTATCAGACAGTAATCCAGGTAACTCTTTTGGAAAGACGTCTAAAAATTTAGATATCATAGGGATATCTTTTAATTCTTTTCCTTTAGTATTAATGATTACAGAAATAATATATACTGCTCCCCCTTTCCTTTCATAACTTGCAGCTTTCATCACAGAGATGAATTTTGTCAACCTGGTCGGCTTATCTCCTTTGATTGTGATCTTTTCACCACTTGGTGTACTTACTTGTACTGACTTTTGATCACATAAAATACTGGCACAATTGGATACCAACCAATCCATTCCTAATACAACATCGAATCCGGCTAGATTCATTGGATAAAGGTTAGCAAAGAAATGATGGTTCAGGATTTCTATTCTTGCTCCCTGCAAGATTTCACTTATCTTAATGGATTCTCCGTTTGCTGTCTCTACCAGACAATCTTGTTGAAGTTTCGTTAAGGGTTGGTCGAGAAGTTTGTAGAAAGAAGTATTGATAAAACTTTGGTCTGCACCAGAGTCAAATAATACTTTGGCAAATATATTATTAACTAAGAACGTACCGGCAATCACATCCGGAATCATCTTGGCTTCCTCAGCTGTCAGAACAAATACTCTGGCATTTTTCTTAGGTCCTTCAGTTGTCTTAGCCTTGTTGGTTGTTGCTAGAGCTAGTTTCGGACAGTTTGGTTTGATGTGACCAGCCTCCCCACAATTGAAACATATTTTATTGCTAGGTTTTCTCCTACAGTCTTCTTCCTTGTGTCCAGATATTTTGCAAAAGTTTCAGTATATGGAGCATCTTCCAGAGTGTTTTCTTTTGCAATACTTACATTAGGGTGTAGAGGAAAAACCTGTACCTTTCCCATGGTTGGAATTACCATAGCAAAATTCCTGGGTAAGTTTTTGAGCTAAGTTCTTTCTCTGGTTTTCCTCTTGTGTACGCACCAATTCATCAGTCAAGGTATTGGCTAGTTCTACTGCTTCTTCTATGGTTTGTGGTCTAGCTGCCTTGACTACATGTCTAATCTCACTAATTAATCCCCAAATATAACGGGAGATTAACACTTGTTCAGGTGAGGCTAAGGTAGGTACTATCCTAGCATATTCGAAGAATATGCTAGTGTAACCTTTGCAGTCTATCCCAGTCATTCTAAGAATTAGGAACTTATTGGCAATTTGTTCCTTTTAATTAGGAGGACATAATTTTCTTTCAACCATTTCCTTAAAGTTGATCCATTCCATTGTGACAACCCTCACTAAACCAGGTATCCGTACGACTTAATTAATAATTAATTACTGCTTAATTACTGTGCTTGTTTGAGATTACTGATGAACTGCTACTTGAATACTGATACATGTACTTACCTGCATCATACTTTACTTACCGTCACTACATTATTTACATGTTGAACCTTAGTGACACACATGATGCACAAAAAGCACAGTAGCACTATAAACGGATAACCTATTGAACGTGCTGTCATAACTAGCACCAGGCAGGTACTGCCTCTAAGGCCTGTAAGAGCCAGAAATATTTTGCTACACTAGTGGTGAGTGTAGGGATACAAGGGTTGTAGAACTGCGTCTCTAGGAATAAGTTACAATGACTGGATGTGCCTAAAACGTGCTCTAAGCACAAAATTCAGCACTTTACATAATAATTCAGCTTTTAGCTAACTAATAAAGTGCCAAAACATGAGAAAAATATTACTAGACACTTTCCAAAGTGTCAGAAATAAGTTGTGTCACTAAAAAGGGTATTAACGACACTTTAAAGCTTTGTTAACACTTTAACGGATTACTATCCAACCGAACAACCGGACTTTACCCGGAACCTGAAAATATTGTTATTTTCATTATTTATCTTTTTCTGAGCCAGTTAGGGCCCCTGAATACCCTAACACCCATTGTAACGCATGACACACCACTAACCGGGTTAATCACTTAACTTAACTAGATTAACCTAACTATATACTTAACTAATTGTTGGAAATGAACTAGTACCCCCCCCCCCCCCTTAACCAACCGTCCCCATGAGGGGGGACATACCTTGTCCTCTAAAACATTATTATAATCTTATGCCTAATATCTAGTTAGCATAAGATCCAATGGTTAATCACCCTCACTTTGTCTATAAGTTGCTAGCTTAGTCTAACATGATCATCCACTTATCAACATCACACAAACACTACTCTCTCCCTCTCCTAAAGCTCTCGGCCGAACACACCCCACCCCCATCCATCATTTTCGAATTTGTTTCAAGCCATTCCAAGTATCTACAAGTGATAAGGATCGCGTATAAGGAACCTTGGTGCAAACGGAAGGCGAAGGACCTCACTACATTGCTTTTATCCACGCATTTTTCGCATAGATTCTTCCCTAGCCTCGAGCTAGTAGTAAGTTGCTTAAATCACCTTCTGGAACTATTTTAAGATGGTTAATATGATATGTAACGGTTAAAAGTCATGAACATACAAGTTGAAGCTCAAAAGTCTACTTAAAACACTAAAAATGTTGGTTAAAAGCTCATATGTTGTGTAAATCATGTAGTATTTGATTTGTGTGAGTATTTGGACCCGATCTATGTTGTGGTAGCTCGGATCATCATTTAACCCGGGTTGGTCATGATCATGGATCATGACATAAGGTTGTTTTGGAAGTAACAAAGGTTAAATGATGACACTCTACCACACACGAATCATGAACTTGTGTAAAAGTGATTTTACTTGTGAAATAGCGTTTAAAACTAGTAGATCTAAGGATCTACAAGCGGTATTTTCAAAGGACCGAGTGTCAAAGAAATCATGTTTTCTAAAGACGGACCTACACTAACAAGAATGATTTTAGAACACACAAGTGTGTAGACACTTGTGTAACACAAAGTTTTGACGAAAGAACTAGTTTTGTCAAATTTTACAAGAAGTTGTAAAGATGGGATTTCTTTAAAAACGAGGTTTTTACAAAATCGGAATGTCTTATATAAAGATCCACTAAAAGTAATGGGATTTACTTCATAGTTTGGTTAAATCACAAGTTCATGAAATTTATGCGATTTATATATATTTTGACTAGTTTGTGGTTTGAACATTGTTTTGATCGAATAAAAAAATTGTTGAATTGTTTTACAAAAGAAAATGATACGCTTGAAAGCGTGGCCACCTCCAGTTACAGAGGAAACTCTGGCGAAATTTTTCTAGAAACCTAACACTTAGAAATATTTTCACTATAAGTGTTAGAAATACTTTTCGACTTGTTTTCAAATTATAGATTTCGCCACGACTTTAATTACAAAACATCGGAGGTGGGATTTCACAAAATAAAACTTGGTAAATATATATTTAGTATATATTTTTCATAAAGTCACTTGATGTGTGTTTATGATTATTTTGTGAAAACACTAGTATTATTTTAGGGTGAAAATAATACTATCGAATGTTAATGGATCCAAAATAATACGAACGCTTTCACAATAAACATATAAGTTACACCGGTAATTATTATTACCACTCGATCATTAAAACGTAACTTACGCAATTTAAGAAAATATGACTTAACGCGTATTTTTGTCAAGGTATTATTTTGGGAAAATTGAAGTAATAGAAAATATAATATTTTTGAGAAGAATATTTATATTTTGGAGTTAAGTGAGACTTAATAATATATTACGAACACACATGTATTAAATCCCCCATCCTTGGGAAGGAAAATGACTACCAAGTATACAAAAATATAAACACGAAATAGTTGCCTAACTATTTCCCAAAAACTTAAACCTTAAAGCTAAGGCACGGCCGTCCGTCTAATAGAGTTAGTACGTGTAGGTCGTCACACAGCTGCTTGATCAGGAGACATACTTGGTAGAGACGCACCACTGTGAGTTCATGTCCCCCTTTTCTCTTAACTGTTTTCAGTTTTAACTGCGGGGGTGAAATACATGTTACTTTGATTACAAGTACTTTATACATGGTATGGTTAGCGTAAGGAGGTTTACTACTTAGATCATGTGAGTGGGTAGGAGCATTATGAGGCCATTAGTCCTCATGGCAGGACCAAGGTACAGGAGCGGTAGATCTATCTGGGTGTAGCGAGCCCAGCCCCAGGCCAAACTAGAAACGGACCTCGGGGTGACTTTGTGCCCAACGCACATAAATCTGCTAGGTTTGAGTCTCCCTATTTGCACTTCACATATATCAGTGGCCTTGCAAACCATTGGTGATCTCAATTCCCTTATTTGCTACATACCAAGACTATTTTTATACTTACAAAGGTTTATTTACTCACTTACACATGAACTCGCTCAACATTATTGTTGATTTTTCAACTTACATGTATTTCAGGGAATTAAAGGATCTGGCGCGGTATGACACGTTTTCCCGCTGCACTAGTTACGAGGTCATCCGGGTTTAGGGAATGTGACTCTTTCCTGGACAAGTCACAGTCCTTAAACTATGCTTATGTTATGTTGTGTTTATTGAACAATGTTTATGTCGTTAGGATGTGTTTCCGTTAAGACAATGTTGTTGTATTTGGTTTTTAAAACTTAATTAAATGGATGATCTTGCATGATTTTATTTCATATAGCTTTGTTATGGTTAAGCTATGGTATTAAGAAGTCACACCAAATTAACCACGCTTCCGCAAAGCCAGGGTGTGACAGCTTGGTATCAGAGCACTGATCATAGCGAACTAGGATTCTTTCTCGAGTCTAGACTATGATCACTAGGGCTCTCACGAAAACATTTTTACTGCATACCACTTAAGTCCAGATCCAAAACGTTTTTATAAACAAATGTTGCGCACATTTTATTTATTATTTATAGGCTCAGTCTTGGAGGCTGAGGCTCGGTCTTGGAGGCCGAGGCTCGGTCTGGGAGATCGAGGTAGTTGGCTAGTGAGACTAGGAAGAGCAGTCTAAGAGGCTGGGAGAATTTGGCTAGTGGGACTAGGAGAATTTGGCTAGTGGGACTAGGAGAATTGGCTAGTGGGACTAGGAGAATTGGCTAGCGGGAATAGGAAGAGCAGTCTGGGAGGCTGGGAGGCTAGTGGGACTAGGAGAATTATTTGAATGCTTACTTGGTGACTTATGTGATTATTTGATTGTATGATTGACTGTTTGTGCATGTTTGTGTTTATGTTACAGACACCATGGACACCTCTGGCACAGGTGACTCAGACACCACAGGACCTAGACCTATAGTATCAGATGACCTAGAGTCTTCAGAGCATGAGGTCCACACCTCCGACGTTACTAGCACGGACGAGGACGACTTTCAGCCCTTTGCCTTACCTAATGGTGCTGATGAGCTCGCTGATGGCCCTTTGGCCGGGGACCTACCGTTAGTGGAGATCCCTGCTCCCATACCACTTGCTTCTTATCCTGCTTACGATTTGCTTCTCGACGCCGACAATGATGACGACGTCGATCTGTATAATGATGAGCCCTTAGAGGAGGATGTGCAGGGCGAGGCCCTTCTTGCTGCTGGTGATCTCTTGATGATCGCAGATGCTCCCGCCGAGGAGTCACCCGCTCACTCACCGGTCCCAGACTCTTTCGAGTCTGTGGCCTCCGCACCTTCACACACCCAGAGTGCGCATCACTTCTCACATGGATCTGATCCCGACCAGGCATCCTCTGTTGCCCCTATTCCTAGTTTTGCTTTCGACCACGATGATGTGGAGGATTCCGATCCTGTCTTTCCCCCAGGATTCGACTCAGATCAGGATATAGAGTTTATACCCATGGATCAGCCTATGGAGGATCCAGTCGACCCAGTTGACCCAGTTGATCCCATCGACCCTGAGTTTGATTTTGAGATGGCCTTTGATGATCCCGAGCCTGCCATGGCCCTTGAGCCAGTGGCTGCTCCTGACCCGGTGCTTGAGCATGACCCTACTCATGCTGGCATGCCTATTGATCGTGTCATTGCTGACCCACATATTGATGATCACCCAGTGGATGCTCCGTTGTTGGAGGGCGATCATGTCATTGCTGCTGACCTTGTTGATCCCCCACTTATTGCTGATGCACCAGTTGACCCTCTTGTTGCACCTCACCATGATCCTATGTCAGTTCAGTTTGATCGAGCACTTTTGAGGCACAGATTGACCCACGAGATGAGCACGCCCAGCATGGGTGGATTCCTGCTGACGATGAGGTTCCACCTATTCCCCCTCAGATCACTGATACCCGTTACATTGATACCTCTTTTTCATTTCCTCGGTTTACACCTCCAGCGCGACCTGGAGAAGGTTCTTCGGCTCACCCTTTTGGACATATACCGGTATCTATCCCTGCTATACCACCGTCTGCTACTTTTCCCCCTGTTTCTCCATTTCATGTGGCACCTTTTGATCCCACCAGTGAGCCGTTTCTCTGAGCGTCACCTTCTGTTATGCCACCGACCGACCCTTACCATTCTTTCCATATGGGGTATACTATTGAGGACGTTCTGATGTCTTTTGTCGCCCAGCACGAGGCACACACGCAGCGCATTCAGGAGCTTGAGAGAGCCCAGCCGCCGCCGTGCCAGTGTCAGGGTCAGACCCACTCTCCTTTGCAGCACCCTCGACCATTGTTACCTGACTATGCTGCACGCCTTTTGGCACTTGAGCAGCAGGTTGCTTCTTGGTTGCGTACCCAGAGAGCCATGGAGGAGGACTGGATCCATTTGCGTCGCTTGTTTTACACTCACTTTCCCCCTCCTCCACCGCCATCCGTGTAGAGCTCTTCAGTACCGTATGGGTAGACGCTGGTGAGAAGACGGCGATTACTTTTGACTGCACAGCATTTTTGGAGACTACATTATGATTCTGACTTTTGTTGACATGTATATGGGATGTATTGACACTGATTTGATATAGTTTTTGGACTAGGGTGATGTAGCCCTTAGTCGACTGATGTTGCATGACACTGTGATGTACTTGTACGCTTACTATGTGGTCTCAATATATGGCAATCGCAGTAATCTCATCATATTTGATGCTTGATTTGGTTATTTATATTCTATGACATGGGATGTTGTGTGATTGATGTTGTGAGATTGATATTGTGTGATTGATGTTTGTAACATGGAATGTTGTGTGATTGATATGATTATAACATGAGATGTTATGTACTATTACTATCATTATATACGTACGCTACATTATGACCCGACTTCCGTATTATAACATGGGATCTTTACTATGGCCTGACCAACGTAAACCATCTTTTAGAAGATGCCGCCGAAACGTCCAACGCCGATGCCTACCAATGAGGCAGAACTCCAACAAGTCATCGCTGCTGCCATCGCACAATACGCCGCTTCGCAAGGAGGACCCAGCGGAAGCAGCTCAAACAACAATGGCAACAACAATCCACCTCATGGTAATACTGAGTCATTTAGACATACCATGACCTGATTGGATATCTTTAGCAAAGACGCTAATGCCGTTCACATGTTATAATGTATGTGCAGGGTGACCCTACAAGCAGTTTCTAGACTGTAAACCGGTCAACTTTGATGGCACAGGAGGTGCTGTCGCCTTTGTTCGTTGGGCTGAGAAAACTGAATCTGTTCTTCGCATGAGCAAATGCGCACTAGATCAGCAAGTCACCTATATCTCGGGGCTATTCTTGGATGGAGCCCTCTCTTGGTGGAATTTGCAAGTACAGACACTTGGTGAAGCTGCTGCCTACGCGCTAACCTGGACCGAGCTGAAGGAACTTATGCGCAAAAAGTACTGCTCTCGCGCGGAAATCCAAAGATTGGAAACCGAGTTCTGGCATTTGAAAATGGAAGGCCCAAAGATCGCAGAATACGTTCAAAGGTTCCATGACTTATCGCATGTGGTACCCTACATGGTCACTCCGGAGTTCAAGCAGATTGAACATTTCATTTGGGGATTAGCTCCTCAAATCATAAGCATGGTGACCTCATCCAAGCCTGCGACAATTACTGAGGCAATCGATTTGAGCGTGGCTCTCACAGAGGAGGCTATTCGCCTGAACAAGTTCGATGATGCTGAGCCTAAGAAGAAAGAGACTCACGTCGAGTCATCAGGAGGTAACAAACGGAAGTTCTCGAGCTTCAAGCAGGGCGCCAGTGTGGTTGTTAAGAAAGGAGGATCAGGCACGCCAGCTCAGGCTACAGCTGGTAGTGGAAAGAAAGGAAAAGGATATATGGGCACCCAGCCCAAGTGTAATACCTGCCAACGCCACCATACTGGCCATTGTAGTGTGAAAGTATGCGAAGCATGTGGAAAGCCGGGTCACTTGAAGGACACTTGTTGGGCCACTGCTGGCCAGGGAGGCCAGGGAGGATCCGGAAACAGAAATAACAACCAAGGTGGGAATGGAAATCGCCCACAAGGAAACCATGGAGGTAATGGGAATCGAGGCAACAATGCTAACCAAGCGGGCGTCGTGAATCACAACCAAAGGAATAATCAAGCTGGAAATGGAGGTGGAAAAGGGCAAAGACTTGGATGCTTTAACTGTGGTGATATCGGGCACTTTAAGAGGAACTGCCCAGAGTTAAACCAAGCCCGTGGAAGAGCGTTTAATATTGAAGCAAGGGAGGCGCGCCAGGATCCCAATATTGTCACTGGTACGTTCCCTGTAAACCAACGCTATGCATCCGTTTTATTTGATACTGGCGCCGATTATAGCTTCGTATCGTTAGAATTTAAGAATATGCTTGGTTTAGCCGCTAATAAGTTAAATATCCCCTACTCAATCGAATTGGCTAATGGGAAGTTAGTAGAAGCCAATGAAGTAATCAGAGGTTGTGTGATCGAATTGGGAGAGCGTGAGTTTGCTTTGGATCTACTACCAGTCCAATTGGGAAGCTTCGACGTGGTGGTAGGAATGGATTGGTTATCAAGCAACAAGGCAGAAATAGTTTGTCACGAAAAGGTCGTTCGTATCCCAACCGAAGATGGCGAAACAATTGTGGTTCACGGGGAGAAGCGTGAGACGCCGTTAAGGATTATCAGCTGCCTGAAAGCGCGAAAGTGTTTGCAGAAGGGATGTGTTGCCTTCCTGGCACACATTGTGGATAAGAAGGCTGCTGAGCCGAGAATAGAAGACATCCCTGTCGTGAGGGAATATCCAGAAGTCTTCCCAGAGGACTTACCTGGACTGCCACCTCAGAGACAAGTAGAGTTCCGCATTGACTTAGTTCCAGGCGCCGCGCCTGTGGCTAAGGCACCTTATAGACTTGCTCCGTCTGAGATGCAGGAACTGTCGACCCAACTTCAAGAGTTGTTAGACAAGGGAATTATCCGACCAAGCTTCTCGCCTTGGGGAGCTCTAGTCCTGTTTGTCAAGAAAAAGGACGGTAGTTTTCGTATGTGTATTGACTACCGGGAGTTGAACAAGCTGACGATCAAGAATAGATATCCTCTGCCAAGAATTGATGATCTGTTTGACCAACTACAAGGTTCAAGCTTTTATTCAAAGATCGATCTTCGATCTGGATACCATCAGTTAAGGATACAAGAGGAGAGTATCCCGAAGACAGCCTTCAGGACTCGTTACGGACACTACGAGTTCCTAGTTATGCCGTTTGGGTTGACAAACGCACCTGCAGTCTTTATGGACTTGATGAATAGAGTTTGCAAGCCGTACTTGGACAAGTTTGTGATTGTGTTTATCGACGACATCTTGATTTATTCAAGAACAAAGGCTGAGCACGAACAACATTTAAGAGCTATTTTGGAGCTGTTAAAGAAAGAACAGCTATATGCCAAACTCTCTAAGTGCGAGTTTTGGTTACGCGAAGTCCAGTTTCTTGGACACGTGGTTAATGGAGATGGAATCCATGTTGATCCCACAAAGATCGAAGCGATTAAGAATTGGGAAACGCCAAGGACGCCAACCGAGATTCGACAATTCTTGGGTTTGGCTGGCTACTATCGAAGATTCATTGAGGGTGTAACACCCTAGTTATTAATTTGAAGGTTATCTTATAAATATCGATAACAACCAGGTAATTACTATTAAGTATTCTTAGAAAATACGAGTAATTTAAAAATTTTACAAAAGTTATCCGAATAGTTTAATGTAAACAACTTCGCCATTTAAAAGTGGCGATATAATCATGTGCGGAAGCTTGTGTTTTGAGCGTGTTCGGTTCCTCATCGAGCTTGATCTTCATCCGGGCACTCTTGGCAATCACCTATGATCAAAACCAACTTAAAAGTTAGTTTTGATAGTCAAATATGAAGTACAAACAAGTATGGGGGTTAAATATGACAAAAATAACAAATTTTCCGAGTTTGGGGCGTCGCGCGACGCGACGGGGGCTCGCGCTACGCGAGGCCCCTGTTTTCACAGAATGTTTTGTTGCTGGTGCTGCAGATTCCCAGCACGTCCTGATTTCACGGAAACGGCCATAACTTCTTCGTTATTGATCCGTTTTACCCGATTCTTTTTCCTACGCGTCCGTAATTTAATTCTCCATCTTATGGAGTTAAAATCCAACATATTTCATAATAAAATTTCAGAGTTTAACTCTTCGGCTTATTACCCTTTTTACCATCTTTTGACCCGTTTGTGATTTCATCTAACAAACTTGCTTGTAGCCCTTGCTTCTTTTGTAAACGTAATGTTGTGATTATTTCTTATTATATAAGATTCAAATCACGGATTATTACACATTTTTAACCCGTTTCGCTAATTCTTCTATTTTTGACCCGTTAAGGGTATTTGAGCGCTTTCGAGCCTAAAATCGCTTTCGATTACTTCTAGCATTTCATCACCACATTTCTTATCCTATAATCTCCCACCACAACTGTATTTATGGTGGGCTTAATGTGGTGATCTATATAAACCAAATTTTACCTCTCGAATCATTATTTTACGGCAAAACTCAAAAAGTGCCATTTGACTAATATAATACATCTTTCAGTTTCTATACTTATTCTAAGTATTTGCTTAATCATAAAACTTGTTTCCAAACAATCTTTAAAGGTTGTTTGTTCAAATTAGCTAACAAGGGCGTTTTGGTCACAATTAATCCTTCATTTTTACGATAAAGGACTTCCATTAATATTTGACCAAATTGCACTTCTTACTACAACTTATTTGTGCGTACCTGGCTCGGATCAACGTATAGACCCGTTTATACCTCGCATTTATTAACCAATATTCTATAGCGTCGCAATTATCCCAGAATTGCTAATCGTTCCTGTTTACATATGACTTAACAACCAAGATTAGTCATTATTGTCAAATGGTGTCATCATCACCATTTGACCCGTTTGGCTCATATGACCAAACATTTACATATGTAGTAAAACGAGGTTTTCAATTTCAAATTTACACATCCGGCCCATGTCGGATGTTACCACTTGACCCCTCCTTTTCTCTTTAACTCATTTCTTACAAATTTGACCCGTTCGGCTTACGCCATGGGTGCCCTTTTTATTGTCAATTTACATTAGTCGACACTTGACTAAATTTCCATTTTTACCCCTTTTCTCAATATTAGATTACACTACGTGGTAATCTTATCAAAACTCATAATCTCTTAGTCATTACATGACCGATTTACCGATTTATCATTTTTACCATAAACCATGGTTTTTATCATCTTTATATGTTCCGACTCGTACCAATCGCGTCGGAAACCATATTTTCATTATTATCGTTATCGCATTTATTACTTGTAAAGTAAACAAGTATTCTACAAAGTGTGTAAGTTTCACTTACCTTTCATCCGAATTACGCTTTCCTTTTCATTCTTGATTCGTTCGACCCGCTTTCTCCTCAAGCTTCACCTAGCTTGTTAAGTGCCAACTATCATTCATTATTCACAAGGTTGTTAGATTAGTCATTCCAAATCATGACTTTCACACCTTATGATTCTTTGACTACTTTTCTTATTAAACTCAATCATAAATCATTGAGTTTAATTCTTGTATCAAGACTCACTTCTAAACAATTATGAACTCTTAACAAAATCCTTATTTTGTTCAAGTAGTTCATTCGTACGAGTTTCTACGGTGTTTATAAACACCCATACAACATTAATTTCATCAAATCAACTAAACCCATTTCATGGCAATTATGATCATATACTCAAACTTACAATTTGCTCAAGTATTTTGCTTCTACTATCAACTATGATGATTTTAAACATGTGTATATCATCATCTTCACTATATAATAAAAACCCACTTGTCTAAAAGTGGTAAATCACCAAATTACTCAAATCCTAGCAATTTTACTTCAAATTTCTACTTAGGGTTTGTTCCTAAGCAATCATACTTCATTAATTTGGCCATAGCCTCTATAATTCTTGCATAAAGCGCATCATGCAAATTTAACAAATTTTCACAACTTCAAGAATGTTAGAAATTCGACATACCTTACGACCCCCACGACTAGGTGATCGTTTCTATGTATTAAATTCCGAATTTGGCCTTCATTTGTTCTTCCAATTTGAAGATTTTGTTGAAGAACTAGGGTTTGCTCCATGGAGCTCCCTCCTGGCTTCTCACGCACGCACACACGCATATGTGTGTGTGTTTGTTTTATTTTTTTAGTTTATAAAACCATTTGTAAGTTACCCGGCTTTGGTCCCTCGTGTTTGGTTAGTTATTAATTAGGTCACAACCTAATTATTTTCAACAATACTCTCACTTATTAACTAGGTTTAATATTCCTAGTTAACTTAGAGGGTTTGGGAATATTTATGACTAAGTTTATTTTAGGCCCCGTTTACTCGGGCCTTTTGTCCATTTTATTTCTTTAAAGCTTTTATTCATTTTTATTTATTATTAGGATTAATTATTTAAATCCTAATATTCCACCGGGTAAATTTTACCACTAACGGTACTTTACCCGTCTTTTAGTATTAACGGGGTTTAATTACCAAACCTGTTTTCGGGGTGTTACAAGTCTACCCCCCTTAAAGAGGTTTCGTCCTCGAAACCTTGCTTACATAGTTCATTGAGTTCTAAACTCAATGTGTTTGACCTGAGTAATCTCTTAAGCATTATTCATACTTTAACCAGTTGTTGGTATTACCAGAAAATTATGGTAATATCTTTTTGGTTACATAACCTCTACGTATCTCATACGACATAATGTAACTTGAAATAACTTAATTCCGTTATTTCTGCTAGTTTAGTTAACTTAGCGATTTCCATCGCTTTTATATGCTATCGAATTCTTTATGAATCCGTTACTTGACCCGTTTAAAGATCTTTAGTGAAATCTTTCACTTTTAGCAACAAATTCTTTTGTCTTTAAGTTTATTTATTCGGTTCAGCTATACCGAATCTATCGCTTACAAGCAAACCAAATTTCTTGATTTGAATTGGTGACCTTAACCGGTCTCACTAACTAGTCTTATTAGTCCAGTTACTTTTATCGCTCGCTTGGTTATAATGTGATTTTACCTCACATTGCATTTCCTAACCGTGATCGTGACACATCGTGTTTAGTTTGCATCAACCTTTTATTTTCGAAGATAACACTTTTCGAATATATCGTCTTGTGCCAATCAGTGTCAAGACTTGTATCTTTCATGCTTACTATTTAAATTCCTATCAGGATTTATGTTTGTAAAAACGCTATTTCTTACTAAAACCGAAGTTTTAGTTTTTAGGGTCTTCTCATTAACTTTTGTTCATTATCCATGCCAGGATATTGACAGTCTATAATTTAATCTTTTACAGTCCTAGTTTTATGCGGGGATTCTTAACTAATTTCCTCGCTTTATCTAATTTAACCCGTAGGTTTTATCACTTAGCCTTATAGGCTATTTCTTTAAGTTTTTTCACCTTTTTAAGGTGAGATATTAACAACTCATTTCCTTCTATTTATGACCCGAGGGTCTTTTTGGTCCGTAGACCTTAACACTGTGTTTAATCCCGTAGGTTATGATGATCCCGTAGATCATCTTTTATTCTTGTCTATATTCAAATGTATATATACATATATAGCTTCCAGGCATCTCTTATTATGCTTGGAATCGTTTATTTTCGCACTTGAACTTCAATTGACCTTGACCGTAGTCAAAGGCTTCATTTGTTTGCTTTCGGACTAATCCTCCGACTTTATGACTTCTGACGTTATTTACGCGTCAGTTTGTTCTTATGCTTACTGTTATTCAATTTACTCATATTCTTATTTGGTTATATCCCATTACCGGGCTCATTATTCTCTCGCATTTAACGCTACCTTTATCTGGCTAGCGTTCATTAGTGCCATTCGGCGTTATATTGTATTCAACTTGTTTGACCTATTAATGTGAAATCCATCACTTATAATAATCAACTTTATTCTTTATTCAACCCATTCGACTTCGAATAGTTGAACATATTTACTCACAAATTTCTATTTACGAGATTTTATAGTCATAACTCGTAATCCAAGTCCTTTGATTTTTCAACCCGCGTTCGCGTCTCTTGGTTTTACGCATGTGTTTAATTCTTACCCATCAACCGGGTGTTTTACCGAAGTCGTTATTATTGTAACCCTCCCGGTATGCGTTAAGACCTCGCTTCATTTTTATATTCTGACTTTGCCCTTAAGTTTGACGTTTTACAAAAACGACTCGTTAAGGGATATATTTGCATTTTCCAGGTTCGGGTGTAAGTACACTCCTTCCCAATACTTGTCTAAATCATTTTACATGTTTGCGTTTTCCGGGTTCGAGTGTAAGTACACTCCCTCCCAATACTTATCTAAATCATTTTACATGCTTGCGTTTTCTGGGTTCGAGTGTAAGTACACTCCCTCCCAATACTTGTCTAAATCATTTTACATGCTTGCGTTTTATGGGTTCGAGTGTAAGTACACTCCCTCCCAATACTTGTCTAAATCATTTTACATGCTTGCGTTTTATGGGTTCGAGTGTAAGTACACTCCCTCCCAATACTTGTCTAAATCATTTTACATGCTTGTTTGTCCCTTCACTCGGGCTCATTATCCTAATGTAACACGCTTCCGTCACTCGGTTGTGTGTTTACATTATTTTCAAATATCTTGCTTATCTGTCTCATTTGGGTACTTTTTAACTAGTCCCGTTCACCCCGTCCTTACTACATCGGATGTAAATGTGTCCGCTATAAGAAACTCATGGTATCATATGTCACTACTTACTTGTCCAGAGTAAGCGGTTATCATATGACATACACGACCTTTTTATAGTTTTCACATTACGCCCTATGTAAATAACGCCTCTGTTTGGTTTCTCTTGGAAACAATATCCCGGATAGATTTTCTATTCGGGCTTTTCCAAGTTTTTAATCTACATATGCAACTTTCAACCTCGTCGTATTTGTTGCATATTACTATTCACGTAATAACTTAAAATGCGCACCTGTAAGTGCTTGCCCTAACGGGCTTTTTATGTCGTTAACCTTGTTCGCGGTCGTTACGCGATTTAGTCCTCGTTGAGCATGCTCCTCTTGTCATACTTCGGACCGTTCCATCATCATATCCACACTTCGTTTGACTCTCGTCGTCTTCAAACGCGAGTGTCCTTCAATTAAAACGTTCACAAAAGTTAGTAACGTCAACTTCAATAATCGCCCGTATTATAATACAAGGCTTTTTCTACTATACGCGTCAACGCGCGCAATTTTGTCAATTATATTTATCATTTAATTGAGGTAACGTGTATCACACGATAACCCTATGTGTTGTTCACAACATTTCAACACATACCAAACCATTAATATACATGTACTTACCGGATTTGTGATCAAGCCTCGAACCGAACACTTTACCCTTTAACCTTGGGCTCTGATACCAACTTGTAACACCCTAGTTATTAATTTGAAGGTTATCTTATAAATATCGATAACAACCAGGTAATTACTATTAAGTATTCTTAGAAAATACGAGTAATTTAAAAATTTTACAAAAGTTATCCGAATAGTTTAATGTAAACAACTTCGCCATTTAAAAGTGGCGATATAATCATGTGTGGAAGCTTGTGTTTTGAGCGTGTTCGGTTCCTCATCGAGCTTGATCTTCATCCGGGCACTCTTGGCAATCACCTATGATCAAAACCAACTTAAAAGTTAGTTTTGATAGTCAAATATGAAGTACAAACAAGTATGGGGGTTAAATATGACAAAAATAACAAATTTTCCGAGTTTGGGGCGTCGCGCGACGCGACGGGGGCTCGCGCTACGCGAGGCCCCTGTTTTCACAGAATGTTTTGTTGCTGGTGCTGCAGATTCCCAACACGTCCTGATTTCACGGAAACGGCCATAACTTCTTCGTTATTGATCCGTTTTACCCGATTCTTTTTCCTACGCGTCCGTAATTTAATTCTCCATCTTATGGAGTTAAAATCCAACATATTTCATAATAAAATTTCAGAGTTTAACTCTTCGGCTTATTACCCTTTTTACAATCTTTTGACCCGTTTGTGATTTCATCTAACAAACTTGCTTATAGCCCTTGCTTCTTTTGTAAACGTAATGTTGTGATTATTTCTTATTATATAAGATTCAAATCACGGATTATTACACATTTTTAACCCGTTTCGCTAATTCTTCTATTTTTGACCCGTTAAGGGTATTTGAGCGCTTTCGAGCCTAAAATCGCTTTCGATTACTTCTAGCATTTCATCACCACATTTCTTATCCTATAATCTCCCACCACAACTGTATTTATGGTGGGCTTAATGTGGTGATCTATATAAACCAAATTTTACCTCTCGAATCATTATTTTACGGCAAAACTCAAAAAGTGCCATTTGACTAATATAATACATCTTTCAGTTTCTATACTTATTCTAAGTATTTGCTTAATCATAAAACTTGTTTCCAAACAATCTTTAAAGGTTGTTTGTTCGAATTAGCAAACAAGGGCGTTTTGGTCACAATTAATCCTTCATTTTTACGATAAAGGACTTCCATTAATATTTGACCAAATTGCACTTCTTACTACAACTTATTTGTGCGTACCTGGCTCGGATCAACGTATAGACCCGTTTATACCTCGCATTTATTAACCAATATTCTATAGCGTCGCAATTATCCCAGAATTGCTAATCGTTCCTGTTTACATATGACTTGACAACCAAGATTAGTCATTATTGTCAAATGGTGTCATCATCACCATTTGACCCGTTTGGCTCATATGACCAAACATTTACATATGTAGTAAAACGAGGTTTTCAATTTCAAATTTACACATCCGGCCCATGTCGGATGTTACCACTTGACCCCTCCTTTTCTCTTTAACTCATTTCTTACAAATTTGACCCGTTCGGCTTACGCCATGGGTGCCCTTTTTATTGTCAATTTACCTTAGTCGACACTTGACTAAATTTCCATTTTTACCCCTTTTCTCAATATTAGATTACACTACGTGGTAATCTTATCAAAACTCATAATCTCTTAGTCATTACATAACCGATTTACCGATTTATCATTTTTACCATAAACCATGGTTTTTATCATCTTTATATGTTCCGACTCGTACCAATCGCGTCGGAAACCATATTTTCATTATTATCGTTATCGCATTTATTACTTGTAAAGTAAACAAGTATTCTACAAAGTGTGTAAGTTTCACTTACCTTTCATCCGAATTACGCTTTCCTTTTCATTATTGATTCGTTCGACCCGCTTTCTCCTCAAGCTTCACCTAGGTTGTTAAGTGCCAACTATCATTCATTATTCACAAGGTTGTTAGATTAGTCATTCCAAATCATGACTTTCACACCTTATGATTCTTTGACTACTTTTCTTATTAAACTCAATCATAAATCATTGAGTTTAATTCTTGTATCAAGACTCACTTCTAAACAATTATGAACTCTTAACAAAATCCTTATTTTGTTCAAGTAGTTCATTCGTACGAGTTTCTACGGTGTTTATAAACACCCATACAACATTAATTTCATCAAATCAACTAAACCCATTTCATGGCAATTATGATCATATACTCAAACTTACAATTTGCTCAAGTATTTTGCTTCTACTATCAACTATGATGATTTTAAACATGTGTATATCATCATCTTCACTATATAATAAAAACCCACTTGTCTAAAAGTGGTAAATCACCAAATTACTCAAATCCTAGCAATTTTACTTCAAATTTCTACTTAGGGTTTGTTCCTAAGCAATCATACTTCATTAATTTGGCCATAGCCTCTATAATTCTTGCATAAAGCGCATCATGCAAATTTAACAAATTTTCACAACTTCAAGAATGTTAGAAATTCGACATACCTTACGACCCCCACGACTAGGTGATCGTTTCTATGTATTAAATTCCGAATTTGGCCTTCATTTGATCTTCCAATTTGAAGATTTTGTTGAAGAACTAGGGTTTGCTCCATGGAGCTCCCTCCTGGATTCTCACGCACGCACACACACATATGTGTGTGTGTTTGTTTTATTTTTTTAGTTTATAAAACCATTTGTAAGTTACCCGGCTTTGGTCCCTCGTGTTTGGTTAGTTATTAATTAGGTCACAACCTAATTATTTTCAACAATACTCTCACTTATTAACTAGGTTTAATATTCCTAGTTAACTTAGCGGGTTCGGGAATATTTATGACTAAGTTTATTTTAGGCCCCGTTTACTCGGGCCTTTTGTCCATTTTATTTCTTTAAAGCTTTTATTCATTTTTATTTATTATTAGGATTAATTATTTAAATCCTAATATTCCACCGGGTAAATTTTACCACTAACGGTACTTTACCCGTCTTTTAGTATTAACGGGGTTTAATTACCAAACCCGTTTTCGGGGTGTTACAGAGGGTTTCTCGAAGATAGCTCAACCATTGACGCTCTTCACGCAGAAAGATAAGAAGTTTGATTGGGGAATCAAACAGGAAGAAGCGTTCCAGATATTGAAGGATAAGCTCTGCAATGCGCCAATCTTAGCACTACCGGAAGGTACAGATGATTTTGTGGTATACTGCGACGCTTCGCGTCAAGGATTGGGTTGCGTGTTGATGCAACGCCAAAAGGTTATTGCTTACACATCGCGTCAATTGAAAGTACATGAAAAGAACTATACCACACATGATTTGGAGCTTGGCGCAGTGGTATTTGCATTAAAGATCTGGAGACACTACCTTTATGGTACAAAGTGTACAATTTTTACAGATCACAAGAGCCTACAACGCATATTCAATCAGAAGGCGCTGAATATGAGGCAAAGACGTTGGGTTGAGTTGCTGAACGATTACGACTGCGAGATAAAGTATCATCCAGGGAAGGCGAATGTGGTCGCCGATGCCCTAAGTCGAAAGGAGAGGATCAAGCCCATAAGGGTTAGGGCTTTAGAAATGATTATCCGAACCGATCTTTCCTTGCGCATTCGTGCCGCGCAGAAAGAAGCTCTCAAGGAAGGAAACCTTGAAGAAGAATATCTCCGTGGGATGGAGAAGCTACTGGTACCAAACGAGGAAGGTACGTTATGTTTTCAGAAAAGGATTTGGGTTCCTTGGTTTGGAGGTTTAAGGAAGGTTATTTTCGATGAAGCTCACAAGTCGCGGTACTCTATCCACCTTGGAGCGGATAAGATGTACCAGGATCTCAAAGGTTATTATTGGTGGCCTAGGATGAAAGGCGATGTTGCTGTTTATGTGAGCAAATGTTTAACGTGTGCTAAGGTGAAAGCGGAATACCAGAAGCCCTCAGGACTTCTGCAACAACCTGAGATTCCCAAGTGGAAATGGGAACAAATCTCCATGGATTTTATTACAAAGTTGCCAAGAACGCCAAGAGGCCATGACACTATTTGGGTAATAGTGGATCGATTAACAAAGTCAGCACACTTCTTACCTATCAGAGAGAAGGATAATACGATCAAGTTGGCTGAAATTTACATGAGAGAGATCGTCGCACGTCATGGAGTGCCTCTCTCGATCATCTCTGATAGAGACGGAAGGTTCATATCAAGGATTTGGCAATCCTTCCAAGAAGCTTTTGGCTCACAATTAAATCTGAGCACCGCATTTCACCCACAGACTGACGGTCAAAGCGAGCGAACGATTCAGACTTTGGAAGACATGCTGAGAGCGTGTGTTATGGATTTGGACGGTAGCTGGGATAAGCATTTGCCTTTGGTCGAATTTTCATACAACAACAGCTACCACACCAGTATTGGTGTCGCGCCATTTGAAGCCCTTTACGGACGCAAGTGCCGATCACCCCTATGCTGGGCTGACGCAGGTGATAGGCAACTTGCTGGTCCCGAAATCGTCCAAGAGACGACAGACAAGATTATGCAGATTCTAAAACGCATCGAAGCAGCTCGCCACAGACAGAAAGCCTATGCGGATCCAAACCGGAAACACTTGGAATTTCAAGTTGGAGAAATGGTTTTATTGAAAGTTTCACCCTGGAAGGGTGTGGCACGCTTCGGAAAGCGTGGGAAGTTAAATCCGCGCTACATTGGTCCTTTCAGAATTTTGGAAAGAATAGGACTAGTAGCATACAAGCTGGACTTGCCTGCCGAACTCCATTCAGTTCACGATACATTTCATGTATCCAACCTGAAGAAAAGTCCAACTCAAGATACCATTGCCATTCCCATCGACGAGATTCACGTTGACGACACGCTCCATTTCGTTGAAGAACCGGTTGAGGTTACGGATTGGAAAGTAAACAAGACCCGCCGGAGCAGTGTCAAGCTCGTCAAGGTTCGTTGGAATGCCAGACATGGTCCTGAATACACCTGGGAGCGTGAGGACCGGATGAAAGAGAAATACCCCCACCTATTTCCTAAGAACCCTGCATCTACAAGCAGAACTTAAAATTTCGGGATGAAAATTTTCTAACGGGGGGAGAATGTGACAACCCTCACTAAACCAGGTATCCGTACGACTTAATTAATAATTAATTACTGCTTAATTACTGTGCTTGTTTGAGATTACTGATGAACTGCTACTTGAATACTGATACATGTACTTACATGCATCATACTTTACTTACCGTCACTACATTATTTACATGTTGAACCTTAGTGACACACATGATGCACAAAAAGCACAGTAGCACTATAAACGGATAACCTATTGAACGTCCTGTCATAACTAGCACCAGGCAGGTACTGCCTCTAAGGCCTGTAAGAGCCAGAAATATTTTGCTACACTAGTGGTGAGTGTAGGGATACAAGGGTTGTAGAACTGCGTCTCTAGGAATAAGTTACAATGACTGGATGTGCCTAAAACGTGCTCTAAGCACAAAATTCAGCACTTTACATAATAATTCAGCTTTTAGCTAACTAATAAAGTGCCAAAACATGAGAAAAATATTACTAGACACTTTCCAAAGTGTCAGAAATAAGTTGTGTCACTAAAAAGGGTATTAACGACACTTTAACGCTTTGTTAACACTTTAACGGATTACTATCTAACCGAACAACCGGACTTTACCCGGAACCTGAAAATATTGTTATTTTCATTATTTATCTTTTTCTGAGCCAGTTAGGGCCCCTGAATACCCTAACACCCATTGTAACGCATGACACACCACTAACCGGGTTAATCACTTAACTTAACTAGATTAACCTAACTATATACTTAACTAATTGTTGGAAATGAACTAGTACCCCCCCCCCCCCCCTTAACCAACCGTCCCCATGAGGGGGGACATACCTTGTCCTCTAAAACATTATTATAATCTAATGCCTAATATCTAGTTAGCATAAGATCCATTGGTTAATCACCCTAACTTTGTCTATAAGTTGCTAGCTTAGTCTAACATGATCATCCACTTATCAACATCACACAAACACTACTCTCTCCCTCTCCTAAAGCTCTTGGCCGAACACACCCCACCCCCATCCATCATTTTCGAATTTGTTTCAAGCCATTCCAAGTATCTACAAGTGATAAGGATCGCGTATAAGGAACCTTGGTGCAAACGGAAGGCGAAGGACCTCACTACATTGCTTTTATCCACGCATTTTTCGCATAGATTCTTCCCTAGCCTCGAGCTAGTAGTAAGTTGCTTAAATCACCTTCTCGAACTATTTTAAGATGGTTAATATGATATGTAACGGTTAAAAGTCATGAACATACAAGTTGAAGCTCAAAAGTCTACTCAAAACACTAAAAATGTTGGTTAAAAGCTCATATGTTGTGTAAATCATGTAGTATTTGATTTGTGTGAGTATTTGGACCCGATCTATGTTGTGGTAGCTCGGATCATCATTTAACCCGGGTTGGTCATGATCATGGATCATGACATAAGGTTGTTTTGGAAGTAACAAAGGTTAAATGATGACACTCTACCACACACGAATCATGAACTTGTGTAAAAGTGATTTTACTTGTGAAATAGCGTTTAAAACTAGTAGATCTACGGATCTACAAGCGGTATTTTCAAAGGACCGAGTGTCAAAGAAATCATGTTTTCTAAAGACGGACCTACACTAACAAGAATGATTTTAGAACACACAAGTGTGTAGACACTTGTGTAACACAAAGTTTTGACGAAAGAACTAGTTTTGTCAAATTTTACAAGAAGTTGTAAAGATGGGATTTCTTTAAAAACGAGGTTTTTACAAAATCGGAATGTCTTATATAAAGATCCACTAAAAGTAATGGGATTTACTTCATAGTTTGGTTAAATCACAAGTTCATGAAATTTATGCGATTTATATATATTTTGACTAGTTTGTGGTTTGAACATTGTTTTGATCGAATAAAAAAATTGTTGAATTGTTTTACAAAAGAAAATGATACGCTTGAAAGCGTGGCCACCTCCAGTTACAGAGGAAACTCTGGCGAAATTTTTCTAGAAACCTAACACTTAGAAATATTTTCACTATAAGTGTTAGAAATACTTTTCGACTTGTTTTCAAATTATAGATTTCGCCACGACTTTAATTACAAAACATCGGAGGTGGGATTTCACAAAATAAAACTTGGTAAATATATATTTAGTATATATTTTTCATAAAGTCACTTGATGTGTGTTTATGATTATTTTGTGAAAACACTAGTATTATTTTAGGGTGAAAATAATACTATCGAATGTTAATGGATCCGAAATAATACGAACTCTTTCACAATAAACATATAAGTTACACCGGTAATTATTATTACCACTCGATCATTAAAACGTAACTTACGCAATTTAAGAAAATATGACTTAACGCGTATTTTTGTCAAGGTATTATTTTGGGAAAATTGAAGTAATAGAAAATATAATATTTTTGAGAAGAATATTTATATTTTGGAGTTAAGTGAGACTTAATAATATATTACGAACACACATGTATTAAATCCCCCATCCTTGGGAAGGAAAATGACTACCAAGTATACAAAAATATAAACACGAAATAGTTGCCTAACTATTTCCCAAAAACTTAAACCTTAAAGCTAAGGCACGGCCGTCCGTCTAATAGAGTTAGTACGTGTAGGTCGTCACACAGCTGCTTGATCAGGAGACATACTTGGTAGAGACGCACCACTGTGAGTTCATGTCCCCCTTTTCTCTTAACTGTTTTCAGTTTTAACTGCGGGGGTGAAATACATGTTACTTTGATTACAAGTACTTTATACATGGTATGGTTAGCGTAAGGAGGTTTACTACTTAGATCATGTGAGTGGGTAGGAGCATTATGAGGCCATTAGTCCTCATGGCAGGACCAAGGTACAGGAGCGGTAGATCTATCTGGGTGTAGCGAGCCCAGCCCCATGCCAAACTAGAAACGGACCTCGGGGTGACTTTGTGCCCAACGCGCATAAATCTGCTAGGTTTGAGTCTCCCTATTTGCACTTCACATATATCAGTGGCCTTGCAAACCATTGGTGATCTCAATTCCCTTATTTGCTACATACCAAGACTATTTTTATACTTACAAAGGTTTATTTACTCACTTACACATGAACTCGCTCAACATTATTGTTGATTTTTCAACTTACATGTATTTCAGGGAATTAAAGGATCTGGCGCGGTATGACACGTTTTCCCGCTGCACTAGTTACGAGGTCATCCGGGTTTAGGGAATGTGACTCTTTCCTGGACAAGTCACAGTCCTTAAACTATGCTTATGTTATGTTGTGTTTATTGAACAATGTTTATGTCGTTAGGATGTGTTTCCGTTAAGACAATGTTGTTGTATTTGGTTTTTAAAACTTAATTAAATGGATGATCTTGCATGATTTTATTTCATATAGCTTTGTTATGGTTAAGCTATGGTATTAAGAAGTCACACCAAATTAACCACGCTTCCGCAAAGCCAGGGTGTGACATCCATATTACAAACTCTGTCACTTCCCCTAGACTGGAGAATAGTATTCCACCATTCTAAGGCTGCATTTTTGAAAGATTAGAAGCAAACATAATCTTATCTTTGTCTGCACATTTACTTATTTTTAGGACTGCTTCTGTCTTTTCTATCCAATGTAAGGCTGTAATGGCTCCTTCATTGCCTGAGAATTCTATTGGTTTGCAGGCCAAGAATTCTTTATAAGAACAATCGTAAGAAGCGGTTCTTCTTCTTTTAGGAATTGGAGCTTGGATTTTAGGTCCGTTATCGTTCACACTGTGACTTGGCTTAGTGTGTTGACGTTTACTTCCATTTGCAGATTTATTATTTTCTGCTTCTTTAATAGTCTTGATAATATAAGGCATAGCATCTATAATTCCTTGTGCTACTATATGTTGGATGGCACTGTTATCTATTTGGTTTCCATTATTATCATTATTCTGGTATTCCTGATTTACTTCGTTGTCTATTTGAATTGTGAACATTTATCAAGTATTAATTATCACAGAATAAATTTAGTACAAATATTTATTCACAATCACATAAACAAATTGATCAAAAACGTCGATCACTGCGACCTTTACTCTTTCTATATATATATATGCATCGGTTACATACTATAACTGGAAATTAAATATACTAGTAGTTATGCATCCGTATCTATTTTAGTCTATCTAGTCTAGTTTTTTTTTATCAAAATACAAAATTACACATATATCTAGGTATTTTCTAAGTATCATGCATCCAATCATGTATATCGCGCTCGACATGTTTCCACATAAGCTTCTCTCCTATTTGACGAATTCTATCTCCTTCCTCCACTAATTCGTCACCATATGAGCGAAGTTCTTCCAAATTTTCCTGGCTCATAGGTGGCATGGGTGCTGGTACTGGATCAGGGTATCGAGCGATAGGTTGTCCATAAGGGTATGGATTGTGTATCACACTCTGCGTCCACCAGTCGCTGTTCCAAAATGGATCAAAAGGGTTAAGGTTAGTGTACTGAGCTATGGGGTTTGGTGGGGGAATTCCGGGAATCTCATATGGGACAACATCTGGGATAGGAAACTGATCATCATGTTTGGGTTCTAGCATTTGTTGATCTGGGAATAAAGGTAACAGTGGCGGTTCAGCAATTTGGTTTAGGTTATCGTCTACTGCTGTAGTGGCTAGCATATGGAAATCTGCCAACTGTCTATCTAGTTCCTCTTCCCAAGGTGGCCTAATGACTGCTTCCTGAGTTTGTGCATTTACTTCCCTATTAGCTCTGACTATCGCTCTCTGTTGTGTTAACTTCTTCATTCTCTTTCTTCTCTCATGTGCTCCTCTATTAAACAACCTCTCTTTTTAGTAGTGAAGGGTTCCTCAGACTGTGTCTTAAAAATAAATATCCCTTCCTCAGTATTGGCTGATATCCTGGGGGATTAGGTTGAGATGATGTTCCTTCATCTTTTGGTGAACTAGTTATATGACGATAAGCGTCCAACGTTCCTTGCTCACTCATACTGGAAACTAATAAATAGTCAAATAACACAAAACACATAATATACATATTTACACAGAATTATTTCCTAACACAGAATTTAAGTATCAGCAAAACACTTATTTCGCTTAAACCAGTGGCTGTATCTCTGATACCACCTCCGGTCGTAACCCCCAACCCCTGCCCGGGAGCGGGTGTCGTGAGATCAGATAGATGGTGGTACCGGTGTTTATTAATTTAGCAACGAAATACATCAGGACTGTAGTTAGGAAATATTTTTATCAGAGTTAAACACCAAACTGTGACACCTGTGTCACTACGATCACCAAAAAAAAAATACCAAACCAATGAAATATTGTGTTTCATACATGGGATTTGTATAAATATGTGTATCATTTGCACATATCAATTCTTGTTCGATTTCGAGCTTTAAATCGCTTTCTGAAAAGTTATACGCGAACTGATGCGTAAACGCAATCAGTTTAACGCAACAAACACTCTGGAACAGTGACATAGGCTCAACATACCTTAAATAACCTTTACATAACTTAGAAATAAGTTTTGAAGGGTTTGGTGTGTCAAAAACAAGTTTATTCGATCGCAGGGACTATTTGCGTCAAACTGTGAAACTATGCCGATTTGTATGGTAACGAACATTCCGGAACTTGGTCATAAGTAACATACCCTAAATATCCTTTAGATAGCTTAGAAATAGGCTTTGAGGGGTTCGGCATGCGAAAATAAACTTATTGGTCAATCAGGGACTAAAAACGTCAAAAAGTGCATAAGTTTGCATTTACGAGCATATCTTACGTTCTGAACATATCCGGACATCCAAAAATTTTTGTAATCATTAAAATATTTTATTTTAGTGATTGGAATGCAAAAATACTATTCGTCGCTTAATTTGGATCGTTTTTGCGATCGTTACGATTTCCGTCGTAATTAACCGAATAATGCAACCGTACGACCAAACGAATCGACATCCGTGGATTTTCCGAGCATATTTTGTGTCCTCTGTACTTTGACTACCTTGTAGAGCCTTGAAATTGGCTTAACGGGGGTTAAAAGTGCCAAAAATAAGCTTAAACATGTGCAGCGACCAAACCTGTAAAATACAAAACTGTTGCTGAATCGACCAGAGGTCGCGGGCCGCGTAAGCCCAGCCTCATTCCTACGCGGGGCGCGAAAAAAGGCCTAGCGTCTGAAAGTTGTTTTTCAGCAACTGTTTGATACTCCAGGGACTGTTCTGGCCATTTCTTTGTGTATTGGCCAAGTTTAAGTGATCACCAAGGCTTTAACTCATGTCCACACACTTGTAGGGTCATGATCTTTCCTTGGAGGTTACACAAACATTTGTCATCATCTTGTGATTCCATGATCACTATAAATACCCAAGCTTTCTCATTTGTTTCCTCACCCTTGATCTGATTAATGCTCTAAGTTGAAGCCTTTGCTTCATACCTGAATGTTATAGATCAAGTTCTCCCTAGCTTGGACCCTTTGTAAGCTTCTTTGGTGCTTTTATCGCTTTTCAAGCATGAAAGTCAAACATTGTTTGAATTTCTGCTTTGACCAGTCAATGGTCAACACAAAGTTCGATTGAACTTTGCAACGTGATTGTAATCACGATAGTTATAATCCTTAGCGATTATACCTACTGATTACCACGTTGACCAGGTGTAGTGATGAGTCAAAGTTTCGGTCAAAATGCGTATTTGCGCGCATTTTGCAACGAAACTACTTCTAGGTATCAAAACACTTTGTTTTGATACCAAATCAGTTTTCTAAGTTAGTTAAACATGTTTTGACATGTTTAACTTGTCACTACTGGTTTAGTGCTTGTTTAGGGTCGTAAGTTAAGCGGTCTAAACAACCGCTTAGACTTTCGAACCCGACCCGTTTGGTTGATCATTAGGATACGACCAAGCTTGTTTAGTGATCATAGTTGCATAGGGAATAACCTACTGAGGTTATACCTTATGATCGCTTAGGATTGGTTAGTTATTTGTTAAGTAGTTTATATGCCCATAGGAAATGACCAAAATGCCCTTTTGAAGCATAAATCCATATCTTGCATATGTGATCAACTTTTTGACATATAATCTGATTTAGTAACATGTTTAGGCATAATTGGGCATGTAAGACTTGACATATCACATAGTTAACCATCCGACCATAGTTTTACACAAACGACGCGTTATAGTAGCTTATACTACCATAATGGGTCGAAACGGGTCAAAAGCACTTAGGTAGAATTCCAAATCAGAATGTTAGGTCTATTAAATCATGCCATATGAGTTCCAATACTCATTTGATTTATAGAACTTCATTCTATCCTATCTCCCGATTTAGGATCCGATTATTTAACATAGTGATTCCATACTAGGTGCCACTTGATTCTTTGATTTCCCGAGCTTTGTTAGGACACTTAATCAAGGATACTTGCAATCAGAGTTAAACACCAAACTTTTTATAATAATAAATCATTGGGATAAAACCAAAGTTCATTTGACAATACATTTGTAGGGATAAACCCTAATTATTGAAAACAAAAACTCCTTTTTATTTAGGTAACTTTTATAGTCACTTTTCCAAGCCTTCAGTGCTCTCCAGCTGGCTTCTACTGGCTTTCACATTTTGTTACCTGAAACATGTTTTAAAAAGGTATATCAGCAAGAAATACTGGCGAGTGCATCCCAGTTTAATCAAAACAGTTTAAATAACTTCAACAGTATTAAGGGCGATTACAATGTTTATATCTACACAATTACTTATTCAGTATTATCCACACCAGACTTGTGGGTCATATTACTCATTGGCTAACTCTTTGTCCAATGGTAACGTCTTTCACATTCTGTATACAAAACCCCAACATACCAGCAATAATTGTAGAATACAAAGACTCAATCACTGTTTAAGCATTATTAAAACATTTGAGGTTTTCATAAAAAGATTTACAAAAAGAGAATGACTCAAATTGTTGACTTAGGTGATACTATTATAGCTTCCTGGTGTATCTCCTAGTTATTATCTATTAAAATTAAATAATGCACACGTGTTAGTAAAATAACCCGAATCACATTAACCATACAACTCGAGACAGAACTCCAATGACTGAGTCAGGTAGAGCCTTGACATGCAATACGGAGTCCTAGATCAATCGGGTGTAACACGAGACAGAACTCCAATGAATGAATCAGGGATATCCTTGACATGCGTTACGAAGCCCTAGATCGATCGTGTAGGGTAACAGTAGGGTTATAATACTTACAACGAGGAAGATCTTCGCTTTATAGAGGGGTATTATACCCGAGTATAATAATAACGATCTGAATTTTGAATGAGATTTAGAAATTTTGAACGATTTGAAATGAAGCCTGAAGCCTCTATTTATAGTCTTGTCGTATGGCGGCTCACGGCCCGCGAAGACTTTAGCTACCTCTCTCGCGACCCGCGAGAGAGTAGACTAGGGTTTAGGGTTGATGGGTCACAGAGTATAGCTTTGCCACGTGTTGACACATGGCGGCTTTGTTTGTCCGGCAAGTTACTGTTGCGCCCTGCGAGCGACTCCCAGATTTCGTTTTTCTTGTTTTTTATAAATATAAAGGTATTATGGGTTCGTTTCTTGCATACGTGGTATATTTTAGGACATCTAGGGTCACGTTAAGGGTTCTAGGAGGGTTGTTATAACTCTTGTGGTGATATAGGAAACAAAACATTGATCTTTGTTTTGAAATTGTGATGTGAACTTTCAAACAATTGTCTTTTAGTTATGATGTTAACTTTAAACTAATTTCTGTAATTTGGATAAACAAACTTGAATGGCAATTTGGAGTATGTTTTAATTCATGTAGCAATGTTTACTCATCGTATGCAATGAAAACCACTCAGATCACACTTCGTGCTTTCGCCTTTGAAAGAGGTATGACATATTGGTTTCAGAGCTGCGATTGTAGTGAACCACAATTCCTTCTTGAGTCTAGTCAACAATCCTTAGGATCCTCTCTCAAAAACAATTTTTAAAAAAGTTTTTCGTTGCATAAAACTTTCTGCGACATCCACTACCTGAACTTGTTTTTTTAGAGTCAAGCAAGGACACTACGAGACTTAGGGTGCATGAAAGTAGCACTTATCTTTGACTAGGGATTACTTGCAACATTGTGTGTAACTATATATATATATATGTGTGTGTGTGTGTGTATTAACTAGAATTTATTAATATGTATATATATGTGTATATATAAATATGTATATATGGCGTAACATTTCATTACAAGCTATCATGTTTTCCTCTATTAGTAGCGGGATGTATAACGAGCATGATCCCATGGAGCTCGTGTTTGACGATGACAGGGGATGCAAGCTGAGAAGGTTTTCACCTCGGATACCGATTCCGATCCTGACAAAGATCCTGATTTCATGTCTGACGATGGTAATCTAGATGACATCCATCTGGAAGATGACGTTCTACCCGTACCTATTCACGACCAGCTCGGTATTGGGAATCCTGATCGCGGGCATGTCGTCGAGCCTATTCCTATCCATGCCGTTCCACTTGGTGCCATCCCTTCTGAGGATTGGTCATTTGCTATTGACTTAGACGCCGACGCCAACGAGATTCTAGTATTCCAAGAAAACCTCGCCAATGAGGACCTCAATGATGGAGACGTTTTCAACATCGCTATCCTAGACGTAGCATCAACTGTTGTCTCTATCATTGACATTTCTTCTGATTCTGATTCCGATTCTGACGTCGACGACGATGAGATCCCAGTATTTCACGCGGATCATGTTGACAAAGACCCTGGCGATGGAGAGGTCTTCGATATTGCTACTTTGGGGGTGGGTCTATCTATGGTGGCAGTTGTCGATATCCCTTCTGATTCCAACCCTAAGGAGTCAGTTACTTCAGCTGCACTTCGGACCATTGGCCTAGAGGCATATACTGCTGATGATGTCTCCTCTATGGTCCCAGCTACACCCACACCTACTCCTACCCACACACCCACTCACACCTCATATCCCCCTCATACCACCCTAATCATTGTCGTATGATTATTTAGAAGACCATGACACCAGAAGGAAGGATGATTCACACACGTGGGGTAAAACCGCCCCTGCCGATGTCGAGGACTGCTGAAGAGTGGAACTCTCTTCTTGAAGAAAGGATTTCTGAAGCCTTCGCCAGTATGAGGCGAACCGTGCTGAGCAAAGTGGAGGCTCAGGAGGTACTAGACGAAACGGTCATGGAGATTCATCTGGAGGAAACGCTAACCAAGGTAACGTTGATTTGATTTGCTACAATTTGATGGAACTTGTGAACGGCCATTGTTTCATTGTTTCATTGTTTGTTCATTTACGAATTGGTTTCATGAATTCCAGGTTGCACCTACAAGCAGTTTCTAGACTGCAAGCCACTGAATTATAACGGCACTAGAGGTGCAGTGGCTTTCATGCGATGGACTGAGAAAACTGATTACACAATCCGAATGAGCAAGTGTACCACGGATCAACAAGTTACTTTTGTTACTGGGTTATTCGTAGATGAAGCTTTGAATTGGTGGAACCTGCAAGTTCAAACTCTGGGTGATGATGCAGCGTATGGTATGTCTTGGGATGATTTGAAGGAACGAATGAGGGAGAAGTATTGTTCATGTGCTGAACTTCAGAAGTTGGAGACCGAGTTCTGGAACTTGGCTATGGTTGGTGCAGATATCGTTGGATACACCCAAAGGTTCCATGATCTCTCAAGGGTGATCCCCTATCTCGTGACCCCTGAATTCAAGCACATTGAGTGCTACATCTGGGGATTGGCTCCTGAGATTCGTAGTATGGTGACATCGGCTGAACCTGCAACGATCACTCAGGCTGTAACTCTAGCTGTCAGCCGTACCGAAGATGCTGTTAGGATGAAGAAGTTACCATTGAAGATAACTAAGAAAATGGAGACACATGCTGAGTTATCTAGGGATAAGAAGAGAAAACACTCAAGCCTTAATCTAACCACCCGCAACAACAACAAGAACTCCAATAACAACAAGAAGCGTGACTCAAATCCGCCCTGTGAGGCGCAGACGTTTGCTGCTGCAAAGGAAACTGGAGTTAAGAAGTATCTAGGCAACCTGCCCAAGTGTGATAAGTGCAAGTATCACCATCTGGGTGCTTGTCGAGGGCCGAAGTGTGAAAAGTGTGGTAAATTGGGTCATCGTATTGAAGATTGTTGGGGAAGAGTTAATGGAGGAGGAAATGGTACTGGTAATAGGAACCGCAATAGAAACAACGCTGGTGATAGAAATGGTAATGGAAGCGGGAATGGAAATGGCACTGGAAATCGGAATGGAAACGAAAATGGACGTAATCAAGGATTTTTTGGATGTGGTAGTAAGGAGCACCACAAGAAGCATTGCCCGAAGGAGAACAATGCTCAGGCACGAGCATTTGTCATTGGAGCAAGGAACGCATGCGAAGACCCAAATGTGGTCACCGGTACGTTTCTCATTAACAATCACTTTGCATCCATACTATTTGACACTGGTGCTGATTATAGTTTCATGTCTGTGGAATTTAAACGTATGCATGGAGTTGAATCTGGTAGATTAGATATTCCCTGTTCCATAGAATTAGCAGATGGTAAACTAGTAGAATCGGGCGAAGTAGTTAGAGGGTGTACATTGGAACTTGGTGAACGGGAATTTAGCATCGATCTTCTACCTGTCCAGTTGGGAAGTTTTGAGGTTGTAGTCGGCATGGATTGGTTATCCAAGAATAGAGCCGAAGTCGTTTGTCATGAGAAGATTGTTCACATCCCTCTTGCGAATGATGAAATTCTCATAGTGCATGGAGAGAAACGAGACACGCCCCTGCGAATCATCAACTGTATGAAAGCGCATATATGCTTACGAAAAGGATGCGTTGCCTTCCTAGCACATGCAGTAGATAAGAAGGTTGAGGAGCCGAAGTTTGAATACATTCCTGTGGTAAAGGTTTTCCCTGAAGTCCTCCCCGAAGACTTGCCAGGATTACCTCCGCAGAGACAAGTCGAATTTCATATTGACTTGGTTCCAGGCACCGCTCCTGTAGCCAAGGCACCATATCGACTATCGTCATCCGAGATGCAAGAGTTATCTGCACAACTCCAGGAGTTGTTGGATAAAGGATTCATAAGGCCGAGCTTCTCACCCTGGGGAGCTCCAGTGTTGTTTGTGAAGAAGAAGGATGGAACCCTGTGGATGTGCATTGATTAGAGAGAGTTGAATAAGCTCACCGTTAAGAATCGGTATCCGCTACCGAGGATTGACGACTTATTCGACCAGTTACAAGGATCGATTTATTACTCCAAGATTGACCTTCGATCTGGGTATCATCAGTTGAGGATCCAGGAGGAGAGCATACTGAAGACAGCATTCAGGACTCATTATGGGCACTACGAGTTTCTAGTCATGCCGTTTGGATTGACGAACGCGCCAACGGTCTTTATGGATTTGATGAATCGCGTATACAAGCCATATCTCGACAAATTTGTGAATGTATTTATCGATGATATCTTGATATACTCACGGGCGAAGGAGGAGCATGAGCAACATCTAAGAACCATTCTGGAGATGTTGAAAAAGGAGAAGCTCTACGCGAAGTTCTCAAAGTGCGAATTTTGGATTTGCGAGGTACAGTTCCTTGGTCACGTGGTAAATGAGAGTGGAATTCACATAGACCCGTCAATGATTGAAGCGATCAAGAATTGGGAAGCGCCCAAAACTCTGACCGAAGTACGACAATTTCTAGGATTAGCGGGCTACTACCGAAGGTTTATTGAGAATTTCTCTAAAATTGCTCAACCGCTAACTTCCCTTACTCAGAAGGACAAGAAGTTTGACTGGGGAGAAAAGCAGGAAGAAGCCTTCCAACTTCTCAAAGATAAGCTATGTAACGCGCTGATCTTGTCGCTGCCCGAAGGTACTGAAGACTTCGTGGTATACTGTGACGCTTCGCGTCATGGTTTGGGTTGCATGCTCATGCAATGCCAAAAGGTCATCGCCTATGCATCGCAACAATTGAAGGTTCATGAGAAGAATTATACCACCCACGACTTGGAATTGGGCACGAGGGTATTTGCTTTGAAGATTTGGCGACATTGTTTGTATAGTACTCGTTGTACTATCTTCACAGACCACAAGAGTTTGCAGCACATATTTAATCAGAAGGGGTTAAATATGCGTCAGCGACGATGGGTTGAGTTGCTGAATGATTATGACTGTGAGATCAAGTACCACCCTGGAAAGGCGAATGTAGTGGCAGACGCCTTGAGCAGAAAGGAAAGAGTCAAAACTTTATGGGTTCGAGCTTTGGAGATGACGATCTGGACGAATCTTACTACACGTCTTCACGACGCTCAACAAGAAGCATTGAAGGAAGATCACCTTAAAGCTGAACTTCTCCGGGGTATGGAGAAACAATTGGTGCCAAATGAGGAAGGAACCTTATACTTCATGGGACGCATTTAGGTTCCGCTCTTTGGCAGTATTTGGGAAGTAATCTTTGATGAGCTCACAAGTCGAGATACTCGATCCACCCAGAATCGGACAAAATGTATCAAGATTTAAGAGAATATTATTGGTGGCCGAATCTCAAGAATGATGTTGCTACGTACGTTGGAAAGTGCTTGACCTACACTAATGTCAAGGCGGAGTATCAGAAACCGTCTGGCCTGTTGCAACAACCAGAGATTCTCGTATGGAAATGGGAACAGATATCAATGGATTTTATAACTAAATTACCCAAGACCCTGGAGGCCATGATATGATATGGGTAATAGTTGATCGATTGACCAAGTCTGCACACTTCCTGCCGATAAAGGAAAATGATAGTGTTGGTACATAATGTCTATCGCCTACGCCATCAGTCTAGGTCGTGTCAAATAGGTGTAATAGGGTTAAATGTTAAGTTTCGTATGATTTATATCCAGTTCGCACGAACTGATGTTGTTGTGTCAGGTCGCACGAACTGGGAGATGTCCAGTTCGTGCGATGTGGGATTACCTCGTGCGGACTGGTGTGCCTATAAACAGGCATGTTGTGTTTTTCATTTGTAACTTCTGGAGATTTGGTGTACCGAACTGCTGTCCATTTCTCTCCGTAGGAAAACATTTATAATCAATGGAAAACGTGTTTAAAGTGTATTTCTACTCTTCTACTCCTATTCTAACATTGATTTAAGGTTACTAGTCTGTTTCCGCCTTTCTAGCAACCCATATTTGACTCAAATTGACTCGTATTGATCGAATCTCGATCCTACAAGTGGTATCAGAGCTCAGGATGAGTCAGATCAGTTGATATCAGTGTTTTGAATGGTTTAGAACTCTATACTTCTACTCTTTCTTGGATTTTTGGACAAATTCATGGACAAAATGGACTGAATTTTGAATATTATGTGTAAAACATCATTTTAAACAATCCTACAAAGTTACAGACCTTAAATCACACTAAAACTGATAAAAAACTGTCAAAAATGTCACTTTGTTTGAAACAGATGCTCAGTCCGTGCGAAATGATTCAGATCGCATGAGTTTTTACCAAATCGTGTGAAATTCTAGTCCAGGTCGCACGGATTGGACAAGATCGTTTGAAAGTTGTTCAGGTCGCACAAATTGAGTGTCCAGATCGCACAAAGTGATCAAATCGCACGAATTGGAAATTTTTTACTCACCTCGCACGAGGTGACGTTCCAGATCGTTTGAATCTGTTAGGTCGTTTGAAACAAGTCCAGTTCTTTTGAGTCATTCAGTTCGTGTGAAAGTCCAGATCGTATGGAAGTCAGTTCGCTTGAAAGTAAAAGTTTTCAAAACTTAAAATTTTTTTGTGAAACATTTTTCAAAGTATAAAATGGACAATCAAGAGTTTTACAATGCATTTTTTGGAGGAGGTATTCAAACTCCAGCAAGTATAGCCCAGAATGTGAACTTGGAAAACGAGCTCAGAACCATGCAAAAGCCACCGAAACTGCTCAACATTGAAGAATATTCGGGGTGGCAGGATAGATTTCGCACGTGGGTTCAGGCGAATCATCTTGAATGTTGGCTGAAAGTTGAAACAAAATATGTAGTTTCTGTGAATGATGCTGGTATTCCGAAAACACTTAACTCATTAACTCCAGCTGAAGCAGAAAGTTTTAAAGCCGAGAAGAAGATGGTCAGTATATTGCAACAGGCAATTAAGGAAGATATTTTGGTACTGTTACAGCATCAGAATGATGCGCAATCTATTTTGAATGCTCTTAAACTGAAGTTTCTTAGGAGTGCTGCAATGATCAAAAGCAAAAAGGCACTACTGAAAAAAGAATTCGACATTTTTACTGCTATCAGTGGAGAATCAACAAAAGAGTTGATTGAGAGGTATTGTCACTTGGTACTGGAAATGAAGCGCTTGGGTATAGATAAAACAGACGAAGAGTTGGTTGATAAGTTGGCTGATGCACTACCACAAGAAGTGTGGGTTACGTTCTTAATGGTTTTGAAGAACAACTTGGAATACATTGGTTTCAATTTGAGTACGATTATTGAAAGAATTGAAGCTCAAGAGCTTGAAATGCGGAAGATGAGTAAAATGAAATCTGCAAACGTACAGCAAGATGTTCAGCTTTACTACAAAGGAAGCTCATCTGCCACATCTACTCCGAGTCCAAAGATTCAAACGGCATTCAGTGCGGATTTTTCATCGGGAACACCTCAAAGCATGTCTAACAACAATTTTTCACCGTTTCCAAACTACGAACCGAATCCTAAGGTTCAGAATTCTCAAGAACAAGTTTCTTCTCAAAGTTCTTCAGGTTCGAACAATCAGAGTTATAGTCATGGGATACTGTGCAATATCGCTGTTAACATAAAAAACGGTCAAGATTTTACCGAGACAGGAACAAAGCAGCACATAGCACTTCTAGCTTCAGTACTTGAGTCTTACGAGAGTCTAGTAGCCGGACGAATTGGTAACCCAGATATGACTGAAGAAAGTTATGTTGAACTTGAAGAGGCAGCAACAGCGGTCTACTATTATCAGTCTGAACAGGAGGTTATTACTAATACATTTAAATCTATAATGCCTTCTAATGTGTTTGATTCTTTTGCAGGATTCTTTTGTGAACCGACTACGGGTTTTTGCCCACAATACGAAGTTGAACAAACTCCGGTTCAAGAGATCATTGATGTTTCAAAGGAAATGAATGAAGAGACTTTGAAAGAAATAGCAGACAAAGCTCTCATGGTCAAGCTGCAAGAGGTAGAACAAACTAAAACATCTTCTGATAACAATGAGACCAAAGAAGCAACCCAGGAGTCAGTGTCAGTTGAAAAGGAGTCAATTTTGTCAGAAATTGTGAAGTCCGAGTCCGATGGCAAATCAGAAAATGTGAAGTCCGAATCCGGAGAAAAATCTGAGTCTGAGCCCGGAGAGTTTGGTAAATCGGAAAATAAAAATGATAAACAAGAAAATGCTTTTAAAAAGGTTGATCCAATTCCTGAAACGCCATGCAAAAACTGTTCAAAACCATGCATGGATTGTCTTGAAAAAGACAAACAGTTTCAAGAGTTGAAAAAGTTTCACGACAAATTAAAATTTGATTTTAATGATGTTAAAGAAGCTTATGACACTCTGTCACGATCAATTAAAGTGATTTAAACTGAAAGTTTGGAAAATGATAAAATTGCTAATTTGCTAAAAGCTACGGTCATGGATAAGAAAATGTCGATTAACATCCATCTGGACACAATCGCATCTCTAAAGAAGAAACTTGAACTAATGTGCATTGAGACAGAAAGAATCGACAAAAAGTTGATCAGTTATCTTTCATCTTCATATGTGATTGATCAAATCATTCCTCAACAAGCTGACTTCAAAAATGTTCCACCCCCAATGTGGAATCATTATACTCAGAAATATCCAGACGGGGTGGAAGAGGCTTTGAATCTCAAATTGAGAACAAAGGAGAATGAGTTACTGGAAAACATAGATGTTACATTCTCTCCGTCTGACACCGAAAATGAGTCACAACTGGTTAAAACAGTTGTAGACCAAGTGTTGGGTGAAGAGAGTGATAACACTGATTTCGAAACGGTCAAAACTCATTTTGAGAATTCCAGTTCAGATTCTGAAGATGACGAAAACTTTCTTGATAAGTTTATCCCAAAATCAGATAAAATTTTGGATGACGATTCGATCATTGTGGTTTACACGATGACCGGAACCGACAAACTGTATACTGATTTTGAGTACCCGATTCAGAATGCGAATCTGGAAAATGTTGAAAAAGTTTTGAAACTTGTGGAAATTGATATTTCAGAGGTAAACAACAATTCGTTTCTTTCAAAACCGAAAAAATCTTTTGTTAAACAACCGACAAACAACACCGGAAAGAAAAATGAGTGGGTTGGTAACAATGGTAACAAGAGACATGGTAATAATTTCAAAAAGAAAGGTGTTTTTTTGAAAAGAAAATGGCTAAGAAAGAAGTTAAGCCAACAGAAAAATTGAGTGAAGTGTTTGTCGCTGGAAAGAATACTGAGGCCGAAAAGGATTATATCTTTAGTCAGAAAGCAATTGACGATTTTATTGCAGCCAAAAAGATAAGAGACGAGACCAACAGATCCACTTTTGTTGAATATGACAAAAGAATCTGTTATCGCTGCAATGAAATTGGTCACATGGCAAAACAATGTGTCAAAAAGATAATAAAACCAGTTTTCCAGAAACCAAAACCAAAAATTTCAAAAGATGTTAAGGGAAAATCACCTATGGTATCCCCCATGCGTATTCTGAAACGCGGTGAATCATTAAAGTCCGAGGACAAACCAAAATCAACTTTTGAAATTGGTGAATCTTCAAAATCACAAAAGACTTCAAAGGTTTATCCTAAAACAAAGACTTTCCAAAGTCAACCATGGGTGGAGAAACCTAAACGTTCTTTTGAAGAAAAGAAAATGGAAGAGGTTTTAAAATCTGAATAAAAAATCTGTGCAACCAACAATGAGAAAACTGAGTTTGAGTTAGATAAGGTGATTGAAGAATTTCCACCTATCAAGGAGGGAACTCTAAAATTAAAACCAGAACCTGATGTTCCAAATGTTGTTTTTAACATACCAAAACTTGACATAGTAGCTCATGATATTGTCTTTGGTACTATACCAAATGTTGAAAAATCTTGGGTATCGTTGTTTAAGTAAATTTTTTTGTGATGTGTGCAGGGGCTTCCAAGGTTTATCATTTCTAAATGGATGATGGATAGCGGCGCCTCAAGGCACATGACAGGAATGTTAGCACTATTGTATGATGTCAAATCAATCAATGGAGGTTATGTCGGGTTTGTTGGAACTCAAGGTGGAAGAATTGTTGGAGAAGGAATACTTACAAATGGGGTAGTATCTTTTGAAAAAGTGAACTACATCGCTGAGTTAGAAAACAATCTGTTAAGCATTTCTTAGATATGTGACAAGTCGTTCACTATTCATTTCACAAAGGATGAATGTCTGATTCTTAAACCAGGGTTTAAGATACCTAAAGAAATGGTGTTGATGCGCGCTCCTCGTGAAAACAATTTCTATATACTAGACATGAGCACTGCAACAACGACAGATAAGAAGGCTCAATGCTTTGTGAGTAAAACGAAGGCGACGGAAAAAGAATCCATCATGTGGCATCGTAAAATGGGGTATATTCATGTGAGAAAAATGAACTTTTTAGTTCATAATGATCTTGTTGAAGGGGTGAATTTGAAAAGTTTACATCTCAATGATGATTGTATTGAATGCAAGAAAGAGAAGCAGACGAAGAAGTCGCACCCGAAAAAGCTCTTGAACTCCATCAGACTACCGCTCGAAAGACTCCATATGGATCTTTTTGGACCGGTAAATGTGAAAAGCAAAAGTGGGGATCTGTATTGTTTAGGTGTCACTGACGACTATACAAGATTCTCCTGGGTGTTGTTTCTAGAAAGAAAGGACGAAACATTTGATTCTTTGATGAAGCTATTCAGGAAGATGGAAAATGTGTACAAACTGCCGATCAGACGCATTCAAAGCGACAATGGCACATAATTCAAGAACAACCGCATGCTCGAATTCTGCAACGATAAAGGAATTCTTCATGAATTCAGCGCACCGTATACTCCACAAAAAAACGGTGTCGCAGAACGAAAGAATCGTACGTTGATCGAAACGGCTCGTACCATGTTAGCAGATTCGAAGTTACCAATATATTTTTGGAGTGAAGAGGTCGCTACGGCATGTTACACACTCAATAGGGTTCTTACGGTGAAGAAGTTCAAGAAAACTTGTTTTGAACTGCTACATCTTTACAAACTAAATCTAAAGTTTTTAGAACCATTTGGATCACCATGCACATTCATTGATCCAGATGGTAAATTTGGTGCAAAAACTAATGAAGGTTTTTTTGTAGGTTACGCTAGTCCGTTGAAGAGAGTATTTGTTCCGAGTTTGGGGAAGATTATACGAGTTCAACACGTTGACTGTCAAAGGTTTACTGCTCTGGAACAACTTCCCGGAAACAGGTTGCTATTTGATTATGATAATCTCTGGGAGTCATTCCATTTGCCAACAGAGCCTAGTGAGGAGGAACTGGCATACTTATATCAACAACAACAGTCTCTTTCACAAGAACAAGTGCCGAGACCGTTGGTAGTTTCTCCGCCCACCGAGGGTTCAAATGATCGTGAGGCTGGTACAAGTGGAACTACACATGAACCCCCAGAAGAACCAGCTCCAATATTTGACCAATCTGACGACTCTGAATCGGAAACCGATCCGACTTATGACGAGGAGCCAAATATTGAGACTTCAAATGCTGTGGATCACACGGGTGATCAGAATATCACAAATTTGCAATCGAAAGTGAGCGTACCAGATACAGTCATGCCAAGAACTTTATCTTACCATCCTTTAGAGAAAATCATTGGTGACCTTCACAGCGGTGTCAAAACCTGTGATCAAATAAACAAAGGGCTTATATGTTTTTACGCTTCTGTAGCACCTTTACAAGTAGACTTCTCATTAAAATGTTTTATCTCGCAGGTAGAGCCTAAAACATACAAAGAAGCATTGATCGAAGAAAGTTGGGTAAATGCAATGCAAGAGGAGTTACAACAGTTTGAAAAGCTTGGAGTGTGGAGGTTGGTTGATCTCCCGGAAGATCAGAAGTTGATCAAGACCAAGTGGGTCTTCAAATGTAAGAGAGATGATAGAGGGGTTATAGTAAGGAACAAAGCACGGTTGGTAGTCCAAGGATTTAGTCAGCAAGAAGGGATTGACTTCACTGAAGTATATGCTCCCGTTGCTCGACTCGAGGCAATTAGAATCTTCTTGGCGTTCGCGTCATGGAAGGGATTCAAGGTCTACCAACTGGATGTCAAATCTGCATTCCTCTACGGCAAGATTAAAGAAGAGGTGTACGTCGGACAACCACCGGGTTTTACCGATCCTGTACACAAAGACAAGGTGTATCTACTCGACAAGGTGTTATACGGATTACACCAGGCCCCGAGAGCCTGGTATGAGACGCTTTCCCAGCATCTGCTGACCAACGGGTTCACCAAAGGGACTGTAGATAGTACCCTGTTCACGAAAGAGGTTGCAGGACATCTACTTATCGTGCAGATATACGTTGATGATATAATTTTCGGATCGACGAACGATGAGTTGTGCAAAGAGTTTGAGAAGGTCATGAAAAAGAAGTTTGAAATGAGTTCAATGGGGGAGATGAAGTTCTTCCTAGGGCTTCAAGTTGAGCAACTGCCCGATGGAATCTTCATACACCAGACCAAATATATGAATGATGTGTTGGACAAATTCAATATGTCTGAATCATCTCCCACATCAACCCCCCTGGCTACAAATCATGGCATCTGTTCGGATGAAAGTGGTGAGAAAGTGGATGAAACGCAATATCGGTCAATCATAGGATCGTTAATGTATCTGACATCATCACGACCGGACATCATATATCCAACCTGCCTCTGCGCCCGGTACCAGTCAAGCCCGAGACAATCACACATGGTGATAGTGAAGAGAATTTTACGGTATCTCAAAGGTTGCCCTAGCATCGGCTTGTGGTATCCTCTATTCGGTGACTTTTCTCTAACTGGTTATGCTGACTCTGACTTCGGGTGCTGTAAGTTAAATGCAAAGTCCACAACTGCTGGTTGCCAGTTCTTCGAAACTCGGCTAGTCACCTGACAGTGTAAGAAACAAACCACAGTCGCTCTCTCGACGTGCGAGGCTGAATACGTTTCGGCTTCCAGCTGTTGCTCTCAGATCCTCTGGATCCAACAGCAAATGAGGGACTATGGTTTGCAATTCTTAGACACACCAATTTTCGTGGACAATGAGGCAGCCATTAATATCACTAAAAATCCGGTACAACACTCTAAAACGAAACATATTGAGATTCGACATCATTTTATTCGTGATTGCTACAAGAAAAAATTGATTCGAATTGATTATATTCACACCGATGATCAGAGAGTTGATTTTTACACTAAACCCTTTGATAAAACAAGATTTAATTATCTTTTAAAATTGAACGGGTTAAAGAATTTGTTTTCTGGGAGGGTGGTAGAGTGTGTGGCCGAGGATGACGGTGATCAGAAGTGATCTGCGTCTTGTTGTCATGTTTCTGTACAATTTCTTTACTGCTTTTGATAAAACCAAAAACACAAAAATATGTTTTCGATTTTAGGGGGAGAAAGTTTATAGAAAATACAAAAACATGATAAAATTTCATAAATACAAAAACATTGAAAAAATCAAAAAGAGTTTGTGTAAAAAGGGGAAATAATAGTACATCAGCTAGACAGTTGCAGTACGCTAAAGAAATGTATAGTTTAAATGTGTTAAGCAGTCTCGCCGATGATATGCCGATAGGTTTTTTGCACATTTAGTAAGTTTGTTCGGGATATAAACCTAAATCATTTATTGCTTATTACGTGGGGAACATCTCTCGGATATATAGGTAACCCTGAAATTCTGTTTGAAAGACTCTATTTCTGACATACTAGGTCTTTGTACGTGATGATATCTGGGGTATTATACTAGGACTTCTGATTTTGCGGGAGCAATAGCATAGTCCTTGTATAATACTCTGCACTGCTTTATTCTTAAAGCTCACCCTCAGCATAAAAAATGATGAAACATTGAAAAATGCTAATCATGTGCTGTTGAAAAGAAGACCCCCAAGGGGGACCCACCTAAAGTCGAGCCATCATCTCTCTGATTTTGCGGAAGCAATAGCCTGAGCTCTCATGGCCTCGCACTCACCCCTTACAGATATCATTAGTGTGCACTCACATGTAAGACTGAATATAATAGTCTGGATACGGGAGTATATTCTGAGGTGGTACACGCGCGTAAGTTAAGTTTTAAAAACACTAATTCGTATCCTGAATAGATTGAAATTTGTGTGAAAATTTAAATTGGATCACTATATCGGCAATCACTGTGAATTGTTTAATGCTTAGTATGAAATCAAAGCTTAACGGTACTTGTAGCTTGTAGGCAGCTGATATGATCCCCTAACACGCTCACCAAAAATATGTTTGTATAGTTTCCAGTTTCTTTAATTCCAGTTTAGCTAAAATGTGAAAAATCCAAAAATATTTGATGCTTCATCTTATTTTCGACAACAGACGTTGGGGATCTGAGGATCAAAGTCTCACAGAGCTAAACATGTTGGATTATTTGGGTTGGTTAAGAAAAAGTTTGAGAAAAGTGTTGGTAATTGCTCAAAATGTTCAAAGTTCATTAATTTGAACTTAAAATATTTCAAAATATCAGGGAGATCATATTTTAGTCAGCCAAGGTCATTAACTTGAACTTGGCAGGCTAAACAGTTGACCAGGGTCATTAACTTGGACTTGGTTAACTGAGTGTGTTGGTAAAAAAGGTTAAAAAGTTGAAAAAATAAAATTTTGTAAAATCAGTTGGTTCACACGAGGTGACCAACTCGCACGAAGTGGCCAGATAGTGCCAGTTCGTTCCAAATGTACCAACTCGTGCGAGCTGGCCACACCGACTCAAGCAACAACTCGTGCGAACTAGCTCCTCTATTTAAGGGGGAGACCAGATCGCGTGAACATTATTTCAGTCTCCACTTCGCACCAAACACACACCCCTTCGAGCGATCTGAAGCGATTTGTCTGATTCCTTCGATTTCAAGCCTAAATCTTGTGAATCTGTGTTCGTAATCATCTTATAAGTTGGTTTGCTCAACTTATAACATGCGAAAGGTACTATTTGATGAAAATTTGAACTGAATCGCATGAACTCGGAAGAACAGATGTTTGAACTTAGATCTAGAATGATTTTGTGGACTAAAATGAATAAAAATCACACCAACATGATCGGAATTCATTGTAGAACAGATCTAGGGTTTCAATTTTATGAGAAAAACAAGATTTAACAACCTGTAAATTCACTGTTCATTGATGAGTTTCAAACGAAGTAACGATGTGAATGATTTCAAACGAAGTGATGATGTCCCTGATTTCTTGACCAAACCGCACGGATGGCCAATTCGTTTGAGTTGACCAGATCGTTTGAAGTTGTGTCAGTACGTTTGAAATCCAAATAGTATGTGATTGGCCAGTCCGCATGAACACCGCATCGTTTGAGTTCCACTCTGTTTGAATTGACCAGTTCGCATGAAACCAAATCGTTTGAAATGTTTGATAAGTCTGACACCAATCCGCATGAACTGGCCACTTCGTTTGAAATCCAGATCGTGTGAATCTTGTGTTGTCTTGAAATGTGTGCAAATTGTTAACTTGTTTGTTTATGTTTGTGTTTCAGGCATCGAATGTTATGTTTGATCCTTCGCACAATATTTGCTGTGTATACGATGAAACGCTTTCAAAGATGACTGTTTTCAAGGAGATTTTGCCGTTCATGAAGCGTTTACCAATTCAGAAAGCTTTGACGAATCAGCACAAAGCATTCAAGTCTCATGTTGATTATTTCTGGAAGAATGCTACGTATGATGAAGAGAATGATGTGATTAATTCAATTGTCAAGATTGATGGAGAAGATAAAGAGATCATTGTTACTGAACAGTTTATACGTGAAGTGTTAGATTTTCCAGATGATGAAAATTCACCAACAGGATTTCCAGAAAGAATGGTGAAAGGTTGCATGCTGAGAATGGGATATAATGGGCAGTTGAATAAAGTAAATTACTTGAAAGCTTGTTTCACAAAGCCATACAAATTCTTTATTCATTCAGTGATTCATGCACTTAGTCACAGAAAAGGTGGGTATGATGTGATGAAAGATTATCAGATGTGTATGGTGACGGCATTGGTGTAGAACAAAAAATACAATTTTTCAAGAATTGTTTTCCACTACATGAAAGATAATATTACTTCAAGCAGTCGAAGTTGGGTGTATCCTAGATTTGTGCAAATGATGCTGGATCATGCTTATCCGAATCTGGTGAAAGATGAAGAGAATGATTTAATGGTGTTACATCATATGGATAACGAAACGCTGATCAGATTATCCAAGTATACCAAGAATTGGCCGGAACCAAAGAATAAGACAGAATTTTTCGGATTCATCAAGAGTGACAAATATGAAGATCCTGATCCGATATATCATTTAAAGTGGAGGAATGATGCAGAGATGAAAGAAAAAAGTGCAGCTGATGAATTAACAAAGTTAGAAGAATTCAGTGAAACTCAAAACGATTGGTATACGAAGGTTTAAAAAGAAAAGAAAAGAGGTGGAAAGAGAACTCCAAAGGTTCAAACTGAAGAAGGATCGTCTTCTCAACCTCAAAAGAAGCGTAAAAAGAAAACAGTTGAAACAATGTTGGTTGATGAACCAGAAGAAGATGAAACAGAAGCAAATGTTGAAAAAAATTAAGATCCAGTAACTCCTGAAACTGAGCAATTGATGAGAGATATTGATGATACTTTGGATGCTGGGAAATCAGCGAGTAAGAAAGTAGGTGATGATGAAGAGAAGAGTTTATCTGGTTCTGAAGATGATATTGATGCTCAAGAAGATCGTTGGATTAAAGAAAACTATGATCCAAGAGAGAGAGAGAGAGAGAGCAACAAAAGAAAAGAAAGAGGAGTACGGACGATGATGATGAAACGTATGTTCCACCAGAAGATGTTCAGGTTGTACAAACACCATCTTCTGGGGGTAGAAAGAAGTCAACTTCAAGAAAGCGTGTGATAACTCCTGCAACTCAAAAGTTAAAGTTCAAACAAAAACGGCCACAAGAACCACAAAAACCACCATCACCACCACCTGAATCACAAAAACAACCATCACCACCACCACAACAACCATTATCTGAACCTTTACTTTCACCACAATCATCACCACAACATCATATTTCATCACCTATCCATGAACAACCTCATATAACTTCATCACACATTCAACAAACACCACCAACCACACAACCACCTGTTTACACAACTCCTAGATCGTCTACCTTTAAAGATTTTCCACATATTCCAGAGAATATAGCTCTTGAAGAGCTTGGTGATTTTAGTTTCGTAAATGATGATCTTGTGAGAAAGCTGCAACAGAAAGTGAATGAAGTGTCAAGTGAGAAAAAGAAGTTGGAAGAACGTGTTAAATCTGTTGAATCTGAAAATTCATCTTTACCGAAGAAGATTGAAACTGATCAAGTCGAAATAGATATTCTAAAAGTTCGGATAGATGTATTGGAAGAAGAAAAGGGTCGAAGAGATGAGCAAAATGAATACTTCAAGTTGAAAAACAAAGAGTTGGAAGCCAATAATGCTAGAAAAGAACATGAAGCGTATATGATGAAGAAAGTGTTGGAAAATTTGATCGGAAAGCCAATAGAACAAAGGTTTGAAGAGATAGAAGTTGAGGAAGTACGAGCAAGACAAAAAGCTGAAATCGAAGTTGAAATGAAAAACAAGGGTAAAGGTGTTCTAGCTGAAGGTGAAGCTCAAGTGACTGAAAGGGCAATTGTTCTGACTGAGCCTTGTCCAATTACTTCAGTTTCTGGTGAAATTGACGACGATGATGAAGATGATGAAGAAGATGAAGATGATATTCTGAAAGATGATGCAGATGATGTATATTCTGTACACAGTGATGATGATGATGATGATGATGATGGCAATGATGATGATGATCAAGGTACTTCGGGTATCAAAGTAACTGAAGCGTCAAATGAAGAGAAGATTGATGAATATCTTCATGATGGTGCTAACGAAGAACCTGAGAATGGAAGTGGAAAGGGGGAGCATGATGATGCTGAAAAAGATGATGAGAATGTTGATCAAGGTGCAAGATTGATTCTATGTCTTGAACACGATGTAGAAGAAGGTGAAATATTGCATACGTACACAAGAGCTGAGATCGTTAAAATGATGGTTATTGAAGACAGTGATTTTAACTTTGATTTTGAAGAAGAGTTGAATCAGTTTGACATTAATCAACAACCTGAATATCAGTACAAATATGTTGAAGAAGCTGATAACTACGATAAAGTAGAAGTAGAAGACTGGAGTGATGAAGATCAGTCTGAGAATGTTAACGTTGATACTTCTATCTTTCCGACGCTTGCTGAATTTTTCAATCAAGCAAACGAAGAAGAATTGCGAAGAAAAGTTGCAGAAAGTGTCAAGAATAAAAGTTTTCAAGAAATGTCGAAAGATGAACAACGCGAAGAGAAAAAGAAGTGGTTCAGAAAAGATACAGAAAGGAAATACAAAAAACCACTGAAGTATTACAAAAGAGATAGAGAGGTTTCTCTTGGTGATATAATAAGTTGGGGTTATTTGCCACAAGTGAATGCTTATGCAATCAGAAGAGAATTTGGCGTTCAGTATTTTCAGTATATTGAAGATATAATGTCTCTGCCTTGGTGGGATGTCGAAGAGTTGCCCAAAGTCAGAACGTTATCTTATCCAGTCAGAGTTCAAGATATGCCTACATAGGGATTGATGAAGTTTGAAGGATTCAGAGACTTTAAACACTAGAAGCCACATCAACCTAAGAAAGTCAAAGGGTGGATCCAGTTACAGGCATTGAAGAAACAATTTTGCAGATCAAGAAGCCCAGAGTTATAAAGAACATTCCATTACCAAAGATGGAACAGAATTTTCACGAAGGGTTCGTATGTTGGGTGTATAGTTGCCTGATGACTGAAGCAGTGATTGTTTACAAAGTTGGGAATGAAAGCAGATACATTCATCTGTATGGTCCAATGTGGATTGTGAATTGTTCTGCGAAGGATATTGAGTGTTTGTTTGTGAACAAGATTGGTTACAAGAAAGAAGATAAAGATTAAGCTTTGCAATTTCAGAAAGTTGCTATGATATGTTTTCAGAAAGGTATAAATTCTGAAAATATGTGGTTATCAAAGTGGAGAAAGATTGAAAAGGAAGAGTTTCTGAAAGCTGAAAAGGAGATAAAGGAGCGTGAAGAGAAAGATAGAATTGCTAGATTTACAGTTGTGCAAAGACTTGCTGAGGAAGAGAAGAGAGCTGCAATAGAGAAAGAAAAGCTCAGAAAGACGTTATTAAAGAAGCCAAAGCGTCATGAGGAGAAGTTCAAGTCTTTGTGAAGAAGGTTTTGAAGACAGGCTGACTAAAGACTGTGGCAATATCCAAGGGGGAGTTTGTTGGTACATAATGTCTATCGCCTACGTCATCAGTCTAGGTCGTGTCAAATACGTGTAATAGGGTTAAATGTTAAGTTTTGTATGATTTATATCCAGTTCGCACGCACTAATGTTGTTGTGTCAGGTCGCACGAACTGGGAGATGTCCAGTTCGTGCGATGTGGGATGTTTACCTCATGCGGACTGGTGTGCCTATAAATAGGCATGTTGTGTTTTTCATTTGTAACTTCTGGAGATCTGGTGTACTGAACTGCCGTCCATTTCTCTCCGTATGAAAACGTTTATAATCAATGGAAAACGTGTTTAAAGTGTATTTCTACTCTTCTACTCCTATTCTAACATTGATTCAAGGTTACTAGTCTGTTTTCGCCTTTCTAGCAACCCAGATTTGACTCAGATTGACTCGTATTGATCGAATCTCGATCCTACAGATAGCACTGGAAAGCTTGCAGAATTGTATCTGAAGGAAATTGTGGCACGTCATGGAGTGCCTACTTCAATTATTTCCAACAGAGATGGACGCTTCGTATCGAGAATCTGGCAATCTTTTTCGGAGGCCTTTGGATCTCAACTATATCTAAGCACGGCCTTCTATCCGCAAACCGATGGTCAGAGCAAACGGACTATACAAACCCTTGAAGACATGCTCCGTGCGTGTGTCATGGATTTAGGCAGCAGCTGGGATACTCACCTACCTTTGGTCGAGTTTTCCTATAATAACAGCTATCACACAAGCATTAAAGCCGCTCCGTTTGAAGCTCTGTATGGTTGAAAATGTCGCTCACCTTTGTGTTGGGCCGAAGCTGGTGACAGACAACTAATTGGTCCCGAACTAGTCCAAGAAACGACTGACAAGATCTTTCAAATCAGAGACCGGATCAAAGAGGCTCGTGATCGACAGAAAAGCTACGCCGACCGAAGACGGAAACCATTAGCTTTCGAGGTGGGAGACATGGTTTTGTTAAAAGTCTCACCTTGGAATGGTGTAGCAAGGTTCGGGAAACGTGGAAAGTTAAATCCACAATATATTGGTCCATTCAAGATTCTGGAGAAAATTGGTACCGTGGCGTACAAATTGGAATTACCGGAGGAATTAAATGGTGTACACAATACATTCCATGTATCAAACCTCAAAAAGAGTCCAACTCAAAAAACCGTTGTCATCCCTATGGATGAGGTTCATATTGACGACAAGCTCCAATTCACATAATATCCCGTTGAGGTAATGGACTGGAAGGTCCAGAAGACGAGGAGAAGTCGCATTAAGCTGGTTAAAGAAAGTTGCAACTCTAAAAACGGGCCCGATACTTGGGAACATGAGGACCAGTTCAAGGCCAAGTACCCCCACTTGTTCGAGGAAACTCCTGCGAGAGATAACTCCGCCTGAATTTCGGGACGAAATTCTTTTAACGGGGGGAGACTGTGACAACTGGCCCAAAACCGGTAATTTCCGTACTATTTTAATTAATATTTATTACCTGCATTTATGTGATTACACGTCAACATTATGTGCTTATTTGATATACAATTGAATTCATGCACGTTTCATTTAATTATTGGCACATTATACAATACTTTAAGCGTTGCGTCTAATTGATTAGTAAGCTCACCGGTTAGACAAGTTGCGCCAGCATGTCTGCATAAAACAATCAGACAGTAGAATTAGGACTTAGAAGTGTGACAACTGGCACAAAACCGGTAATTTCCGTACAATTTAATTAACACTTGATAACTGCAATTATGTGCTTAAATGTCAACATTGTCTGATTACATACTATACAAGTGAATTCATGCACGTTTTATACTACAAGAATTACTTTATGATAGCGTTGCGTCAGAAATACTAGTAAATTCACCGGTAAGACACGTTGTGTCAACAATTCTGCAGAAAGCAGTCAGACAATAGAATCGGAGCCTAGGTGTAGGTCCAACGTCAAGAATACATTAAAACCCAAGAGTATATACAAGGGTTAACATATAGACCTTCCGGAAGCTAAAATATGCACTAAAAAGCACCCGAAACGTACTTTAAATGCATAATTCTGCACAAATCAGCTATAATCAGCTTTTTAATACATAAATATTATGCAGAATTCATGTTTTATTATCCAGAATACCCTCCTAAGTGTTGGGAATTAAAAAGGGTTACAAAAGGATACTTAAAGGACACTAAACGGTGCAATTTAGCACTTTAACGAACCGGTATTTAAACGAACAACCGGACATTACCCGGAACATCAAAATATTACTAGAAGCATTGTTTTAATATTTTTGAACTAGTTATGGTCCCTGAACACAATAACACCCCTTATAACGTAATAACACATCAAGTCCCTAGACTTTACACTTGAAAACTTACTTGTTTATATAATTAGTAAATTGAAGTTACACTTTGCCCCCCCCCCCCCCCCACCAAATATTTGCTAAATCCTACAAAAATCTACCTTGATCTTTCTTGGATACATTTGGATATTGTAAGATCACATAAGATATGGAAGATTTGATTTAGATCTTGTGAAGTACTATAAAGATAACATAAGAGTTCATTCATCACTTCACACCAACCAAACTCCTCCCTCTTCCCTCATCTCGGCCGTGAGCCACCACCCCTTCACCACCATCATCATCTCATTTTCATACAATCTTAAGTGAACACAAGGTGTAAGAAGGTCTATAGTGAAGCTTGGTGGTCTTGGATCTTGAAGGACCTCCTCCATTTGCTTTTATCCAACACTTTTGTCATCTTCAAGTTCTAGTAATCTTCCCTAGCCTTGTTGCTAGTGGTGAGCCCTCATGATCTCTTATGTCTTCATATGTTGTTGGTTAAAAGATGATATATATTGTTAAACACAAGAACTCTAAAGAAAATGATCATGATAGTTTAACATAAGCTTAAATACACAAGAATACATGTAAATGATGTTTATTTGCTTCTTGTTGATTTATTATTAGTGTTAGGGATATTAGACATCATATGGAGCCTACTAGATTGTGATTAAACACATGATCTAGTAAGTTAAAGTGGTGATCTTGTGAAAGACCAAGATCTTCATGCTTTATGTCTTCATGAACTTGAATAATGAAAGTAATTGTCATATGTAAAAATGATATAAACAAAATACAAATCTTGTAAATAGATGATTACAAAAATAATTTTCTCAAGAAACCAAGATTATTTACAAGACTTACAAAGTCATGGTTTCTAAGTAAACTAATAATATTTTTAGTATTTAAACAAGACTAGAAACATGTATGTAACAAGAAAAATACAAGAGAAGTATTTTTAGAAAAATCATCTTACAAGTTGTAAATGACTAGATCTTCTAATAAAGTGCTTTACAAACAAATAACCATGTTTTTAAGGGTAACTAAACCTGCTAAATAACATGGTAAGTTACTACAAGTTTTTACAAAACTTCAAGTTCATGTTGTAGTGAAATTTACTTGATTTTGACACTCGAAAAGTGTTGATTGTGTTGTTGATGTGGATGATGATTTAAAAGAAAATAAACACATGTTTTGAAAACATGGGAAACCTCTATTTTTAGGGGAAACTCTGTCAAAATTTCAATAAATTTTGACACTTAGAAAAATATAAGTTTTGGTGAAACTTATTCCCTAAAAATATTTACCAAGTTTTTCCCCAATTTTTATGTAAACTTCAAGATAAGAAATGATGATTTCTTCAAGATAAAAATTGATATTAAGTATGTATATTTTTGAGGAAAAATATATATATTTATTGATCACCAAATTTTGTGCTAAGTGTATGTAGTATGTATTATATGTGAATAGTGTATTAGGACTCAAAAATACACTAAATACTCCCGAGGAGTGAAAATACAAAAATACACATACAACATACTTAGACAAATACAAGAGAATATATTTATGAAAATATATTACTTGATAGAATAAATAACTTGGACAAGTTATGAACATGAAATGAAGTTTTGGACAAAATACATAATTCGGGTGAAAAATACAAGATACTTATATTTATTTTTGAGAAAAGAATATAAGTAAGTCACATAGTTAAAAATATAAATTATTTTTAACACAAGAACAAATACATAAAAGATGGTGACTTGTACTTGTGCGATACAAGTCTAGTGACTAACGTTAATAAAACACGTTTAGGTCACGACGCTAGATAAACAAAAACCGGTGAAGTTTACGGCGCATGGAACGCAAAGTTGTGAGTTCATGCTCCCCCTTTTCTTTTAACTGTTTTCAGTTTTATAACTTCGGGGGTGAAATACATGTTTCAAATGTTACAATATTTACAAATGGTATGATGGATACAAGAATTGAGAAATGATACGAGAAATGATACGAGAAATCGTGTCATGAATAGGGTACCATAAGCACCATTAATCAACAATATACCTAGACCGCAGAACAAAAGGTTAGATCTAACGGGTTTTCGGGAAGCCACACTCTTGGTGAGAACGAGTACCGAGTAGTACTTTTGTGTCTCAGTCGTGAATCGACAACTAGAAAAATGCCTATGGTTTAGATGCTTCCTATGTCGTGTCACATGTTAATGGCCTTGCAACCCATTAACAACTTGATACATACAGAAATACTTGATTTATACAAGATACATATAGAAATACTTGACTTATAAAGATACATACTATGTTTTTCATACAAAGTATACAAACGTTCAATACAAGAACTGCATGAATTCACACCAACATTATGTTGACGTTTTTCCAAAAACTCACATGTATTTTAGGTAACTAAAGTGGATGTGCGCGGGGTCTTACTCATGCTCTTGGATGTTGTTTATGTTTATCGTTGAATAAAGTTGTAAACTTTTCAGACAAAATGCTGTCTTGTGATGTAAACACTTAAATTATGTTTTCAGTTATGTAATGTCAATGGTATTTGAAGTTATTTTTACGAGCATGTAGTATGTTTACCATTCGTATGCAATGAGAACCTTTCATGATCATACCTCGTGCTTCCGCCTAAGAAAGGGGTGTGACAAGAAGTAGGTCCAACATCAAAAATACATTGGAAACTAAGTAGGTGAACAAAAGTTAACATAAACACTTTCTAGAAGCTAAAACAGACACCAAAAAGCACCCGAAACGCACTTTAAATGCAGATTTCTGCATAAATTCAGCAAACATAGCATTTAAACACTAAAGTACTATGCAGAAATAAGCTTTAAATGTCCAGAATAACTTGTAAAGTGTCAGGAATGAAAACTGTCGTAAAAGATACCTCATAACTTACAAAACTGCGCAATTTAGCACTTTAACGAACCGATAACCGAACGAATAACCGGACACTACCCAAAACACCAAAAATAGACTAGAAGCATTGTTTTAGTGATATAAAGCTAGTTATGATGCTAGAACACATTAAAAATCATGAAAACACATAAACACACTTAACCTTCCATTTAACCCCTAAACTTACATCTTCCACCCACAACTTCCAAACTTTTACACTTTACCCCCCCCTCATTTGAAACCGGCCCCAAGGTGGCCCCACCATCTTTTTCCATTAAAATATTCAACATGCTAGCTAGATATGGAGAATTATGACTAATGGTTATTGATTTGTTGGAAAGATTATAACTTGAACTTAAGGACTTCATTTCTTCATTATCTTCATTCAACTTTCACCCATTTTCTCTCTTCTTCTTATTCTTCTTCTTCTTCTTCTTCTTACCTACGCCCAACCACCATCACCATACATCCTCCATTTTCTTCAATAATCAAGCCATTCTAAGGTTAACAAAAGGTGTAAGAAGGTGATCCATGAAGGTGTGAAGTGCTAGAAGTTCAAGAACCACTTGGAGTAGCTTTTATCCACTTGATTTCTTCATTCTTCATCTTCATCTTGTTCTTGCCACTTCCCTAGCCACTAGAGCTAGTAGTAAGCTTCAAAAACTCTATTTTACTTCATGTTAGTATTATGTACAAGTTACACTTTCAAAGAAACTAAACTTTAAAGTATGAAGACATAAAGATCTAACATAATCTAAAGAAAAACAAGTTTTTTTAGTGATATTTGATGTATGTGATGAAGTTGATGTTGTTGAATCTTGTGTGCATGTGTAGATCTATCATGTTAAAGCTTGTTATAAGCTTAGATCTAACAAGTTTAAGCATGGATCTTGAAAGATCCATAGTTAAACTTCAAGATGAACTTGAAAAGTCTTTATGTAAACTTGAAAGATGATTTTTAAGTATGTTCTTGTGTTCTTGAAGAAACTAAGACTATGTAAAACTAACTTATGAGACTAAACATCCAAAAATGTTTGTAAAAAGTTCACCAAGAAACTTATTTTTTAAAAGATTCAAGCATGTTAAGCATGGATCTTGAAAGATCCATGGTAAAACTTGATGATGAACATAAAGATGGTTTTAGAATATGTTTTTCATGGTTTTAAAACCCTAAAACTTGTGAATGGTTTACTTAGTAAAATTAAGTTTCACACAAAGTTTGTAGAAATTAAACAAGCACACTTATTTTTGAAAGATCTTTGTATGTAAAGTGTAGATCTAAAAGACTACACATTTTTAACAAAAAATCAAGTTCATTATAAGGTTTTTCATGGTGAATTTAGTGTATGTTATTTGTGAAATTTGTTGGAAACTGATTTTGGATGATGAAAAGAAAATAAACACATGTTTTAAAAACATGGGAAACCTTCATTTTTAGGGGAAACTATGTCGAAATTTTTATAAAATTTTGGCACTTAGAAAAACATAAGTTTTGGTGACACTTATTCCCCAAAAATTCACCTAAAAATATTTACAAAGGTTTCCTAATTTTTATACAAAAATTACAAGTAAGAAATAAGGATTTCTTCAAGTATAAAAACAATATTAAGTATGTATATTTTTAGGGAAAATATATATATTTAGTCGTCACAAGATTATGTGCTAAGTGTATATTATGTGTATTATATGTATCAGTGATGTTAGGAACTGGAAAAATACATTAAATACTCCTAAGGAATATACTACAAAAATACACATACAAATACTTAAGAAATACATAATGATACAAGTATACAAAATTACATATAAAAATGATACATGGACAAATACAAAATGTATATCAATATACATATATTTTCTACAAAATTAAGGACTTGGACAATTATTGGACTTATTGGACAATTTTATATAATTATGGATTTATACAAAAATTACTACAAGTAATGGAAGAATTATAAAACTGTGACAAAATATATATAATTCATAAACCTTAAAAATATTATTATTTTTAAGAAATAAAAACTCCGAAAAGTAATAAAATCAAAGAATTGATTTTTGATAAATAAATACAAATATACAAGTATTTACACTTAAAATACAAGTATACTTACACCTAAAAATAATACTGGAAATATTATTTAACAAATTACTGATATTTATTTTTGACAATTAATATATATGACATATATTTGGTAAAAGTTAAAAATATATTATTTTTAACATGTAATATTTTCAAATCCTACTTACATAAATATATATATTTTTGGGATAAAAATATATAACAAATACAATATTAAACATAATGTGACATACAAATAAGACACCTTAAATCCAAAAAGTAACTTGTACTTAGAAGTTTACAAGTTAGGTGATTAACATACTTAGAACGTCTATAGGTCACCACACTCGAGTAGCAAAAGCTGGTGCAGCTAGACGCTCAAGACGCAAAGCAGTTAGTTCATGTCCCCACTTTTTAAACGTTTTTACTGTTTTCTAAACTTTGGAGAAAATACATGTATAATTTGGTATGTTTAAACAAAGGAATCATACATAGATCATGTCACGAATAGGGAATACGTAAGCACCATCAATCTAGTTTAGACCGAAAGAACAAGGGTTAGATCTAACAGGTCCAGGCAGCCTCACTCTCTTGACAACACATAGTCATGGAGTGTCTTGGGTCATAGTCGTAGGGTAAACGATGTCAAAAATTGCCTAGGTTTGGATGCTTCCTATATCGTCACATATGTTAGTGGCCTTGCAAACCATTAGCGATCTCGATTCCATTTCATTACAATTTACAAACTTACATTTTACAAATTACATACCATGCTTTTACACAATTACAAATGTTACATTTTACTTAATCTGCATGAATTCACACCAACTTTTGTTGACGATTTTTAAACTTACATGTATTTTCAGGAAATTAGTGTGACAACCCAAGATTTCAAGGTCTTTCCCTATACACATCACTGACTTCACAATCCTGTCTTTATAATTTGATTTACATGGTGTCGTGTGTAGTTATGTGAATGATTAATGTCTTATGCTTGGATGTTAAATATTAAACGAGTAGTGTTAAGTATAGTTTATATAAGGTTCTTTGTCACATGTTCACCTTGACGAAAGATGGGGTTCTTCGCCACCCTCAAACTCGACGAAGAATGGGTTCTTCGAAGAGCACGTGTTTCGCCGAAAAAGGGCCTTCGGCCCAGTATATTTCACGGCCCAACTATGTGTTGTATAACTCCTTGTATTGTAACCAGTTGCCGTAAAACAAAACCCTAAGTCCTCTCTTCTTGTTCTCGGTGGTCGACGGCGGGAACACTCTCTCAGATTCGAAGCCTATCTTTTGCCTAGCTAATCCACCATTCGGTCAGTATGATCTCACTTGTGTTAGTCATGGATTGATTGTCTCTGGTTATGTGTGAATTTATTTGATTTACGGCGATAATTGAATATATTGATGTTAGCGATTATGTGTTCAATAAGTGGATTAGACCTCATGCTGATAGGACACGGAAATATGTATGATATACAATCTGTGATCTTGGTTGTGTGCCGATAATTAATGATTAAATTGGTGATTAAGTGATTAGATAAGGGTTCATATAATAGTGTGGTGATTTGAATAAGAATCATGGTCGTGAAACTGTTATATAATAAAGACTAGGGTTCATAAACAACTGTTGGATACTTTTGCATGACATGCACGTGGAATGTGGACTAGCATGAAAACTGAGTAATTGCTACATATTATACGGTGTTTTTGTGAAGTATTCAAACTGTGAAAATGCGTGACCTAGTTGTTTATGAAACTGATCTTGATTGGTAACCAAGGTAGGGTTGGTTGATTAACTGGAACGGGTAACTTGTTAAATACCGAGCAAATCCAAGGTGAGTTCACTGCTCTTTTCCAAGCATGCGTCCCGGGGAGGGAGATCAGGTAAACGTTCTAGGGAGGAATGTAGGGTAATTGGGTTTGACTGGAATGTTAAACCTGGGATGTTGGTTAATACACTCATATCTATCATTTAAGTCCCTTCTACCGATTTGTTACCGGGGAGGCAACGGGGTATTAGTTAATAGCGCTATTTAGGTTTGGCACCCTCACACCGTACCGGGGAGGACGGGCGTGAACTAATGACCCCTGTCTTGACCATTGCTTTGATAGAGGCATTGGGGAATAGGGCAAATAATCTGGAGCCATCGGCGGTTATCGAGTTATTAACGACATCAAATCTCTGAAATGTTTTAAACTCATATCTGGTAACTAAACGTGTTAACAAACTATGAACTCACCAGCGTTGTCTGATACACTTGTCTGCATGCTTGCAGGTCTATAGGTTTATATCATTGGGACTTGCTGGAGTGGTCATGGGTCGACTTGCATGGAATCATGAGACACGTCTAAAGGCTTTTATACACTTGGGTTATGAAACTCTTAATTAATGTAGTAAGCTTCCGCTGACCTAACCACCACCACAGCCACCGGCCACCCCACGATCACCACCACAGCCACCGGCCACCCCACCATCACCTGACCTAACCACCACCACCCACCATATCCACCTGCCATCATCAACCTCTCCCACGCAACCATGATATAACCACTACAGCCATCACACCATTACCCACTTTGTCTACACGCTTTAATCAATGAAAATACAATTAACAATACCAAACTTGTGATCTCACACATATAATCAAGAGAAATTGGGAACTGTGCACTCCAATTCACCAAAATGCCTGCGTCCAAAGATATCTCCCCTTAAATTGACCTATTGTTTCTTTTAAAAAAAACTGTGAAGCCCAATAATTCAAAATCTCGTGAGATGCATCGTATATGCCGCAAATCAACAACCCATTTTCAATTTATATTTCAGATCTGTTTTTAGATCTGAGCATAGAGAAGAAGAGAGAGAATGGGGCGGACATGGGGTTCTTGGTCGCCGGTGGTAGTGCGGGGTGGTGCTTCACCGGGGAAGAAGACCAGATGATGGGGGCGGGTGGTACGGGATATAGGTTAAGATGGTTCTTCATTGGAGAAGAAGACCAGGATTTTTAGAGAGAGACAAAGAGAGTTTAGAGAGATAAAGTGTTTGGAGAGAGAGGGGGTTTTTGCGTATTTATATTTTTTTATTTTTATTCTTTTAAAATGCAAATGTAAATAAAAATAAAAGAGTAAAATGACCAACATGTCCTTATATGCTTTGCATATGACCCAACTTAACACTTAAACATAACTGAGTTAGGGTTAAAAGAACATAATGTGTAAGATTTTGCAAACATTAAGTATGATTACTGTCAACTTTAAAGACAAAGGACACACTTTGTAATCTGGTGTAAACATGAAGGACGAATCTTGTAATTTACTCTAATAATAATGTGGGGTGCATGTGAGTCCCAGTGAGGCTTAACAAGTGAAAAAAGGGGTTCTGTTCCATTATTCGAGCAGTGAGAAACGTAGCAAATCTATAGGAGTCATAGCAGTGATTGCCTCCTACTTGAACGTGATCTTTTTGCTCCTCTCTGAATCCTTATGAATCTCGATGCTATCAAGCATTACCTGAGCACCCATCCGAACGCCTAGCGAACTGTGTAGAATGTTATGTGCTTGCACGAACGTCCCTGAGTTGGATGTTGCAGCGTCGAATGATTGGTCGATACCTTTCTCACTCCACTTCATTGGCTAGAACTCAATGTATTGACGTCGTAGCTTCTGAAGTACGATCACTTCTGCAACACTCTCGCAACATACCATGTATTACTCAATCAACTTGCTAGATCGATGGACAAGAGGATGAGCGTAGTACTTTACCAACTTTAGTATTCGGATGACCCTGATTACCAGCATCGAACATCAGCAATTTGACTCCAATCGAATCTTTAACCCTAGTCAGCGACTTATGGGAGTCAACTCTTTTGAGTTAATCGGGACATAAACGATGACCATGGATTATGGTATGGAATGTGTAGCTGGCAGCACATTGAGTAACGACTCAGGACGTGACACGGAAATGTGACAAGATGGACCCTGTTGGTGAAAGATTGTAGGGCTCCGTTTCAAGCAACGATAGTAGGGGCAACAGTCATGGCAACATCAAGGAATTCGTAATCGTAGCCTACGGTATGGAAGATGGAGGTGCCTACGACATGGATCGGCCGTTGTTAAAGCAAAGACGACAACAACCAGGGGAATGACGGCAGTATTGGGAATCCTAGTAACAGTAACAACAACACTGGAAGTGGTACTCATGGAAGGGCATTTAGGATTGGCGTAGGCGACGCCAGGTGGAATAGCAGCATGGTAGCTTGTATGTTTTTGGGGTAACTAATCGCTCCGTCTCTGTTCTGTTTAACTCTGATGCTTCTTGAAACCAAACTTGTTGAGGAATTGGCTGATGGCAAGTCAATTGAAGCCTCGTATGTTCGTTGGGATGCAAGCTCCACCTTGTGGGACAAGTGTTCGACATCGACCTTCCTTCTGCTATCCTTGATAGTTACGATGCAGTAGTTAGTGTGGATTGGTTGTCTAGATATCGCACAGATATAACCGGTGAGGAGAAAATTCTACGTATCCCTCTCCCTTGTGGAGAATCGTCGTCTAACCTAAAGTGTCAGAGTGGTGTAAAGGTTAGCATCATTTCAGCAATGAAGGCCCAGAAGTGTCTACGGAGGGATTACCCCGTTATGTTGGCAACCGTCACTGAGGTTAAGGTTACAGAAAAGAGGATCGAGGACCCACCAATTATTCGTGACTCCTCTCAGTGTGCCGCTCGAGGGATTTTCATGTTTACTTCCACAACTGTTAGGCAAAATCTCAGTTTGATCTCACGCCAGAGGCAGCCCTGATTACTCGTACTCTTTACCGTCTTGCACCACGAGGGTTGCAATAACTGTCAAATCAACTACAAGAACTGTTGGACAGGAGTTTTTTCGGACCTAGTTTTTCGCTTTGGGGGAGGCCAGTTATATCCGTGAGGATAAGCCTTTTTGTATGTGTACTGATCATCGAGAACGTAACAAGGTGACAGTTATGAACCGTTTGCCTCGACCATGTATTAATAGCTTGTCAACCAGTTGCGGGGGTCAAGCTCCCATTCGAGGATTGACTAACGAATGAGCCATCGTCAGATGGATGTCCAAGGGGAGAATGTCCCTAAAACGGCATATCGAACGCAATGCAGCCATTGCAACTTTGTATTCCATGACCTTTGGGTTAAACAACACACCAACAGCTTTATGGATCACATGAATCGACCGTGTTTATTGATGACGTTTTGAATCATTTCCAGGAGAAAGGAACATCATGGACAACATTTGTATCTTATTTTAGAGCTCCTGAGGGAGGAGCCACTCCGCACGAAGCCTTGTTAAATGTAACTTCTGGATTTGAGAGGTACATTTTGGGTCATGTAATCAACGAAGTGAGGATACACGTGGATCTCGCTAAGATCCATTTTGTTAGAAACTAATCGACACCAAAGATTCCTTCAGAGATACAGCAATTCGTTGGTTCCGTTAGATACTTCCGCAAATTTATCGCGTGATTTTCGAAGATTGCACAGCTTTAACCTCTTTAGCACAGCGGGGTACTGTGTATTCATGGGAGACAAAACATGAGGACGTCTTTTCAGCTTTTGAAGTCCAACTCTATAATGCACTGAGCATCGTCTTTACCCGAGGGTAAGGGTGATCTAGTGGTATACCACGATGGTTCGAATCAGAGTCCCGGATACACGCTGATGCAACACGAGAAAGTGATGGCTTACGTGGTGGATTTACAAGAAGAATTTCATGAGTCACGACCTGCGGTGGAAGCCATGGTCTTTGGGTTTAAGTTAGAGGCATTACTTGGACGGTACCAAACGCACTACTTAGACCGATCACAAGGGCCTCCCGTGCACCCTTGTTCTGAAAGAGCTAAACATGTGATGGCATAGTTGGATGGAACCTTTGAATGATTTTGACTGTGAAACCTAGACGCGTATGAGCCTCGCAGCACACCATCGACTCTAACCTATCCGATCAGATTCGCCCTGTTCAAACCGAAGCACTTTTCAAGTTGGGTCCATGCGGGCCATGGAGGAGCAACCTTTGGAAAGTTGGACGATATTCGCTACCTCATGGAACGAACATGGGTTCCACTATACGGCAACCGTAGGGAACTTGTGTTGAGCAAAGCACACCGGCCATGATTTTCTAGTCGTCTGGGTTTTGATAGGAGATATTAGGATTTATAAATCTCGTACTGGCGAACGGACATGAAGGCCCACATAGCCGAGTATGTGAACGATGTTTGACTTTTGCGAAAGTCAAGGTGGAATATCAGAAACCTACTGCTTTGTGCCAGCAACCAGAAACACCCATATGGAAATGGGAACAGACTACCATGGATCTTGTCACTGTCCTACTTGAAACCCGAAACAGAAATAATATCACCTTGGTGATCGTTGAAGGTCTCATGTAATCAGTACACTTTCTTGCAATCAGGGAAAATTTGACAAGTCTTCGTATCCTGTGAGTAACTACCGGTGAAGGGCGGTTTCTAGGCACGGGGTGCCAACTCCTGTTACCTCTGATTCTGAGCTATACCTGATTTATGTCAGGCAATACACAACACTCTTGGTTCACGTCTAGGCATGAGCATTGCTTATCACCGTAGGACAAACGGTCTGAGTAAACAAACCATCCTGACACACGAAGACATGCTACGAGCATGTGTGGGATTGACTATGGTAAACATTAGAAGGACACTTACTTTTAGTTGAGCTCTACTGCAGCAGTTACCATTCTAATATTCAGATAGCTCTGTTGAGGCACTTCATGGACGATAATGCCAATCTCCTTGTTTGAATAAGGTGGGTGACAACCTAATCACAGATCCAGTATTTGTACTCGAACCTCTTGGGAAGATTGTTTAGATCGGTAATCGTTTGGCGGCAACGCGTGACCGTCAGGAAAGCTGATAAGCTTAGGAAACAATGGGAGTTCGCTGTAGGAGAACGTGTCATAATCGAAAGTCTCACCCTGGGAGGGTGCGGTACGCTATGGAAAATGTGGCAGGCTTAGTTTATGATACGTTGGGACATTTGGATTTCTGGAACGAATCGGTGACATGGCTCACAAACTCGAGTTACCTGACGAATTGGGTAACGTACACAATGTCATTTAAGTCTCGAATCTAAGGCAGTGTTTGTCCGACGAAACATTTGTGATACCTTTGTTAGACAAGTTGCAGTGCTTAAGGAGTCTATCGAAGACATGGACTAGGAAGTCAAAGTTCGTTAACATAGCCGAATTCCAATCGTGAGTGTTCGTTGGAACTCAAGACGTGGACCGGAGTTCACATGGAAACGCAACGATCGGATGAAGTTCTAGTATCCTCTGTTGGACCGTGTCGTGACCCTAAACGATCAGTCAAGGCAGTTCATCATCACGTATAAAGGCGGAATCAGAATACGTAACGTAACAACAACTTTCCTATTCAATTCCTTTACGTTTATTGCTTTCTGAGATCGATTTGATAGAGTTCGGTTACAAATGCAATGACCTGATTTCGCTCCAATGTCCTTTGAACCCGAAGACAAAATTTTCTCGAGATACTCTCTCGCCTTCTTCCTTTTCTTTCGCAGTCTGTCTTTCTGCCCCTGTGAAAGTTTAACTTTCTTTTCTTGAATTATCTGATCCTGAACTTTAGGTTTTAGAACCTTCTGTTCATGGGGCTTGACGTTGACTGGTTTCTTTTCCATTCTTTGAGAATTAACCCTCAATCTTTCATTTGATCTCCTTGAGCAATCTCTGGCAATATGACCTCTGATTTGACAATTATAGCATCTTCTTATCTCATAACTCCAATTCTGGCAATTAACAGCAATGTGTCCTCTCACACCACAGGTGTAGCACACTCTGTTATCGTACCATTCACCACTTTCACACCATATGCTTAGATCATAACATTGTCTGGCTTTGTGGTAATCATCACTCTTCTTGAAAATTGGTTTTGGCTTTGAAGCACTGTGGTTAAACCTGCACCACTTATTACCAACATTTTGTGAGTTTTCATTTTTAGATTTTTGTGATTTTTGATAATGATTGGATGACTTATCTGATGAGCTTTTATTTTCATTTTTAAAATTTTTCAAATTTTTATCTTTTTGTTTCTGTTCTACACTCTTCTTAACAGGTTTTTGTTTAGAACATTCACCTGTTTCAGTAGATTGCAAAACAGTATTTTTAAATTTTTCTTGTAAATCTAAAAATATTTTTCTTTTCTTTTCTTTTTCATCATCAGATATTTCATCACAATCTTCAATTTTGACTTTGTCAAAATTTGTGACATTGTCAATTATTGGAACAGAATTGATCGGTTTTGGACACACATGTGATGCAGAAGTTACAAAACTTTTCAATTTATTCTCAAGCTCGGTAATTTTATTTCGAGCAATTTCAGCTTCATTTTCAAGCCAAATGATTTTCTGAAGATGAGAATTTATTTCAATCTGTTTTTCAACATTATTGTTAAAAATAACAGACTTTTCATCTTCTAAAACCTTCATTTGACTTTGAAAATCTTTTTCTTTTTCTTTTAACGCTTCATTTTCCAATTTTATCCAAGAAACGTTTTCATTTTCAATTTTGATTTTTCCAAAATCTTTTTCTTTTTCTTTAAAATTTTTGTTTTCTAATGACAAACTCTCAACATTCTCCAAAAGTTTGTCATTTTCAGATTTTAGTTTTTCGCAATTCAAGCGCAAATCCAAAATCTGTTCATCATCAGCTTTCTTCTTGTCTTTCAAAGCTTTGTTTTCCAACGTCAAATTCTCCATATCTTTCAAGAGATTGACATTTTCTACTTCGGATTTTTCATATTTCAAGCATTTTCCATTCATCTCTCCATTATCAGCTTCTTTCTTTGTTTCCATCTTGTATGTTCCTGCACAGAAAATTTTAACAAAATCAAGAGGATTCATATTTTCATCAATATAGCAACCCCTCTTAATATCATATCTCATAACATTTTTTGCTGCAAGACACACAGTAATTCGTTTTCTCATTTCAATGATCACATCCAAATCTATCTTTCCTGATTCTCCTTTTATTTCATCCAATAACTCCCTTTTTCTTGAATCTTTATGACCCCTATGATTTGTTATTGTATTGATGAAACTTCTTAAATCAAAGCGTGATAAACTAGAATCCCGTCTCAGTCCATTCACGAATTTCTCCCATTCCAAAGGTAAAGCATCAACAAATTTTGAGATTCTTTCATCATTTGAATGATATATCTTATGTTTCTCTAACTTGATGATTAGATCATAAAACCTTTCTTTTAACTCCTCCACTGATTCATTCTTCTTACATAAAAAACTTTCCCATCTTTTAATATAAACATCCTTATCACCTAATCTCCCACACCAAGATTCACAATGCCAATCATTTAAATTTTCAAGATTCTTGTTTTCCTTTTCGTCAAACATTTTGATTTCTTGGTATTTGTGCCTTGTAAATCACCTCGAATCACCTGCAAACAAAACAAACAAACAATCAGTACACACAGACTGAATACGTAACAATGAATTACCGATGACACTTAGACAAATTTTGAAATTTTGAAAAATAATAACACAAGAGCGAAATCAGTCAAATTGACTGATAAGCGAAATCAATCAATGTGACACAAAAGCGAAATCTGTTATGTGACAGATAAGCGAAATCACAATATATGACACAAAAGCGAAATCACTTTTGTTCGTATAAGCGAAATCAAATGATGTCCCTTTGAGCGAAATCACTTATGTCCAAATAAGCGAAATCATGTTATGTCAAATAAGCGAAATTAAGATGTACACATGAACGAAATCAGACTTGTCCGTATGAGCGAAATCAGACTTTTAAAACTCGATGTTCACAAAAGCGGAATCACGTTTTTACCAAATTTTAAGCCAAATTTCAATCTGATACTTTCAAGGAATGATCTACACTTAATTCCGATCACAATGATATGTTTAACATTCAATTTCAACCACAAATTTGTTCAAGATCTGAGATTGAAGTTCCTGTTCGTGAACTGATCTAGATATTGTTAAAATTGATTGTTTTTTTTACTTTGTTTTAAGAACTGATACTATTACGGATTGTTTAACAGATAATTTCGCTCAATATACTTGAAATTCAGATCATTCTGTCCGTAGGAACTAGTTTAAGTCGAAAGAATAAAAGAGAAATTGAGTAGAAATGAGAGAATAATGTCAAATCAGCTGTAGTAGTATGAACTCCTCGTCCTGAAGCTCTGATACCACTTGTTGGACCGTGTCGTGACCCTAAACGATCAGTCAAGGCAGTTCATCATCACGTATAAAGGCGGAATCAGAATACGTAACGTAACAACAGCTTTCCTATTCAATTCCTTTACGTTTATTGATTTCTGAGATCGATTTGACAGAGTTCGGTTACAAATGCAATGACCTGATTTCGCTCCAATGTCCTTAATGAAGTCACACATGAATGGTATATATAGTTGAACTGATTTCGCTTATATGGCATGACCATATGAGCGAAATCACTTGAAACTGATTTCGCTTATATGTCAAGACCATAAAAGCGAAATCACATGTGACTTATAAGCGAAATCACACCAGGTGACATATGAGCGAAATCACCTATAAACTATGTTCACATAGGCGAAATTAACATTATAAACCCTAATCTTGACTTTCTTGACTTAAGACTTGATGAAGATGAAGTCAACAGACATTCTTGTGCACCAACAGACTCCCCCTTGGATGTTGACGTAGTCTTCAGCTCCTGAGTCTTCAGTCTTAGTCTTTTCTCTAACTCTCTGTCTTCTCATCATAAGCACTCTATCTTCACAGATTTCAGAATCACAACATGACTTTAACTTCCATCTTCCCTTTGACTGTTGATCCAGACTCCCCCTTTCACAGACTCCCCCTCTCGATATGCTAGAATCTGAGATATCTGGTTCAAGCTTTGACATTTAGCTTCCATTGGGAATAATGAAGTCCAAAACCTGTTACCCTGCACATCCTCTACCTCACCATAAGTTTCACAAATTTATAACATTTGAATTTAACAAACTTACTGGTAGAAATCAATTATTCAGCAAACATACTAGTTACATCAAGTTCAAATTAATGACCTTGATTAACTAAACACACAATCTTTCAAAACATTTGTATATGACATTCAAAATTTTCAACAAATTCTTCCAACCCTCTAGTTCATCAAGTTTAGCACTTGGAATTTTGAATATCAGCTCTTCAACATCAGTTGTCGAAAATCTTTTTGAATTTTGATTTTAAAGAAATGCAGTAAACAAATATGTACAAACAATATTTTTGTGAGTTTGTGTAAGAGGATCATATCAGTTTATGAAACAAATCACTAGCACCGTTAAGCTTTAATCATTTTAAGTTCTAAACGATTCACTTAGATTGTCAGTATACTGATCCACTTAAATTTTCACACAAAGTTCAACTGCTTCGAGATACAAGTTTAATGTCTTAGATACTTAGACTTAATCACGTGTCCCACCTCAGAATATACTCCCGTATCCAGATCCCAATATTCAGTCTTACAGGCAATTATAACACAAATGATATCTGTAAGGGGTTAATAAATTATGAAGAATCATGAGAGCTCAGGTCAGAACTACCGTTCAGTAGAGAGATCATGACTCAACTTGTGGGTGTGTCCCCTTTAGAGGATCTTTTTTACAACAGCATTGCTAAGCAATTTTATTGTCTTATCATTGATGCTGAGGGTGATGCTATGTTTCAAGCATTTGCAGAAAGTATTATTCGAGGACTAGGTCAGAACTACCATTCAGCAGAAGTCCTGGAATAATACCCCAGACATTATTGAGTATAAAAACCTAGTATATCAGAATACGAAACCTTTCAAACAAGATTTCGGGGGTTACCCATATATCCGAGAGATGTTACCCACGATATAAGCAAGTTTGAAATTTAGATTTATATCTCGTCACAATCTACTAAATGTGCAAAAACCTACTGACACATCATCAGTGAGACCGTTTATCACATTTGACATTTCATATCTTTAGCATGCTGTGATCGTCTACTGATGTACTATCATTTCCTCTTTTATACACTAAAACTCATTTTTGCTTTTTCAATGTTTTTGAAATTTTCAAATTTTCTAATTTTTTTTAAAATTTTTCTCCCCTTAAAATCAAAATATGTTTCAATTTTGATTTTCAAAGGAAAATTTGAAAAACAAACTATACAAGAAACGTGACAAACTGATATCAAATCGCTTCAATTCGCCATTCACTCGGCATAAACAATCAGAACTCCCCCTGTCAACAAACTATTTTCCCATTATGATTTCAAAACACTTAAGTTTGTTTTAATCAAATGGTTTTTCCAGAAAATTAGTTTTGTTTGTCTTTTTACAAACTCGGGGTTCTTTCATCACATTGTTCTTCTTTAACCATTTTGAAAGATTTAACAAATAAGACCCTTATCAACAACAAACACTAGTAGAAAATCAAGTACAACTTAATGTCCCTGATTTACCACTTGTAAATCGAAATATCACAGTTACCATCCTGTGAATTTCTCAAGAAATGTGCCGATTCATGTTCCACGCTTACCAACCTGGGAACTCTGGCAAGTCAGGTTTTTCATTTAAACAAATTCACCCAAGCCTGACCAGCCTTGGGTGATTTTGAATTCTTGTTCAACAATGATGGAAAATTTGCATCATCCATTGCTAAACCTGAATTCTCAGATTTTACCTCAACAACAGACTCTTCTGGCTTTGACGAACCAGAATCATTGCCTCCACATGGCTTGTCTGACTTTGATGAGCCAGATTCATCGCCGACAACTTTCTTTTTCTCCTTTTTCTCTTTTGTCCTCAGATTTGCATCTGAAGAATTCAATTTACTTGGCTTTGCAGTCGAGTGAGTTGATTCATCAGAACTTTTATTCAATCTGTCCTTTGAACCCGAAGACAAAATTTTCTCGAGATACTCTCTCAAACGTCACAATTCCGTTGGATAACGTTCCTTCACCAACAATTCGACCTCCTTCATGACCTGCAAATCCCACGTAACCACCATTGATATTTCTCACATCATACAGCAACGCAGTCTTCCCTGTCATATGTCGAGATGCTCCACTATCCATTATCCATCTGGATACAAGTTGTGGAAGATCCTGCACAAAACAAACTTCAATTTAACCAACTACAATAAAGATGCCGATTCATGCTTCGCCATGGATTCTTCATCATCGGCGTCGCTGCTGCATCCTCCTCCGGCGGTTCCGACGAAACTTTACGCTGAAAACCGTGAAAAACTGTTGAAACATCTCCGTGAATACCTGAATTCATCATCTCGTCCTTTAAAAGGATTTGTACTTCTTCAGGGAGGAGAGGAGCAAACTCGTTACTGTACTGATCACGAGGACTTATTTAGGCAGGAAAGTTATTTTGCATACTTGTTTGGAGTGAGGGAACCTGGTTTCTATGGAGCTATTGATGTAGACAGCGGGAAATCGATTCTTTTTGCTCCGAGATTGCCTGCTGAGTATGCCGTTTGGATGGGGGAAATAAAGTCGTTATCATATTTTGAAGAAACATACATGGTTAGCAAGGCATATTACAGCGATGAGATAACGCAAGTCCTTAACAATCAATACCAGGGATCTGGAAAACCCTTGTTGTTTCTTCTACATGGGTTGAATACAGATAGCCAAAACTTCTCTAAACCAGCAGAATTTGAGGGCATTGAGAAGTTTGAGACAGATCTTAAGATCTTGCACCCTATTTTGGCCGAATGCCGTGTCTTAAAGTCAAAGTTGGAACTTGCTGTAATCCAGTATGCCAATGATATAAGCTCTGAAGCTCATGTTGAGGTAATGAGGAAGATCAAACCTGGAATGAAAGAGTATCAGTTGGAAAGCATATTTCTTCACCACACCTATTTTTATGGCAGTTGCAGACATTGTTCATACACTTGTATTTGTGCAACTGGAAACAACAGTTCTGTACTTCATTATGGGCATGCAGCAGCTCCAAATGATAGGACATTCCAAGATGGTGATATGGCATTACTGGATATGGGAGCCGAATTCTGTTTTTATGGTTCTGACATAACCTGCTCCTACCCTGTAAACGGGAAATTCACAAGCAATCAGCGTCTTATTCACAATGTTGTTCTTGATGCTCATGATGCTGTTATATCTAGCATGAAGCCAGGAGAAATTGAGTAGAAATGAGAGAATAATGTCAAATCAGCTGTAGTAGTATGAACTCCTCGTCCTGAAGCTCTGATACCACTTGTTGGACCGTGTCGTGACCCTAAACGATCAGTCAAGGCAGTTCATCATCACGTATAAAGGCGGAATCAGAATACGTAACGTAACAACAGCTTTCCTATTCAATTCCTTTACGTTTATTGCTTTCTGAGATCGATTTGACAGAGTTCGGTTACCAATGCAATGACCTGATTTCGCTCCAATGTCCTTAATGAAGTCACACATGAATGGTATATATAGTTGAACTGATTTCGCTTATATGGCATGACCATATGAGCGAAATCACTTGAAACTGATTTTGCTTATATGTCAAGACCATAAAAGCGAAATCACATGTGACTTATAAGCGAAATCACACCAGGTGACATATGAGCGAAATCACCTATAAACTATGTTCACATAGGCGAAATTAACATTATAAACCCTAATCTTGACTTTCTTGACTTAAGACTTGATGAAGATGAAGTCAACAGACATTCTTGTGCACCAACATCCTCAATTGTTCAAACGGTTGTTTCAACCTTGGATGTCATTGGCGAATTTCGGGATGAAATTCCCTTTCAAGTTGGGGATGATGTGACAACCCAAGATTTCAAGGTCTTTCCCTATACACATCACTGACTTCACAATCCTATCTTTATAATTTGATTTACATGGTGTCGTGTGTAGTTATCTGAATGATTAATGTCTTATGTTTGGTTGTTAAATATTAAACGAGTAGTGTTAAGTATAGTTTATATAAGGTTCTTCGTCACATGTTCACCTTGACGAAACATGGGGTTCTTCGCCACCCTCAAACTCAACGAAGAATGGGTTCTTCGCCGAGCACGTCTTTCGCTGAAAAAGGGCCTTAGGCCCAGTATATTTCGCGGCCCAACTGTGTGTCACAATCTGGTCTCGACGAAGAATTGGTATTTCGTCACAATCTGGTCTCGACGAAGAATTGGTATTACGTCACAACCTAGTTTTGACGAAGATTGATTCTTCGTCACATGTGATTGTTCGTCGAGGTGGTGCATGGTCAGAACAGTTCTCATGTGATTTGATACTTCGTCCCATTTGTATATGTTGTTAGCATGTATCGTGATTTTCTGTTTAAGGCGTTATAGTAATGCAAACTGGTTGTGAGGGTCTTGACCCGAATTGTATGGGTAGTCAATCCACCTGTCAAATGTTATCCTTATAACTGAGTACCTGATATGCAATTTGAGATGATCATGTGATAGATGCAACCATAAATAGAAATAAGGGAAACTTGTATGTATTAATGTGAACAATCACTTTAACTGTTGGATACTTTTGCATGACATGCACGTGGAATGTGGACTAGCATGAAAACTGAGTAATTGCTACATAGTATACGGTGTTTTGTGATGTATTCAAACTGTGAAAATGCGTGACCTAGTTGTTTATGAAACTGGTCTTGATTGGTAACCACAGTAGGGTTGGTTGATTAACTGGAACGGGTAACTTGTTAAATACCGAGCAAATCCAAGGTGAGTTCACTGCTCTTTTCCAAGCATGCGTCCCGGGGAGGGACATCTGGTAAACGTTCCAGGGAGGAATGTCGGGTAATTGGGTTTGACTGGAATGTTAAACCTGGGATGTTGGTTAATACACTCATATCTATCATTTAAGTCCCTTCTACCGTTTGTTGCCGGGGAGGCAACGGGGTATTAGTTAATAGCGCAATTTAGGTTTGACACCCTCACACCATACCGGGGAGGACGGGCGTGAACTAATGACCCCTGTCTTGACCATTGCTTTGATAGAGGCATTGGGGAATAGGGTAAATAATCTGGAGCCATCGGCGGTAATCGAGTTATTAACGACATCAAATCTCCGAAATGTTTTAAACTCATATCTGGTAACTAAACGTGTTAACAAACTTTGAACTCACCAGCGTTGTCTGATACACTTGCCTGCATGCTTGCAGGTCTATAGGTTTATATCATTAGGACTTGCTGTCTGGGATGCTGGGGTGGTCATGGGTCGACTTGCATGGAACCATGAGACACGTCTAAAGGCTTTTATACATGATTAGGCACATAATCAAACAAGTTTAACTAACCTAGTTAAACACCACATAAGGGAATAATTAAATAAGGCAGATGGGGTGTTATTAATAAAAACAAAGTACAAGGACCAAAATAGTCAAGTGGGATAACTCAAGTCCTTTAATAAATCAAACAAAAACACAACACACAGACTTGTGCGTGTGTGTGTGTGTGCGTGACCAAGGCCAGGGGAAAAACCCCAACTCTTCTTCCACAAATTGATCAAATTGAAGGGGCAATTGGGGTTGTTCTTGGTGCATGAACTAAGAAAATCGACCATCCACACTTGACTAACACAAGGCATGTTGAAATTTAAGATTTGATTGTGATATGAAGAAGAATAGAATTCTTGAAATCTAAATTTCTGCATAACTGTAGGAATCAAAGTGATATGTAAATAGTGTACATGGTTTAGAACAAACCTTGATAAAGAATGGTGGTCGAACACTAGGGTTTGGGGTGTTTGACCAGTGAAGCCATGGTTATGTAGGTGGGTTTTAATAAATGGGTTGAATCCATGAATTGTGATGTTGAAATTAATATGATTGCTGTTAGCATAGTGAATTTGTAAAAGTAGTTTGAACATACTAGTCATATTGACTTGTATGGAGTAAAAATATGGCAAATATATGAAATAGAAACTCATTAGATGATGTATGAAAATCATGCCCACAAGGTGTTTGATAAATTGCCTAGGTAAAAACATAAAGCTATAGAAGTATGATAAACTTGAAAAGAATCACATGCAATGATTCTTGACAAAATTGGATGCTATCGAATCTTTAAAATGACAATTTAACAAATTAGCCGGGTTGTTCACTATAGGCGACTCGAGCGAGAAGGCGAGTGATAAAGCCCGGAGCGATATGCGGCTTAAAGGAAAGATCAAAGGTACGCGACTTGTCGTCTCGTTACATTTATGTAGACAAGCTTAGTTTAAATATGTTTAAGGTTGATATAGCGAAAATGGTTGAGTTGGTATGTCAATGAGGTGATGGAATTCACTCGACAACCAAACGGGTCAAAATAGATAGTAAAATGTGTGTAATATTGATATAGAGAAAATGGTTGTGTTGGTATGTCATTGAGGTGATGGAATTCACTCGACAACCAAATGGGTCAAATTAATAGTTAAAATAATAGTGATCAAAATAAAGACACCATTTGGTAAAAATTATAACGGGTCGAACATTTTAAGAAAATGTCTTTTAAGTAGTAAGAACTCACGGCACGAACAGGAATAGGTTCAAGGGGCATGATGGTATTAATATACCATCATACGTTGATAAATGGTCATGTCGACTAAGCGGGTCAAATGGTGTGTTACTACCATTTGACAATAATAACTGACGACTACTTGTTGAATTTTATGATCACAGAAAATAACATATGCTTGCGTTGATTTATGCTAGAAAATTTAAAGCAAAAAGTATGTAAACGGGTCAGTGCTATGACCCGAGCCAGGTACGCACATTTAGATTTATAGTTAAAAGTGATATTTTGGTCTAGTATTAGTGAAAATCCTTCGTTGTAAATGAGGGACTAAAATTGACCAAAAAGCCCTTGATGGGTAAATTGGGTAAACGACCCATATGGGTTGTTAGGAATTTTCATGATGATTATGGAATATAGGTAGATATTTTAGATATGGAATTACGAAGTGTGAAAAGAAAAGAGCTAGTTTTAGACTAAATTGCTTAAATCCCCTATACGGGTCAAAACGGATCTATGTTTATAGCTTGCGTACTAGTTGCGTAATTCATAAGAATTATGAACCCGAGCTAAAGATTTTGTGTTAAATGCATTGGAGCATGTATTTTGATTAGTAAGAAACATGTTAGTGGTTTTAAACTTGAACGGGTCAAAAGTCTTAGTAAATTAATTTCAACCCAAGGGCTTGAAATCCTATATTTTGAGAAGTTTGATATCAGGTTTTAACTCTATAAGATGGAGAATTAAATTACGATCGCGTAGGAAAAAGAATCACGCGAATCGGATGAGTAGAACAAAAGTTATGAAGTCTTGAAGTTAGGATTTTGGTTTAAGTTTGAGCTGGGCAAGTGCAGCAACAATTCGAGATGCATTATGTCGATTTGGGGGTCTCGCATCGCGCGACAGGTGGGGGTCACCATCATCGTGGCACACGACACTAGTCGCGGCACGCGAACGAACATCAGAATCCCGTCGCGCGGCGCGACGGGTATAAAACCTGCAAAAATTTTGTTGTTTGTTTATTTAGTTGAAGGGGATTTGATAAGCTTGTTATATTAATATCAAAACTAACGTTTGTGTTGGTTTTGATTATAGGTAAACTTTAGTAAGCTTACGGATGAAGATCAAGCTCGTTGAAGGACCGAACACAATCAAGATGCAAGCTTCCGCATGTTGTTTCGTCGTCGGTTTAAACAACGAACTCACATACATATGTTGTATTATTTTAAAAATTGTAAAAGTTTTAAATAAACCCGTATTTTCATAAGTATGTGTAATTGTTCATAAACATTTTTAGTTTAAATTTTACACGAAAACCGTTAATTATTGGTAAGGGTGTTACAAAACACTAGGATTATAGTTATCATTCTAGTGTATCTTGAACCCTATGAAATAAATTCAGATTTGTTAATGTGAAAATTTGATATGAACATGCCTAATTGATGTTAATCTTGGCTAAATAACAAGCTATGAAGTTGATTGTGAATTGTGTAAAATTATGCTCTTAAGGTGTTTGTAAAAATGCCTTAAAGAACGCTAAATATTGGAAAATTGAACCAAAACGCATACTCATATATATTGGTGAACAAATGCGTTAAGTGACACGAAATGAGTTCTAAACGATTTGTGATTGAACTCTATAGGCAAGGAAACCGGGACGTCAAGCGGACAAGCCGGTGGTGATACACGTTTGAAGGGAGCGCTTTAAGGGTATGTAACTTTCGGTTTCGTTACATTATGCATAAACAATAGTCTTAGAAATGTTAATGGGATTGTAGCGTAAAATGTGGGTTTGGTATATCATAGAAGTGACGAGTTCACTCATAAACCAACCAGGTCAAAATAGACGGTTAAAGTATGTTTGGAATGTCAAAGAAGTGATGTAACTCACTCGACAACCAAACGGGTGAAAATAAATAGTTGGTTAGTTATGTTTATTGATATTATTGTTAAATTAATCATGTTTGGAATGTATATTAAGTGATGTAACTCACTAGACAAAGAACGGGTTAAAATAATGGTCGAAAAGGTAGTGTTCGAAGTGACTAGAACGTCACTCGTTAAATTTGAGTTATGAAAGCGTAAACCATGGAATGAGAGTGATACGCTAAGATGGACAAGCCCGGGAATGGGTAATTATAGTTAGCAATCAATCACGCTGAAACAGGCAAGTACGTAACTATTAGTTTCGTTGATTTGCTAAAATGTTTAGTTATGACTTGGTAGCAATATCGTAGTGTGATAAAAGTGTTCGGTGTATCATTGAAGCGACGAAGTTCACTCAATAGATCAAACGGGTCAATTTTGAATAATTAGTGTATGTGTAGAAATTTAAAAGTCGCATAATATGCTAGTGATAAGGCGCGTACCGCCATGTAATGGATACACTAAGTTGATTTGAAGAACCCTTGATGTTGGGTCAAATAGTTAGAATGATGTCCTTGTAAAATTTGCATCAAGTGGTATGCTCGAACCATTGAAAACGAGCATGAATTCTATTACGTGCGTGAAACCATAGAATGGTATTGACACGCCAAAGTTGACAAGCCCGGGGAATGTGTAATTAAGTTTAGAAATAGAAAGAATGATGAATAGTATGCCATATGACAAACAGGTCGAATAATCGAAATATGGAGTTATGAACAATTCATTTATAAATCAGGTTTCGGTGTGTGAAATTTGAATGAATAGATCTGTATTTTTATTACGGACGCGTAGGAAGAAGAATCGGCTAAAACGGACATGTAGGCGAAAAGTTATAGGCATTAGAAGTTTGGTTTTGTAAGAAAAACAATGTTGGGCAGATATGCAGGTTTATAACCTGCACCCGCTGGAGAATGGGGTCCCCCGCGGCACGCGACAGAGGACATCAACTCTGTCACGACACGCGGGAAGCTGTTGCGGGGCGCGTAAACTTAGGGTGAATCTGTCGCGGGGCGCGACAGACCCAAAATGCAGGAATTTTATTTTCTTTTCATTGTTTGGCTTTAGAACTCGATTATATACGTTTTAATATTGTCAAAACTAACATTTAACGTGGTTTTGGCATTAGGTGATATTGGTCATACTCCGGATGGCGATTAAGCAAGAACCCAAGAACCGAACACTATATTTTGAAGCCTTCGCGCTTAGCTAATTTTGTTGAAAACAATGTTCATGTTGTAAACACTTAACTTGTCATTTTTGGATGTTTAAACTAGATGGATAGTTAACTAAGTTACTATCATTATAGCTCCTACATTTTCGTTTAACTAATGAAATGGTGTTTTGTTTTAAAAGTGCTTATTATATGATAAAATATTAAATAAATGAGACGGATGTTACATGAATCTCATTAAAACATTTTTTATTAATTCGAACTTAAATTTATCAGAAAGTCAAAAAAATTTAATGGAGCTTTTAAATAATCACATCATGATAATGGATTTTAATTTTTTGAACCATTATTCAATCAACCATAAATTCTTTAAATGCTGAAGAAGTCACGTGCATACCGTGGTGGGACACTGACTTGTAACAAGTAACAATGACAAACAGTAAGTAATGCAATATATGAACAAACAGACAAACACCATATAATTACATCATAAATTTTTCATCTATTTGTATTATGAACTTCAAATGTTGAAAATGCACATTATACACCCCAAAATGGTTAAATAATATAAAGGGGAATTAGGAATGATTAATTCACATGTTGCGTTTGGTGATTCCTTGAAAAATAAGAGCACGAAAAAACAGAGAACTCCAAAAGACGAAGATAGTACCCTAGATATGAAACAAAACTCTAAAATATAATATAAACAAATACCACTAAAAAGATTGATAATTAAATATCTTTGCATTTTCTTTTCGCAAGGTACGATCTTGTGTCACCATGGTTTCCTAAATCCGATAGATCAGGGTGAGATCGAAGACCGTCACCTCGTAGAGGGTTATGAGCTTTCCCGACATTATACCATTACGAATACTTCATGATTAATTTTAAAGTGTGAATTTTATAGAACATGCTTGATGAAATTGATAAATTTTGAGTTTGTAGTATTTTATAAAAATTTGATTGTTTAAGTTGTTTATTTTATTAAATATATATATATATATATATATATATATATATATATATATATATATATATTATTGTTTGATTTATTTAGATTTGTTTATAAAAAATGCATATATACGAAATTGTTTGATTTATTTAAATGTTATATATACATACATATATAATTGTTTGATTTATTTAGTTTATATATATATATATATGTGTGTGTGTGTGTTTTAATAAAAACAAACATTACTTGAATAAAGTTTTTGTTAAAGAATTTGATTAAAAAGACTTTTTAATAAGAAAAATATAATAAAAATAGTGAAAACCGTGAAGGCCAGGTCTCGAACCTAAGACCACCAGGTTAACATGCATGCCACCAACCACTGCTGGACCACCTTGCATCTTATGTTAATATATCCCTCGATATTACTTTTAAACACCGATAATAACCGAGCTTTTTAAATCCTGGTTGAATGAAAAACAAAACACTGAAACGAAATCCTTAGGGGTCGTGTCGAAGCCGTGAACCCCGTATCTGTGAACAACCACCGTACCACGGTGATACATTGATTTATTATGTTGTTATCGCTTCTGTTTTATCATTAAATGAATGATAGATGATCATCTTCTTCACGTGTATACCTGTCACGTCCCCCGACCCCACCCTGGGCGGGAGCCGCGAACAGTCAAGTGGTACCGGTGGTTATTTTAAAAACATTGCAGCGGAAATGTTCATCAGGACCGTGAGTTAGGAAAAATATAAGAGTTTAGAAAACACCGGATTTTTATTTATTAAATCGATTGGATAAATCATGTTTTGAAAGGTAGCTTTAATATGGGATATACCCAAATACGTAAAACAACGTTTAATTTAATTTAATTTAATTTATTTGATAAAATAAGCCACTTCTTTAAGCCTTTCGGTGCCGTATCATCACTCTTATTCCGATCTACTGTAATCACCTGAAACGCGTTTTAAAAAGGTTTTGGTCAGCAGGAAATACTGGTGAGTTCATTCAATTTGTACCAAACGACACATTGTTATAATATACAGTATTAAGGGTGATTAGAATGTTTCTATCAACCAATTACCCCAAATCGGTATTTGTCACTCGACTGGATCTGTGACTATGGTCAGATCACCCATTGGCTAACCCGTTGTCCAATGGTGACGGGTATCAAGTAATGTATACAAAACCCCATATACCGGCAGTAATTGAAGATTACAAAGACTTAATCCCTGTAATTATAACTTTGAAAACAAATAGGGTTTTGGAAACAATTCGGTAAAAAGAGAATGACTCACCTTGTTAGCATATAGTCTTGACTAATTAAGCCTCCTGATTCTATGCTTTCTGATAACTAAGCATTTACTTTATAGTTTTGAATCTTCTGATGATTAAACCTCTTGTTTGATTGTAAGTTTATGGGTCGGAGTTTTCTGATAGTTAAACATATAGTTTAACAGAGTGGAATACGTATTAGTGTAAAACCATATCAAACCTAACGATGGTCACGAGATCAGAACCTTAACAAAATTCACAAAGTATAGTCTTATTAAGACAGCACTTTGGCATTCGTTAGTTGGTTCCCGAATCGATCGGAAAGAATATCGTATCGGTGATTATTGGTTAGAACACCAACGTATAGAGAGAAGAATAGAAGAAATGAGCAAAGAGAAATGAATCCTAAGCTTCCTATTTATAGGTAGGAAATATGAAATTTCTAGGAAGTTTCCTATATACTTTCTAGGAAATTTCATATACCTTTTCTAGGAAGTTACCTATACATTTTCTAGGAAGCTTCCTACCCACATATATCCTCTTACACCTTCCTTGCACCTTCCTCATATATATCTATCTCATATATATTTATTTTCATGTATATCTATTTAGGTGTTTAATTTACTTAATTAATCTTACTTAGCTTAATTAATTTTGCTTAGCTTAATTAATCTTGCTTAGCTTAATTAATTTTGCTTAGCTTAATTAATCTTGCTTAACTGATTAATTAATCATACTTAACTTAATTAATCTTACTTAACTGATTAATTTTCCTTAACGGTTTAATTAAGTAATTTACTTAGTCGATTGACTAAATAACGTAATTAGCTGATTAATTAACTTACTTAGCTTGCTTAACTGCTAAGTTTCCTTTCCTGTTAAGTTTCCTTAGCTATTAAGTTTCTTAACCGCTAAGTTTTCTTAACTGCTAAGTTTTCTTAACTGTTAAGTTTTACATAACCATTAAGTTTACTTAAACACTATGTTTCCTTAACTATTAAGTTTACTTAATCATTAAGTTTACTTAATTGCTAAGTATTCTAGTTTAACAGCTTCTTGATTATGAGTTCTAATTTCTAATGGAACTCGTATTAGTGTATTAACTCAATTAAACTTTAACGATAATCACGAGATCAAAACCCTCACGACGAATGACAAAGTATAGCCAAGTACTGGCAGTACTTAAACATCCGTTGGATTGGTTTCAATCGATCGGATATAGTACCGTGTCAGTGATTAGAGTTATTACTTTGACAACGAGCAGAGTTTCGGGGTTTAGAAGGTATAATATCGAGCTACTATTTTGCTATTATAGAAGCTAAGAGAAAGAAAAGAATTGAGCAGTTTGAAATGCCCAAACTTCGTCCAATTTATAGCTGAATTTTAGGTCTCTCGCGGCCCGCGTAAATTTGAAGGGGGATCCTTCGCGGCCCGCGAGGCCATAAAGGCGGCAGTAGGGTTTGCTGAGTCATCGGTGTGGTCTTGACACGTGGACGACACGTGTCCCTCAAGCTTATCCGGAGTTTGTCAAAGCTGTCGCCCCCCGCGTAGACTTTCCCTTAGTCTTACGCGGCCCGCGAGAGGATAATAAAATCAGATTTTCTTGATTTTTCATGAGGATCAAGGTTCTAGGGGTCCGGTTTGTGACTTACGGAGTGTTGTAGGTCATTTTCGTGCAGGTCCTTACAATACCCACCCCAAAAACCCTAACTCCTTTAATCATGATAGGGTTTTGATTCCTGTGAAATTACGAACAAGATGATGGAGTGGTATGTTTGTGTAGGCATTCCTGAACCGGTGGAGTCCCGAGTTCGAATCCCAGCTCAACTTTGTTTTATATTTTTGCTCATTTAATTAAGTTTTCCTTAATTACAATCTGGCCCCTCCACTTCCAAACGATACTATCTTATCCCAATATTTAACTAGCTTAATTGTATAAATTATCAACTTAATTATGTTACAATATGCAACTAGAATTTTTTTTATAACTTTTACACAATTTAATTTATATGAAGTTATTAAACGAAATAAGTAAATAAATAAATAAATAATTGAATAAATAAGTTTCTTCGTCGATAGTCACGCAAAAATTTTTGGTTTACGAAGGTTCGGATCTGATTTTCACAACGGGTCGGATTTTCAGAGACCCGTTTTTTACGGATGTTACAGTTACCCGGTACCATTTGCTCATTCCTACATCTCTTCATGTGAAAATACCACACATGTACTCAATTTGTCTTGTCACAATCGAGTTGTCACAATCGAATTACCTCAGCCAGACTTACAGTGGCCTCATGTTAATCCTCTAATTACACGCGCCAAGTGTAGGATGGCAACGAGACTGGTTTAAACGCATAATGGTAATCTAAGTATTATATGTGATTATAAAATTGTATCTCATGCTCGATCTATAACTTATGGGTACCCAATTACTTATTACATGTCGGATATCATTAGTTCTTTTACACTTACTCCTTGGGCTTCTAAGTACATTTTCTAATAAATGAGAAAGTAAAATAGTTTGTTTCGGAGTATGGTTTATGTAAACAGATATACGTGATTTCTTTTTTTTAACCCTATACTTTATAAGTTTATTTAACTATTATTATTATTATTATTATTATTATTATTATTATTATTATTATTATTATTATTATTATTATTTATACCTTATAAGTTTATTTAACTATCATTAGTATTATACTACAATAATATTTTACGTTTCAGTCTAAACTTGATGAGTTAACATGGCACAACATGTGTGCGTGATTCAACATTCTTACATCTATTTTTTGTTCGGTTTAATTGTCTTTGTGCAATGGGTGGATCCTAAAAGCTAGTTATTTGGTAAAAGTGCACATAAGTGAATAATTTATTGTTCATTGTTTTGTAGTTTGCCAACTAAAGTTTGTTAGTTTGCAAAGAGCCCTTTTGTGCTTTTTCAAAATCATTTGTTCTTTATTTTTTAACTTTTTTTCTTCTATTTCCAAACATTTTTTTTTATTTTGCTTTTTTTTATAAAACTTAACCGAACATGTTAAACTTTTTTGACACGTATGTCGGTTTTGTTTCTTAATCATAAGTTACGAATGTTATCAACAACGTCCATATTTCGTTTTTGTATGTAAAATTGCGTATGTTGACGTTTCACGAAAACATTAATTATTCGCATGTACGACGTCTAAAGTCATCAAGGTTATCAATGACGTCTAGATTTTGTTTTTCTTATATAAAGTTATGTGTGTTGACGTTTCCACATTATTTTCATGGTTTTATCCTATCTCTTTTTGTTGTTATACCCAGTGTCGGTGTCGTGATACCAATTAAATTCTAGTTACAACGTACAGGATTAAAATTCTAGCTCTTTTTAAAATCTAGTTGTTTTGGATTAAAAATCTAGCTCTTTTTAAAATCGAGTTGTTTTAAATTTAAAATATTTAAATGAATCTCATTAAAACATTTTTTATTCTTTCGAACTCAAATTTATCTGAATGTCAAAAATTTTTAATGAAGCTTTTAATTAATCACATCATGATAATGGATTTTAATTTTTGAACCATTATTCAATCAACCATAAATTCTTTAAATGCCAAGGAAGTCACGTACATACCGTGGTGTGGAAAACAAAATTCGATATTGCTATTTAAAAAGGTAGCAACGCTATGTTACCCATTGTTTAACCTTTTAAACAATATCAACATCATAAGGTCATAACAGGTACACGTATATGTAGCAGGCTCCATCAATTGAGTGAATGTACCAATTGTATCCACTATCACTAAAAGACACATGTAATTAAGTTGTGTCGCTTTAGATCACACGTAAGGGGCGATTTTTAATCACATGAACATGTTGTGTCGCTTTAGATCACATGTAAGGGGCGGTTTTTCATCACGTGAACATCTCTACAAAATTTACCTAATTACTCTTTTTTTTTTTTTAAGTCAGCTAACTATGAAGGTGAGTGTATGAGTAAGATGGTGTGATTGAGAACACGCCCAAGGTATTTCAAGCCCCAAAAACGCCCCAGGGGATGGTGTAGCATGACATGAATAGGGGATTACATACCTCATTACGCATGATCTTAGTAATTTTTATCAGCTCTCAAACATAATATATATTCATTATTGGAATGAAATGGTTATAAAACAAAATGATAAAGTACCTAGCTAACATAATTTAAAATAACATCACATAATCAAAGACAATTAATATGCTTCTCTACTAATTACTTTGTCGTGTTTATGTGTGTAATAGTATTTTTGTAATTTAAAATAACATAACATAATCAAAAACAATTAATATGCTTCTCTACTAATTATTTTTACGTGTTTATGTGTAATGGTATTTGTCATATTTGTTTTACCTATTTACAGCGGGCACATGATTTATTTTCTAAGTAGCGATTGGGGTTTAACTAAACTTTAAGGGGGCGATCAGGATTTTTGCCTACAAATAGGTAGAAAATGTCATTAAAATGCCAAAAATCAAAATAACAAATTACACGAATTTATTAGGGTCCCCGCCCCCTTGGCTAGTATGTTGGTCCGTTACTGCCTGTTTATGTATTTTTAAGTTATAAAATAGTATAAACTAGTATTAAACACCCCCCCCCCCCCCCAGTATTGCGGTGGGGACGTAAAACTATGGTAAATAGCACAAATGTCACACCATCGTTAGCAACAAGCAACACCAAAGTTGCGGCGTGTTAATGCGAAGAAATTAGACCGAAACGTAAAACACAGAGAGTAATAACTAAGACGATTTAAGACCCGCACGTCGCGACGAACCTGTCAAACGGGGAAAAAATTAGACGACAAAAAACGCTGAACCGCACATGCACGTTGCGCCATATTTACCCACAAAATTTAGAACGAAGCGTAAAATGAAATGTAAAAACGCTGAACCACACACGCATGTTGAGCTGTGTTTCCTCACAAAATTTGGAACGAAATGTAAAACGAAAAATTAGCGAAATATTAAAAGTATAGGGGACCAAAGTTGAAAGTAAAAAAGTTGTGAGATTAAATTGGAAAATATGAAAACTTTTGGGTTAAAAGTAAACAATAAGATAGTGTTGAGCTAAAAGTGTAACATGATTTAAAAAAAAAAAAAAAAAAAAAAAAACTCTAATAAGTATGGGTTATAACACCTCTATGCATTAAAGTGTTGCTTATTATTTATATTATTTAAATTAAATGATATTTTAAGATTTGATTAGATATATATAATAATGATGTTTTAAGATTTGATTAGATATATCTAAATATTAATAAAAGACTTCATTTAATGTCACGTGACATTCTATCCTTCAACCTCATATTTTTTATTTTTTATTTATACAAGTAATTTATCTTTTTTTTAAATTGTAACTCCTATAACATCTCAACAAATCTAAAAAGATAAATACAAATCTAAAACAAAATTGATGCAAATAAAAATAGATAGAGCTTATATTAACTATATAATCATTTTACTCTTTTAATATCAATATCGTTGAGATGGTTTGATTTTTTCCTTTTTCAATAAAAAATTATAATCATAATAAGAACTATGTAATAATACAAATACAAAACAATAATTACAACTAAACGTGAAAAGGCTTTCTTACTTTTAGTTACTTTATATATATTTTTCCCAAATTGTTTGATACATTATTATATTAATCGTTTTTATAACTAATAATATTAAAATAATAATATTTTTATAACAATATTTTTATTGTTCATGCTATAAAATAATATTAAATAATAATATTTTTATACGTATTATTAAAATAGTAAAAAAAAAAAAAGAAGAACCAGAGTATACAAATATCAACAATTTGATTCAAGCATAGCAACTTAATAACTTAGAATATATTATTTGGATAAAAACAATATATAACAACTAATAAATTATCATATAACATGTACAAAAACTTATAATTTTATTGATTGTATAACTTAAGATACTAAAATTACTAGCAGATTATATCAAATAATATTTGTAATATTATTTAATACTCACATTGGTGTAATAACCATGTGTATTCAACTCGAACAATACACGGGTTTTCTAAATAGTTTTTTGTTATTAAGTACTGAACATTACATTTACTTAAGCTGTGTAGTGTAATACACGAGATACTAACATTGTGTGTGTATATACATATAATTCATTCAATTAAAAAAACATACAAACAATGGTTGTTGACTACTAAAACTTATGAGAAAGTTGATGATGAAGTTTCTTTAATCAATGAATTAAATACTTTCATATTTATAAACTTGATAAACATTACACATATTGATCACACACATCACATATTGATTATACACAATACAAAATTTATTTTGGCATTTGAAAAACGTCTAAAATTATCGTCTTATAATTTAAATATTCATTACTAACTTTTTGATTCTTTTATTCAACCGTATAAAATACAGGATTATAATCTAGTATAATATTAAAAAGGTTTATAGGGATATATGAAATCTTTCTTTTTTAATAAACACATAAACACGATTTATGAATTTGTAAAACTCAAAAGGAGACCAATTTAGTCCCGTCAATGGATAAGCTAGGCAAATTAACATTAACAAACTATAAATAAACAACACTATATGCATATAGGTGTACCTTATGCTTAGGGTGGTTTTCAAAAAAAATTGATGTTTCATTTTTAACCCAAAGCTATTTGTTTTTCTACTTATAACACAAAAAAATTTCATCTCTTGCAATTCAACATTACAACTTCTGTACTTTCAACTTTGGTCCCCATGTAACATCCCTCTTCGGATCGTTACCAGTGACCGTGTTTCTTTCGTAAACGCTTGTACTCTTAGGATTCGATTAACGCTACGGGTTAAACTATATTTTCAACGCATTTTAAACGCATATTACAACGCTTATTCAAATCGCAGTTATCGCATTTAAACGTTATTTTATAACGCTTACTACCTAAACGCATTTTGTCGCGACTTACATCGCTTATTTATAATGCTTGTTACTCGAACGCTATCGCAACGCAAACTCGAAACGCGGATTTACTTATGTTATGTGTGTTATTTGTGTGATTATTTGCTGAATGTTTTATGTGGTTATCAACGCAACGCTTATACGCTTAAACGCAAACTCGCAGCTCGATTAAACGCAACACAACGCTTAACAAACGAACCAAAGTTGGAAAACTAACTCGCGCAAACTTGGCCGTCAGAATGGCCTTTCGTCCGAATGGGCATCCGCCCGGATGACCATCCGTCCGGATGACCATCCGTCCGGATGACCATCCGACCGGATGGAGCCATCCGAACGACTGCCACTCGCGCAACCGACTTAACCCTTCGCCCTACCTCTATAAATACTGACGTACACCTCCATTCTCTGACTTTGACACTTTCATTCGCTCCCCAAGACTCTGCTATGATTTAAGGTCATTTTGTAAGCTTTTTCCCTCAAACCTTGCACAATCTTTATCTCCATTCACTTCTACTCCATCTTCTTCATCAAGATCACACACACACTAACTTCTTCACGAAATCATCTGATTTGGACCTCTTGAAGGTGGTTTCCACTTGTTTTGCTTAGGCAAACAGTTGTGGATCATCATTTAATCCAGATTTGTTCTAGATCTAAAGGATTTATACACTTTTCAACTAAGTTATGAAAGATTTCAGCACTTTTTCATCTGTTTTCAACTTTTACACAAATTTCGATGGAATCTGGACTCAAAAGGACTCTCGACTCGTTCTCTAGTCAAGAGCTGGCTTGAAAACGGATTTCCACCAGAGAGATGGACCGACTAACGGGTCAAACATGAATCTTCATCAAGAACAGCTCGCCTGTCCGGATGGGCTGGCTGGGCCCATCCGACCGAGTGAACTAGTGTTGGTATTTTTCCGTTGTTTGACACGTCGTTACGCCGTCTCTGTTAACATGAAACCTTTTTACTTAGAAAATTTTACAAAAACTTCAACTACAGATCACCCGCTCGAATGGCCATCCGTCCGAATGACCTGATACTTACGATCTCCATTGTTTAAACTCTTTAACTAAACTTCGAATTTTAACATTTTGCAAACAAACACATTCTATTCGAATGGCCATCCGTTCGAATGGTCATCCGCTCGGATGACCATCCGTTCGGATGGAACCCATCTGCTTGGATAAGTCTGGTAAACACTTAAACCGTTTAACACTCTGCTCAAAGACTTATACTTCTGTTCTGTGCACAGGCTAACTTAACGTGCTCCCTTCAATCCAATCCAGATTGTGTTTATTCGTTAAACACACACTGTGAGTATACTCGAACCCATGTTCGTTTAATGCACTTTTGGGTGTTCCATACGTTCTATATCAAAACACATCACACAACGCAAAAACTTTATAAACGTTAACCGCTCCTGCATGCTATACGTGATTTGTTGAATGCTTGTTACTATACTATACAGTGTTACACTAGACCGCCTCTAGCAACGATAGTACTATAGTTTGGACTCAGCACCTGTCGTGGACAGGGGTTGCTAGGGATCACATTACTTACTTCACGTGTTCGCTTCGGTGAACATGTGTCGCGCATACTCTACAACGCAGTCTCGTGGTTAGGTTGTAATCATTGTTGGTAGTTACATGCTTCGCCTGTTACATGTTACATGCTTCGCCTGTTACGTGTTACATGCTGGTTATGCGTAAATGCTTTTCGTACTATTAATATGCAAACTTGTGTACTCACCTTTACTTTATGTATTGACTTTATTTTAACGTATGTGACAGGTTGATGGAATTTTATGCTGAAATCAAGATAGGCAGTCTAGAAACTCATCTAATAGAAATTGTCGGACTTGTTTTGCTTTTGAGAACTCGCTTTCAGAATAACTATGTGTTGAATATTTGTTCGTTGGTATGGGACAATGAATGATAAAAAATATTGGTAATGGATAGTTGTTATGGATTTTCCTGGGCAATCTGGTTCGCCTAGTGCCGCGCCCCGATGTTTCCGCCATCGGTTGGGGTGAGGAAGATTGGTATCAGAGCCATAACTATAGGGAATTAGGTCGAGTCGTGTAGAATTGACCTAGTCTATAGTCTAAGTACCAACAGACCACTTCGTGCAAACCCAGTAGGGGTTTCGTGCGAACCTACTTTTGATACTCTTGTTCGAACTTGCGAAACTACATCTTCGTGCGAAACCGCATACTACAGCTTCGTGCGAAGAAGCCTTTCCTAAGGCTGAAGACTATATTGCCTTTCCTAAGGCTAACACAATACACATGTTTTGGGAAACGCTCGCATAACGCAACCGAGTAATTGGGTCGAGATTAGGTGTAAAAACCAGGAACTCTAGATAAGATCGCTCACTCTACGCGCATTTTTACTCTCAGCACGAGAACATCTGTGGAGTTAGGAGTGACATCCATACCTCGACAGAGATCTCCATATATATCTTGTGGTTTTCCACAATTAGGAGCGAAGTTGTTAAGTTAGGGGTGAAACCCGCACCTTAATAACGCGCTCCACTCCTTACTTTGATTTTACAAATCTCACCAAAGTCTCGACTGTTCCAATGACTTGAGTCACGTAATAACTGGAAGGATGAGTGCCATTCGCCAGGTTTGGCGAGAGCACAGTCTATTAGGCCAAAGCGTGTACTCGAACTCGTTTGGAATAATCGAATCACTTTGGGTAGTTGATGTCTAACACCCAAGACACTCCACTTACTTTTCCTAGCCTGCAATCGCCGACTTTACGCGTCATCGATTTTACTATGTTATGTTTGGCAATTTACGATGTATGGTTTCGATTTCTCGCTTTCCGCTCTCCGCTTTACAAAACGCGCACAACTCGCACAGCTACCGTAATCTCAAACGCTAACTAATCGCAAACTGAACTAAGAACTCTCGCACGCTATACTACTCGCTATACTACTCACTTACGCTACTCGCTATCGCTCGCAACTCTTGAACGCGCTATCCCTCGCAACTACAGGTTGCGTAGCGCAAGCTTTGAAAGATAAGTGAATACGTGCAATATATGTAGATGAATACGTGCAAAATATGTGGTTATGTGAATTATGTGCTCATACGTGCTTATGTGCCTATGTGTATACGTGCCTATGTGGTTTATGTGCCTACGTGACTATGTGCCTATGTGTTTGACGTGTTACTGTGCTTTACCTAATAATAATAATAATAATAATAATAATAATAATAATAATAATAATAAGTATATTGATTAAACGTTGAACCTTTCAAACTAAACCCGATTTGATCGAATCTCGTCTAATTCATATGACGACGTCTGATGCAGAATCTGCACTCGACAATGTCGTCATTTGGATCCCACACCCAACGTGCTGCCCGCCGAAACCATGCTGACAAGCGTATTACTTCTCTCATGGCTAAGGAAATGGCTAAAGTCATACCTCAGATTGTCAGTGAAATCAACGAGGTCAGCAGCAAATCTTCTATCGAGTCGAAGAGTGACGTGCCCAAAGCTCCTTTCAGCTTTAAGCAATTCAAAGCCTGCAGTCCTGCAAACTTCACTGGCGGAGATGGACCCAGTGCTATGTTTCAGTGGTTTAACTCTTTCGAAGTCACCTTCAGGAAAAGCAGATGCCCAGAAAATCTCCGCAATGTGAACACTACTGGAGTTTTCCAGTCCAGGGCACTGGATTAGTGGACTGTTGAGCGTAACAGGCGCGGTAATGATGCAGCTTATGGCCTCTCATGGGAGGAACTCAGGGAGCTTATGATGAAGGAGTTCTGTCATCCTCATGAAGTCCAAAAGTTGGAGAATGAATTCTGGCACATCAAGCAGGAAGCAGGTGACAACGCTGGTCTCACCGCTCGTTTCAAGCAGCTGAGTATTATCTGTCCTAGTCAAGTGGACATGCCTGATAAGACAATCAAGAAATATATTCAAGGTCTCCCCGACTGTGTAGCTGACTTTGTTCAGGCAGCAAAACCTGCTACTATTGAGGAAACCTATCAACTTGCAGCTGAGATCAACGACAAGCGAGTCTTAGCTGGGTATTTCAAAACCTCAACCAAGAGCCTCAATCAAGCAACTGCTACTCCCGCTACCGACAATGCAGCATCACAAGGCTCAAAGTCTTCATGCCAGAGCCGCAAGCGAAAGAACAACAACAACAAGAACTATGCTACTACTGCCGCTCCACTCAACGCCATCCCTGTTCAGCCCAACAACCAGAACCGTCAAGCTATTGTTACCAACGCACCGCCTGCCAAGCGTGCGTATACTGGTGTACATCCTCTGTGCCCTACTTGCACCTATCATCATCCGACAAGGGTGAACTATCGTTTCTGTGCAAACTGCAACATCTATGGGCACTTTACTGCTCAATGCCATTCAGGCCCCGTCAACAAGCTGCTCAAGCTCCTACAGCACCGCCAACTCCACTCCCTACTCCTCAGGTCAACCAAGCAGCTCCTGCGCCCTCTGTTCATGCACGAGCTTGCTACTCTTATGGTGACCCGAATCATTTTGCTAACGTCTGCCCTCTGCGTTTTGTGAAACAAGAACTGCAGCAGCAAGCAACACAGCAGCAGCAACAACAACAACAACAACCACAACAGCAGCAGCAGCAGCCACAACAAGTAGCTCGCGGAAGCACCTTCAATATCAACGTTCGCCATGCTCAGACTAACAACAACGTTGTCAATGGTACGTTCCTTGTTAACGGTATTTATGCTTCGTGTTTATTTGATACTGGAGCCGATAACTGTTTTGTGTCATTTGAATTCGAAAAGCTCCTAAACCGTAAACGCGCTAATCTCCCGACGACCTTTGACGTAGAAATTTCCAATGGAAGAACCGTCACCATCAGTTTCGTTCTCTGTGATTGTACTCTCGAACTCAACAATCACGTTTTCCCGATCGATCTCATTCCTATGCAACTTGGTAGTTTCGATGTCATAGTAGGCATGGACTTTCTTCGTGAAAATCGTGCCGAAGTCGTTTGTTTCAAAAAGATGATCCGTTTCTCTCTTTCAAACGGTGATCAACTCTGTGTCTATGGCGAAGTATCTTCGAAAGAACTTAAACTTATGTTGTGCATCCAAGCAAGCAAGTATGTATGTAAGGAATACTTGGCTTTCTTAGCCCACATTGTAGTAACGGAGGAGGAAAAGAAGCCGATGGAAAAGGTACTTGTAGTTCGTGATTTTCCTAATGTCTTTCCTGACGAATTACCTGGTCTACCCCCTACCCGCTATATCGATTTCCATATCGACCTTATTCCTAGAGCTAACCCTGTTGCTAAAGCCCCTTATCACCTCGCACCGTCCGAAATGCGTGAACTTTCTAGCCAACGCCAGGAGTTACTTGATAAAGGCTTCATACGCCCTAGCACATCCCCATGGGACGCACCTATCCTTTTTGTGAAAAAGAAGGATGGATCGTTCCGAATTTGCATCGATTATAGGGAATCGCTACCCTCTACCCCGAATCGACAACTTATTTGATCAACTGCAAGGTGCTACATGTTTCTCTAAGATCGATCTACGTTTTGGTTACCATCAACTGCGAATTCAGGAACAAGACATTCCGAAAACCACTTTTCGTACCCGTTATGGCCATTACGAATTTGTGATCATGCCTTTTGGTCTCACAAATGCACCCGCGGTCTTCATGGATTTGATTAACCGAGTGTGTAAACCCTTCCTTGATCGCTTCGTTATTGTGTTTATCGATGATATCCTTATCTATTCGAAGTCGAGAGCCGAACACGCGCAACATCTTCGTTTAGTTCTCGAGCTTCTCCAAGGGAATCGCCTCTATGCCAAGTTCTCCAAGTGCGAATTTTGGCTCGAGGAGGTTCAATTCCTCGGTCACATCATCAATAGTCAAGGAATTCACGTCGATCCCGCGAAGATTGAAGCAGTTAAGAGTTGGATTACGCCGAAAACCCCATCCGAAGTTCGTTCTTTTCTCGGATTGGCGGGTTACTACCATAGATTTATCGCTGACTTCTCTAAAATCGCCGTTCCTCTCACCTCCCTGATGCAAAAAGAAAAGACTTTTGTTTGGGAAACCGAATAAGAGGATGCCTTTCAAACTCTCAAGCGTATGCTTTGCAATGCTCCCCTACTCTCGCTACCCGATGGAAACGGCGACTTTGTTGTTTATTGTGATGCCTCTGAGCTAGATCTTGGTTGTGTCCTTATGCAACGAGACAAGGTTATCGCGTATGCGTCTCAACAACTCAAGGTCCATGAGAAGAACTACACAACCCACGATCTCGAACTTGGTGTAATTGTTTTTGCGTTAAAGATTTGGCGACACTACCTGTACGGTACCAAGTGTACGTTCTTCACCGACCATAAGAACCTACAACACATCTTGAAATAGAAAGAACTAAACATGTGCCAACGTAGATGGGTTGAACTTCTCAACGACTACGACTGTGAGATACGCTACCACCTAGGTAAAGCAAACGTCGTTGCTGAAGCTCTTAGCCGACGAAGCTATTTACATAGTGTTCGTAATGTTCAAGCCCAACACGACCTCGAAGCCCTCATTCGCGACGCTCAACACGCTTGTTTTCTCGAGAACACCTTGAAGGAAGAAAGAATCTGCGGAACCGAAAACCAATTAGTGAATAAACCGTATGGTATTTTTCACTATCTCGATTGTATTTGGATTCCTAGTCGTCATAATCTCCAAGAGATATTGATTACTAGAGCCCACAAATCCCGATATTCTATTCACCCCGGTGCCGACAAGATGTACCAGGACCTCCGTGCCAGGTACTGGTGGCCGGGAATGAAGAAGGATATCGCCCTCTACGTTTCAAAATGCTTAACTTGCTCGAAAGTTAAGGCCGAACAGCAACGACCCTCTGGCTTACTCGAACAACCCGAGATCCCGATGTGGAAATGGGAGAGTAGAGCTATGGACTTCGTTACGAAACTCCCTCGCACACTATCAGGTCACGATAGCATTTGGGTTATCATTGATCGTCTTATGAAATCCGCTCACTTCCTACCGATACGAGAAGACTACAAGGTTGAACGATTGGCACGAATCTATACCGACGAAGTCATTTGACAAAATGGGACTCCTCGTGACATCATCTCTGACCGCGATGGTCGCTTTACTTCACGTCTCTGGGAGACATTCCAGGCTGCTCTTGGTACGACTCTTAATCTCAGTACCGCATTCCATCCCCAGACCGACGGTCAGACTGAGCGCACGATCCACACCCTTGAAGACATGCTTTGTTCGTGCGTTATAGATTTTGGTGGTAATTGGGATTCACATTTACCTTTAGTAGAATTCTCGTACAATAACAGTTATCACGCCAGTATTCAAATGGCACCCTTTGAGGCATTATATGGTAGAAAATGTCGATCGCCTATTGTATGGCACGAGATCAGAGACGCTCAAATCACCGGTCCCGAGTTATCACAAGAAACGACTGACAAGATCCTACAGATACGAGACAATCTCCTGAAAGCCTGGAGTCATCAAAAGAGTTACGCCGATAAACGCCGCAAGCCCCTTGAGTTTGAAGTTGGTGATCACGTACTCCTAAAGGTTTCACCTTGGAAGGGGGTGATCCGATTCGGCAAGAAAGGAAAGCTAGCGCCACGATACGTGGGTCCCTTTAAGATTCTGGAAAGAATTGGCAAAGTGGCCTACCGACTCGAACTACCGGAGGAACTCAGCAACGTACATCCGACTTTCCACGTCTCGAACCTCAAAAAGTGCCTAGCTGAAGAAAACCTCCATGTCCCTCTCGAGGACTTACAAATAAACGAGACCTTGCACTTTGTGGAAAAGCCAGTAGAAATCATGGATCGATAGACCAAGAAACTTCGACGCACTCGCATTCCTATAGTGAAGGTTCGCTGGGAAGGCAAGCGCGGCGCCGAGTTCACTTAGGAACTCGAAAGTGATATGACAGCTAAATATCCACAAATCTTTGTTACGCCAGCTCCTTAATTTCGGGACGAAATTTCCTAAAGTAGGGGAGGCTGTAACAACCCGACTCTTCGGATCATTACCTGTGACCGTGTTTCTTTCGTAAACGCTTGTACTCTTGGGATTCGATTAACGCTACGGGTTAAACTATATTTTCAACGCATTTTAAACGCATATTACAACGCTTATTCAAATCGCAGTTATCGCATTTAAACGCTATTTTATAACGCTTACTACCTAAACGCATTTTATCGCGAATTACATCACTTATTTATAATGCTTGTTACTCGAACGCTATCGCAACGCAAACTCGAAACGCGGATTTACTTATGTTATGTGTGTTATTTGTGTGATTATTTGCTGAATGATTTATGTGGTTATCAACGCAACGCTTATACGCTTAAACGCTCATTCGCAACTCGATTAAATGCAACGCAATGCTTAACAAACGAACCAAAGTTGGAAAACTAACTCGTGCAAACTCGGCCGTCCGAATGGACATTCGCCCGGATGACCATCTGACCGGATGGAGCCATCCGAACGACTGCCACTCGTGCAACCGACTTAACCCTTCGCCCTACCTCTATAAATACCATCGTACACCTCCATTCTCTGACTTTGACACTCTCATTCGCTCCCCAAGATTCTGCTACGATTCAAGGCCATTTTGTAAGCTTTTTCCCTCAAATCTCCCACATTTTTTATCTCCATTCACTTCTGCTACATCTTCTTCATCAAAATCACACACACGCACTAACTTCTTAATGAAATCATCTGATTTGGACCTCTTGAAGGTGGTTTCCACTCATTTTGCTTAGGCAAACTGTTGTGGAGCATCATTTACTCGAGATTGGTTCCAGATCTAAAGGATTTATACACTTTTCAACTAAGTTGTGAAAGATTTCACCACTTTTTCATTTGTTTTCAACTTTTACACAAATTTCGATGGAATCTGGACTCAAACTGACTCTTGACTCGTTCTTTAGTCAAGAGCCAGCTTGAAAACGGATTTCCACCAGAGAGATGGACCGACTAATGGGTAAAACATGAATCTTCATCAAGAACAGCTCGCCTGTCCGAATGGGCTGGCTGGGCCCATCCGACCGAGTGAACTGGTGTTGGTATTTTTCCGTTGTTTGACACGTCATCACGCCGTCTCCGTTAACTCAAAACCTTTTTACATGGAAAATTTTACAAAAACTTCAACTACAGATCACCTGCTCGAATGGCCATCCGTCCGGATGACCTGATAGTTACAATCTCCATTGTTTAAACGCTTTAACTAAACTTCAAATTTTAACATTTGGTAAACAAACACATTCTATTCGAATGGCCATCCGCTCGGATGGCCATCCAATCGGATGGCCATCTATCCGGTTGACCATCCATTCGGATGGAACCCATCCGCTCGGATAAGTCTGGTGAACACTTAAACCGTTCAACACTCTGCTCAAAGACTTATGCTTCTGTTCTGTGCACAGGCAAACTCAACGCGCTCCTTTCAATCCAATCCAGATTGTGTTTATTTGTTAAACACACACTGTGAGTATACTCGAACCCATTTTCATTTAACGGACTTTTGGGTGTTACATACATTCTATATCAAAACACATCACACAATGCAAACACTTAATAAATGCTAACCGCTCCCGCATGCTATACGTGATTTGTTGAATGCTTGTTACTATGCTATACAATGTTACACTCGACCTCCTCTAGTAACGATAGTAATATAGTTTGGACTCAGCACCTGTCGTGGACAGGGGTTGCTAGGAATCACATTACTTACTTCACGTTTTCGCTTCGGTGAACATGTGTCGCGCATACTCTACAACGCAGTCTCGTGGTTAGGTTGTAATCATTGTTGGTAATTACATGCTTCGCCCGTTACATGTTACATGTTGGTTATGCATAAACGCTTTTCATACTATTAATATGCAAACTTGTGTACTCACCTTTACTTTATGTATTGACTTTATTTTAACGTATGTGACAGGTTAATGGAATGTTATGCTGAAATCAAGATAGGCAGTCTAGAAACTCATCTAATAGAAATCTAGGTTGTCGGACTTGTTTTTCCTTTGAGAACTCGTTGTCTATAATAACTATGTGTTGAATATTTGTTCGCTAGTATGGGACAATGAATGTTAAAAAATATTGATAATGGATAGTTGTTATGGATTCTCCTGAGCAATCTGGTTCGCCTAGTGCCGCGCCCCGATGTTTCCGCCATCAGTTGGGGTGTGACACCCCACACTTTTCATATTTCGCTGATTTTTCGTTTTCAATTTTGCGAGTTAACACGGCGTAACTTGTGTGTGGTTCAATGTCTTAACATTTCGTTTTATGCTTCGTACTAGATTTTGCGAGTTAACACGGCTCAACATGCGTGTGTGGTTCAATGTTTTTACGTCGTCTATCTTTTCCCTTTTTGACAAGTTCATTACAACGTGCGGGGTCCTAAATCGACTTAATTATTATTTTCTATGTTTTACGTTGCATTCTAATTTCTTTACATTAATACACCGTAACTTCAGTATTGGTTGTCGCTAGTGGTGTTGTGGTATTGTCGCATTGCGGCTGGTGATAGATCTAGTTATAATCAAAAAGTTCATTACGCCTATTTTTAGTGTGAACAGAAGTTAGCATGTTTGCAAGTAAAAGGGAGACCCAACCTGGGTGTTGGCAAAATTGTTCATTATGTTAGTGCATTATGTCTGTAGCTTCCGTCTGTATCGAGTCTATATTTAGTCCTATATATGTCATTGTACAGTTTTGTATGTATGTATTTTGTATCTAGACAAAACGGGAGACAGAACGTTAATTGTTATATGTGATCCGGTCGGATGACATGGGTCATCCGGACGGATGACCCTCCGACCGGATGACACCACCTCTCCCAGGTTCCCTATAAATAGGAGTGTAGGGGTCATTGTTTAGAACCTTTTGCCATTTTGTCAAGTGAAGATCTGTCCAACTGTCATCAGGATCTTTGTATTTTCACATTACTCAATGAAATTGGATATGTTTATCATTGACATCGTTGTTAATGATTCTCTGACGATGCTTAGGGATTCTGCACCTCAGTATTGATCGATTCGTACCACGTTTTTCATCTTAGAGAGAACCGACTCCTGCACGAGTGGCACTCACAAGTAGTATCAGAGCCACCGGAGGTCGAATCGGAGATAGTTACAGTGATTTCACGAGGATTTCAGCCAATTTTAGCCGTTTCTAGTCAAATCTCACCGGAGATATTGACCAATTCATCATCTTCTTCTACATTTCTATCTGTTTTTCATATTTTCACACCTAAAACTGCTATATATCCAAAATTGATGGACAATTTACAGACAAAATGAACTAAAATTGACACCAAATTGATCGGAATCTGTTATAGAGTAATCCTACAAAGTTTCAACTCAAAATTCGAGCTAAAACACGTCCAAATTGATCAAAATCATGAACCGCGTATCGAACATGCTGACGTCACTCATCCAATCGGATTGCACTAGATATTGTTCTTGTTTTACTTGCTAACGTCATACTCATCCGATCGGAATGCCATCCGACCGGATAAGTATTGTTGTGTTTTAAAGTTCAAGCTTCACATTCAACGAAGGACCATCCGATTGGATTGCCATCCGATCGGAGGGCTATTTGTCACTTGACAGCTTCTGTTACTTAGGTCATTTGTGTCATCCATCCGAATGGCCATTCGGACGAACGACCATCCGATCCAAGTGTGTGAATTTTTGAAATTAGACCAAGTGTTTGACTTTTCAGGTACGATCATGGCAGACGAATTCATGATTCCTTTCAGTGATATCTTTGCATACAACACAGGAGACACATCTTCCAACACGAATACCAACACGAACCCAATGATTGCTTCCAAGGCGATTTCTGACTCATTGAGTGTAGACAATGCATTCGGCACGTACAACAAACCTCCAAAGCTAATGGCGATCGAGGATTATAATAGATGGGCGAAGAGGTTCGATGGGTGGTTAAAGGCATTTGCCTACGATAGCTGGAAATGTATGAAAAATGGTTTCAAGGCTTCAGGGGAAGATCACGAGAACTTGGTTGATAATGAACAGGAAGATTTTGTACCTGAACAGAAATGCATTGCTTTATTACATCAATCCGTTCGAGATGATATCATATCACTGATTGACTATGATAACTCAAAATATTTATGGGGAAAACTCGAGAAGAAATGTACACGGGGTGAGGAAATAGTGAAAAATAAGAAAAGTTTGTTGAAAAAGGAATCTGATTTATTTACATGTATGAAAAACGAGAGTGTACGTCAAATGATTGAAAGATTCTGTCATCTGAAGGCAGAATTAATCAGATATGGAATCAAGAAAGACCAAGATAAGATGGTTGACAAAATGTTTGAGGCTTTGCCAAATGAACAGGACTGGCAATATTTTGGTCTAGTGCTCAAAAACACCAAGCCAGCGGCAGAAATGACAGTAGAATGGTTGATCGAGAGACTTGAAGGTCATGAGTTGGAGATAAAGAAGATGAACAAGGTGAGCAACACGCCATATGAACAAAACATTGATCTATACTATCGTGGCAGTATGATTCCCAAAGTTACTTCACCAAAAATTGTGTTAGGCCGTCTTCGCAGGATCTGTTCGAGTAGAACGTAGCGAAATCGATTAGAATCGAGGTGCGGAATCCCTCGATAATGTCTAAGAATCAACAACGACAAGTTCAACGCTTAACATGTTGTCTGAATTCATTGATTGATAGTGAAAGTACAGAGGAACCAGATGAAAGTCAGACAAGCAGAGCTTCACTACAATGATCAGCAAAAGGTTCTAAATAACTAGCACTAACCAGCTATTTATAGGCAATCAGGGAATAGAAGTGTCACCCATTCGGATCACCATCGGATCGGATGGTCATCCGATCGGATGGCTATCCGTTCGGATGACATACGTCTTCCGACGGATTTCACTTTAACATTTATATGTCGTTCCCTGAATTGTCTTGACATAAACATACATATAAGTACATACATATACAAAATTACACAAACAGGACAAAATACAAGACTCGATGCAGACGGAAGCTACAGACATATGTACTAACAGACTCCCCCTTGGATGTAGCTGTAGTTCCTTCCTGCATAGTCTTCAATCAGTCTTCCTGCTGCGTCTTTTCTCCTTAGCTTTCTGTCATATTTCTCATCCCTCTCAGCAAGCATCTTCCTCCTTAACGGCCTACCAACTTCATTCCAGTACTTTCTACATTCAGGATCACCATCTCGCTTTCAATCCCACCGTGGGATCTTGTTTTCTTCCTTCTCGATCGGTGTCTGGTCTGTTGGTGGAGGTCTCATCAGCTTATATCTTCCTAGCCTTGCAGCTTTATCTGGAATCTCCTTGAATCTTTGACTTTTCTTGTACTTCTTTAAGAACTCATCAATCTCCAAATCTCTCCACTTTGACTTCCAATATCTGCCAAAATTGATGTCTTTCGCGTAGCACAAATTCACTAACTTCTGATATTGCTGAGCTTGAATTTTGTCAGGCTTTTCATAAACAATCTTGTTGTAGAATAGACAGTCAATATCCTTCTTGGAACAATTCACTAACCACATCGGGTCTAACACACAAATCCTCCTCGATTCTCCAGACTTCTTATCAAAAAGAGAAATTACCACTTTCGGTGTGCTTTGGTTGTACATCCAACCCTGAAAGTCTTCATGGAAATCCTATTCCATAGCACGTAGCGGCATATTTTTCAAACACCTCGGCGGCTTTATATTCAACGTAATATCCTTCTCTTCTGATTCCAAAATCTTGACAACTTGTTCTGGAAACTGTGGTTTCCAATCAGTAAATCTCTCCTTTGCCTGCAACTTAATGTATTTCCACAAGTGTTGATCATGCTGCTTCACATCTAACCCTTGATAAAATTGCTTTATGTTCTTTGTTTGCACCAATTCTTCAACGTCCCACCACGGGAGGGTTTTAATGTCTGACAAATACTCAAAGTATTGAACCCCAGCTCCCGTCTAATGGCATAAACTTGTAGATCTTCCAGATAACCCCATGAAAGAATGTCTCCCAAAGATATATCAGCATTATGTGTGAAATATTGAAGAGGTCTCCTGAATTTCCTCTCCTTGGGCATGACTTTGAACCATCTCTTTCATTCTTCAACTAATGTTTCATGTGGAATTGTTTGTGGAATACCTTCAGTAGTGATCTTCTCTATAACTTTCCTTCTTATCTCATCTTCATTTTGTTCTTTAAACATTTCATCAAGTGTGGGAAATGAATCATCAACACCAGAGTAGTGAAATGGAGTATCTTCCTCAAAACTATCTGAACAATCTTCAACTTCGACATGATGAAAATTGTCAGCTTCATGTGCATATTTGAACTCATACTCCTTCTCTGGTGATGAAGGAATCTCATCCTCAATATCAAACTTAAACTTTCCATCATCTAATCCCAACTCTTCCAACATCTCTGCCCTAGACCTAGGTACCTCCAACTCCCCCTCAAATGGAGCATTTAAGTAAATAACAGTTGGTTGTGTGAGGAATACCTAGTCTGCATTTGTTTCCCAGAAGAAGAAGACTCCTGGTGCTGATCCTCCTGCTGTTCATTAAGCTTATCATTCAGAAAGTCATCAATCTTCTTTTGAACAGAGGGATTTACAATTAACAACCCCGTTGATCCTTGATCTTCATCATTGTCTTTATCATTTAGTGGATCATAGTTTTCAATCTCTTTCAACCAATAATCCATCTCTTGATCCTCTTCTTCTTCTTCTTCTTTCTTTTCATCTTTCCAACACAAGAGTTTCACTTCAGGATCTCTTGCCTTTCGTTTTCGTTGCTCAACTTGAACAAAATTATATATATCATCAAAACTATACGAGAGTGGAGTATCTTCACCAACAAGTACAAACCCTTGAGCTTGATCAACCTCTGTATTCTCAACATCTACCATTTCAATATCAACTTCAGGTTGACTAGAAGATCCTCCAGCTTCTTGTGTCTTGACAATCAACTCTTTCCTTTTCTTAGTTGCTTCCTCAACCAACTCTTTCTCTCTTTGAGCTCTACGCTCTTCAACTCTTTTGATCTCCAAGCTGTTGTAGATAGATTGAACATTGATGCCCAGATAATGTTCCATCACAGTATATAACATGTTAAGTTGTTCATCCTTTACAGTTTTATAAGCCCTAAGAGCCTCAATCTCCAGCTTCATTACTTTGATTTCATTAGCAGACGCTTCATGAAATTCTTGTAACATCTGATGCAGCATTTGATTGGTTTCATTCAAGTTCTTGTTCTTCAGATGCAAATCAGTAATCTCTGCTGATAGTAGCTTAAATAGCTTTGCATTATCATCCACATCTCCTTTTAAAGACTTTATCTTCTTCGCATGCTTGATAATAACAGTCTTTATTTCTTCATTCACTTTATTCACCTCTTCAAGCTGTTGCTTCAATTCATCACGCTCAGCTTCAGCTTTCTCTTTCTCCTTTTCTAGAACACTCATTTTCTTCTTTAGATCTTTAACTGTTTCGTCATGAAACATATCAAATTCTTCATCAGGAAGTATGTCGTCTTTGAGTTCACCGTGAATATTAGGAAAACCTTCAAATGGATCAGGAAGAACGGTTTCCTTTGGCTTTGAAGTTTCAGTGTCAACTGGTGGTGGTGGTGGTGTAGCAACTCTTTCATCAATAATCTCAACCTCATTATCACCAACTTTCTTTTTCTCGGCTTCAAGCTTCTTAAGACTTTCAACTTCAGAAATATTTTCAACTTGAACCTCTTGAGCCTCAACTGCTGGACCTTTGCCACTTTGATCTTTTTGAACTGTAGCTGCTCCCTTTTTAGCTCTCACACTTCTGGGAATGACACCAGCTTGTACAGCTTTGCGCTTCTTTTGTAGTTTCTTTGATTCTTCGGGTGTAGGAATGTATGTTGAATCTTCTTCGTCTGAACCTTTCTTCTTTTTCTGAGGTTTCTTCTTCAACTGAACTTTCCCAACGCCTATCTTTTCAATCTCTGATTCTGTTTCTGTAGATTCATCATCAGCATCACTAGAATCATCATGAACTACACCTTCAACAATCTTTTCTTTTAAACTTTCAGTTTGATCTTTCTTTGATGATGTTTCAGCTTCTTTAGCAGCTTTTTCAGCTTAAACTTGTGCAACATCTTCAGTATGCTTTATGTATTGTTCAAATGTCACCTTTGCCAACTCAACACCTTCTTGAAGAACAACAGCAGGTTCAAGCACAGGCTCATCAACCAGTGTTGGTGTAAATTTCTTTGAAGGCCCTGCAAAACAAGTATTAGAACATTCATTAGTAAGATGTAACATTTAATAATCTAACTTTTCTTATGACTCCCCCTTTCAACTATACTCTTAACAACGATCTTTGGTGTCACTTTCTTTGGAGTAGATACAGCTGGCGAAACCTTTGGTGTTCTCTTTCTTTTTCCATCCCTCACGAACCAGTATCTTAACTTTTTCTCATGCATATCCCTCAATCTGTCTGTTTCATCTTCAGAGTTGCTATTTTCGTGTCTCCAAGCATCATTTTCAGGTGCCATATATCCTGGATTTCCAATCTTGCAAATCATTCTCCTAGCCCTTGGTTCAGATTCATCTTTCTTTAGACCTTTGTATGAAGTTAGCCTTCCCAAAGTCTCAGCCGTCATATGTCGTAGACCTAATACATCAGCAGGATCCTTTGGATGGTTATTAACTTGATCATCTATTATCATTTGCATGAACCTGGGGTACATTATGTACTTTTCACCCCTGATATTGTCAATCAGATGATCAAATATCACTTGAGAGATATTGTAACGTCCATTAAGCACCAGACAAGTGATAATGTTCATGATATAATCTGATGGTTCGTCATAAGCTCCCTTTCTGTGAGATAAAGCATGTATTACGTAGTGAGCTAAGAACTTATATGGTTGACTAAACATAGACTTAAGATATTTCCCGTTCACATGTCCTGTAAAGCGCATTCTGTACCACAAACCTTTGCATAATTTTTCAGGAACTACTGTAGGATAATTATCATTATCTCCTAATTCCAAAACTCTCCTTAAATCTCCAACATTAAACTTAATCTCAACATCTATATCTTGATCATTCTCGTCCTTCTTTCTAACAGCTGAACAAATCATCTTTTCATCCTCATCATACCTCACCGACCTCTAAAACCTTCTGACATGTGATTCATACACTATAGTTCTATCAGTTAAGGCCTTAGCAATTCTACTCTCTCTTAGGAACTTTGCCATATCTTTGTACGGTGTTGTGTCTGTATAGTGTGCGTCCAAGAGGCAGTAAATGTTGTGACACTTGTCCCAATCTGATGATCTTGCCTGCAAGAATAATCAACGTTAGCATTTGCACGAAGTTCGAGACATAAAGTGACAAGTGATAAAAATTTTGATAACTTCAAAATTTTTCTAACACTGGGATCCACACTCTATGCAGTACTGAGGATCGGATGGCTATCCAATCGGATTGCCATCCGATCAAATGAACCATCTACATTTAAGAACAAACAATCAAGACTTGTGCATTTGGATCGGATGGCCATCCGATCGGATTGTCACTCGATCCGTGTAACAAACAACTTAGCACTTTTGACAAGTCAACTTAGTCAGTGAATGATATGGATCGGATGGCCATCCGATCGGATTGCCGTTCGATCAAAATGACAACCAAATGCGTTTAAGAATCAGTCATTGAAGGTGTGCTTTGGATCGGATGGCAATCCGATCGGATTGTCATCCGATCGAGATGCCATCTTATTCAAAACAACTGATTAACAAATAAGGCACAGATTTCAAGACAAACACTTAGAAAAATATCAAACAAATACGAAATGCATTGGATCAGATGGCCATTCGATCGGATTGCCATCCGATCGAACTGCCACTCGAACCATTGACAATGAAGAACAGTTTGAACAATCCTATGAACATCAAAATTTTTCTAAGTTATTCCCAAAATTGAACATGTTTCCACGTAGAGTTTTTGCCGATTTACACAACCTTATGTTCAGATTTTTCTAACTCGGCCTAAATTGGGTTTAATTTAACATAATGTGCACCGATACCCGACACCCACTAACCTTCAATTCATTAAATCTAATAAGTTTTTGAACAAATTGAACCGGTAAACTTATAGATCTAAGGCCCGTGAACAAAACCCTATGCTTGGTTTCTATCAAAGATCATCAAAAATGCCTAGATCTAAGTTTATGAGTCCGAACAGTCGCCGATACATGAAATATCATCAGAAACATCAATTTTAACAATTAAGATCAATGAACTTACCTTTCCCATAGTGAAGATTGTACAAACCAATAATCCTATGAAGTGTGGAAAGCAAGAGTGAAGAATCAAGATCAAGAAAGTGAGAGTGTTTGAGAGAGTATCGGATGGTCGCTAGAACGAATAAAAGTTTGACTCAATGACATTGACCACTATATATAGGCAAGACCATGTATCGGATGGCCATCCGATCGGATTGCCATCCGATCGGATCGCCATTCGATCCAAACACCCTTTGACTTGAAGTGTTTACCTTTTGACCTTTTGGCGTTTTATCAGGTTTGCTCAGTTTTTAGAAATCCACTTAAGTATCTAGGTCCAAGTTAATGACCCTAGGCACTTAATTTGTCTACCAAGTCCAAGTTAATGACCTTGGTTGACCCGAAACGAAACAACTGACAATTAATTCAAACATTTCAAACACATTTTCATGAAAATTTACAAGTGTCAACTTAATGAACTTGTTCTGACTTTGAATTTATCAGACCTTTCAAGATTAGCTCCCAACCCTGTTGTCCAGTTCAGAAACTTCCTGCACTGCTTCATGACTGAGAGTCTGAAGATCTGCTTTCCACCTTGGTTTGTCGAAAAACTAAAGTAGAAATGTAAAATCTTTTTAGAATTTTAAGAGTGTTTATACTTAAACACTATGAAATCTTTTTGGGTTTTGGACTAACTATGAAATGAAATGCAGTAAAAGAAACTATTTACAAACATATTTTTGGTGAGCGTGTCAAAGGATCATATCAGCTTCTTGACAAATTACAAGTACCGTTGAGCTTGATTACACACTAAATATTAAACAATTCACTTAGATTGCCGATATACTGATCCTTTTAAATTTTCACACAAATTTCAACTTACTCAGGATACGAATTAGTGTTTTAAGGACTTAACTTATACGCGTGTCCCACCTCAGAATATACTCTCATATCCAGATCTCTATATTCAGTCTTATAGGTGAACGTACAATAATGATATCTGTAAAGGGTAGTGCGAGGCCATGAGAGCTCAGGTTAGAACTTCGGTTCAGACAAAGAGATGATGGCTCGACTTTCGGTGTGTCCCACTTGGGGATCTTTTCTTCAACAGCACATGATTAGCATTTTGCGATGTTTCATCATTTTTTATGCTGAGGGGAGGCTTTTAAAGATTAAAGCAGTGCAAAGTATTATATGAGGACTAGGCTATTGCTTCCGCAAAATCAGAAGTCCTGGTATAATACCCCAGATATCATCACGCACATAGACCTAGTATATCATAAATAGAAAATCTTTCAAACAAGATTTCAGGGGTTACCTATATATCCGAGAGATGTTCCCCACGAAATAAGCAAGAAATGGTTTTATGTTTATATCCCGAATCAGTCTACTAAGTGTGTAAAAACCTATCGGCATATCATCAGTGAGACTGCTTAACGCTTTTAAGCATTACATTTCCTTAGCATACTGTAACACTCTAGCTAATGTACTATCATTTCCTCTTTTTACACAAACTCTTTCCGGTTTTCTATTGTTTTTGGATTTTGAAAATATCTCATGTTTTTGGAATTTTGCATTTTTTTATTGTTTTTGTATTTTCTAAAAATATATCTATCTCCCCCTAAATGCCAAAACAACTAAAAATACGACAAACCAGTGCAGTCTGCTTCTCAACATCATCTGCAGTGGTTTTCTCATCAACGCCAACTATCTCCTCCGCATCCAACAACAGCTTCATACCATTCAGTTTTAAAAGATATTGAAAACGAGATTTATCAAAAGCTTTGGTATGTAAGTCTGCCTTTTGTTCGTCGGTGTGGATTTTGTCTATTCGTATCAACTTCTTTTCATACAATCGCGTATGAAGTGATGACGAATTTCTATATGTTTAGTTTTAGCGTGATGTACCGGATTTTTCATTATGTTGATTGCAGCCTCATTATCAACAAAAATAGGAGAAGTAAGAAATTGCAAACCGTAACCACGCATCTGTTGCTGAATCCACAGGATCTGAGAGCAGCAGCTGCTGGCAGATACGTACTCTGCTTCACATGTTGATAAAGCAACAGATGTTTGCTTCTTACATTTCCATGTGACCAATCGAGGTCTGAAAAATTGGCATCCTGCAGTTGTTGATTTAGCATTAAGTTTACAGCAACCGAAGTCAGAATCTGAGTATCCTTTGAGCGTGAAGTCACCATCCTTGGGATACCACAACCCCAGTGTTGGAGTTCCTTTCAGGTAGCGTAGGATCCTCTTGACGATAGACATATGTGAAGCTCTGGGACTTGTCTGATATCGGGCCGCGAGGCATGTTGGGTACATGATATCGGGTCTGGATGCTGTCAAGTACATCAGCGAACCTATCATTGAGCGGTATACTGTCTCGTCCACCTTTTCTCTGGTGAGATCAGGGTTGATACCATGATTGGTTGCTAATAGAGTGGATATTGGAGCTGTCTCAGACATCTCGAATTTCTCCAGAACATACTTCGTTTGATGAAGACTTCATCTCACCCATTGACGACATCTCGAATTTCTGCTTCATTGCTTTTTCAAAATCTTTGCAGAGTTCTTCATTTGTTGACCCAAAGATTATATCATCAACATAAATCTGTACGATCAGTTAGTTCCCATCGACTTCCTTTGTGAAGAGGGTAGCATCCACTTTTCCTCGAGTAAAACCGTTGGTAAGCAAGTGTTGAGAGAGCGTCTCGTACCAGGCTCTCGGGGTCTGATGCAAACCATACAGCGCTTTGTCGAGCAAATAGACTTTGTCTTTGTGGATTGGGTCAGTAAAGCCCGGTGGCTTACCAACATATACCTCCTCTTTCACTTTTCAGTATAAAAACGCCGATTTGTCATCTAACTGGTATACTTTAAAACCTTTCCATGAAGCAAAAGCGAGGAAAATTCTGATAGCTTCAAGTTGAGCAACTGGAGCGTAAACCTCTGTGAAGTCTATCCCCTCTTGCTGACTAAAACCCTGGACTACGAGTCGAGCTTTGTTTCTGACAATCACTCCTCGGTTGTCTCTTTTGCACTTGAACACCCATTTTGTGTTTATCTTTCGGTGTCCGTCAGGCAGAACCACAAGCTTCCATACACCAAGCTTTTCAAACTGACTCAACTCCTCCTGTATCGCATTGACCCATGAATCTTCCGTCAGTGCTTCCTTGTAAGTTCGCGGTTCAATCTGCGAAATAAAGCAACTGAGTGAAAATTCAGTTTGTAATTGAGCAATTTTAGTATAAAATCAAGTAAGGCCATGGTCAATCTGGCTTCTGGTGCGAACACCTGACTGCAACTCTCCTATTATCAACTCCTTTGGATGGTATGAAAGAGTCCTTGGCATAACTTCGCTAGGAACATCCACCTTGCCTTCCAAATTAGTGACATTCTGCTCTGCTACTTGTTCATTGTCAAGAACTGTCGGATCTGAAGATTGGATTTGCTCCCCCTCAGACTCTGAATCACCATGATCAAAAGTAGGAATATCATCAAAATCTGAATTATCATTGTTGTCCACCGTCTGATTTTCAGGAGCAGACTCGTGTTCCGAATTAGTCGGAGTTTGCTGAGCTTCATCATTCTCTCCAGTGTTACTGGGACCAGCTTCATCATCATTGGAAGTTCGTTGTTGGCGTTTAGAAGAACTTGCTGGAAATCTTCCCTGAGATGCTTCATATTCTCGTAAAAAATCCAAATCATCAAAGAACTCTGGCTCTTCTTCTAACTCGAATGAATCCCATAAGGTATCCTAGTTGAATCGCCATGAGTCTGCGGGCTTCTGTGGAGGCATAGTATAGCCTTGACATTCAAAATGCTGTGCTTCGATGATCCTTTTGAGATTTGGAATAAAGACGCGTTTGAGTGGACTTGAATATCCCATGAAGATACCTTCTATGATCTTTGAACCAAATTTTCCATCGGGATCGAGAACAGTGCAGGGAGACCCGAACGGCTCTAAATACTCGAGATTAGGCTTACGATTGTTGATCAACTCGAAACATGTCTTGTTATGCTTCTTCACAGTAAGTACCCTGTTGAGTGTATAGCAAGCGGCTGATACTGCTTCTGCCCAAAAATTGATTGGTAACTTCGAATCAGATAGCATCGTTCTTGCCGTTTTAATCAGCGTTCTATTCTTTATTTCTGCTACTCCATTCTGTTGTGGAGTATAAGGTGCGCTGAACTCTTGCAATATACCTCGTCGATCACAGAATTCCTCCATTCTGTTTTTCTTGATTTCCGTACCGTTGTCGCTTCGTAATCTGCGTATTCGTGCTTGGTACAAATTCTCTATCTTCCTAAATAACCTCAGCAAACTCTCAAATGTTTCGTCTTTTAACTTCAGGAACGTCACCCACGAGAATCTCGAATAGTCATCAGTGACTACTAGGAAATAGAGATCACCAGTAATGCTCTTGACATTCACAGGACCGAAGAGATCCATGTGAAGTCTCTCTAGTGGCTTCAAGACAGAGTTCATCTTTTTACACGGATGAGATTTCTTCTGTTGCTTTCCCTTTATACAACTGATACACTCCCCCTCAAGATGAAAACTCTTCAAGTGAACACCTTTTACTAAATCATTATGCACCAGGTAGTTCATTTTGCATAGGTGAATGTGGCCCATCTTTCGGTGCCACAACTCTGTCTCCTTTTCAGTAGCTCTTGATACGAAGCACTGGGGTTGACCCGTGGTAGTCGTAGCAACACTCATATCCAACACGTATAGATCATTAACCCGTGGTGCTCGTATGATGATCCACTCCTCGGGGATGACAAACCCCGGCTTCAGGATCAGACATTCCTTGTCAGTGAAATGTGTTGAATACATTCTATCACAAATTTGAGAAATGCTAAGCAAGTTATTCTCCAGCTCTGCTATGTAATTGACTCTTTCAAACGTGATAACACCATTTGATAATGTGTGACGTATCCACCGTTGAACCCTCTAACATCATATAATAGTGTCTTTCTCCCTGTCATGTGCCAGGAAGCTCCACTATCCATAATACACCGTGAGATAGATCTTGGAAGCTCCTGCACATTTCATAAATGTTTAGTTAGATTTTGAAGCAACCCAATCCTCCTTCGACTCGGGTAGCTTGATGTGGGTTGTTGCAGTGTACAATGGTGGGAAATTCTTGTCATTCATTTCAAGACTCTCTTCAGATCCAACCTCAACCTTTTTATACAAAAAGAATTCCTTTTTCGAAGGTTGAACAGATGGTTGGTCTTTTTTTGGAACATACTTCTTCCCTGATTGGGTAGAAGTTTGTTTCTCCAGTTGTTTGTAAAAATCTAAAGGTACATTCATCTTAACCGATTTGGTTGAAGATGATTGTTTTTCAGAATCAGAAACCTTTGGTTTTGGAACATTTGATGTCTTTGTCTCAGATTTTGGCTTCCAAGTTTTTTGTAGAGAAGCAACTCGTTTGTAAAATTTATCAGTTTTCTTTACCGGCTGTTTTATGGGTTCAGTTTTGACTTTGATGTTTTCATTTTTCAAAATCTTCTTCTCAACAAACATTGGCGCTTTGCCTTTGACATCATTTTTCTTTCTAGGATTCTCAACAACCACAGACTTAGGGTTTGAGTTAGTGCACTTTCGTGCAATGTGTCCAACTTCGTTGCATTTGAAACACGTGTGGGTATCAACATCCCGACTTTTCCCTTCAGTCTGAGGTTGTGAAGCCTTCTTTTCAAAAAAATTCTTCATTTGTTTTCGAAAAGATTTCCGATTCTTGGTTGGAAAGTGAGCTTGAGCTTTTTACAAACACTTTCTTTTTGACAAACCTTTTGTTTTGTAAATTCCTTCTTTCATTGTTCTTACCACCCTGATAACCACCCGACCATCTGTTTTGGTTGTTATTATTAAAACGTGGTGGTACAATAGGTTTCTTATAGTAAGATTTATCACGTTCAAAGTTCAACAATCTTTTGGAACTCTTTAATCCTTCAATTTCAGAAACATAAATTTCCACAAGTTTGAAAACTTTCTTCAGTTTGTCAACATTCACGTTCTCAATTGGAAATTCAAAATCCGAATACAACTTATCAGAACCAGATATCTTGTACATGACAAGAGTAGGTTCGTCATTTGAGTTGTTTTGGGATTTTGATTTCGGAATGTAGTTGTTTAGAAAACATTCCTCATCTTTAGTCGAATCACTGTCTGATTTTAAAACATTTTCAACCACATTTTTTACGACTTCAGACTGAACACTATCTTCATCAGATGATGAAGTGAATGTGACATCAATTGTTTCTGAAAGTTTTTCAGCTTATGTTTTCTCACTTGTTTCACAAATTTTATCCAACCCGGACTGTTTCTTTGAAAAATTGTTTAACATTTGCGGTGGAACTTGATGATAACCCACCCCTGTTCCATCCGAGTATACATCTTCACCAGCTTTGTTCTTCCCAATTGGTTTGGGAACTATGTGTTGAAGAATAAAGCTCGCGGAGTTGTAACTGTTCAATTTCAGATTAATTCTTTCTTTTCAATCTTAGCTTCCTGGAACTGAAGCTTAAGACTTGCGATCTCGTCCAATTGCTGGTTGATTTGTCTTTCTTTTGCCTGAAGAACTCCAGACAAATGAACATTTTCTTTATAAGTTTTACCATTTCGCTCATCAGAATCTTTCACTATTCTTTTCAACTTCTCATAATTTTCAGAAATTTGTCTGTTTTCATGGATTAATTTCTCATTTTCTTTCTTAAAACGTTCAACATCAGTTTTATCTTTTTCAATCCTTTTTGTTAATTCATCAATTCTTTCATTTGAAGCTCTAAGAAGTTTATCTCGATTTAAAATACCTTTTTCACTCATTTTGACTTTTTCAACCAGATCTTGGGTCTTTTTCATTGTGAGATACGCATGTGTACTGCAAACTTTGCATTCTTTCATGCAATTTTTGCAATCACTTTCTGTTTTGGCGCAATCAGTCTTACCCGATTCATTTGTTGAACCACTACTACAGACCTTGCTTGTTGACTTAGACGCAGATTTGGAATCTACCTCTAGTTCCTTTGCCGTAAGCACTTTATCGGCCATTTTCGTTAGGTTCCCTGCTGTCATTTCCTTTGTGGTGACAATGATTCCCTCATCTATCTTCTTTGACTTTAACTCTTCTTCTTCGGCTTTCTTTGCAGCATCTCTCTCTCTCTCTCTCTCTCTCTCTGTTCATCTTCTTGCTTTATAGGTTCTATGAGAGTTTCGACTTTGAGTGATGAAGGTTCTACAATGATTTTCCCTTTCGGATCCAAATAGCATTCACGATCCGGATCCCATCTGTTTGCCTTTTTGGCTTCTTTCTAAGCTTGATAGTTTTTATCTTTCATGTGTTGTGCTAACATCTTTCGATAGGTGTATGTTTGCTCTTCAGTTCGTGTATCTTCATATGGTTGAGTTTGTGCCACGAATGCAAAACCAACTGCATCATCTTCTGGCAAGAACTCACTCCAATCGAATCCTTTGTCATCTTGAATCACAACTAAAGCTCTCGACTTTTTCTTTGGAGTCTCTTCGATTTGCTTCATTATGGGTGGCTCTTCACGATTTTTGTGATAAACAGCTTTCTTATAGTAGTCGTCATGAAAAGGATTAGCTGTTTCATCCGCTGCTGAGTTTCTGCATTCCCGTTTGAAGTGCCCTTTTTGTTTACACTTGAAGCACGTTACTTTGGATTTATCAAAACCCAGTTTTGTCGAAGGCCCTCCAATGGAATTTCTTCTAGTGATCTCCAAAAACCTTTGCGCTCTTCGGATTACACTAGCCATACACCAGCGTATATTGATTAATTCCATCTCTTCGGGATCAATCTGGTCATAATCTTCTTTTGTCAGATTTGTATTTCTGATTTTTCCGGCGACCAGACTTTCATATGATTCTAAGATCGAAGTAAGAAACACCATTTGTTGTTTCACTGTCTCTTCATTGAAGTTTTGAGCATTGTTCAGGTTCACATCGATGTTACATTGAAACACATTTTTTGGAACATTTTGTTGTTGCTAATTCCCTGAAACAGATGAAGAATAACCTCCATGATAACCACTACTGGGTAGAGAACTACTGCTTTGCTTTTCTTGAGCCAAGATGTTTGAACATTCAGCAGAGAATGCGGTTTTTGGTGAAGTGGTTTTCGAAATCATACTACCCCTGTAGTAGAGATCAACATTCTGTTGGTATGGGGTATTGTTCACTTTGTTCATTTTCTTGATTTCTTGCTCATGACTCTCGAATCTTTCAATCAGCCAGTCAACTGTCATTTCTGACATTGCTTTTGTGTTTTTCAGAACCAGGCCATAGTATTGCCAATCTTTCTCATCAGGCAGAGATTCCAATAACTTCTCAACCATCTCTTCTTCGGTAATTGTGATGCCATTTTTGACGAGCTCTATCTTCAGATGGCAAAACCGTTGAATCATCTTTAAGACAATTTCATTCTTCATACATGCTAATAAGTCAAACTCCTTCTTCAATAGACGCTTCTTGTTTTTCACAATTTCTTCTCCTCCAATACACTTCTTCTCTAGCTTAGCCTATAAATCCTTTGAATTTTCATAATTAATCAAAGAAATAATATCGTCTCTGACGGATTGATGTAACAGGGCTATACATTTTTGTTCAGCAATAAACATATCTTGTTCATTTTCAACCAAGTTTTCATAATCTTTTCTTCCAATATCGTAACCATTCTTCAAACACTTCCAACTCATGTAAGCAAAAGCTCTTAACCAACCCTCAAATCTGTCTACCCAACGGTTGTAGTCTTCAATCGCCATCAGCTTCGGCGGCTTGTTATACGTTCCATAGGCAATGTCGTCGTTTAAAGAATCTGCGATTGCCTTTTTCGGATTTGTGTTGGTATTGTTGTTTGTGTTTGTCGATGTTTCTCCAGTGTTGTATGCGAAGATGTCGCTGAATGGGTTTAAGAAATCATCTCCCATTTTGAAAACACCTGAAAAAGTTCAAACTCTTAGAAAAATTTTCACAACTTTCAAAAATCTCAAACTGTTGCACTTGGATTGAATGGTGATCCGATCGAATGGTGATTCGAACGGATAACATAAAAGATCAAGGAAAACAAATCTACAAGTGTCGGATGAGCACAAGTGTCGAATAGCTATCCGATCGGATGGTTGTTCGATCGAGTGATGCAAGAACCTTTAAACCACTTAAACCACAAAGCCAATCCGATCGGATGGTGATCCGATCGAACGAGCAGTGACGTCAGCAATGAATGCCAAGAATAAACTAGTCCAATCTGATCGAATAGTGATCCGATCGGATGAGTGACGTCATCTTGTGCGAAGAACTCAACATAGTTTTTGATCGATTTGATTAAGTTTTAGTCCGAATTTTTCAATGAAACTTTGTAGGATTGTTCTATGTTCAATTCCGATTCGAATGATATCAAATTTACTCAATTTCTTCTGTGAAATCTTGCTTAATTTTGAGTTTTTCAGGTTTTAAGGTGTGAAAATGTAAAAACTGCAAGAAATGAAGAAGATGATGAAGAAATAGTCAGAATCTCCGGTGAGATTTGACAGAAATATGCAGAAAATCACTGAAAACTCGATGAATTTGTTGTTTTTGTCTCTGATTCAACCTCTTGTGGCTCTGATACCACTGCTGACTCCAGGATCCGGCTCGGTCCTGAAACGACGTGTTTGGTGCGATAATTACGACAAAGAAAGGAGTAGAAGATGGATAGAACACGGAGCAGTCAATTTCAATCTGGTCTCTATTGATTATTCAACGTTTACAGCACCGCGAGACCAGTTGGACAGCATGTCCCCTTTGGTAACCAAAAGCTTGTCCAAATGGGAGCCCCAACCCCCTATTTATAGACAACTAACACATGTGTCCATCCGATCAGATTGCCATCCGACCGGATGGTCACCCGTCTGGATGGACCTTGACATTTACAAAACCTGTCCAACTTTCTCCTATTTTATACAATATTCAACACATGCTCTATCAACCTATTCGCACAGTGTCAGACGTACAAAATATGCACCACAAATTCCCCCTCGGCTGTCACTGTCGAATCGTCTTTAAAACTTTGAGAACCTTGAGCCGTGTTTGAATATTCTGTAATCTTCAACTTTTCTGCAACTTCAATCAGGTATCTTGAAATCTGACTATCCAAATTCCCCCTCGGTTGATGATTCGGGTTTGCTTTTAACTGAGTAAAGCATGAATTCCCCCTGAAATGAATCTTCAGGTCTTTTGCACAGTTTACGACTCTCCTCTGATTTTCTAAACTGCAACCTTCACGAACAATCACCAACTTGAAACTAATCCATGCAGCATCCTCTGTTTCAACTTTAACCGCATTCGAGCTCAGTTTTTGATATCACAAGTAAGCACCACGATCTTCGTATTCCGCCTGCTCGATCTAAGAATGTACAAAAACTCAACCGGCAAATGATAGAAACTTCAAATACCCCACTGGTTAACTTCAAATCCGTGATTCCCCTGAAGATCTGATATCCCGTTTACCGTGATCCACGTTAATACACCGTAAGAATGACAGATCCGTGTAAACGGTATTCTCCACAATCAGCAAATCTTCATCGGAAAAACAAATCATCTGGTAATGTAATCCGATCTCCGAAGCATTCATCCACAATCAAATTCATCTCCTCGGATAATCTAGATCTCAGAAGCTATCATCCACGATCACTCTCAGATCACTGATGCTTTCGTCCACGATCAGATATCAACACCTCGGATCATCTTGATCTAGGAAGCTTACACCAATGGTCAGATTCACATCCCCCCTGACAATTTGAAGTCGAAACTTCCCGAATACTGTTAGTGTGTCACGAATTTCAAAAATGCCAGAATTTCAACATATGACAGTGAAATTTTTATTCCCCCTCATTTTTGCAAATTCTGACGTCTCTATCACTGAATTCCCCCCTCAAACTGATCAATTCAGTCCTCTTTTATCTATGAAAAACTCGACTGTGCCGAAAATATGACAATTTTCCTTAAAATGTCAGTTTTTCATCATTGCGGATTTTACGATTTGGCCCATAAATAGTCAGATAACCCAGATGATAAACATTCTGCACTATTATCATGACTACCCCACTAATTTCCGCAATCCGTGATCGCATCACCAAATTTGTTCACTGAAGCCCCTGACGGTGTCCCCAAATAACCCAGCTTGGTCGTTAAAAACCCGAAAAAATTGACAATCACCAAATTTTTTCTGGAGACTCTCCTCGTCGTTGCGATCAAAAAATGCCTTTTTTAGGCATTTGATCATCTGGTCGAATGGCATGTGTCGGATGGTCATTCGATCGGATTGTCATCCGATCGAACAGCAAAATGGACAAACTTGTGTTTATGGATCGGATGGTCATCCGATCGGATTGCCATCCGATCGGATTGCCATTCGTTTGAAAACAACTGATCTTTCAAACAACCAATACTGACATGGATCGGATGGTTGTCCGATCGGATGGTCATCCGATCGGATTGCCATCCGATTGGATATGTTCTAACAGCTCAAGAACACTCTGAATCACGTTTTTTGGATCCAGAATCTTTATTTGTGTGAATTTCATGATGAAACTTCACAGGATTGTGCGCGAATCAATTCAAAATAGAATGATGTCTTCAATTCCAAAATCCATCCGTGAATTGACCTTTATTTTGATGATTTTCTCTGTTTAACATCAAAACTCCCGTTTAACACAAAATTGATGAGCTTTGGGTGATTTAACCGACTATTAGATTGATTAAATCGGTACCGTAGCTCTGATACCACTGCTGACTCCAGGATCCGGCGAGTTTGACGGAGCTTTGGTCCCGAAACGACGTGTTCGGTGCGATTATTACGACTAAGAAAGGAGTAGAAGATGGATAGAACACGGAGCAGTCAATTTCAATCTGCTCTCTATTGATTATTCAACGTTTACAGCATCGCGAGACCAGTTGGACAGCATGTCCCCTCTGGGAACCAAATGCTTGTCCAAATGGGAGCCCCAACCCCCTATTTGTAGACAACTAACACATGTGTCCATCCGATCGGATTGCCATCCGACCGGATGGTCATCCGACCGGATGGTCATCCGTCCGGATGGACCTTGACATTTACAAAACCTGTCCAACTTTCTCCAATTCTATACAATATTCAACACACGCTCTATCAAGCTATTCGCACAGTGTTAGACGTACAAACTATGCACCAACAAACTACCTTTAGCGCTAAAAGCTCAAATACTATGACACAAGAAAAGCCCAGCAGCGGTTCTTCATCAAACAGTGGTTATCACGGAACTGGTTCGAGTACATCTTCTTCATCCGCATCAAACAATCAGCAGTCACAAAATGCTTCAAAGAATGTATTCCTGTGCAACATTACTATTAATCTAAACAATGCACAGAATTTCAATGAAGAAACAGCAAAGCAACAGATGGTATTCCTAGCATCGATTCTGGAGTCGTACGAAAGTTTAGCTGCCGGAAAGATTGGAAACACCAATCTCACAAAGGAGGACTACGATCAAATAGATCCAGAGGAGATGGAGCTGATCGATATTCGTTGGTGCATGGCAAGTTTGGTTCGCAGAGCTCAAAGACTTATGGAAATTACCAGAAGAAACTCTATTGGAGGTCCTTCAACGAAGCTCGGCTTCGACAAATCAAAGGTAACTTGCTTCAAATGCAAGTAGAAGGGACACTTCAAACGAGAATGCCGAAACTCTGCAACTGATGAGACAGCAAATCCTTTTCATGATGATTATTAAAGAAAGGAGGTCTATCATCGAAACCGTGAGGAGCCACCGAGGATGAAGCAGATTGAGGAAACTCCAAAAGAAAAATCAAGAGCTCTAGCGGTGATCCAGGATGATGAGGGATTTGATTGGAGTGAATTTTTGCCCAAAGAGGACGTTGTTGGTTATGCGTTTATGGCAACTACTGAGTCAACATACAACCGAGAAAGGTCTATGGCACAAAGAATGAAGAAAAAGATTTACGACGCCTACATAGAAGCGAAAAAGGCAAGAAGATGGGATCCGGATCGTGAATGTTACCTAGATCCAAAGGGCAACATTTGCGTTGATCCATCAACCAATGATGCCGAAACACTCATGAAAACAATCCCGCCAGTTGAAGAACAGATCAAAATCGACGCAGCAAATAGAGTCGAGAAAGAAAGGCTCATACAGGAGAGTCGTGAAAGATATCTGAGGTCCCTGGAACCAAAGAAAGTAGACGAAGGGATCATCGATACTAAAAAGGAGATGACAATCGAGAATCTGACAAAGATGGCAGACCAAGTTCTAATGGCGAAAGCACTTGAGGTAGATTCCAAGTCTGCTTCTAATTCTGAGTCATCAGGAAAGGTTAGTAGTAGTGGTTCGGAAAACGAATCAGGTAAGACTGATTGTGCTCAAATCGAAAGTGTTTGCAGAGGTTGCACGAAAGAGTGCAATGTCTGCAACACACATGCATATATCTCAAACAAAAGAATCCAGGAGCTGGTTGAAAAAATTGGTATAATCGATAGAGAAGTTCTAGGTCGAGATAAACTGGTTAAAGCTTCAAATGAAAGAATCAAAGAATTAACCGAAAATATTGAAAAAGATAATAGTGATGTTGAACGTTTTCAGAAAGAAAATGAAAAATTAACTCTTGAAAACAGAAAAATTTCAGAAAATTTTGAGAAGTTGAAAAGAACGATAAAAGATTCAGATGAACTCAACGGTAAAACTTACAAAGAAAACACTCATTTATCAGGAGTTCTTCAAGCGAAAGAAAAATTGATAAACCTGCAACTGGATGAGATCAAGAATCTCAAGCTTCAATTCTAAGAAGCTAAGATCGAAAATGAGAGAATAAATCTGAAGCTTACAGCTATAACTCTGCTAGCTTTGTTCTTCAACACATAGCTCCCAAACCAGTCGGGAAGAACAAAGCTGGTGAGGATGTTTACTCAGATGGAACAGGGGTGGGTTATCGTCAAGTTCCACCACATGTGCTTAACAACTTTTCAAAGAAACAATCTGGGTTGGTAAACGAATCAGAAACAAGTGATAAAACCGATGTTGAAAAACTTCCGAAAAACGTTGATGTCACATACACTTCACAAACTGATGAAGACAGTATTCAATCTGAATTTGTAAAAAATATTGTTGAAAATGTGCTAAAATCTGACAGTGACTCAACGGTTGAGGAAGAATATTTTCTAAACAACTACATCCCGAAACCAAAATCCCAGAACAACTTAAATGATGAACCAACTCTTGTCATGTACAAGATGAACGGATCTGATAAGTTGTACTCAGATACTGAGTTTCCGATTGAAAACGTGAATCTGGATAAACTGAAAAAGGTTTTTAAACTTGTTGAGATAGATGTTTCTGGGGTTAAGGGGTTAACAAGTTCTAAGAGGTTTTTGAACTTCGAACGTGATAAATCTTACTACAAAAACCAGTTGTGCCACCACGTTTTAACATAAACAACCAAAACAGAGGGATGGGTATCAGGGTGGTAAGAGTTACTCAAAAAAAGGAAATTTCAGAAACAAAAGTTTGTTGAAAAGAAAACATTTGTAAAGAGCTCAAGTTCATTATCTGAACAAGAATCGAAAATATTTTCAAAAACAAATGAAGAGTTCTTTGCTACAAAGGGCTCACAAACACAGACTAATGGTAAGAATCGGGTCATCGATACCCGAATGTGCTTTAGATGTAACCAAACTGGGCACATTGCACGAAAATGTCCAAATAAAAAACCTAAGTCTGTGATTGTTGAGAACCCAAAGAAAGCAAACAATGTCAAAGGCAAAGCGCCTATGTATGTTGAGAAGAAGTTTTCAAAATCTGAAAAGGTTAAAAATAGAAGTTAAACCTATTAAACAACCAGCCCCATTTCAACCGGTAAAGAAAAATGATAAATTTTACAAACGGGTTGCTTCTCCTCAACAGACATGGATGCCGAAGTCAAAATCACAAGCCAAGACATCTGATGAAGCAAAACCATAGGTTCAGTCAAAACAACCATCTTCAACCAAATCGGTTAAGATGGATGTACCTTTGGATTATTACATAAAGCTTGAGAAACAAATTTCGACCTCACAAGGGAAGAAGTGTGTTCCAAAGAAGGTTCAACCATCTGGTTAACCTAAAGAAGATGAATTCTTTCTATATAAAAAAGTTGAGGTTGGAACCGAAGAAAGTTTGAAAATGAACGACGAAAACTTCCCACCACTGTACACAACAACAACTCACCTTAACGTCAAGCTACCCGAGTCAAAGGAGGCTTGGGTTGCTTCAACTTCTAACTAAATTGTTTTGAAATGTAAAGGAGCTCCCAAGATCTATTTCGAAGTGGATTATGGATAGTGGAGCGTCCCAGCACATGACAGGGCGAAAGACCCTTCTATACAACGTTAGAGGTTTCAACGGTGGTTATGTTGGTTTCACGGGAAACCAAGGTGGGCGTATAATCGGGGAAGGCACGCTATCAAACGGTGTCGTTACTTTCGAAAGAGTTAACTACATACCGGAGCTGGAGAACAACTTGTTCAGCATTTCTCAGATTTGTGACAGGATGTACACAACTCATTTTACTGACAAGGAGTGTCTGATTCTGAAGCCAAGGTTTGTTATCTCCGAGGAGTGGATCATCATGCGAGAACCAATGGTAAACAATCTGTATGTGTTGGACATGAGCGTTGCTACGACGACCACGGGTCACCCTCAGTGTGTCGTATCGAAAGCTATCAAAAAGGAGTCAGTGTTGTGGCATCAAAAAATGGGCCACATTCACCTACGTAAGATGAACTATTTGGTGTATAACGATCTTGTTAAAGGTGTTCATCTGAAGAATTTTCACCTGGAGGGAGAATGTATTAGCTGTCTGAAAGGAAAGCAACACAAGAAATCTCATCCGAGAAAAATGGTGAACTCAGTCTCGAAGCCACTTGAATGACTTCACATGGATCTCTTCGGTCTTGTGAATGTCAAGAGCATTACTGGATATCTTTACTGCCTAGTGGTTACCCATGACTATTCGAGATTTTCGTAGGTGATGTTCCTGAATTGTAAAGATGAAACATTTTTGAGTTTGCTGAGACTATTCAGAAAGATAGAGAACCTGTACCAGACCCACATATGCAGATTAAGAAGTGACAATGGTACGGAGTTCAAGAACAACAAAATGGAAGAATTCTGCGATAGAAGAGGAATATTGCAAGAATTCAGCGCGCCATAAACTCCACAACAGAATGGAGTTGCAGAAAGAAAGAACCGGGTGCTGATCGAAACGGCAAGAATGATGCTAGCTGATTCAAAGTTACCTATCAACTTTTAGGGAGAAGCTGTATTTGCCGCTTGCTATACACTCAACCGGGTACTCACTGTGAAGAAGCATAACAAAACATGTTTCGAGTTGATCAATAAACGCAAGCCTAATCTTGAATATCTAGAGTCGTTCGGGTCTCCCTGCACTGTTTTAGATCCTGATGGAAAGTTTGGATCGAAGAATTTGGAAGGAATCTTTATGGGCTACTCCAGTCCACTTAGACGAGTGTTTGTTCCAAGTCTCGGGGGGGATCATCAAAGCACAGCACGTTGAATGTCAAGGCTACACTATGCCTCCACAGAAGCCCGCAGACTCATGGCGATTCAATTATGATTCTTTATGGGATTCATCCGATTCACTAGAAGAGCCAGAGTACTTTGATGAATTAGACATTTTACGGGATTATGAAGCATCCCAAGGCAGATTTCCAGCAAGGTCTTCTAAACGTCAACATACTTCCAATGATAATGAAGCTGGTCCCAATCATACTGGTGAAAGTGATGAAGTTCAGCAAACTCCGACTGCTTCAAAACTAGAGCCTGCTCCTGAAAATCAGGCGATAATAGTTAATGAGGATGATTCAGAGTCTGACTCGGTTAGCCCAACCTTTGATCGCGGTGATTCAGAATCTGAGGGGGAGCAGATCCAATCTTCAGACCAAAAAATTCATGTTGATGAACAAGTTACGGACCAGAATGTCACAAATTTGGAAGGCGAGGTGAACGTTCCCGGTGAAGTTATGCCGAAGACTCTATCTTATCACCCCGAGGAGTTGATTATAGGAGAACTTCAATCAGGAGTTCGCACAAGAAGCCAAATTGACCATGGACTTACATTTTTTTATACTAAAATTGCACCATTACAAACTGAATTCTCACTCAGTTGCTTTATGTCACAGATTGAACCTTGAACTTACAAAGAAGCACTGACGGAAGAATCGTGGGTGAATGCGATGCAGGAGGAGCTGAGTCAATTTGAGAAACATGGAGTTTGGAAACTTGTCGATCTTCCTGATGGACACAGAAAGATAAACACCAAGTGGGTGTTCAAATGCAAGAGAGACGATCGAGGAGTAATAGTCAGAAACAAAGCTCGACTCGTTGTTCAGGGCTTTAGTCAGCAAAAGGGGATAGACTTCACTGAGGTTTACGCTCCAGTTGCCAGACTTGAGGCCATCAAGATATTTCTTGCTTTCGCTTCATACAAAGGATTTAAAGTTTACCAGTTAGATGTCAAGTCGGCGTTCCTTTACAGAAAGGTGAAAGAGGAGGTCTATCTCGGTCAGCCACCGGGCTTTACCGACCCAATACACAAAGACAAGGTCTACCTCCTGGACAAAGCGTTGTATGGTTTGCATCAGGCCCCGAGAGCCTGGTACGAGACACTCTCTCAACACTTGCTCTCCAACGGATTTATCCGAGGCAAGGTGGATGCTACACTCTTCACTAAGGAAGTCGATGGTCATCTGCTGATCGTTCAGATATATGTTGATGACATTATTTTCGGGTCAACAAACGAAGAACTCTACAAAGAATTCGAACAAGTGATAAAGCATAAGTTCGAGATGTCGTCAATGGGTGAGATGAAGTTCTTCCTAGGGCTACAAGTCAATCCGATGCCTGAGGGAGCTTTCATAGATCAAACAAAGTATGTCTACGATGTTCTGGAGAAATTCGGGATATCCGAGACTACACCAATGGCCACCCCATTAGCAACTAATCACGGTATCAACCCTGATCTCACCGGAGAGAAGGTCGACGGGACATTATACTATTCGATGATTGGTTCGTTGATGTACCTGACAGCATCCAGATCTGATATAATGTATCCGACATGCCTCGCGGCCTGATATCAGTCAAGTCCTAGAGCCTCACACATGTCTATCGTCAAAAGGATCCTACGCTACCTGAAAGGAACCCCAAGCCTGGGGTTGTGGTATCCCAAAGACGGAGATTTCAAGCTTGAAGGATATTCAAACTCTGACTTCGGATGCTGAAAGCTCAACGCAAAATCAACAACTGCAGGATGCCAATTCTTTGGACCCCGATTGGTCACTTGGCAGTGTAAGAAGCAAACAACTGTAGCGCTTTCAACCTGTGAAGCAGAATACGTGTCAGTCAGCAGCTGCTGCTCGCAGATTTTGTGGATACAGCACCATATACGAGATTACAGTTTGCAATTTCTTACCTCTCCTGTATTTGTTGATAACGAGGCTGCAATCAACATAACGAAAAATCCGGTACATCACGCTAAAACTAAACATATAGAAATTTGACATCACTTCATTCGCGATTGTTTCGAGAAGAAGTTGATTCGAATAGATAAATCCACACCGACGAACAAAAGGCAGATTTACATACCAAAGCATTTGAAAAATCAAGATTTTTATACTTATTAAAATCAAATGGTATGAAACTATTGTCGTCAGGGGAGACATTCTCAGCGTTGATGAGAAAACTGAAGCAGAGGATGTTGAAAAGCAGACTACTTTGGTTTGTCGACTTTTTAATGTTTTGGCTTTTAGGGGGAGATAGGTCTTTCAGAAAAAGCAAAAAACATTAAAAAATGCAAAAAATTCAAAAACAATAGAAAATTTTCAAAATCCAAAAACAAAAGAAAACCAAAAAGAGTTTGTGTAAAAAGAGGAAATAATAGTACATCAGCTAGACAGTTACGGTATGCTAAAGAATTGTAAAATTTAAAAGCGTTAAACAGTCTCACTGATGATTTGTCGATAGGTTTTTACACGTTTAGTAGACTTTTTTTGGGATATAAACATAAAAATCATAACTTGCTTATATCGTGGGGAACATCTCTCGAATATATAGGTAACCCCTGAAATCTCGTTTGAAAGATTTCCTTTTTCTGACATACTAGTTCTATGTACTTGATGATATCTGGGGTATTATACCAGGACTTCTGATTTTGCAGAAGCAATAGCCTAGTCCTCGTATAATACTCTGCACAGCTTTAATTCTTAAAGGCTACCCTCAGCATAAAAAATGATAAACATTGCAAAATACGAATCATGTGCTGTTGAAGAAAAGATCCCCAAGAAGGACACAGCGAAAGACGAGCCATCATCTCTTTGTCTGAACGGAAGTTCTAACCTGAGCTCTCATGGCCTCGCACTACCCTTTCCAGATATCATTATTGTACGTTCACCTGTAAGACTGAATATAGGGATCTGGATTCGAGAGTATATTCTGAGGTGGGACACACGAATAAGTTAAGTACTTAATACACCTAAATCGTATCCTGAATAAGTTGAAGTCTGTGTGAAAATTTAAAAGGATCAGTATATCGACAATATAGGTGAACTGCTTAATACTTAGTGTGAAATTAAGCTCAACGGTACATGTGACAAGTCGGCAGCTGATATGATCCTCTAACACACTGACAAAAAATATGTTTGTAAATAGTTTACTATTTTCTTTACAGCATTTCATTTCAATTTAGCTTAAAAACCCAAAAATATTTTAGTGTGTTTTAGCATAAACTTTTATAAAATCAAAAAGATTTTATCTTCTGCTTTAGTTTTTGACAAACCAAGGTGGAAAGCTGACCTTCAGAATCTCAGAAGTGAAGCGAAGTAGGAAGTTTCTGGTCTGAACAACTGGGTTGGGAGCTAATCTTTAATGATTGATATTTTCAACGTATAAACAAGTTCATTAGGTTGATACTTGTACATTTTTTCAGAAAAGCATTGAAAAAGTTTGAACAAAATGTCAGTTGTTTCGTTTCGGGTCAACCAAGGTCATTAACTTGGACTTGGTAGGCAAATTGAGTACCTAGGGTCATTAATTTGGACCTAGATACTTGAGTGGATACCTAAAACTGACCAAAACTGATAAAAAGTTGAAAATGGGAAAAAGTTGAAAATTTGAAAATTGAGTTTGGATCGGATGACAATCTGATCGGATGGCCATCCAAGTGGTGGTCAAGGGTTATAAAAGGAGATCAAACAGCTTCAGTCAAACACATTCGTTAGGACCACCATTCGTTACACACTCAAACTCTCTCAATTGTCATTGATCATTTTTCACATTCTTGCATTTCCAAGTTCATAGGATTGTTGGCATACTCAACCTTCACTATGGGAAAGGTAAGTTTACTAATTTTCACTGTTCAATTTTATGTCTTTTTTTTTATGTTTTCGACGACTGTTCATGATTAAATCTTAGATCTAGGCTTTGTTAGGGATCTTTGTTAGAATCTGAACATAGGGTATTATTCATCGGCCTTAGATCTATGAATTTACCAAGCCAACTTCATGGAAAACACATTAGAATTGAACATAGATGATTTGAATGTGTCGGATAGCCGAGGTACATAAAGACAAATTAAACTCAATCTGTTAATTTTTTAGAAAATCTGAACATAGGGTTTTGTTAGTCGGCCAATTTTCTAAGTGAAAATGTGTTCAATTTTGTAAAAACTTGAAATTTTTTTTATCTTTGATTGATTCAAACTGTTTTTCATGAACATTGGATCGAAGGGCAATCCGATCGGATGACCATCCGATCGGAGGGCCATCCGATCCATTGCACATCTTAGTGTTTGAATATTTTTCTAAGTGTTTTGAAATTTTTGATGTTCATCATTTTGTATAATTGGTCATCATGTTTCAAATTTTTACTGTTGTTTCCAATCGAATGGAAATCCGATCGAATGACCATCCGATCGGAGAGTCATCTGATCCAAAAACACACATTCACATGTTGTTTCTCAAAAATGCTCAACTGTTAATCTTTTTGATCGAATGACAATCCGATCGGATGGCCATCTAATCCATATGTACATGTTTGGATTGTTCTGATCTTTATAGGATATAGCACATTCGATCGGATGACCATCTGATCATCAGTACTACATAGAGTGAATGTTTTCAGGTGTTAGAAAATTTTTTGAAAATTTTGAAACTTTTCACTTTTCATTTTTATGTCTCGATATGTGTGTAGATTCTAAGTTGATATTTTTACAAGCAAGAGTGACTGATTGGCATGCAAGTCACAACATTTACTGCATATTAGATGAAAACTATGCAAATATGGAACCATTCAAGGAAATTGTACCATTTTTAAAAGAAAGTAGAATAACTAAGGCTTTGACAGAAAAACATAAATGTTATGAGTCACATCTTAGAAGAAAGAAAAACGAAGCGAGAAGTTTAAGAAGATAAGGGAAAGAGCAGCGGTTCTTGGGTGCAGAAAGTTCGAAAGACCTCCTCCAACTGATCAAACGCCGATAGAATCAGACGAGAACAAGATACCAAGATGGGATAGGAAAAGAGATGGAGATCCTGAGTACAGGAAGTATTGGAACGAGATTGTAAGGCCTCTAAGGCGAAAAATGTTAGAAGAGAGAGCAGAGGCCAGGAGACAGAAAGTTAAAGCTAGCAGGCGCAGCAGGAAGACGCAATAAAGACTATGCAGGAAGGAAGACTACAGCTACATCCAAAGGGGAGTCTGTTAGTGCATTATGTCTGTAGCTTCCGTCTGTATCGAGTCTATATTTAGTCATGTATGTGTCATTGTACAGTTTTGTATGTATGTATTTTGTATCTAGACAAAATGGGAGACAGAACGTTAATTGTTATAGGTGATCCAGTCGGATGACACCACCTCTCCCAGATTCCCTATAAGTAGGAGGGTAGGGGTCATTGTTTAGAACCTTTTGCCATTTTGTCAAGCGAAGATCTGTCCAGTTGTCATCAGGATCTTTGTACTTTCACATTACTCAATGAAATTGGATATGTTTATCGTTGACTTCGTTGTTGATGATTCTCTGACGATGCTTAGGGATTCCGCACGTCAGTATTGATCCATTCGTACCACGTTCTTCATCTTAGAGAGAACCGACTCCTGCACGAGTGGCACTCACACAATAAAAGAAAAGAAAAGATACAAAAAGGAAAACGATTGAAAATCATATAAAAATATGTTCAAATTTGGCTTAAATTTCAAGTTTAAGAAGTTTAAATGTAAGGGTAATAAACAAAATATAAAAATACAATGAAAATATTTTATAGCCGAACATGAACGAACGTAAACGGACAAACATGAACGAATGAGCACTAACGAACGTAAACGAACGAACATAAGTGTACAAACATAAACGAACACCTTACCAAACATTGACGAACACAATTGAATGAATGCGACATCTGTTTATGTTTGTTCAGCTAATTAATCGAACGAAAATTCTTGTTTAAGTTTGTTCGTTTATTAAACGAACGAGCGTAACCAAACTTTCCAGTCAAACAACTAATGAAATGTCCATTGAATGTTCGGTTTATTTAAAAAAATGTGATAGTTCTAATATCATGAGAAGTGTAAACAAGTTTTATTATTTAAAAATTATAGTGTGTTATTATTATTATAATAAAAAGTAATTTAAAAAAAAAAAAAACCTTAAGTAAAATGTCATTTTCTTCCCTGAGCGGAGTTTTTTAGCCAGGGTTACTGTAATAACATGTTTCGAAAATGTAAGGGAAGAAAATGATAAAATTTGAAATTTGGCCTAAAATGAAAAAAATAGACAAACTAAGGACGTAAATGACAGTTAACTCTTATTTTCTCCGAAAATAGTCCCTAAAAGACCCAAGAGAAGTTAATAATTATTCAATATATTATATATCACTCAGTTAACTCTTCCAACGAAAATTATATCATTTAATTTATATTTACATCTTTAAAGTAAACTCACATGTTTTCGTCAATCTTTGCTCTACATAAAGGGCATGTTAATAAACTTTATTGTTATGTGAAGCCCACAGTAGCAAAGATTCATGACACAATGTGAAGCGCACTGTAGCAAAGATTCATGACACAAAATGTGTATTCTACGACCAGGATTTTGGATACAAATATACAATAAAATGTTTGTTGACATATCACTGGTGTCGGTGTGTATTACTATTTCCATACTATAAATTAACAACATTTATGTGCTTCATGTTGTTGTACCCTATATTATATTTAGGGAGTATTTCAAAAAAGTTTTTAGTATTTTCACTTCTAACCTAAAACATTTGATCTTTGCAATTTAACCTCTTTGGTTTTTTTACTTTTAACACAAAGCTTTTCACTTTTTTCAATTTAACCCCAACACTTTTTTACTTTCAACTTTGGCCCCCATAGTTTTCATCTTTCGCAAGTTTTTTGTTTTACGTTTCATTCAAAATTTTGCGAGTTAACACGCCGGAACGTGCGTGTGAGGTTCAAATTTTTTCGTCTATTTTTTCCCATTTGAGAAATTCGTCGCAACACGCTGGTCCTAGATCGAATTAGGTATTTTTCTATGTTTTACGTTTTAGCCTAAATTTGTCACATTAACACGCCGCAACCGGTGTGCATGACTGCGTGGTTCAACGATTTTACATTTGCTTTTCATTTAGTTTTATTTTTCTCCTTTTCTATTTATTTTGTTTTTACGAGTTTTTTCGGCATTGGTCGTTGATAGTGGTGTGACATTGGTGCTACTTTGTATGGTTTTACACCCCCGATCGCAACGCGGGGGCCTTAATAATAGTTTTAAAACAAATAGAACAATGCTATACATAAATTAAAAAAAAAAAATTCTCGGTTTTAAGGTATAGTTTTATTTTAAATAACAAAACATATAAAAGCTAAATGCAGGGCCGACCTGAAGGGGTTGCGGGGTGGGCGACGGCACAAGGCACAAACCATTCGAGGGCCTAAATATTTTTAAGTTTGTATCGAATTTACGCTGTATAAGATAGAATATATGTGCACTGAATCAAGAGATAACATAAATTGTACTAGTGGTTACTGTCTTGCTTAAACAATAAGGAGCCATAGGTTCTAATCCTGTCGTCTCCAAATTCTTTATGTTAGCTTATTTAGGGCCCGAATTTTTTATCTTACCCATGACCAAAATGTTTTTTTATGATTTTTGAAAACGGTCCCGGCTAAATGGGTTATACACTATTTTTACATAGATTTAACGAAAAAAGAAATCAAACATGGAGGTGTGGTAAAAAACCAGATCACTTTTCAACCACTTTTTACTTTCTTATATTTTTATTCTTAATATAGCCCCAATCTTATCCATAGAAATAATATGATCAACGGCCTAAATCACTTCGTATTTTTCTCAAGTAAATTCACATTTGGGTTTCCTTCAAAATTGGTGTATAGGTATTATGCCTAATGGAGATTGATATAATCGGGTGCTTTTGCTGATGACACGATAATACTTCAGTGGTACGTCAGTAATCCAAATTTGCCGTTCAAACAAAAAAAATCACATTTGTGTTTGATTCGAACTGTGTGTGAGTAGTAGTAGTAGTTACTAGTTAGTGTGTGTATATTTGATTTGTTTGTCTGACTTCGACTACCTAACTGTGCACAGCTTGTATATAAAGGATTACAACATGAGGGGATGGAGTGTCATAAGTTGTTAACAACAAACAAAAAAAAAACAGGGATAAGAGTTGTGTGAAAATGGGTTCTGAGGATAACTTTACTTATGCAATGGAATTGATCCACGCCACAACATTGTCCATGGTGTTGGTTAATACAGTCAAGCTCAAGGTACTAGAGACTATAGCCAAGGAGGGACCGGATGCCCGACTCTCTGGTCGGGATATTGCGTCTCGTTTATCAATCCCCAACCAAGATGCCCCTGACATGATTGACCGGATGCTTCGTTTGCTCGCGACCCACTCGATTGTCACTTGCACCGAAGGGGTCCATGAATCAAAGCCTGTTCGAGTGTATGGACTCACCCCAGTTGGTAAATACTTCATCCCGAACGAAGAGGGGATATCCTTAGGTCCCTTTGCGCAGTTGATTCAAGATAAAGTATTTGTCGATAGTTGGTAAGTTTAGTCATATCATCTATTTATATCATCTACGTATCATAACTTTATATAATGATTTCTATATAAAAAAATCATAGCAGTTATAAGAATGCAAAAAACGAATACTTGATGTTTCAAAGTATGAATATTTTTCTCTAAGTTATGTTAAATACAATAGTTTTTTTTTTTTTTTCATAACATAGCAGGTTAAGGAAAACTCCATTTTTGTGGTATAAACTTTCTATATAATTTGTTTGCTAAAATATATTTTAATTATAAACTTATGAAAATAATCTCACGTATATAATCCTATAACTAGTGGAATTACCCGGACTTCGCAACGGGTTTTCGACCGGTATGAGTTCGGTTCGGTATGGTATTTCCATCCGAGATAGCATCCGAAAGACATATGCTCAAGAGGATATCGATATATGTTTTATATTGATCGAAAACTATAAAAATGAATAACTGGTATTGATATTGTTCCACATGTATCGGTTCGATTGGTTAGGTGCTCCTATCATACCGACACTCGCTTTAACTTACATTACCAAAAGAAATACTTTATTTGCGAATAAAACTCCGTTTTCGACGAATTTTAGACTGACGTGTTCTGAAAACATAAAAAAATACAATACTGGTACCGATGTTTATATTTGACCCGTTCGAATATAACTTTTATTGAATCTTAGAAAAATAAGCATGCCATAACAATATATTCAAAATTTTATAAAACATTATATCGTATTGCTAAAATAACGAAAAAACGTAAGCTTTGAGGATATCTATATTTGTGCTTTAATCATTTGTATATTACTATCCACAAGTCAGGTTTAAGTAAAATTTATATCAAGACGTGTACATGGAATTTTATAAAATATCATAATTTAAAATTTATAGGCGAAAAATATATTTTGTTGAAAAGTAATTATAGTTATAAGTGAAAAGATAGTATGTTAAAAAATAATTATAATAATAAGAGTAAACAGCCGAAATGGTCCCTGAGGTTTGGTCACTTTTAACACTTTAATCAAAAACTCAAACCTTTTGAATCCGGGTCCCTATTGTTTCAATTTTCATCCAAAATCAAAATCTGGTTAGATTTTTCAGTTAACATCCAGTTTTTTTGTCTTTTTCACCCCTTTTAATGAAGGGCAAAATGGTTTTTTAACGTTTTATTATAACAAATTAAAAAAATCCTACAATTTTTCCCTTCATTAAAAGGGAGGAAAAAGACAAAAAAAAACTGGGTATTAACTGAAAAATCTAACCAGATTTTGCTTTATGATGAAAATGACAATATAATTGAAACCACAGGGACCGAGATTCAAAAGGTTTGAGTTTTGAACTAAAGTGATCAAATCTCAAGAACTATTTTGGCAGTTTACTCTTATATGAATTTAATCGTTAAGTGGGGTTAACTCTTTTGATAGAGACATGTAGGTATCCAATTCAAGTCTGAGCAAATTTTATGTAGTTTAGAATAACTGATGTGTGGAAGGAGTAACGTTTGTTGTTAAAAAATATATGAATCCAATTCTTCTATTTTTTATAGATTTATAAATAATCTTGTAATTGTAAATATAGTTTTTTTTCCTCAACGTTAGGCTATTTTGTTGCTAAAAACTGACATAACCACTATATTGTTTATGTATGCAAGGATTATTGCTCTCTAGTCTCTACAATCTCATCAAAAGATATTCTCGTTTGTTTTAATATACTTAACGTAACATATATATTATTAAACTTGTTTTTTAGTTATCTGAAGAGGGTGAAAAGGGCACCCATCTAGTAATCTATTTGAACCCATGAACTAATCAATAGGAAAAATGTTATCTCATTTAAACCCACGCTAATCCATTTCAACCTTGAAAGGAGGGGGCGTCCTTCTAGTTGAACTCACTATCAATTTCAACTACGTTTGATAGAGGAGGTTTTGAAATTTGTACCAATGGGATGGTGGTACATTAACAAAGGCAAAACCTTAAAATTTTTTTTTTTGAAAAGAAAACTTCATTAAAAACAACCCAACCCCGAAGACCGGGGGGGCACAACACCTACAAATTTACAAATTTACACCAATCCGACCAAGCAATAGAACTACATTTTGATCTATGCTTAAACCATAAGAACCCTAACGACCGGACTTCGCTAAAAACCATATCCACTTTGACTTCCTTATCCGCAAACACCGCGTTATTCCGAGCCAACCAAAGACACCAACAGGAGATAATAATAACGCCTTGAACAATATACTTAACCTTCGGATTAATAGCGCTTCCTTTATGAATTTCCATCAAGTCTTTGAAAGAGAAGGCAAAGATAGGCGGGGTGCGACACCAAGTACTAACCTTTTGCCACAAAACCACCGCAGTGACGCAAGAGGTGAAAAGATGTTCCACAGATTCCGCCTCCGAGTTGCATAATGGGCAAAACTCATCACCGGACCCGATGCCCCTTCGACGTAAAGCATCAAGCGTAGCGATTCTATTTAGGCCCGCTCTCCAAACGAAGACGTTACATTTGATCGGGACCCACTTACACCACTCTAAAACAAAGCCGCTGCTGTTATTGTTGACCTCATCCAACGCCCGCTTGGCAGACTTAACAGAAAAAACGCCGTCTTTGTCCGGTAACCACTTCCACACATCCGGTCGGTCAGCTAGAGAAACCGAAGCAATAGCCTCGATGAGAGCGTCCAGTTCCGTCAATTCCTCGATGCCATCTGGGTCATGTCTCCACAGCCAAGCGCCTAAGAGACGGTCCCTCACCGAACAAGTCTTCACAGTCTCAAGAGCGAATAACTGAGGAAACTCATCCTTTAAGGGAATATCCTTCAACCAGGGATCCAACCAGAAGAGGATGTCATCTCCCCTACCAACCGAACCCCTGAAAAAATCACGGAGCCGCACAGATCCGATCGCTTTTAAATACCTACGTTTGATAGAGGAGGTCTTGGGTTCAAGTCTTACAGACGATATGGATTAAAAAAAATTTGCTGTTCAAAAAAACAAAATATTGAAACTTGTGCCACATCACATCCCATAATCCATCTAGCGTTGGTTCATGAACCCGGAGTTGATCCCGCTATCCCATCCCATGGCGTGTTTCCATGGAACATGTCGAACCCGTTGATGCCATTTAGTGAGTGCCCCGGGTACCCTAAATAAAGCTTATATAATTAAGCGGAAAATACAATGATAATAAATAGTTATATGTGTTTCGAAAGTTTATGACCAAAAAAAAAAATCAGTCACATACCTAGTCTCTTTTTTAAACCAGAAAAAATAGTGATGTTTTTAACTGCTTTACTTCTATTGACATGGAACGTTATTTCATGTTTTTATGTAACAAGGTTTGAACTTGAAGATGCAGTACTTAACGGAGGTGTTCCGTTTGACAAGGTTCATGGAGCACATTCATTTGAATATCCAGCACTAGATGCTAGGTTCAATAAGGTTTTCAATCAAGCTATGTTGAATCATACCACTATTTTAATGAAGGAAATTCTAGAGCATTATCGAGGTTTCGACAACCTTGAACGTGTGGTTGATGTCGGAGGTGGTTTAGGACACACTCTTGCTATCATAATATCGAAACATCCTAACATTAAGGGTATTAATTTCGATTTGCCACATGTGACTCAACAAGCGCAACTCTATGAAGGTACACATGTTGTATGTTTCATTATTACTACTGACTACGTATGTCATTTGCACATATTTTTTACGTCTTTTTGAAATTTGTAGAAATTTTTTTAATAATTATCACTTATAAACATGTAAAAGACAGTTACGTTTATAAGGTTTCTAGGTGTAAGCAACTATATATATATTACTAGCTTATATCCCGTGTGACACACGGGTTTAAAAAATAAAATTTAAAACATATTGATAAATATGATGTATGATTTTTTAAAGAATAGAAAAAAAAAACATGTAACAAAGTAATTTAATATAATAATGTTTTGACGCTTGTCGGTTCAATTTTTAATTTTATGAACACAAGTTTCAATTTAGTAAGTTGTTCAGGAAATATAAGTCGACATCTTCATTTTCTAAAATGTACTATGAAATGTTGTTTAGAGTATGAAATAATAGAAATTAATGTTAATCTCAAACTTGGGAAACCATCTTCGGAGAACAATTGCTTGCATCCTTGTTCCCTACAACATAAAAGATGAAAAATATAAACTATGAATATGTTTATCCTTTAAATAGGTTTAGAATAATATAACAACAGCCAAAATGTGAAATATTTAAAAATTAGATTTTTGAAACATATACCTGTTCGTCAACCACAATCATTTCGATCGAGTAAAACTGTTCTGGATTGTTATACATGGGTTGCTTCCATAACCGGAGTATACGAACCTTCACAGTGTAATCACGACGAGCCAAATCCAAGTCCTTCAAATAGGTGATGTTACTGTACCATAAAATATATATTTAGAATTAATTATAATATATGATATGAATGTGTAAATTATGATATGCAAAGTTATTAGAGATGTACCCGTGCTCCATGAGTTGAGAGTTTGACAGGTAAAATGCAAGAATGTAATTCTGGATGTTGAAATATGAGAGTGGAGGTAGTCTTTATAAATAGTTGGTGATGAAACAAACCAACAAATCTATTTGAGGCTGTATGAAAGTATACAGAAAAGGTTAAGTTTCTTGGTTAGGTAGTTAGATAACTAAAATGTGAAACAATTTGAAATGTATAATCTGTCTTTATAGTTGACCAACGTTATCAACTTCAAAACTGGTCTAAAAAGTATTATGTTGCAGAAAGTAAGGATCCATTTATGTGTAAGGTCAAATGGAGAGGGAAGACTTTTGATAAGGTCAAACGTATAGGTCAAAGTAAGGACACGTGGCTTGTTTTGTTTTGTTTTGTTTTGTTTTGTTTTACAACTTTTTTACTTTAGGAATGCTGAAAAGTAAAAAAAGTGTAACAGTTTTTTGGGAAGAGGTTTATTACCTTGTTGATGCAAAGTCAAAAAGAAAGCCACCAGGGCGTCAATAGCTGCCGAAATTACACACCATTTTTAAAAACTATATGAACTAAAAAGAAAAAAAATCTTTATTTTTTATATATAAAAATAATCATCTTTGCTTAAAATTCTTACCAACAGGGTCCAGATGAGACTTTTCCTTCAGCTAGAAATGCCTAAGTAGAAGCTTTCAAATCTCTCTTTACCAAATAATCATGTATATAAACATTTAACCTGTTAATGAAACCAGAAACAACAAATTTTAAGACTACACCAGCCAAACAGTTACACAAAATGTAAACATTTGATGAAGAGACTTAAGAAAAAAAATAATTAATACAAGAATTAGAAAATTATTTCTTTGAACCATGTGTTTTCCTTCGAAATGCAGCAATGGTGAAGCTACCAAGTAAACATAACTTACCAAATAAAACATTTTAGCTAAAGTACATAACGAAAAATGTAGATAAAGAAAATGGGGTTGTGGGCCGAGATTTCTGATGTCGTAATTAATAAAATTCGGCAAAATTTAGCTTTGTAAAACGCAAAAGAGAGAGGAGAATGAGACCTCTGTAGAAGAAATCAAGTGTTTAGCATAGGGGTGTGAAATCTTGTGGGTGCGTATCCAGCTCTAAAATATATGACCGCAACAGTTTCAGCCTCCCAGAAATCTTGTGACATTCAGCTGCCATTCGTTCGGAAGTTTTCATCAACAAAATAATAATAATAAAATAATAATAATAATAATAATAATAATAATAATAATAATAAAGCAAAGATCCACGCCCGACCGACCCCGTTTAGAATTTACCCATTTTATAGTTAGTAACAAACAAAATGGAAAACATATTTAACATACCATATTTACTTGCTTTTCCAGAAGAAAAAAAAAGAAAGCATGTTTGAAGACTAAACCAAATTCAAGAAAGTAAAAAAAATGGAAACAAAAGACGATTACGTATTTCAATGAAGCAAAGAAAGTTAAAACATTTTACCAGCAAAGTAGACTTTCATAACCAACTAAAATTACAAAAAAAAAATGCACAGCAAGATGCAAAAGTAAATCCCCTAAATAATAGCCATGAACTACACATATTTTGCAAGCTGTATTAACAACTTATAGCTATGATAAGTAGCAAAGTTATGGTTGTTAACTATATCAGTATCTCTACATGTGATTTTAAGAGATTAAAATACCTGAATTCCAAATGATCCGACTCCACCAGCAGCATAAACAACTGCAGCAGCTAGTCAACCAACCTTGGCTCGCAAACCGGACCTGGCTTGGCGTTGCGGCTCTTGCTGAGAAGCCGGCCAGGGCGAGAACGGCAGTGTTTCTTGCTAACGTTCTTGCCGCCATGGAGTTTGGACGTCATTAAGGGCCAAAACAAACCTTCATATTCAAATAAAAAAATTACCATAACAAACCTTCATATTCAAATAAAAAAACAGATGCTTCTGCAGATCGATTCAAATAACATGAACAAAGACCTTCAAAATTACCGAGTAAAATATTAATCACATCAGAGCCAGTGGCGGACCTAAGAATTTTTTTCATGGGGGGCGGAGCTTTTTGGGGCGGATGTCTATCGCTAAATATTAAAAAAGAATTGGTTCGGTACGGATTGGGTCGGGTAAACTCGTTGCATCGGCCAAAACTAATGTTTAATTCAATAATCTAATCACTTACAAAATTCGCAATTCCTACATCCGAATTGGTGTTTCTACATATGATAATGATAATAAAAAATTATGACAAACTCCACTAATAAATCCTAAACTATATATATTAAATAATCAAATCTTCTACATTCTAACCTTGTGTATAAAAACCAAAGATAAACTTCATATGATATTAATTTATTAAATAAATAAGCATCACTTAAACAAAAATACAATAACTTTGAGTAAACTGAGGTAAAGTTGAGATTGTATACTGGGAATTTATCGAACCGAAGTATAGTTGTATTATGTTAAAAAATAAAATGAAACTAATATAATATTAGGTCCCAAACTCTAACCTAACCCTAATCAAAACATAAACAAAAACTCAAAAGTCAAACAATTCACCACAAAAACACATATCCCCCTCAAATCACATGAATCCACAAAAACACATTCCAACACACTAAAACCTAACAAAAACAAACAATTTAAACAAAACAAAACAAACAAACAGAAACCATTTATATACACATCAATCACATACAAATTGAAAAGATAAGGAGTAAATCGGTTACCGATAACAACAAAGAAGATTATTATAAGGATTATTGGTGAAGTTGCCCTCACGGAAAGCAAATTAGGGGAGATCTAACCGCTGAACAGAATCGAAGAACTTAATTGACCTGCAGATCTAACCGGTTCTTTGTCTATTTTTAACACCGAAACTCTCATCATCGTTCTTTACTTTCAATTTTGTGTATGCTGATTCAGGATCTGTTTTGGATTTAAAACCAATGGGATTAGAGAAACCCTACTGAATAGGACTCTGCAGGGGCGGATCTTAGGTGGGTAATATTAGAGAGAGATAAAGAGAACAATGAAATATTTTGAAGAATATGACAAGTTCGCCTTGAGTTGCAGAGACAGGGAAGAGTAGAAACGGCTAAATATTTTGGGGGAAAGGATTAGGGTTTGGAAAAATACATGGAGAAAAAAACCCGGTTCAGAATGATGAGACGTGGATAGGCTTAATGACGAACACGATAGCAAATGAAAGGAGAATGAGACATGTGTCTCAGATGAATGTGGAGGGGACATGTGTCCCAACCTATTGTTCTTTTATTATAGATAGAGATAGGGTTAGGATCAAATACAAATGATAAAATAAATAGGATGGGTAAGAAGGTTTCTAGTCCATTGATCTTAGATTTGGAGGGTTGAGATTAGTTGTAAGGAAAAGAAGATAATAGGACATAAAGGGAATCCTATATTTATGGATTTTCTCTTTCCACATGCAAGGCATATGCCAATTCCCCCATCGATTTAAAACGTCAATAACTTTTTCATACGGCATTTAAAAAAAAAATTCACCATAATAACAAGCGTTTTTTTATCTTTAATATGAGTACCATATTATCATATAAAAATAAAATAAAAATTTTCATTTTTACTGGGTTTTTTTCGCATTGTGTTAAAGGTTCAGTTCATTGTGTTTTTAACTGGGTTTTGGTCATTATGTTTTAGTAGAGTTTCTATACATTGTGTTATTATCAAAACCTATAACACAATGTTAATTTGGGTTCTATCCATTGCATTTTTATAAGAACCTATAACACAATATATGACACAATGAAGATGGTGTTATATCTGGGTTTTCTATAAATTGTGTTATTAGTTCAGGTCATTGTGTTTAATATGTTTTCCATTGTGTTTTAATAATTTGTTCAATTTTTTTTATTATGTTGTTCATTGTGTTTTAGTTTGTTGTGTATCGTGTTTTTAGTTTGTTTTCTATTGTGTTTTCACTGCTCTCCATTGTGTCTTTTATCTGCTATCATTAATTGTGTATTTTATCTGTTGTCATCAATTGTGTTTTTATTTAGTCTGATATTTATTGTGTTATATGTTAACGCCATTGTGTTATACGTTATGGTCATTGTGTTGTTTTCCATTGTGTTTTAATAATTTGTTCAATTTTTTTATTATCTTGTTCATTGTGTTTTAGTTTGTTGTGTATTGTGTTTTTAGTTTGTTTTCTATTGTGTTTTCACTGCTCTCTAGTCTCCATTGTGTCTTTTATCTGCTGTCATTAATTGTGTCTTTTATCTGTTGTCATCAATTGTGTTTTTATTTAGTCTAATATTTATTGTGTTATATGTCATCGTCATTGTGTTATACGTTATGTTCATTGTGTTTTAGTATGTTGTCCATTGTGTCTTTATCTGTTGTCATTGATTGTGTTTTTTATCTACTTTACATTGTGTTTTACATCATGTCCATTGTGTAATATGTAACTGGGTTTTTTATTTTCGTTTTTTAAATATAACAATATGGTACTCATATTAAATATAAAAAAACGCTCGATTTTATGGTATATTTTTTTTTTAAAACAAATGATGTATAAAAAAGTTACGGACGTTTTAAAATGGGGGGGGGGGGGGAAATAGCATGTGACTTGCATGTGCATATTCTCTTTCCTCTTCTAGACAAAATTACCATTTCCATTTAATTCCTCCTAGGACACTTGTCACTCTCTGGTGGCTTCTTACCCTTCTTATTTTTAAATCCTTTGCATTATAACTCAACCCATTATATTATATATGACAATTATAGAGGAAAATCCTCTTTGAGTTCAAAAAACCCAAGAAACTCAACGATAGACCACATATTGCCACGTGTTACAACCTTTTTTAGAATTCTAAAATGTAACAACTTTTGTCAGGTGAGAGAAAGTTAATATGTTACACCTCTTTTGCCGTTTACGTAGATGTAACATCACATGTTACATTTTTTTTTCAATAGCAAATTTTACAGGTTTTACGAAGTGTAACATTTTCGAACTTAAAATTTACGAGTTTTCAATGTGTAGTGCATGTAAAAACATGTTACATGTAAGTGTGTCAGATAGAAAATTGAAAAAACAAAAAGCTGCTACACGTATATGTTTCTGAAAAGTTACTTTATGTAACATACATCAACCATAGGATTTCTAAATGGATGATGGAGACTGAGTTTCTTAAGTTTTTTGAACTAATGAGAGTTTCTTAGTAAGGTACGCGCGTGTTGCAGCAGGATCACAACACTTAGGCAATGTTTTCATGAAGGGGGGGGGGGGGGGGGGGAGATCTAATCGAACGACTTGAACTTTCACTTAAATCGCACCTTTGTCAACAGCTTTACACATGCCAGATAAATAATTATTTGACATAAAAAGTATCAAATACATATCAAATCCATTGTTGCATCTGAATAAACGTACACACAAATACCACCATTCTTTATCATCACCTTGACAATTGGTTAAGGAAGCATCAATAATTCCTATAAAATAATAGAAGTTAACTCTATAAATAACTTTTAAAGCTATAGTTAAATATGATTTAGATAGTGACTATGTCGATGTTGCGCATGTGGATCTATATTTTAAACTTGTTAGTGGTTGATGGCCGGCTACTACTCGAATTGCTTATTAAGAATTAGTTACTAATAATTAAAGTCCTAGTGGATTTTGGGTTGTAGATGAATTTACAAATAAGTATATATTAAAAGATTGAAAGTAAGAAAAAGTTTATGACTATTTAGAAGGGGATTTTTTTATTTACAAATATTAACCAATATACAAGTGAGAAAGATATCCCGCTATATTTGAAACATTAGATGTATGATCATACACAAAGAGTATTTTTTTCAACAACAAAAGTTAACTTAATTTTTTTTTATTTTAAAACAATATAAATAAAACATAAAATAATTTGTTTTTTAAGCCACTATATTCAGTAGCGGATTTTGCCCGTTAAACGTCCCAGTGCCGAAAGCCACGGGCACTAAAAAAATAATTTTGGCGCGATTTTACGGATCATTCCGATAGGCAATTCGCCTCGGGTCAGCGGGTCGGGTCGGGTCATTTTCTCGTTTAATAATTCAAATTGTCATTTTTAAACATAACAATGTTTTTTTTATAACAAACGACCTAAAATGTTTATAAAGATGTAAAAGAAAACATGAATACCTGAAATAAAAGAAAACATGTTTATAAAATGTTTATGGTTTAAATATGTTTACTTAATTTGGGTTGGGTTATCAAAGTAAAAAACACTATAACTTTTTATCCAAAATAACATGCCCGTGCCGAACATAGTAGGTATAAAAGATTTCGACCGAAAATCAGCACTTCTGACCGAAAAACATGCCAGGGCCGTGGCCGTGGCCCTGGCCCTGGCACAACTCTTCTAAGAACCGCCCCTGAGTCTATATTTGTTTTGTTTTTAATGATGAAGCCAAAAAAACTAGTTTGGTTAGTGGTCTTAAGTTCAAGTTTTCATGAGTTAAGGAATAAGGAATTGTTGCATTTACTTTGTTTTTAGAAATTACTCACAATTTCATTTCAATTTAGCAAGCGTTCATGGTCAGTTACAACAATTCCCCTTTAGCAACACAAAGAATAAGAAACAAAAAATGCTTTGTGAACCCAAAGTAACTTCAATGATGCAAGTTAAACACTCTGATAACACTATATTAACACTTTATGTGAATATTTTGTACCACTACTTTCCCTTTCAATCTTCTTATTATTTTTTTTTTCTTCTGAAGTTGGATACAAAAGTATTTAGAATTTGTAGGAAAAGATTATGAGGTATGAAGAAGAAAGTTAAAAAACACATTACGTATATAAATAGTAATTATAAGAATAACACTTCACACAATTTTCACGAGAGAAATCGTTCACAAACACAAATTAAATGAGACGAAAACAAATTCTTGTCTCATAAACCACCTACTTATACACTAAAAAAAGTAGTAATTTAGTAACCACCATATTAAAAAATAAAAACCACCTCTGAACCACATAGTGGGTGGTTATATACTACAACATAGTGGGTTGTTATATACATCAGGTTGGTTATATTCAAATTTCAAATTATTTCAAGGGTTTTTAAATCCCCTCCTAAACTCTTAATTTCTTAAACTCTTGAAAGCTCAAATGTATTATAACTAGGGTTGTTCAAATTGTTCGACGCTCGATCGAAAAATGTGCGGAATTTGCTCGTTCGATTATGCTCGATTGAAAAAAGTGCTCGGTTCAGATCGGTTCGGTTTGAAACGAACCGAGCATAAGCAAAGGCCCACTCAGTTCGGTTTGAGTCGGTTAACTCTAATTAGGGTAGGGTTCTAGAGTGAACACTAGTGTATTTGTGAACTGAGTGAACAAATCTCTGCCACTGATTTACATCATCCAATTATAAAATATAGTGTATTTTCATCATACACTAATGTATTTTCATCATCAAATCCTGACATTGATTTACACTTGTGTAAATCAAGGGCTAGGATTAGTTCACAAAATTTACTACCAATGGGGTTGTTCACAAATGAACCATTGTGAACACAACAAAAAATACCTAAAAAATTAAAAACACACAAAATAATTCTTTTTATTAAAATAACTAATTTTTGTCCCTAAAAAATATTTTTTTAGTGACGAAATTTAGCGAATTTTAATTTAAAAAAATAGTATTTAGTTGTGGGGTTTAGCTTTATTGTTTAGGCTTTAGTATTTAGCTTGGGTGGGGTGGGTGAGGGGTTTAGTTTTTATTATATATATATTAATAAAATAACTAGAGACGCATATTAACAATGTTTGGTCCAAGATCCAACTAGAGCCCATTTAATTATAGAATTAAAGGTTGATACCAATAGTCCATTGTCTAATAATCCAGAGTAACTGAGTCATAATGTCAAAATACCGAAATGCGAAGCGTCGATCGATACTCAAATGTCAACACGTCATTCAATTCAGAAGTACACAATCCTAATTAAAACCCCACATCAACCATCATTATTCAAATTCTCCGTGCCAAGATGCCAACTCCCTAAGGTTTTCCTTCAATCGGTTCATTTGATTTCAAATTTCTCATAGATCAAAGGTCTGCTTCAATCGATCGATGATTCATCTTTCCGCTCAGATGATCTCGGTAGAGCCAGTTTAGTGTTTTTTCTATTCCTTGTTATTTTGTACAGTTATACTTGTGTTCAAATTAGATGAAACCTTATGGATGAAAACTGGACTTTACTCTAAAAACTAACAACCCCATCATTACATTTCTATTTGTTATGTGACACTCGATACTCGTTCGACGTTCATTCGAAAAATAATCGGATCGAAAGGCGCTCGATCAACTTTGGCTCGGTTAAAAAAACGCTTGGTTCGGTTCGGTTTGTAAATGAATCAAGCACGAGAAAAGGTTTGATTGGTTCGGTTCGGCTCGTAAACAACCCTAATTATAATATAGTATATATATATATATATATAGGTAAAGAGTAAAATACAAATGCGCTTATCGTACGATACGTACGCGATCATCCCAGCCGTTCGATCAGGTGCAGATCTGGTGCGAATTCAATACATATCGCATGTGAAAAAATGGTTAGCATGGGGTAGTGTGAAAAATGGCATGGCGTGTGTAGATGGACAAAATCGCATGTGGAAGATTTGAATATCGCATGTGAAAAAATGGCATGGGGTAATGTGAAAAATGGCATGTGGTGTGTAGAATCGCATGTGGAAGATTGAATATCGCATGTGAAAAAATGGCTAGCATTGGGTAATGTGAAAAATAGCATGGGGTGTGTAGAATCGCATGTGGAAAATTGAATATCGCATGTGAAAAAATGGCATGGGGTAATGTGAAAAATGGCATGGGGTGTGTAGAATCGCATGTGGAAAATTGAATATCGCATGTGAAAAAATGGCATGGGGTAATGTGAAAAATGGCATGGGGTGTGTAGAATCGCATGTGGAAAATTGAATATCGCATGTGAAAAAATGGCTAGCATTGGGTAATGTGAAAAATGGCATGGGGTGTGTAGAATCGCATGTGGAAAATTGAATATCGCATGTGAAAAATCTGTGTGTGTTACTGTTCATCTTCTTCGATTGTTGGTCGATCATTGTCAGTCTTCTTCCGTTTGACCCTTACAACTCCCAAATTAGTAGTTCTTATTATCGATATCGCACTAAAAGGAACGAAGGGAGGTTGGGGAAGAAGATTTTCAGGTTTTTGAATTTGATTTTGAACTATCATCGGTCAATTACAGAGATTTATAACCTCGCAATGACGTTTAACCTTCCTGGTATGATTTAGATATATTAAAATGATTAATTTAATCATTTAAATTAGTTTCGCCCGCGTTTGATCGATTGAAGATCGTACGGCTGAGGGCATCACGTACATAATGTAGGATAAGAGGTATTGTACGTTAACCGGCCTCTATATATATATATATATATAGGGGATCGCTAGAATGAGAACCACCACGAGTTATGAGAACCACGAGAACCGCGTCCCGCGGGTGGCCGTCGGCGACGAAATTTTTTTTACACCTAGATCCGTATATTTTAGCAGGGGGTTTAAATTTTCGTTTCAAACGGCGCGCCCGAGGGGGTAGTTTTTTACGCCCAAAGTTTGGTAAAAAAAAAAAAAAAGAAAAATTAAAAAAATTAAAAAAACCCAAACTTTGGGCGTAAAATTCTACCCCTTCGGGCGCGCCGTTTGAACCGAAAATTTAAACCCCCCGCTAAAATATACGGATCTAGGTGTAAAAAAAATTTCGTCGCCGACGGCCACCCGCGGGACGCGGTTCTCGTGGTTCTCATAACTCGTGGTGGTTCTCATTCTAGCGGCTCCCTATATATATATATATATATATTAGGGAGAGTTTAAATGAAACGCTAAAACCCTCTCCTATATAGGTATATATAACAATTTTGGCGATTATAATTGTAGATATACATGTTTCCACTTATGAGTGTGTACAAATATATAATTACGCCTAAAATTGTAGAAAAAATGTTTTTCTAATAAATGTTTACGTGCTACTCTTGTATGAGGGAATGTGTGTAAAAGATTATCTTATTACTTTTAAATGTAGTTAAAGTTGTGTTATTGCATAGTTTATATATGTGTACATTTTTACAACCATAACCATGTAAATTGCTAAGATTTGTATACTTATACATGTTTATAAAAGATTTATATACGTATATATGTTTATAAATGCAATCTTATTGTACACTTTTATTTATTTCTTGTGTGATAAGAGATTCCCAGCTAAATTAAAATGGAAATTTTATAGGGTTACAGTTAGACCTTCTATGTTATACGGAACAGAATGTTGGGCTACCAAAAAGGCACAAGCACGTAAGCGGGAGGTAGCAGAGATGAGAATGCTTAGGTGGATGTGTGGACATACTAGTTGGGATAGGATAAGAAATGATGTCTTTAGAAGTAGATTAGGTGTCGCAAGTATAGTAGATAAAATGAGGGAGGGAAGGTTAAGATGGTTTAGGCATGTTAGGAGGAGACAGTTGACGGCCACAGTTAGAACCGCGGAAGCTCTCACCATGGAGGGGAGGAGGAGTAGAGGTAGGCCAAAACTGACTTGGGAGGAGCGCATTAGGGTGGATCTGTTAGACTTGCATCTCTCTGAGGACATGGTCGATAATAGGAACTCTTGGAGACGTAGAATTAAGGCTAAGGACTTCTAGGAGGATGCCACATTTATGTTTTTTTAGATTCTTGTCTTAAGAGCTTAGATTTTCTATTATTTGATGGCCTTTACATGGTATAAGTTGTTTGTGTGGATATACGTGGTGTGCTATATGTCCATATTATGCATTTTAGTACGGGATACATTTTTGTTTGTTGGGAGTAATAGCTACATGCATTTATTTGTTTTTATTTTACTTTTATATCTGGATATTGCTTTGGAGTTGGGGGTCTCATTAGAAGCAGTCTCTCTATCCCCAAAGATAGGGCTAAGGCGTGCCTACATCCCACCCTCCCCAGACCCTACACATAGCTTTTGCTATGCGTGGGATTACACTGGGTATGATTGATTGATTATTTATTTATTTATTTTGAACAAACTAATGTTGTTTTATACACTTGCTAAAAACATGTAGAATTAGGAGTGTAAAATGAGATACTGGTTAGTATTTACAAATAATAAACACATTTTATAAATGATAGATTAATTCATATACAATCACTTTTAACTACTCTACATGCGATAACTAGTTGGATCAAACAACAAGAAAGCAACAATGTTACATACGCCTATTAGTTGAAAAGTGGTTAGTCGGAGGTCAACGGACCATTCACATTCCGCCCATATATGCTTATATATATGTAAAATAATTGTAGGGATAGATCATGTTGGAGGAGACATGTTTAAAGAGGTTCCTGAAGGTGACGCTATTTTGATGAAGGTAACTTGGCCTAACCCTATTTTTCTAATGGCTAACTCTTACACACATTCTGATCCTACCTCTAAATCTACACCTTATATTCACAATGAGGCTTGAACCCTCAACCACAACCACAACCACATGGGGATGAACTTCTCTCCAACACACCTTGATACCTATGTATATTTTGTACTAAACATGTTGCTAAATTGACGTATGGAACAGTGGATTTTACATGATTGGAGTGATGACCATTGCATAAAGTTGCTAAAGAATTGCTATAAAGCTTTGCCAAAAAACGGAAAGGTTATCATCATAGAGGCAATTCTCCCTTTTCTACCGGACACAAGCTCTAATGTCAAAGTCAATACCCACATGGATGTCCTCATGATGACGCAAAATACAGGTGGAAAAGAGCGCACCGAGGATGAGTTTCTTGCACTAGCTAAAAGTGCTGGATTCAAGGGGATTAAAAAGGAATGTTTTCTTCGCAACTTTTGGGTCATGGAATTTTACAAGTAGATATATTATATCTAGTTTATAATGATGAAGCCAAAAAAACTAGTTTGGTTAGTGGTCTTAAGTTCAAGTTTTCATGAGTTAAGGAATAAGGAATTGTTGCATTTACTTTGTTTTTAGAAATTACTAACAATTTCATTTCAATTTAGCAAGCGTTCATGGTCAGTTACAACAATTCCCCTTTAGCAACACAAAGAATAAGAAACAAAAAATGCTTTGTGAACCCAAAGTAACTTCAATGATGCAAGTTAAACACTCTGATAACACTATATTAACACTTTATGTGAATATTTTGTACCACTACTTTCCCTTTCAATCTTCTTCTTATTATTTTTTTCTTCTGAAGTTGGATACAAAAGTATTTAGAATTTGTAGGAAAAGATTATGAGGTATGAAGAAGAAAGTTAAAAAACACATTACGTATATAAATAGTAATTATAAGAATAACACTTCACACAATTTTCACGAGAGAAATCGTTCACAAACACAAATTAAATGAGACGAAAACAAATTCTTGTCTCATAAACCACCTACTTATACACTAAAAAGTAGTAATTTAGTAACCACCATATTAAAAACTACCACTGAACCACATAGTGGGTGGTTATATACAACATAGTGGGTTGTTATATACATCAGGTTGGTTATATTCAAATTTCAAATTATTTCAAGGGTTTTTAAATCCCCTCCTAAACTCTTAATTTCTTAAACTCTTGAAAGCTCAAATGTATTATAACTAGGGTTGTTCAAATTGTTCGACGCTCGATCGAAAAATGTGCGGAATTTGCTCGTTCGATTATGCTCGATTGAAAAAAGTGTTCGGGTTCAGATCGGTTCGGTTTGAAACGAACTGAGCATAAGCAAAGGTCCACTCAGTTCGGTTTGAGTCGGTTAGCTCGAATTAGGGTAGGGTTCTAGAGTGAACACTAGTGTATTTGTGAACTGAGTGAACAAATCCTTGCCACTGATTTACATCATCCAATTATAAAATACATTAGTGTATTTTCATCATACACTAATGTATTTTCATCATCAAATCCTGACATTGGTTTACACTTGTGTAAATCAAGGGCTAGGATTAGTTCACAAAATTTACTACCAAGGGGGTTGTTCACAAATGAACCATTGTGAACACAACAAAAAATACCTAAAAATTTAAAAACACACAAAATAAATTTTTTTTATTAAAATAACTAATTTTTGTCCCTAAAAAATATTTTTTAGTGACGAAATTTAGCGAATTTTAATTTAAAAAAATAGTATTTAGTTGTGGGGTTTAGCTTTATTGTTTAGGCTTTAGTATTTAGCTTGGGTGGGGTGGGTGAGGGGTTTAGTTTTTATTATATATATATTAATAAAATAACTAGAGACGCATATTAACAATGTTTGGTCCAAGATCCAACTAGAGCCCATTTAATTATAGAATTAAAGGCTGATACTAATAGTCCATTGTCTAATAATCCAGAGTAACTGAGTCATAATGTCAAAATACTGAAATGCGAAGCGTCGATCGATACTCAAATGTCAACCCGTCATTCAATTCAGAAGTACACAATCCTAATTAAAACCCCACATCAACCATCATTATTCAAATTCTTCGTGCCAAGATGCCAACTCCCTAAGGTTTTCCTTCAATCGGTTCATTTGATTTCAAATTTCTCATAGATCAAAGGTCTGCTTCAATCGATCGATGATTCATCTTTCCGCTCAGATGATCTCGGTAGAGCCAGTTTAGTGTTTTTTTTCTATTCCTTGTTATTTTGTATAGTTGTACTTGTGTTCAAATTAGATGAAACCTTAGGGATGAAAACTGGACTTTACTCTAAAAACTAACAACCCCATCATTACTTTTCTATTTGTTATGTGACACTCGATACTCGCTCGACGTTCATTCGAAAAATAATCGGATCGAAAGGCGCTCGATCAACTTTGGCTCGGTTAAAAAAACGCTTTGTTCAGTTCGGTTCGGTTTATAAATGAATCAAGCACGAGAAAAGATTTGATTGGTTCGGTTCGGCTCGTAAACAACCCTAATTATAATATAGTATATATATATATATAGGGTAGGAGTTGGCTACAAAGCCTACTTTTCCTACAAAGTGTAGGAAGCAATCTCATTGTGACATGTGGCATCTAGTGTCATTTTACTAAAGGGCATTAGGGTAATTCAATAATTACAACAATTTATAGAAGATTTTATATCATAACAATAAAAGGCTATTTTTATGGAAACTTATGTCTATTAACTATTCAAAATTGGCAGTTACATCATTCGTATCAACGATTAATTCATCCGAAATTCAAAACATAAAACAAATTCATCATTTCTTAACATTGTGTTTTATCAGTTTACGGTTTCTTCACACCTTGTTATATTATTTTTTCACAATTAAACACACCCCTCATATATTTCCAAACATAAAACACATTCATTATTTCTTGACGTTGTGTTTTATCAGTTTCTGATTTCTTCACATTGTGTTATACCAGTTTTCACAATTAAACACACCACTCACTCATAAAACACAATAGTGTTTGAAATGCACAATATAAAACACACCAGTGAAATACACAATATAAAACACACAGACACTATATAAAACACACGAGTATCTGAATTACTTGAATCGTAATTATTTAGATATGTAGCAATATGGTACTCATATTAAAAATAAAAAGATGCTCATTATTATGGTATATTTTTTTTTAAAAACAAATTATGTATAAAAAAGTTATTGACGTTTTAAAAAGATGGGGGAAAGTTGCATGTGAGTTGCATGTGATTCCTAAATTTAAGGCATACGAAATTTACTTTTATACCCTTAATTCAATAAATCAATCAATTTAATTAAAACAAATATTACAATTTTGCCACTCATTTAATCTCATTCATCAATTACCTAATCTAATGGCCATCATCACTTCTTACACTTTTTAGACAAAACACACTTTGTAGAGGAACCCCACCCTATATATATATATTTATATGGGGCAATTACATATATCCCCTTACAAACTTGATAAATTACATATATACCCAACCCAAAATTTTAATTACATATATCCCCTTCCTAAAACCTAAAAATATCAAATATACCCATTTTATAAAAAATAAATTAAAGAATGACTTATTTACCCTTTTATTTACTCAACGATAAATATTTCAAATTTACTAATTTTTAACTATTAACTTTTTTTCTTTTTGCCCTTTTTGCAACTATTTTTCACTTTTAGTCGTTCATCCACCATTGTTGACCTCTGCAAAACATCTAAAAACCAGACCCAACAAATTCATGTTGGGAAAATGCAATCATCCTCATTCCATCTCAAAATCCATAAAATTGCACCATCAAAATCACTAAAAAATCAAAATCACATAACCAATTTAATTAGTAAATTTGCACCAAAAACTCTTTCAGATGTTGAAGATTAATTAAATTATTAATCCTGAAGATCAGTTTTCACCGAAACTCATCCTTTCAACGTCCACACATTCCTTCATGAACAGACGAATGCGATTCTCATTCTCGCACTCTGTCTCGCGAGAAACTCGTGTGGTGGAATCTGGTGACCAACGCCGTCATCAAAATCGTATGAATCGTTTCAACGTCTGCACATAGACCGACAACGAGTACACTGTGGCTCCGATATCCGATCAGAAACAAAATCTAACGAACGCACCTGTACTCGTCGGATAGTTCTGAACGATCGTCACGAGGGAGGAGGGAAATCATAAACGATCGTTTTCAGTGAGGGTGGAGGAAAACCAAAAGGTAATTGATTGTCAGAAATAAAAGTCATGGGTTTTTTTATGTTAAAAAGGGTATTTCTGTCATTTTAAATAAAGATGGGGATATATGTAATTTAATTTTTAAGCTGGGTATATATGTAATTAAGGTTGAAAATAGGGGGATATATGTAAATTTATCTATTTATATTAGGGAGAGTTTAAATGAAACGCTAAAACCCTCTCCTATATAGGTATATATAACAATTTTGGCGCTTATAATTGTAGATATACATGTTTCCACTTATGAGTGTGTACAAAGATATAATTACGCCTAAAATTGTAGAAAAAATGTTTTTCTAATAAATGTTTATGTGCTACTCTTGTATGAGGGAATGTGTGTAAAAGATTATCTTATTACTTTTAAATGTAGTTAAAGTCGTGTTATTGTATAGTTTATATATGTGTACATTTTTACAACCATAACCATGTAAATTGCTAAGATTTGTATACTTATACATGTTTATAAAAGATTTAGGGGCTGTTTGGTAGCCTCTTAATAACCATTCAGATGCCACCTCTTAATGGTTTAAAACCTCTGAATGAATAAGAGGTAACCTCAAGTCTAAATGGTTAAAAGGTTACCTCTGAATGGTAAATCATCACATGTCACATTCTTCTACCTTCTCATTGGTAAAATTCTTAATGGTTCCATTAAGAGGTAGCCTCTTAATGACCATTCAGAGGCTACCAAACAGCCCCTTATATACGTATATATGTTTATAAATGCAATCTTATTGTACACTTTTATTTATTTCTTGTGTGATAAGAGATTCCCAGCTAAATTAAAATGGAAATTTTATAGGGTTACAGTTAGACCTTCTATGTTATACGGAACAGAATGTTGGGCCACCAAAAAGGCACAAGCACGTAAGCTGGAGGTAGAAGAGATGAGAATGCTTAGGTGGATGTGTGGACATACTAGTTGGGATAGGATAAGAAATGATGTCTTTAGAAGTAGATTAGGTGTCGCAAGTATAGTAGATAAAATGAGGGAGGGAAGGTTAAGATGGTTTGGGCATGTTAGGAGGAGACAGTTGACGGCCACAGTTAGAACCGCGGAAGCTCTCACCATGGAGGGGAGGAGGAGTAGAGGTAGGCCAAAACTGACTTGGGAGGAGCGCATTAGGGTGGATCTGTTAGACTTGCATCTCTCTGAGGACATGGTCGATAATAGGAACTCCTGGAGACGTAGAATTAAGGCTAAGGACTTCTAGGAGGATGCCATATTTATGTTTTTTATATTCTTGTCTTAGGAGCTTAGATTTTCTATTATTTGATGGCCTTTACATGGTATAAGTTGTTTGTGTGGATATACGTGGTGTGCTATATGTCCATATTATGCATTTTAGTACGGGATACATTTTTGTTTGTTGGGAGTAATAGCTACATGCATTTTTTTTTTATTTTACTTTTATATCTGGATATTGCTTTGGAGTTGGGGGTCTCATTAGAAGCAGTCTCTCTATCCCCAAAGATAGGGGTAAGGCGTGCCTACATCCCACCCTCCCCAGACCCTACACATAGCTTTTGCTATGCGTGGGATTACACTGGGTATGATTGATTGATTATTTATTTATTTTGAACAAACTGATGTTGTTTTATACACTTGCTAAAAACATGTAGAATTAGGAGTGTAAAATGAGATACTATAGTATTTACAAATAATAAACACATTTTATAAATGATAGATTAATTCATATACAATCACTTTTAACTACTCTACATGCGATAACTAGTTGGATCAAACAACAAGAAAGCAACAATGTTACATACGCCTATTAGGGTGAGCGGGGCACAAGCGGTGACCCCTTTCGGTGACCCAAGTCACCTAGCGGGAACACCGCCGCCGTTGGTGCGGTGAGGCAAATCGGGGACCATGCTCGGTGGGAGTTCACCGCGAAGAAGAAGGAGAGAGTGGTGGGCCCAGCCTTTTTCCAACCAATCAAAAGTTTTCTTTTTTTTTTTTTTTTTTTTAATAATAAAAAAACAAAGGGAGTTAAGAGGGGAGTGGTGCCATCAATTTAGGGTGTTAGGGGAGTTTAAGAGGGGAGTTGACGTGGCACACGATGATTGGTTATGCGTAAGAGAGGGGACTCCCCTCTTAGGGGAGTGCCCCCCTCACCCTTAGTTGAAAAGTGGTTAGTCGGAGGTCAACGAACCATTCACATTCCGCCCATATATGCTTATATATATGTAAAATAATTGTAGGGATAGATCATTATGGAGGAGACATGTTTAAAGAGGTTCCTGAAGGTGACGCTATTTTGATGAAGGTAACTTGGCCTAACCCTATTTTTCTAGTGGCTAACTCTTACACACATTCTGATCCTACCTCTAAATCTACACCTTATATTCACAATGAGGCTTGAACCCTCAACCACAACCACATGGGGATGAACTTCTCTCCAACACACCTTGATACCTATGTATATTTTGTACTAAACATGTTGCTAAATTGACGTATGGAACAGTGGATTTTACATGATTGGAGTGATGACCATTGCATAAAGTTGCTAAAGAATTGCTATAAAGCTTTGCCAAAAAACGGAAAGGTTATCATCATAGAGGCGATTCTCTCTTTTCTACCGGACACAAGCTCTAATGTCAAAGTCAATACCCACATGGATGTCCTCATGATGACGCAAAATACAGGTGGAAAAGAGCGCACCGAGGATGAGTTTCTTGCACTAGCTAAAAGTGCTGGATTCAAGGGGATTAAAAAGGAATGTTTTCTTCGCAACTTTTGGGTCATGGAATTTTACAAGTAGATATATTATATCTAGTTTATAACTTTACATACTCTATTGTTTCAACAATAGTTCTTAATTCGTTGTATTAAGGGGACCTAAAAATCCATGATTAAATCCACTTAAAATTTTTAAAAGATGGTTATGGCACATTAATGATAAAGAAATTAATGAAAATAAAATGCAATATGCTTCAGCATCAAGAATTGAACAAATTAAGGTGGTTACATGGTGGATGATATTTCGTGTTCAACGATTTAAAACAGGTTATGTATATCCACTACGAGAACTCACCTTTACCAGAGTGCAACATCTGAAGCGATGTCTACTGTTGAAGATAGTTTAAGCTCCCTAGATAGCATTGGGATTTTCGGTGTTTAAGTATTTGTGTAAGTCCAATAAAACCGGATCTAACAAAGATATCAAACCACACCAAGTTCGTGCGGAATCCAAACTTGATGTGATTCAAGAACAAAATGAAGATTAACATGAGAATACGGGTTTCAATGCACATTTGTATTGAGAAAACAAGTCAAGTACATAAAAACAAACTAGGCTCATACAATTTTTTCTAAGTTGTAACTGAGAGGCTTAACCTAGAAATAAAACAAAACAAGTCAAGTATATAAACCCCTGAGCTTGTGTCACACCCCGATTCTCGATGGGCCCGGATGGGTATAGTCGTGACTGTTGGATAACAATTATCACAATATAATAATATGCAGCGGAAGTATTAGAGTGAAAGTATAAAATTCAATAAAGCTTGAATATATAAATGTATTACAAGTGTTCGATACAATCAGTCAGGCAGGATCTAAATAAACATAGCTTTAGACATCATAGGCCTTAAGCATCAGGAGTTTCAAATTCCTTAGCCTTCATTCTAGCAGACCCATATTCCCGACCTATAATAAGGTTCGGTACCTGCGGTTTCAATCTTTTGAAAATACGTCAGCCAAAGCTGGTAAATACAATTAACTGACTCTTTGGAAAACAGTTTTTTTTTAAAAGAGTTCTATACATAGAGAAAACTCGTAGGTGATCTTTTAAATATATCTTGGGATTTATTCTTGTTACCAGATTTACATACTTGATTAACCCTTTGGGACGTCCGGACACGGTATCATTAACCCCCAGTCATTTCAATTATCAAGTAAAACGGAATAAACCGGATTCTTACATTTTTGTGCAATCATGGGTGACTTACTTATGTAATACCCGCTACAAGTGGCATAATTACCTTCCTAAGTTTAACACTAAAATAAGTCAAGAGTATTTACCTTTTTGCAAGCTTCCAATCAATAAGATTATAATTTAGCAAAAAGCCGCAAGTCTAAGTACTATTGACCCAAGTCCGATTATCTGGGGGTACTATAGTCTGGAATGGACAGATTTATTATTTGTTAGAATGTATACGGGCCAAAGGTAGCCCCTTTAGATAAGACCTGATACTTAAGAATAGGTTCGCTAGATTAAGCGTATACCGAATAGAATGTGGTTTAAACCCAACAAGTACTAGGAATTGTATAATATTGGTAAACAAAGTACATTCTGAATTTTTGAAGTGAAAATGATAAGGTTAAACCCGTTTTGGTAAACTTATGTAAACTAGTTACGTAAGTCTAACTGTACGCGTATAAGCGATATCGGGTAACCGGATGAGTCATGAACGAGTTCCATATGCCAATACACTTTAAACAAGTTATAATATCAGTAGGATATCAACTTGTATGCCCGTTAAGGTTTTAAAATCAAACTATGCCTCATAAGGGCGTTTTGGTCATTTAGCGACGTATAAAAGGAACTTGCATATAATCTGATGTTACGACCATAAACCTTCTGTGAAAATACTTTATTTATGATATAATATCAATAGGATATCAAACATATGTGTGTTTAATAGTTTAAGACCAAACTATGCACCGTAGGGGCATTTTGGTCATTTCACACATACTTTTAAAAGCTAATTTTTGGATTGTGAGTTTATAACATGTACCTACTGTAAATTTTTTTTACATAAGTTATAAAATCAGTAGGTAACAAGTCTTGGTTGGTAAATATGGTTTAAAACCATACTACGCGCCGAAAAGGCGTTAAAGTCGTTAAATGACGATATTTGCGATGTTTTATGAAAACTGATGTTATGACCAGTTTTATATGGTCAAGATATGTTATTTAGTATAACACATCAGTAGGTAAAAAGGTTTTGTATGAAAACCATGATTAAAACCATTTTAAGCGCCAAAAGGGCATTATCGTCATTTAAGGACATAATACAATATCTTGTATGTAAACTCAGTTTATAAGCTGGATTGATTTCCCAAAATACCCTTATTATGATATTACATAAGTAGGTAATGAGTTTAGTATAAGGAATTATGCTTAAAACCAATCTATGCGCCTAAAGGGCATTTTGGTCACTTTAAAGCATCATTTACGACATTATATGCAAACTCGGTTTATGATCAGATTAATAACATCAAGATATGCTAAACATGTTAACATATCAGTACCTAAATCATTTGCAAGTTCATTGGTGTCTAAAACCTTATTTTTTCTAAAAAGGGCATAATAGTCAAAGTATGGCATTTTAACGGAAACTTGCATAAAACTCAGATTACTATTACGATCGTGTAATATAACCTTAGAGGGTTATGCTACATCATATTACGATCATAACGGAACCTTAAATCAGTAGCATACTAGTCTAATTCGGTTCATAATCGAAAGTCAACGCAGAAGTCAAACTTCGCGACTTTCGGTTGCGAACCGACCCTAAAACTGGAATTGACGATCCGAACATGTTTACATGTGTTCTAATAATTATTACTAAGTTTTTTATGTGTTAAAACGTATCTTAGAACACCTTTAAACTCAGATCGTAATTATTTCAAAATCTGCCCCGTTGACGTTTTAAAACATTAATATGTTGACTCGTCAATTGACCAAGTAAACGTGATTCTTAGGAGGTGCTCTTTTGAGGGATTAACACCTACCTATTTATAGTTTTTGAGGTTTAATCTGATGATTCCAGGTGTTTAGAGGGTCTTGGAGTTGATTACAAGTGTCCCTAAACATTTACAAAACATCCTACAAGCCCATATAATTGATTTAGAGGTTTTATGATGCTTGGAGTGGCCACTAAGCCAAAAAAACAAGAGCTGGCAGCCCAGGAATCATAGCCTTCGGTCCTGGGGCGTAGCCTACACCCCGCCCAGATACAACAACTTTCAAACATTGTCAGTTCAGGCCCATTGACTTGTTTCGTCGCGTTTTGTCACTTTTAACACCCGTTAACCTAATTGTTAGGCTCTATAAGGATGTTAAGGAATATGTAACTTGAATTATGCCAAAAAAAATGTCATGCATGTCGGTTCGTTCGGTTGTACGGTTGCGTTTTTTGCTTAATTGCGACGAACGCTTTAACGAACACGAAAACGACCCAAATTGCGCAACGAATGATATTTTTGCATCCTTATCAATAACATACAAGATATTAAGTATACCCGGGGTATGACCGAGCATAAAATGTTCCGGGTTCGTTAAAAGGTCACTCAGAGGTAAGAATTAACATGTTGACGCTTTTAACCCCTTTAACTTGCAAACTTGCGCCTATTATCACTTAATGGCATAAAACCCTTAAATGGCCAATATTAGGCATTCCCGGGAGTATGGTTGAACATCATGAAGTTCTCGGATCGTTAAAAGATCATTCAGAGGTAAGAATTAACATGTTGATGCTTTTAATCCTTCGTCGCGCAAACTTTCAAACAATTACGCAAACGGATCCTCTCGTCCAACAAGTGGCTCATTTGAGAATACGGACACCGTGTAAGGTCACTTAGAGGCATAGTTTTAGCATGTTGACACTTTTAGTCCCTCTGTAGACATAGTTATCATTTTTGACAAAAATAGTCACTCTTAGCCAATTTTTGACATAATTAGGATTAGGGACACGTGTCAATACATTATTGGACACAATTTTACGAGGTGTTACAGCTTGCCTGGCCCACATGGCCATAGGCATGGCCCAATTCACCTATAAAAGTCCATATCCTACTATGAACTAACCTAATGAAACCCAACTTGTAACCATAGCTCATTTAGGTCCATATCCTAATATGCATTAGTCTCACACTTTTAGGCCTAACAATCTCCCCCTAGACGGATGCTATCAAATTGTCTTCATAACATGAATGCAACAACGTCTTTAACAAAGTCTATGGTTGTTGCTATGCTGTAGGTGTTATTGAAGTTCTTGACTTCTGAACTCACAGCACTGGGTCTCTTCTTCATCTCTTGAATTTAGCTTCATATTAGGATCACCATCAGCATTGCTTGAACCTCTTGCTGAAAAGAATACGAGAGGAGGATTCTCAGCAGCTCTTTTGTTTTTCAGTCGGTTTCCTTTCAAGCTCATTCTTAGGTACTTCTTCACAAGTACTGTGTAACACCTCGCAAAATCATGCCCAATGTAATAAAGACACGTGTCATAAACTTAGACGTGTAATGAATTAATTATGAGGGACTTAAATTGTCAAACAATGTAAATACGTAAGTAAAAGGATCAAATGTGTCATCATGCCAAACTCGTGCCTCTGAATGACCTCATAAGATGTTCAAATTCTTTGATGAATAAAATTGTCGGACATAGAAAGCCGTTCGTGCTTAAATTGAGAATTTTACGAAGCATAGGGGTTAAAAGTGTCAACATGTTAAATGTTACCTCTGAGTGACCTTTCAACAATCCCAAAAGCATTGTAATAATTGTATATTTTGCTCTCAAGAATATTGGATAGTAATATCTTGGAATTTCGAAGAAAACAAGACTTTTCAGGTGGCCTAGCAACTAACCGGGAGCCTAACGGAGTTAATTGGTGACCCAAGGCACTTAAAAGTTAACTATGGGCGTCAAAAGTGCAATAAATGGAAGTTATTTAAACTTAAAATGGACCAGGGACTGAAAATGCAAAGTTTAAAAACTTTTTACCAGATTAGCAGGTCTACGCGGGCCGCGTAGACTCTCTCTATGGTCTACGCGGGCCCCGACAGCAGTGCCAGCGACAGAAACATGCACAACTGCATGTGGCAGCCTGTTCCACCGCCATTGCATGGCTGTTTTCGATACCAGGGACTGTGCAACTGATTTTTACTGCCCTAGGGACACTTGTGAACATCTGGAAGCAACATAGGGACAAATGCAATGATCCTAGAACATCCAAATTCCTATATAAGAGCTTGGGTTTCACTTGCTCTTGCTCACACTTGAAATTTTACTCTCAAACTCATTTCTCTGGAGCCTCCTGGACTTCTAAGAAGCTTTCTCTAGTTCAAACTTCGTGCTAAGGACTCTTGTAAGTGTACTTAGCCTCTGTAATTAAGTTTTATTAATGACCGAAAGTCAAAGTTAGCGTAATTAAGCTTTGACTTAGTGATTAATCACAAACGGTCCAGCCATTATTCGAATTGAAAGTGGCTATGTGTTGGTAATTATGTAGGTGTTAAACCCTTAAAAGGGCATCTTCAACTTATCACGTTATCTCAGTCAATTGTCGGGTCAAACTTATTAGTAAAAAGTCAAACGGGTCAGTTTTTGCAAAATAATTCATAACTGATGATGCAGAGGTTATGGAACATGTTTTAACACTTAAATAACTTGGTAAATATTATAAGAACATGTTTAGGCATGTTCAACCCGACAATTCTGAGTTTAGGCTCGGTTCGCAACCGAAAGTCGCAAAAGTAGACTTTTGCTTTGACTTTCAGTTCTGACCCAATTTAGCTTAGTTTAGATATGCCTTAGGGTTCCTTTAGGACCATATTATAGGTTAGTATAACCCTAGTTCATAGAAATCCTTTTATCATACGCATGTTCCCGTTAAATGCTTAAAATGGACCATTATGCCCTTTTATCATTAAAACGAGATTTTTGAAAATGTGAGAGGACAAAAACCTTTATTACTGATATTTAAATATGTCCTAAAAATTTGACATCAGTTTATGGTCTGAAATAAGAGTTATGCACGATATCGTAAAACGAAAGCTTTTTATTAATTAAATGGCATTTTAACATAAATCCTATTTAAACCCAATTTTTGGCACCAAACTTTCTACCCACTGTTATAGTATAATATTTTGGGATTTTTAGAAATTTTTGTCAAATTTTATACTAACCATAACATAGAGTTATAGCATAAATTCGGTAATTGACGAAAAAGCCCTTTTTGTAAATAAAATGAGTTTTACATATCATTTTGATACCAAACCTTTTTCTACTGATATCATATGATAAATAAAATATTTTAAACACTTGAGACTGATCAAAATCTCAGATTTCCTTAAATAACCCGAATATCGTCAAATACCGACTTTTACGCTTATTAAGCACATAGTATGGTTTAAAACTATATTTAACACCTATGACTTATCACCTACTGATATTATAAGAAAATTTTCATACTTTAACAATAAGTAAAAGTTTTGAACTCAGATTTCCAAATTTGACCCTTATAGCATATGTGAAATGACCAAAATGCCCATACGGTGCATAGTTTGGCCATAAATGGTAAAATTCACATATGTGTGATATCTTACTGATGTAACTTGTTAAAATAAATATTTTTACTGATTGTTTTAGACCAGAACCTCAGATTATTATTTAACCTCTTTTATAAACTCTAAAATGACCAAAATACCCCTACGGGGCTTAAATTGATTTTAAATTCATTTTGGACATAATGGGAGGTATCCTACTGATAGCATAACATATTTAAAGCATATTAACTTGTGGAACCTGTACATGATTCATTTGGTTACTCATTATGCATATTCGCGTTCGGTACGGTTTATGTAACTAGTTTGCATGAATTAACCGAAACGGGTCAAACCTTATCATTTTTACTTCAAAATCCAGAATGTGTTTAGTTTACCCATTTTACGAAAGTCTTCAAACTTGTCGGGTCTAAATCACATTCTGATCCGGTCTTCGCTTAATCTTGCGTTTTGAACCGTAAACCTTTCTTTAAAACTAACCGGTCTAAGTTAAGACTTAAATAAGACCCGTTAGGAATCTAATAGGTTATTAAAACCTTCGTTCCAGGTTAGGAGCCCAATAAAAGCTACTTGTACTTGCTAATTGATATACGGCTGAGAATAAAATTATATTTTTGCTCAGGTAAATACTTTTAACTTATTTTCCTTTATACGGGCTTGGGATACGGTATTATAATAATACCTCTTGGTCGGGTATTGAATGTTTAATCGATTAGTGGTTAAACCATTGAAATAACCCGTTTTAATCTGTCTTGTTTGATGCAATGCCTTTGGGGGGTTAATGATCATGTCCTGGATATCCTCGGCTCATTCATTAGAAATGGCCACAGCTTAAGCACGGGGTGTAGGCATACACCTGACAGTTGCGTATGTATAAACGGTGTCTCACTCTCTTGTGGGCCTATACTTGTGGTGTGTCTATTAATCTAATCCGGCTCTTCTAACCGGGTCCTGAATGGACGACAAACATATAAATCTGTATACAAGATTATTTTTAAATAATTGTCCCAAGTTATAAAAGGATATTTGTGCCTTGTGCATTTAAATCAATTTTCTTGAATGTTTTCAAAAAGAGTCAGTTAATTGTATTTACCAGTGTAAACTGACGTATTTTTCAAAAATACTAAGTGCAGGTACTAAGCGTAATGGGCTGGAACTCCTGAGTATTGAATAAAGAGTCTTGCAAGCTTTTGATACTTAAAATCTATTGAACAATATTTCTTTCTGTTTTAGATCCGCCTGTGGATCAACTTACAATCCGTTGTGTAATATTTTATTATACTTTCAACTCGGTTTGTATAATTACTTTTAGACTTCCGCTGTGCATTAAACTGTGATTAATTGACTATGATGATATCAACTACGTCACGATACTCCCCACCGGGCCCACCGGTAATACGTGGAAATATCGGGGTGTGACATACTGTCACTGTCAGATGATGATTCAAATCCGGTTTTTCTGACTCTGATACATCTTGTTGTTGTGATACTTCATGCTTGTCAGCAACTAACAGCATTTCATTCTTCATTAACCCCTATTTCTTGATTTAAATCTAGTTCTTCAAAGTTCTCAGAAATTTATAAACAAACATTTTTATGCAAAAGAGGAAAGTATCACATGAACACTTTGTACATCCAAGTACTTGTACTCAAATTTAACCATTCAAATTTCTTTTAACTTTTTATGATCAACTTTGAAGAATTATATAAAAACACTCTATTTTTTTATTTTATTTTTAATTTTAAGAAAAGCCAGGACACTATTTTTGGATTTTTGTTTTTTCTATTTTTTATTTTTAAATTTTATATGAGAAATATAACCTGAAACACAAATAAACATAGAAATTAACTCAACAGTTACAATAAAAAATTACAATTGTAATTGGATCAAAATCATTTTCAGGTAGACCAAGAAACATTTTTCAGTGCTAACTTATTCAGACCGATCTAAGTGATTGCCAATATTTTTGTTCACTTAAACTTTAACGCTCAACTTTCAATTGTCAACTTCATGATATGCTTAAGATATATTTATTATTATACCTGTGTGTCCCATTCCATGACATACCCTGCGATCAAGGTATGCACAACAATTTGTCGTAGAAGGTGAATATATTGGATTCGTCCTTTTGATTTACAACGCCGGACCATTGGTGACAGGTATGTACTCTCGTACAGTCAAAGCGACCGATGTTTGTGTCCATCGAGGGTTAGACAAATACCTTTTTGGTTTGGATTTTTCTTTATAGCACACGGAATCCTCTCATTTTGAGATTTTCTTCCTTAGGGTTTTGGCCTCTTTGGCTCTTTTAAGATATCGTGACTGTGTCTAGGTTTGCATATATCTGGATGCAACATAAGGACAACCAAGATATCTCCGGATGACTCAACAATATAAAGACCCAAAACCTCAGATGTTGGCAATCTATCAACGCAAGATTTAAGACCATAAAATCATACGCCATGACCTGTTATCCACATGATACATAGTTCGTTATGTTTATATCACTTAGTATCGTTTATCATTTTGAGCGTCAAGCCTATCGACAAATCACAGTAGAGCCTAGTCTTTTCAACTACAACATTTTACATGTGTCAGTCAAGCCCCTTTAACACAAATATTTATTTCATTTCTCATATGACGCAAAACAAAAATCTTTTTTATTTTTCTCTTTTTCAAATGTTTTTGGATTTTTCTCTTTTCCAAATGTTTTTTATTTTACATGTATCCTTCCTTGGTTGTTCTTGAAAGAGTAAGGAGATTAATTAAACATTGGTACCCAGGCCATCGTGGTCCTGGGCATTCCTAAACAATCAGTATACGACACTTCCTACATACACATGTCCTTATTTTCTTCAAAAGTTGGAGATGCAACCGAATTTGAATTTACTTTTGAAATTCAGTTTTGGTTTAACAAACGTGTTCGTTGCCTTTGGTTGAGCAACTTTAGTTGTTTCAGGTTTATTTTTTAGAAACAAGTTTTTGTTCCTGAACAGCCCTGCGTTTGTTTTTGGCCACATTCTAATCTCCATTAGATGGTTTAACCTTGTGATTCACATTCTTCATTGCCTTAGGTGAAGATATCTTCATTGGCTTAGAATAATAATAATCCTTCAGTATAACCCTCTGATTATGCACATAATAGGGTACATAAGGACGATGAGCGCAGTTTCGAGCAATGTGGCCAGGAATGTCGCAATTAAAGCATGTTTGTTTTTATGTGCTTGATGTCCATGCACATTTCTTGCAAACGCAGATGAATTAGGATGCTTGTATTTGTTGTTTGCAGAGGCTTTAGTACTGTGAGCACCATTCTTTGACTTCCCACCCTGTTTAGAGTTTTCATTTACCTTGCAAAACTCTTTGTTAGAATAGTTAAATGCATAAATTTCATTTTTGCCTTCACTTTCATTTACCTTGCAAAACTCTTTGTTAGAATGACTAAACGCATAAATTTCATTTTTGCCTTTACTGTCAGGCTATAAAAAAACATTTTTTTTTAAATCACAAGCCTTTTGAGAACTATTACTGCTTATCGATGATCTAGGAGAGTGTGATTGTCCTTGATGAGCAGACTTCTCATACCCTCGTCTTTGATCTGCACGCTTCCACTCTTTTGCTTACTATCAACCTACTCACAAACATCAGCACAAGAGTGAGTTTTGGCATTTTTAACTTTTGGTCTCACTTCTACTACCCTGTCTGTTTTCTGAACAAGTTTGGGTTGAAACTTATGGTCATAAATCTTATCGTTACAAATAGAGGGTTCACATATTTCAGATGACGTATTAGAAACCTCATTCAAATAAGTTATCATGTTACGAATTTTAACAAGGCAAAAAGCTTCCCCATCATTGGAATGGTAAAAACATTAAAAGGTTCCATGTTTAGTCTGATGTGTTAGAAAGAATTCCAAAGTGTTGTTTCATTCCCCTTGTAATAAAAACACTTTGAAATGAACGGATGATAGTTTTTATCAAAATTTGTCTTTCTATCCTATAATCAGGTTGAGAACCTTGCAAAAAACTCTATGACAAGGGTCATGTAAGGGGATGAGCTCCCAGGCCACATCGCTCAATAGGTTCAAGTGTTGAATGGACCTATATAAAAGGTGAGTTCCTAAATCAATACAACTCCTGAGACTTAGAAAAATTTTCAAAAATATATGTCTCATAGACGGGTTTGAGCAGCCTACACCAAATGTTCCTTAAGCCTTAACATTGGCTTACGAACTAAAATCAGACTAAGTAAAAGTCATGAATAGGATAAGTGTTATATCTTATTGTTAAAAATATCCTAAGGTTAAGTGACTACAGCACTGAACCCTTCAAGGTATAAATAACATAAAATACACAAACCATCAACAAAGACAACAAACAAACGAATAAAAACACAAGGGAATAAACGAAACAACATAACAATGCAAGATATCACAAGTAGAACATAATAAGTCAAACATAGCATAACTAAGCTAGAAGTAGCAAAGGCCACACAGGCCATCAAACATAGAGCATTGTTCAGAAGCCTTCAAGGCTTTAAGCAACAAGAGACCTAAACGGTTCCCTTGAATAAAAAGATATCCAAAATATACAACCATAAACATTGTTCAAATGTGCTAAGAAAGCTACGAATTAAGATACCTTCTTTACTTTGCAGCATCAGAAACAGTAGGTTTCGCTGCATCATCTTTCTTGCCTCCATCATCTTTCTTGCCTCCATCATCCCGAGCCTTCTTAGCTATCCTCTTTTTCCTCCCCGCTGCAACCGCTGCCTCAGAAGTTTCAAGGCTTGAACCCTTTGAACCATCTCCACCTTCAGAACAAGTGCCCTCGCTATTACCAGAGCAAGGACGTTTCTTGGAGAGGGATTTGAGCACTTCATTGCAAACAACTTCATTGAGGCCTCGAGGTTTCAAACCCTGCAAAACGAAAAGAGGTTTGCCATAGCATTCGGAGACCTCACCCACATAAGGGTAGGTCAAGCATTCCATCTTCACAACGGTATCTTTAAACACCTCGAATGCCCCAGGCTGAAAGAGGGGAGACTTATCTTTTGGATTCCCAGCTGCACCAGCATCATATCCATCAATGTAGCCCTGATGTCTTCCATGAATGAGAAGTTTTGAGTAGACATCACCTAAGGCCCGGTTGAACTCGGATGAATGGAGAAGATAAGTAACAACTTGTTGGAAGCCATGCTCAATGAGCCACTTGTTGTCCTTGGCCAATTGAGCCAAGGAAGCCTCCAACTCTTCCATCTCCTTTAAGGAAGCTTCAACTTGCTGTTTCAGTTCACCAACCTCAACTTCATGCCTCTGGGTAAGCTCGTGAACCTTCATCTGTCAGGCATTCTCCTTCTCGGCAAACCCTTCTGTTTCCTTCTTCAAAACAACCATGTTAGCCTTCATGGCCTCCCTTTTCTTTGAGAAGGCCTCATACTCCTGCATTCGTTTCTGGAAACGAGCAATGCCTTCAGGAAGCAAGGCACAGAGGTTACATGAAGCCATAGAGGAGGAAACACGAACAACTGGAGGGGCAAAATGGTTATGAACATCTTCACAATAGCCGGGGACTTGAAACTATCAGAAATATTAACCTTCTAGTCAGGCACATATATCTCCCCTAAGTCAACGTTTGAAGAACCCTCAATAGCCTTGCACGAAGGCTTTAACCCTCCAACCTTTTTACCCAATGCCTTGGTATCCTTACCCACCACCAAAGGCAACTCCCCTTTCTTCTCATCAGAAGGAACCTCCGTATCCTCAACTTCCAAATCATCACCAAGATCGATTGTTTCAGAACTCGAAGGTTGTCCGGCACCCTTACGTCGAGTAGAACTACCGGTGGACTGCTTCGAAGCAGGAACTTTCCAAAACCCTTACATTTGGAACACTAAGATAATCCGACCCTTCAAACCTATGCTCGGAATCTCGAACCACAGCATCCTCACCCTCAGCAGAGGCAGCATCAGCAAACACAACATCTGATGTATCATCACTCTTGATAAAGTCCAAAGCAGACATGACTGCAATTAAAACAGGGAACAAAACATAAACAACAACATTATGAAAATAAGAAAAAGAAATCAAAAAAGCAAATGCATACCCTGACCATCCCTCATGAGTACAGGATCCCGGTCCGGTTTATCCCACAACTTGCTTATCCCCATTAAAACCAACAAAGGTTCAGGAAAAGGGCGTAGCCTAGAAGGGCATGCCCTGATGGACTTTAAAAACCAACTGTCCAACTCAAAATTGGAGGGTTCAAGTTCATTGAGAACGACATCAGGATGCCTCCAGATCATTTTAAAAGGAACAATCGACTCCGAAACCCAAAAGAAACGATCTTTCCATGAACCAAGAGTAGTTACCATGGACGAAATTAAGCAAGTATCAACATGAGACGTCTCAAACGTAAACCAATCGCCATTCTTTGCCAACCGGAAAAAACGGCGAAAGGCTAGTAGAGACGGGTCATACTGTCACACCCCCAAAATACCACACACGGGAACCCCCGCGAGGCGTGTGACGTACCAGGATCTAGCCACCAATCACATTGAACTCATAATAACATTTCAAATAAAGCTTGCATTTATTAACGTAAACGTTATAAAACATTAAATGTAGTTCATTGTATACAGTGGAAGCATTAATCATTTGTTAAGTGTTTCATAAATCAAATGCGCGTAAACAATTAGTCACGTCCTGCGATTTCATGTATATCGACCCATGACCACTCCAGCCTCCCAGACAGCAAGTTCCAAATGATGCAAACCTATAGACCTGCAAGCATGCAGACAAGTGTGTCAGACAACGCTGGTGAGTTCAAAGTTTGTTAACGTGTTTAGATACCAGTTACCAGATTAAAACGTTTCACAGATTCGATGATTTGATTTGATGTTGTTATTAACTCGATTACCGCAGATGGCTACAAGATTTATTTGCCCAACCCCAATGTCTCTATCAAAACATTGGTCATGCTTTAAGGTAATTAGTTCACGCCTGTCCTCCCCGGTACGGTGTGAGGGTGCCAAACCTAATAGCGCTATCAACTAATAACCTCGTTGCCTCCCCGGCAACTATCGGTAGATGTAAGGGGTCTTATATGATAGAAATGAGTGTAATAACAAACATCCCAATAACCCAGCATTCCTCCCCGGAACGTTTACCAGATGTCCCTCCCCGGGACGCATGCTTGGAAAAAGAGCAGTGAACTCACCTTAGATGTGCTCGGTATGTTACGTTACATTACCCATTCCAAGTTGGTCAACCAAACCCTAGTGTGGTTACCAATAACAGTCAGTTTCATATGCACATAGCACACGTATTCTCTACACCTACTACACTTGTAGCGTTCGCAGATTACACATGTCATTATACAAGTCACCACAGTGAATCAAGCAACATACCAGCTCATTATCATCATATAGTTATGTTAGGATCGGAGGCTCTCATGATTGTGTTTGTTTGTATGATTTGAACAATGAATGAATATGAAACAATGTAAAGTGCAGCGGAAATGAATAACAAACTTTGTAAACACAATCAAAGGAGAAAATAGTTTGATAAACATTTGCTTTTCATAGAGTCGAAATATTACAATTCAAAGCAAAAGATTACATAGCAAGCTTACAAACTAAGCTCCCCCTTAGCCTGATACTACAGTGGTTGGTTGCACAAGATGAAAGGATTGAATTGAGGAGAAGAACTTGTCACGACCCCCGACCCACCCTGGACGGAATCGGGAGCCTCGAACAGCCCAGTGGTACCGGTGATTATTTTGAAAAATATTGCAGCGGAAATTTCATCAGGACCGTGAGTTAGGAAAAATATCAGAGTTTAGAAAACACCGGATTTTATTTATTTAATAGATGGGATAAACCCATGTTTTACAATGGTAGCTTTAATAAAGATAAATTTGATTACATAAAACAATATTTATTAATTTGATTTAATTAATAAAATAAGCCACATCTTGAAGCCCTTCAGTTCCATATCCATCTCTTACTCCAATCTACTGTAATTACCTGAAACGCGTTTTAAAAAGGTTTTGTCAGCGGGAAATACTGGTGAGTTCATTCATTTTGGATAAAACATATTTGTTATAATTCACAGCATTAAGATTTTTTATATTTGCTTCTTAAAGATTGGCAAAGACTTAATCACTGCAAAGTATAACTAGAAAACATTGTTATAATTTACAGTATTAAGGGAGATTACAATGTTTCTATATCAAACCAACTACCCACAGTATTTGTCACTCGAACATCCATCGGTAACCTCATTGTCCAATGGAGTCTGTGACTATGGTCATATCACTCATTGGCTAACTCGTTGTCCAATAGTGACGGTTATCAAGTAATGTATACAAAACCCCACATACCGGCTGTAATATGGTGATTACATAAACTTAATCCCTGTAATTATAACCTTGAAAATAAACATGCTTTTGAAATCAAATTTGATAAAAAGAGAATGACTCACATTATAAACATGCAGATTCATACGGCCAAAGTTTAGTCTACAGATAAGCCTTGATATATTGCAGATTTATACAGGCAGAGCTTAACCTATTGATTTAGCCTTGTAACCTAGTGCACACGAACTAGGTAGGTAACTTAATACAACATTTACGATAACTCACGAGATTAAAACCCTCACAACGAATGACAAAGTGCAATCACTTAAACATCCATCGGATTCACAACGAATGACAGAGTATTTCCCGAGTTCGGGTGGTACTCAAACATCCTGTCGGAATCACGACTAATGACAAAGGATAGCGCTTAAACATCCATCGGATAGTTTCTATCGATCGGACATTGAATCGTAGCAGCGATCGAGTTAATACCCTGTATCGTAACAGCACCCCGCTATACTAATTAGTGATTTGTGTGTGTTTTGATGATAAACAGAGCGTATCTCAGTGTATATTTCGACTTTTTACGTCGTTCAAGCGCCCAATTTCAAGTCCCAAAGTCTGCTATTTATACACGAAAATTGACAGGCTTACGGACCGTAAGACTTATCCCTTACGGTCCGTAAGGGACACCTTTTTACTATAGTCTTGCCACGTGTGTGTGTAGGCTTGCTGAGTCGACGGAATCAAGAAATTCAATTTTTACAGCGTTTTATAAGGATAATCGTTAAGTAGGGAATACCCCCCCTGAGTTTTAGGGACCCTGATCCTGATTCTGATTGTTCTGAAATTTGTAGGGTTTGTGCAGAATCACTTGGGTGTCTCAATTAGGGTTTCCTATTGGATAAAATAATAAAATAAATAGGACTTTTAATGAGGGTTGTTACATTCTCCCCACCTTAATAAAAATCTCGTCCTCGAGATTTGGGTTATGATATTTCTTTTAGACTTATATCATATTTTAGTCAATAAAAACAATATTAAGGTAGATGACACAAAATTAAAATATCAAATTTTGTGAATACGAGTTGTACCATAAGTAGGATTCAATGGTTCAACTGAATTAGTTCAAGAAATCAATTGTCAAACGAATGAGATGAAATGATATAAATTTCCAAAGTGACTAGGTTCAAGCCAAAAGATATATGATCAATAGATATTTAAAATGAATGTGAATGACTTTTAGAATTTAATAAAATTCTTTGTCAAAAGGAAGCTTACTTTGATTGGCAACTGAGGAAGACTTAGAATTGACAGGTTCAAAATAAAATAAAAGCATGAAAAATGATTTGTCAAATATTTATGATATGAGAAAATTAAAGTGTTGAGAGGAGTGAATTGCAAAGATACACCAAAAGACAATAGAGTTAGTGTATCATCGTTTAAAGTTTCACGTTGTTTTAATTGTGAAACAATGTGATAGTACACTATTAGTGACCATATTTTTCATACTATGTCCTAGAGATCGAAATATAATAAGAACAAGTTGTTTTGGCATGACCAATTATTATATTATATTTTGTAAAGCAAATGTAATATATTATTTGTGTCCATATCTGAATTGTATCTTACATATCAAATATAAATACTATGTAATATATATTATTTGTTACACATTTTACTATATGTAAATGGTCACCACTTTTAAATAAATGTTATTTTAGTATTTTACTATACTATGTATAATAACTTATATTTACTATGTAATATATATTTCAAAACACCGCAATGAAGTTATTACATTACAAAATATTTTAGTATTATTATTTTGTAAAAGAAAACGTTAAATGAAAGTTGTAAATAAAGGTGTAAAAATATTTTTTTTGTACAAAAGTATTTGTAAAATAATTTGTAAATATATATTACTTAATGAGTCGATTCTATGTGATTACTTATTTTTTTTTTGAAACCATATAACGTTGTGAATGTATTTACAAATGTTGTAAATAAGTGAAAACGGGTCTATTCTTATATAGTACAATGTTCTCCTATCCCAACGTAGTTGATGACTACCATATTATTTTTATGTGGTTATTTTCTTGCCAGAGCGTTACGGTACATAGTTACCACAAAACATGTGATAGACAATTATTTATATAATTTTATTCATCCTTCTAATTCTTGTATTGTTTTATGAAAATATGTCTTCTCCTTACAGTACAAAGTAAAATATTTTTATATATAATTAAAATTTACTAAATAAGTATGATGACTTAATTTATATATATTAACTAGTCATTATCATGGTGGATATTGGTTAGCACTGCCTTGTTTAAGCATAGGTGGCCAGTCCATGCCTAACTAAGGCTAGGCTATTCAATATCTGCCTTTGACAATAACCCTAGTATTTTAAAATAATACTAACACTATTACTATTAATATTTTATTAATAATAAAAATTATATTAGTAATAAATATCTAAACATACACTTAAATGAGAGTATAACTCAAACATAATTTTTTATATATATATATAAAAATATAAATTCTTCACTTCAATGGTTAAATATAGTAATACTATTTTGTAAATTAGGTAATCACTTATGTAAGTTTCCATATATAATTATTTTTTATATAATGTTTTTCGATTGAAGATGTTAAAGCAATACTTATTACGAAAGGCTAGATTGATGTTGTAAGAATCATTTAAGAGATACACTGAAATATGACAAGAATTTGTGTATCATTATCTTAACACACGATTTGCGTTAAGATGGCTTTTTAAAATAATTAAATCCGTATATGATATATATATAAACGAGATTAGTGCAAGCTTTAAATTTTGTGAAAACGTCAGTACAAGGTGATCGTGATCAAAGAAATGATTTAATGAAGTCGAAAATTTAAACAAGCCTATTATGGTTCAAAACAAATGAAGTGCTTGCTGGGACTATTTTGAATATGATAGCTTCCATCCATCATATAGGATCTTGAAATGAATATGTAATGTGAGCAAGTCAAATAATTTGAACTTGATTTAAACAAAACAAATTTTAATAAGAAAGTTCGGACATGGTCACAATAGAAACTATGTATGTCAAAGAAAATTAAAATTTTCAAGAAATTTATTGACTCGATATCAAGGAGTTATTGTTTTGCAATAATGCGGTTCACAGTACAAAAAGCGGAATGATATTTGAGTTTGGATAAAATAACAAATCGGAATGAAGTCCTCCAGTGGTCTTCATAAATCAAATGAACCACATGCGTAACAAACAGTGTATGTGTAACGTGTGAATTTACCAAAAATAGATCAATATTCGCTACTATGAAAGAAATCCTCATGGTATGGTGACTATTAGAGGAAGTAGAAACACGAAAGTTAATTTATTATATGCAAAAGTCAGAATTTCAACAAAAGAAATATAAGAACTTTTATCTGGAATTTCGTGTGATAACCGTTATGGAGTAACATTATCAAGGAATGTCGAATAAAATAAATTAGGGGAATTTGCAAAAGTATATGACTCCTTTTGCAGTGTTAATAATTATGACTCTGATTAAACTGTGCACCGATGGTTGTGAAATTTTGTTACAACGTACCTCAGCGATATTCATGTCGTTTGTAGGATCGCGTGGCAAAGTGCTTATTTTTGATTAATAGTTCTTCTACTGACGGAATTAGCATTGGTGTCATCGTGTCTAAATTATATTTTCCAAAGGTCTTACTTTGGAAGTCGTGTGTGCTATACTTCGACGTCTGTGGATGTATAATTTAAGTTTCATGTGTTTTCTTGTGCACTAGTACCATTTTACATGCTTCTTACTTGCGTTAATAGTCTATGATAATGCATTTAGAAATTCTTATACTTTTAATAGTGTCCCAATTTAAAGGGTTTCTATTGTTTATATTGTCGCACGAGTTATGAGGTAAATGATCAAACGAAATAATATTTGATATCGGAAATGAGATTCCTAATAAAGAAATCTAGACACATATGCTTGTGCTTTATTCCTATTTGGCTTTTGGAATTCCTTATAGATATACATATCTATATAATCACATATTTCACATGCTGTAATATACATACCCTTCATAAGGTCAATGTATTTAACAGATTCATATTTCCAAAAATAAGTCAGATATCAGATCATGATATTATTTAGGGAAATCTTGTCACTTGTTTGACATGTTATATACCCCGTCTTATCCGGTTCGCGCCGGAGAGGTAACCCCAGTATATCCGGACAAACTGGAGAGTCTGCTACACCATACCCAGTCTTGCCGGAGAAAATTTTCTATTTCCCATAAATAGTATCTTTTCAAGATTTTTAAAAGTGCCTCTTTTATTAGGGCTTTTATCTAGAATCAAGGAAATTTGTATTCCCGTAACATATCTTATTCTAGACTAAGTAATATCAGATAAGCAAGAATAAATAGCAATTAAGTGCTATTGCCTGCAATGTTCTAATCGTCATTCTTACGGCATACCAAAACCTACCACACTTTATTTACAAAAGTACTTAGCTTATCTTGAAGTTTATACTAAGGCATCTTTTCTTAAGTTCAAGTCTAAATACTATCCTGTGTGCTACCAGTTAATAACAATCTTCCTAACTCTTTTATATATGCTTAGGTATTATTATCACAACACCTATTGGCTTTAAGCAGTGGCTCTGATACCACCTTCTGTCACGACCCCCGACCCACCCTGGACGGAATCGGGAGCCGCGAACAGCCCAGTGGTACCGGTGATTATTTTGAAAAATATTGCAGCGGAAATTTCATCAGGACCGTGAGTTAGGAAAAATATCAGAGTTTAGAAAACACCGGATTTTATTTATTTAATAGATGGGATAAACCCATGTTTTACAATGGTAGCTTTAATAAAGATAAATTTGATTACATAAAACAATATTTATTAATTTGATTTAATTAATAAAATAAGCCACTTCTTGAAGCCCTTCAGTGCCATATCCATCTCTTACTCCAATCTACCGTAATTACCTGAAACGCGTTTTAAAAAGGTTTTGTCAGCGGGAAATACTGGTGAGTTCATTCATTTTGGATAAAACATATTTGTTATAATTCACAGCATTAAGAGTTTTTATATTTGCTTCTTAAAGATTGGCATAGACTTAATCACTGCAAAGTATAACTAGAAAACATTGTTATAATTTACAGTATTAAGGGAGATTACAATGTTTCTATATCAAACCAACTACCCACAGTATTTGTCACTCGAACATCCATCGGTAACCTCATTGTCCAATGGAGTCTGTGACTATGGTCATATCACTCATTGGCTAACTCGTTGTCCAATAGTGACGGTTATCAAGTAATGTATACAAAACCCCACATACCGGCTGTAATATGGTGATTACATAAACTTAATCCCTGTAATTATAACCTTGAAAATAAACATGCTTTTGAAATCAAATTTGATAAAAAGAGAATGACTCACATTATAAACATGCAGATTCATACGGCCAAAGTTTAGTCTACAGATAAGCCTTGATATATTGCAGATTTATACAGGCAGAGCTTAACCTATTGATTTAGCCTTGTAACCTAGTGCACACGAACTAGGTAGGTAACTTAATACAGCATTTACGATAACTCACGAGATTAAAACCCTCACAACGAATGACAAAGTGCAATCACTTAAACATCCATCGGATTCACAACGAATGACAGAGTATTTCCCAAGTTCGGGTGGTACTCAAACATCCTGTCGGAATCACGACTAATGACAAAGGATAGCGCTTAAACATCCATCGGATAGTTTCTATCGATCGGACATTGAATCGTAGCAGCGATCGAGTTAATACCCTGTATCGTAGCAGCACCCCGCTATACTAATTAGTGATTTGTGTGTGTTTTGATGATAAACAGAGCGTATCTCAGTGTATATTTCAACTTTTTACGTCGTTCAAGCGCCCAATTTCAAGTCCCAAAGTCTGCTATTTATACACGAAAATTGACAGGCTTACGGACCGTAAGACTTATCCCTTACGGTCCGTAAGGGACACCTTTTTACTATAGTCTTGCCACGTGTGTGTGTAGGCTTGCTGAGTCGACGGAATCGAGAAATTCAATTTTTACAGCGTTTTATAAGGATAATCGTTAAGTAGGGAATACCCCCCCCCCCTATGTTTTAGGGGCCCTGATCCTGATTCTGATTGTTCTGAAATTTGTAGGGTTTGTGCAGAATCACTTGGGTGTCTCAATTAGGGTTTCCTATTGGATAAAATAATAAAATAAATAGGACTTTTAATGAGGGTTGTTACAGAACTCACTCAAAACGATCAAATGTAACAGTACAGAGTACTGTTCCATTTATAGACAATCCAAACCGCTGAGGCATCTCAGCTGACGTCACCATGAAAGCGACGTCTAACAGCCTAACAACCTGTATCTATTGTTCTTATACAAACACTGCTAATCTTAACTACTGACTAACATGAAACAGATGATATACTAAACTACTACTCTCTCTTTATGTCAGTGCTTTCCTCAAGGTTGATCAGTCCTTGATTGGGCAGTGCTTTGTCATCAGTAGATTGTACCAACAGTGCTTAGTTCTCAGCAGTCTTCTGGCTTCATCAGTAGTTAGAAGAACAGCAGCAGTTGTATCCGGGCAGTGGATGTAAGACCATCAGATGTTATAATCACTTTCAAGGGAGAAGACTTAGTGTAAACTGCTGCTTATTGTGAATCCACTGTTATGATCCCGTTTTGGCTTTCATTATCTGTTCCTCTGGCAGGGTTCAATCCCAACAATCTCCCCCTGGAACAGATAATGCCAAAACCCTTCATTATTCTGGATCTTTATTCCTCATCAGAAGTTCCTTAGCTTGTCTTTTAAATTCTGCTTCAAAGTCTTTGGAACTTGAGTCATCCTCATCCCTGCACAGTGAAAGTTCAAGGAGATCCTGCAAATCTTCAACACCAAGGCCTAGTGCTTCTTTCCTTGATATGTACTTCACTTCGCCATTGGATCTGACCAGAGTCAATACATGGGTCTTTTGATCAGAGAGCCACTTTAGTATTTTTGAACCCAATGGGTTTCTTGGGAGAGATTTATTTTCTGATGAGCTTTGAGATTTTGGCCTTGAGAAAAATTGTAAAGCAGTATCCTGAACTTTAGACATTCTTTTGAAAGCTTCTTCTATGACTTCATTTGCTGCAGCTATATCTTCTGCAACTTATTTGTCAATATGCTCTTGTATCTTTTGTTGATCAAGCTCACTGTCTGAGATATCTGCTGAAATGTTTGTTGATGCAGGTTTGGTTAGTACCTTTTTGAAAAGGTTTTGAAGGCTCACTGAACTATCTTCTTTTAGACCCATTTTCTTGATGGCTTCTGTGAAGTACTCAGCTTCCTTTTCTTTTTCTTCTTCACTGGTCAACAGTTTCCCTTTCTCTTGGTTTATCACAAGGCTTGGGCTAACTTTTGATGTGATCAGTGTTTTGAGAGCATCAAGCTGCTGTTCTATCTTGTTGTAGTCTAGATTTTTAGAAGTGCCTGAGACTGTTATCTTTCTTTTCTTCAGCCGTTCATAAGCCTCGTCGGTATACTGCTTTGTCCATTTTGCTATGGCTTCAGCAGTATCCACCTTAGCATCTATCAGTTCCTGCTTTTTCTTTTTGTATTCAGAAGTAAGATCAGCAATTAGCTTTTTGTACTTATTCCAATTTGGAGCTGTCTTCTTCTTACTGGATCATTTTTAACCCTTTCAATCCTGTTAGCTTCATGCTTCAAGGCAAACAGTGGCCACTCTTCAAATTGGTTTTCTTCAGCTTGATAGAATTTTTCTTTCATTATATATGCAAGATACTCTTTTCTCATTGCTTTTCGTTGATCTGTCTTTTCTTTGATCAGATCTTGTGCATAGTCTTCCATCAGCTTGACTTTTGTGAGCAAGAGTACCATTATTTCTGCAATAGCTTCATCACCTTCATCCTTGCATTCAAGTTTAGCTCTAATCCTTGCCTGCCTTGCTTTTAATTCGAGATATTCATCCATGTTTTCTGGAACTATGAAGCCAATGAGGGAAGGAAATCTTCTTTTTGAAGGATCTTCCTCGGTATAAAACTGTCTCATCTCATTTTTCACAGCATCTAGTTCCAGTGGATATTTTGCGGCAACAGGATCATATTTTTCATCAGTGACTTGAGTTGTTTCTCTTTTTCTTTTGTGAAGCTTTACTGATGAAGAGGATTTTGGTTGTGATGTAGGAATGATAAGAGCAGTGGTAGATGGTTGACAAACAGCTGTTGAAACAACTGGTGTTTCAACCTCTGCTGTCATTACAACTACTGATGTGTCAGTAGATGTCTTCTGCTTTTGAGCAGGGGAGGAGGTAGTTTTTGATGGTGGTGATGGTGGTTATGAATCATCAGATATGAAAATCCTTCTCCTTTTTATTGTAGGAGAGGCTGATGTCTTGGGTGGTTCAGTGGTTTGAGATTGAATGGCAGTGGTTTGTGATTGACTAACAGTTGTTGAAACAACTGGTGCTTCAACCACTGTTGTCATTATAGCAGATGTTGTAACCTCTGCTGTCTTCTGCTTTATGGCAGGAGGTAATGATGATGATGGTGGTAGGGCAGTGGTTTTGGTGGTGTGTGATGGAGTTGTGTGTGTTGATGAGATGACAGCTGTTTGGCTACTGACAACAGTTTTTGTAACTACTGTTGTATCAGCTGTTTGGATGGAAGTTTGAGATTTTGAACTTTTTGAGGATTTAGATATCTGTTTTTCTTGTTCTGGTTCAACATACAGACCATCTTCATTTCCCTTTTTCTTCAACTGCTTGATATTCTCCCCCTTTTGGCATTATCTGCAAGGGGGTTATCCATAAAAAGGATGGTAGAGGGAACTTTTCCAGATGTGCTTTGGAGATGAGCCTTGATAGCTTTGATATCTGTTTGAGTATCTTTAAATCTCGACTCCACCATGTTTGTCAGCATTTTCACATGTATTTCATGCTGCTGATCAGCCATCTGTTTTTGTTTTTCAAGTAAGGGCTGGAAAATATTCCACAGCTCATTTGCAGCAGGTGCAGGTTGTGCAGATGCTTGAGCTGGAGCAGCAGTGGATTGTGCTTTTTGAGCTTTTAGCAGCTGCTGCACTATATCCTTTATCTCAGCAACTAATGTTTCAAGTTTTTCAACTCTGCCCGTCAATTCCTGATACTTTGAATCATCACCCACTTTAATGGGATCATCTGAATCCCCACTAGCAGTGGTTGTACCAATGTGCGACTTAGGAATTGAGTCCCAAAAATCACCCATTGATGCCCCTTGTTCTTGGTACTGGGGACTTCTTTCTTCAGCACTTGATAATCCTTTGATGGTACCAGTGGTTAAAACAAACTCACTGGTGGTTATCGAAGGTGCTATAGAAGAAATTGCCTTCAAGGGAGACTTATTAATGAAACAACTGTCCATATGTAGATCTGTTGATCCAACATTTGTAGTTGCTGCTCCACTTGAACTACTGATAGGAGTTACTTGTAACTCCTGCAGTGTAACCTCCTCAGTTGTTGCTGGGATAGCAGAGGTATAGGCATCAGACCCAGTCACTTGTTGGAGTGTACTCTCTTTGATGAGTGATTGAGAGGAACTGGTTTGTGTCTGAGCTATAACAACTGCATGCAACAAAGGTAGCATGGATTGTGGTAGTATCATTGGTGAGGGTATGGGAGTTGAAAGAGACATGTCCTTGGGATCAGGACTGAGGAAGATGGATCCGATTGGGTCCAGAGCTTCATATTGTGGGGTCCCTGTGCTTACAACCTGATCCTTTTGTGAAGATGCAGGAGGAGTTAGAGGCAATGGTGGAGATCTTTCTACCAACTGCTGTGAGGAAGTAGCAGCAGTGGTTTGTGGTGACATTTGTTTTGTCACTGGCAGTTGCTCTGGGATCTCATCTTCCAGAGTTGCCTTTGTTTTGGGTTTGGTGGATTTTCTGGATGTTTTCTTTTTGGTCTTTTTGGTAGTGGCAGGTGTGGGTTTCAAAGCAGTGGTAGTGCTGCTATGATCACCTGGAGCAGTGGGCTCAGCAGCAGATGTCTGAGGAGCAGTGGTAACTGCTAAATTCTGCTCAAACACCTCTGCTTTTGTTTTTATTGGTGCCAACATTCTAGTGAATGTTTTAGGTGTTAAACTTTTTATTTGAAAATAAACACCTTGTTTGAGCAAATTTTCATTTTCTTTTTCATTTTTTTGTTTAAAATAGTAGCTTAGAAATCTTGGAAAAAGTAAAAATGCTTTGCTATCAACGTTTTTTACCAAGTCATTGAAGATTTCCTGGGAATAATTGTAATTTTCATTATTTAAGATAGCATAACCCAGACATTGAATATTCAATGGTATTTCGTTAAACGCTGTTGTTTTATTTGAAACACACATCAAAAGTGTGTGAAATAAAAACCTAGGTGCAGACGGGAAGTAACCTTTTTGTAAGGTATCTACCTTTGATTGTTCTGCATATCCCCTTTTTACGAAATCAGTTTTCATCTCGGCTTTATCAAAGGAAGTTTTACCTTTCTGATCATCGAGTTTGAAGACTTCGGAGATTGATTGCGGTGTAATTTGAATCGCTTTACCCTGTATCGAGGAGTTGATGGCAATGACTTTATCGTCTTGTTTTTCAAGCGTCGCCTTTTTCCAGAACTCTCTTTGGGTTTGTTGGTAAATGGGAGCATCTGCTATTAACAAAGTTTTGTACTTTGATTCAGATAATGTGTCAATGATGGAATCGAAGGTGTGGTTGTTTGAGGGTTTTGTAAGTAGACCCAAATAGTTGTGAGGGGATTTGTATGGTATCTCAATGGATTCAGCGGCCGTTTGATCGACCTCTTTGGAAGATGATGGTGATTTTGGTTATGATTTTGATTTTGACTTTGATTTCGTCATTTTGAAAAGGAAGAAGAAGAACAGAGAATGATTTGAGATAGAGGGTTTGAAAACTGCTTTGAGAAGAGAATTTTAGAATTCAATTCGACAGTGTAAAACCCTGTTTGGGGGTTTTGATCAGGGTTTTATTAAAAAAATGATCGCTGATGTGGCAGCGGTTATTAAGATCTGATGGCTAAAAACTGACCACGTGTCAACCTCTGATGATATGGATGAAGAATGGAAGACAGTTGTTTTGAGAGCCACTGATGTACCAAGCATCAGTAGTTACAACGGTAATAATGTGACAACAGTGGATGATTTTTACTATCAGTAGATAGTATATCAGTGGATAAGACACTGATTTTGAACATCAGTGCTTACCAAGAAACTGAAGGATCAGTGGCTGACTTTCAGCAGTGAACAGTATTTAGGTAACAGATGTTTGAGCAAGAACAGTGGTTAGGGGTAAGATAATGGTAATGATTTGAAGGACAATTATGTCAGCAACTGTTTTGAGAATTTTTCATTCAAGGTTTTGCCACATGTCAATTACACGTTTTGACGCTTATACAAGTTTCTGACAGTGGTTAAGTACCCCAGATGATGTAAACTTTTTACCAAAGCAACTCATACTTGTTATAATATTTGTATTAAAACATAAGTGCCCAAGTATTTTAAAATCTGTTGACAATCAATCTTTTGCATAGTGTAAGAACAACCTTGAGTTTGACATGACCTTGACACATATACCATTTCCTTTTGATCTATTTTGAGGATAATATCACCACCAAAAAATAACGTCATATATCCTCACAGGAGATTGAAATTTTTACTATAAAAAACCAGTAAAAAGTTCAAAATATATCATTCCCAAAAAAAATAAAGAATAATATATCCTGCTTTATTTGAGAAAACCCTTTTAAAAAATTAAAGGATTTTCTGAAAACAGCAACAAAAGGGTCTGGTATTAATTTTCCACTGAAACTCCTAATCATATCAACCCCAAGCTCATGAAAATGGTCAGTGGTTTGACAACAGTGGTATGAAATATTAAATGCATTTTGACCACTGTTTGGTACCATTCTCTTGTTGATTGATTGACAACAGAAATGAGGACATTTGTCTAGTCCTGTTGAAAGTTTATTCTTCTGCGAATACTATTGTTTCTTGAACATTTCCCTGAACCAATGGTTGCACATAGTTACCTAATGACCATTATTACCCCAAACTTTGACTCGTAAGTGTTTTATGTTTATACTCTTTTCTTCTGACTACAAAAGTTTTAAGATAAACACACTTCTGAGCTTTTATGATTATCTTCTTCCCTTTTTACCCTTCCCATTTATAAGTAATGAAATACTTACTGGGAGGTCTTTATTGAAGGAATATTTAATCCAGAATCATTTTGCAGTAATGCTTTATGAGGTTTAGCCATATTTGTACAAATTTTTGACCAATCTCACATTACATATGATACGGACTATCTTGACCCCTGTTTTCTTAATGTATTTCAACAGAGTTGATTTGTTCCTTGTAAGGATCTCAACCTGTTTTCAACACATAAGATATAATGACTAAAGTTTTAATTTCCCTCTTTATATGTTAGCAAAAACTCTAATGTTTTATGAACATAGGCTTTTGTTAATCTGAGGTTCATACTTTAGCATCCAATCATAATGAAAACATCACAAATTTCATACCAACTGTTGAAATCAATTTTGAAAATAAGAAATAATCCCATAGTTTAACAGATATGTTTTCAGATCTAAAAACCATGAGTGTCTTGTGCATGAAATCACTTGTTATGTGAGATTTGTGTGTCATATGACATCTTGGTTGATTTACAGAGTTTTTTGAATAACCACTTTGAACATGGTTTTCTCGGCACTCTGTTTTTCAACTAAATGCACCCAACCTTAGTATCAATGAATTATGAGCCGAACTGTTATGTCAAATTGATTGTTAGATCGAATTTGACTGTCCAAGCTCTGATACCAATTGTTAGGATCGGAGGCTCTCATGATTGTGTTTGTTTGTATGATTTGAACAATGAATGAATATGAAACAATGTAAAGTGCAGCGGAAATGAATAACAAACTTTGTAAACACAATCAAAGGAGAAAATAGTTTGATAAACATTTGCTTTTCATAGAGTCGAAAGATTACAATTCAAAGCAAAAGATTACATAGCAAGCTTACAAACTAAGCTCCCCCTCAGCCTGATACTACAGTGGTTGGTTGCACAAGATGAAAGGATTGAATTGAGGAGAAGAACTCACTCAAAACGATCAAATGTAACAGTACAGAGTACTGTTCCATTTATAGACAATCCAAACCGCTGAGGCATCTCAGCTGACGTCACCATGAAAGCGACGTCTAACAGCCTAACAACCTGTATCTACTGTTCTTATACAAACACTGCTAATCTTAACTACTGACTAACATGAAACAGATGATATACTAAACTACTGCTCTCTCTTTATGTCAGTGCTTTCCTCAAGGTTGATCAGTCCTTGATTGGGCAGTGCTTTGTCATCAGTAGATTGTACCAGCAGTGCTTAGTTCTCAGCAGTCTTCTGGCTTCATCAGTAGTTAGAAGAACAGCAGCAGTTGTATCCGGGCAGTGGATGTAAGACCATCAGATGTTATAATCACTTTCAAGGGAGAAGACTTAGTGTAAACTGCTGCTTATTGTGAATCCACTGTTATGATCCGGTTTTGGCTTTCATTATCTGTTCCTCTGGCAGGGTTCAATCCCAACAAGTTACATAGAAAATATTCGGGTCACATACTAGGTCACATTACAGGTTCATGTTTCAATAAACACCCAACAGTCCATTATTATTCATCATAAAATTATGCGGCCCATTAACATAGTTCATCCCAATGTAGTGTGCGGCCGGGTATCAAGTGTGCGACATGCATTGTTTATATGTACCTCGTGCCTTAAGTGAACATACATAGCTACATTGTGCGAATTAAGAGTGTGCGATATGCTTTAATTGAGTGTACATTACAAGTATAACATGCAGCTCAATGGGGTACGATGTTGTAGTGCGCGATGCATGTGGTCTAACTGGTGTGCGGTTCAAGTATGCGGTTGACAAGTCAACCTTTCCGTTTTCCCTTCCAACAGTTACTCCCCTCCCCATTTACATAATCAAGCAGTTACAACACCCCTAAATCATATGAATTCGGACTACCACTGATCATTACAGCAACATTTATCACAAAATACTCAATCATGCCAATGCACTATCCTTATCAATTCACAACCTCATACTTAACTGTTACATCTAGCATCAAACCCTAATAAATCAGATCATATTTCACACATTCAAATGGTATTATCTAACAATTATAATCGTATATTCTACTCATGGCAATCACCAATATATCATTCATGAATAATCTTATGTCATCGACATTAGGATCCAGTCACAAGGTCAACTTTGTCACCTATTGTTTCATTATTCCAGCCAATTAATTATAACTAGCTGATTAGTTACAACTCCCCACGTAACCTACCATGTTAACCAATTAACAACCTTCCTTCATTCAATCCACATCGACCCATTTATAGACTAAACCCTAAATCATATTATACCAATCATCTAACACCTACCCATGATCGATCACTACAAGTTCAATTTATAACCAGATACTCATCAAGATCTCTACCATCATGCACCCTAAAACCATATTTTACAATAATCCACATAACCACAGAACTTTGCTTTAATCACAGTCAATTCAGTTACTAGCACACTGTTATGATTTAACAAAGAAAGTGAATCATGTTAATAATAAATTGTACCAGTTGGATGAGAGTATGGTGTTGGCGTGAACAAGATAGATGGACTCCATGAAGAGGATGCTTCAAGGTAGTGGTTGCCGTCAAGGTAGTTGAGAGGTAGGGTTAGGGAGTTTTGTGGTTTCGTGCTAGAATGGAGGCTATACACAACATGGGGGTATGTATGAGCTCGACGTAACTAAACCGGACCCCCCCTGGGCTTCGTTTACGGGTTTGGGATGACTTGGGCCGAGGACAGCCCAACAATTCCGAACATAGCGTGCGGTCACATATGCGACTGGGTTATAGTTAACACAAAACATTTAACAACTCATAATATACAAACCATAACCATCATGTACGACCAATTTAACCAATTATAATTCCATACACCAATTAATTATATATCGAACAACAACACAATTATAAGAATTCTGAACTTACTAAATTCCTATTGGACCGTAATGTATTTTAATTAATGGGCCGAGAACTAAAGGTTATTATCACATGCTATCTGATCTAAATTGTATTGGCCCAAGAGACTTTATCAGGTCATGATTCGATCACATGGAATTTGCCAACAATATCAATTCACTTTTGATTTATCATTGGGCTCAAATATACAAGTTACAACACAAATAATTACGAAAACACGATTGTAAACGAGTAACGTGTCGAGGGAAGATCTTGAAAGCTCGGGTTGTCACATCATCCCCAACTTGAAAGAAATTTCGTCTTGAAATTTGATGAGAAATCCCAAAAATCCCAAAACAGCAAGGTGTTAGATCAGGATGACTGTGGATTTTCCCTAGGTGCCACATCATCCCCAACTTGAAAGGGAATTTCGTCTCGAAATTCACCAGTGATATCAGAGGTTGATACAATCGCTAGGACCACTGCAGATTACCAGAGTTTCCTTTGATTATCGCGTTCCCACGTGAACTCTGGTCCACGTCTTGTGTTCCATGTGTTCGATAGACTCCACGACAACTGCAACTTGTCTGGTAAAGGCATCAAAAATGTTTCTTTTCGGGCAAATGCTTCTATAGATTTGAGACGTCGTGATCGTTACCTAACGCGTCCGGTAACTCGAGTTTGTGAGCCATGTCACCGATTCGTTCCAGAAATCCGAATGTCCCAATGCATTGAAAACTAAGTTTGCCACGTTTTCTATAGCGTACCGCACCCTCCTTACTCCAACATTGAGATTGGCATTAACGTCCATGCAATGCTTTAATCAGAGCTGCATGAATACTAGAATAGTAGCTGTTGCAGTAAAGTCAACCATAGGTAGGTGTCCTTTCAAATTTTTACTATGTCATTCACACACATGCTCGCAGCATGTCTTCAGGGGTTCGCTGACTCTAACCGTTCATCCTATGATGCTGAGTAATGCTCATGTCTATATGTGAGCCAAGAGGGTTGTGTAATGCCTGTCACAAATCAGGTATAGATTAAAATCGGAGATAACAGAAGTTGGCACCTCGTGCCTAAAAGTCGCCTCTCTTAGAGGGATATTCATAACTGTGAAGACTCGTCAGTTTCCTTGATTGCAAGAAAGTGTGCTGGTAACGTGAGGCAATCAACGATCGCCCGGGTGATATTGTTTACGCTTCAAGTTGTAAGTAGATTAGCGAAAAAGTCCATGGCAGTCTGTCCTCATCTCCATATGAGTGTTTCTGGTTGCTGGCACAACTAGAGGGTTTTTGATACTCCACCTTGACTTTCCCACAAGTCCAACATCATTCACATACATCGCCAGGTGGGCCTTCATGCCGATCACTAGTACAAGATTTATAGATCCTAATATCTCCTATCGAAACCCAGACGACTAGAATATCGAGGCCGATGTGCTTGCTCAACACAAGTTCCCTAAAGTTTCCGTATAATGAGATCCACACTCGTTCCTTGAGGTAGCGAATATCGTCCGTCCTGCCAAAGGTTGCTTCTCCATGCCCCGCATGGTTCCAACTTGAAAATCTTCTTCCTTCTATTCTCCAGTTTGAACAGAGCGGGTCTGATCAGGTAAGTTAGAGTCGATAGTAAGCTGCATAGCTCGTGCACATTCAAGTTCACAGTCGTAATCATCTAAAAGTTCCATCCAGTGATGCCATTAACTGATTTAGCTCTTTCGAAACCAGGGTACACGGGAGGCCCTTGTGATCGGTCTAGGTAATGCATTTGGTACCGTCCAAGTAATGCCTCCAACTCGAATCCAAAGACCATGGGTTCCACCGTAGGTTGGGTCTCGTGTAACTCTTCTTGTAAATCCACTACTTAAGCCATCACTTTCTCGTGTTGCATCGATGTGTAGCTGGGACTCTGATTCGAACCCTTAAGGTATACCAGTAGATCACTCGCACCCTCGAGCGAAGACGATGCTCAGTGCATTGCAGAGTTGGGATTCGAAAGCTGAAAAGACGTTCTCCTGTTTTGTCTCCCACGAACACAGCACCCTGCTGTGCTTAAGGGAGTTAAGCTGCGCGATCTTTGAAAATCTTGAGATGAATCTACAACAGCATCCACCGAAACCAAGAAATTATTGTACCCCCGAAGGAATCTTTGGTGTCAATCAGTTTCTAACAAAATGGATCCTAGCACGATCCACGCGTATTCCCACTTCGTTGGTTATATGATCAAAATGCATCTCTCGAATCTAGATGTTACATTTAACAAGACTTCACACGTAATGACTCCTCCCTCAGGAGCTCTAAGATAAGATACAGATGTCGTCCATGATGTCCCTTCCTCCAGGGAATGACCCAAAACGTCATGAATAAACACGGTCGATTCTTATGGTCCATAAGCTGCTGGTGTGTTGATTATCTCGATGGTCATGGTGTACAAAGTCGCACTGGCCGCATTGCATTCGATATGCCATTCTAAGAGCATACACCCCCTTGGACTTCCATCTGATGATAGTTCGCTCGATAGTTTACCCTCGAATAGAAGCTTGACTGTAACACCCCGTGTTTTCACGAGTGAAAGTCAAATTCAAGGTCAAAGTCAACGACCAATTTCGCGCGACTTGACTTGTAGAAATATCTTTATTTTGTTTATATTATGTGGAGTAAGTGTTGTTACTTGCAATAATCGAATCGTATTAATCGTATTTCAATCGACCTACGACTGTGAACTATAGGCAGTAACAATGCGATAAAGTTAATCAACTACAAAGTAAGCTATGCTACTCGAATCGACATCAAATCGTAACTCGAACTACGTAATTTTACTTATTGTGTATACGTGTATGTGTGCCTTACGTGTTACCTGTGCATGTCTATTTATGTTATGTTGTGGTAATCAAGCAAACTCAATCGAACTCAAAATCTAACTCGAATGCTATCGAACTCGAACCCAAATCACAATCGAAGTAGTTGAGACTGAAAGTAATTTGACTAGGAAACCCTATCGTATCGAACCGCTCGCAATCGAAACCGAAATATCTGAAATCGTCGCGCGAAACACTCGAAGGGCGCAACCGATCGATCAGGCTTCCCAGCCGATCGAATAGCCAGCCGAACGGACTGCTGTCCGATCGGACAGGCTGTCTGATCGAGCTGCCAGCCGATCGGCGAGCCCTTTCCTCTTTTGTCTTCCTATAAATACCCCTGTCATTATCACCCTTTACCACTTTTGGAAACCTCTGTTCGACCAACACGCTCAACTCACCTTTTCTCAGATTTCTCTCGATTCCGGTAAGTTTTCGTCCTAAATCTTGTACTTTCTTGATCTATGCACACTCCTACACCTTTCTATCTTTCAAATCTAGACTTTTAACCGTGAAATCACCAAGAATCAAGTGTTCTAGGATGATGTCATCATGAGTTCTTGAGGAACTTCATGTTTTGTCCTCAATCCACCAAGAATGACTTGGATCTAGCCGATTTCCACATAAATCAACAAGGATCTTTTATAGATCTGAACATATACTTGAAGAAAAGGATTGATGGATGGATTTCCCCAAACTTTCTTCAACTCTTTTCACTCGAACCAGTGGAAACGGAACCTGAGCCGGTTTACAAAGCACTTCAGTGGTTATACGGCTCAAGATCTGGATTCTATCCACGAGGTTAACCGACTTCGGGTTAAATGTTAAACTTTGTTCCGAACAAACCACCGTCCGGATTTGGGTGATTCCTGTCCGACCCGGGAGACCAAGTAAGAACGAGGCATCTATGGTTTTACCCGCTGTCAAAGTACCTCGATAAAACGACAAACAAACAGAACAATCAAGGTGTTAGACGCAAGGCTGATCAGGTCGGAATGCTGACCGATCGGACTGCTGTCCGAACGGACAGCCAGCCGATCGAATATACCAGCCGATCGACTGGCCAGCCGATCGGCTAGCACATGGTCCCACACAAACGACTTGTTTTGAAGAATGGTATTGAACGAACTGTTGTTCGATCGAACTACTGTCCGATCGGATTACTCTTCGGATCATGAGATACTATGCTTCAACACTTAATCAATTTTCAGCATGTTTAATGCACTAGAAGTGCCACCCGATCGAACAGCCGTCCGATCAGGTGACACCCTACTGTCCGATCGAACGGCAGTTGTGCTATTCGATCGACCAACCATTCGATCCATCTTGCAATTCATTAAAGTCTTTGACTTGTTGACTTGCCAACCGATCGAACACCTGTCCGATCGAACACCTGTCCGATCCAAAGACTTCACCTTGAATTTCTGTTGAAGGCCTAATCGATCGGGCTGCCGGCCGATCGAACAGCCGTCCGATCGACCGACCTGAAAGGCAAAGGTACTTCAATGTTTTCAAAATGCTACAACGAAAACTTCAAAGGTCAAGCCATCATACACAAACACATCCTTCTCAAAGGAAGATACAATCCACTCGTACAGCCATCCGATCGGCCTACCGACCGACCGAACAGCAGGCCGTACGGACTGTAAGCCGAACGGTCAGCCGTCCGATCGAACTGCCGTCCGATCGACCAGTTGTCCGACTCCTCCATACTTGTTTCCTGTTTTACGTTTCACTTACCGACATGCTACCGAATCTATTCAGGCTAACCGTATTCGCTAAGCGCTCCCTTCAATCCATAAATCACTGTGAGTATACTCGATCCCTTTTTGCTTTAAGCACTTTTGGGTGTTACATACGTTACGAATATTCAAACTACAATTATCACACTACTCAAACTATTTGAACGCTAACCGTGAATGCATGTTATACGTGGCTCATGAATGCTTGTTTGTTATGTTTACACATGGAATGCTGTCTACCTGCCTTAGCAACGATAGTACTATAGTTTGGACTCAGCACCCGTTCTCACGGGGGTTGTTAAGGATCTTTTACTTGCATGGATTACGGTGGTAATCATGTATTGCGAACTGCCTCAGGCAGTCAACCCGCAGTCATTGGTATCGATGGGTCTATGTCGATAACTAACGTGCTTCATTTCACTATGTGTACGTGCTGGTTATGCGTAAACGAATTCGAACTCTATATGCTATTATCAAACTTGTATGCTCACCTTTACATTTTATGTATTTACTTTATTTTAACGTATGTGACAGGTGCTTAGGTTGCTTGTATGCTCTCTGTGCTGTGATGAAATCGAAGCTAGGAACAGGAGTCCTAGAAACCAACAAATAAATTAGTTATGTTTAAATCTGAGTTTTCGGAATAGAATATTTGTCTTGATGTTTGTCTGTAATAATTGTTTAACTGTTTGAGATACGGTATGGGACGTATTATTTAAATCGAATGGTAATGATAGTTGTTATGGAAACTTCTGGACAATCTGTTTCGCTCAGTGCCATGCCCCGATGATTTCCGCCATCGGTTGGGGTGTGACAGATTGGTATCAGAGCCATAACTATAGGGAATTAGGCAAGACTCGACCTAGTCCGAGTCGAAGTCTTAGATACCTAGACTATAGTTAAGAACCAGCAGACCGACTTGTGCTTAACCGGTATGGGTTAAGTACGAGCTTACTTCTCGTTATTCTCGCTTACTCTACACTCTCACTGCACTCGAAATTTCTAATTATGAATGGGCAATAAAGTCATGAATAGGTGTGAAAACCGCAAACTCTCGACTAAAGTTGCCCAATCAACTCGCATTTTAAACTACAAACGGGGAGAATTATGCCAAATCAGGAGTGAAATCCATATTTTGATGAATAATCTCCTCAATTTTATCAAAACAAGAACAAAGTTGTTAAGCCAGGGGTGAAACCCTAACCTTGACGACTCGTTCCGCTTCTATACAAAACTCTCACCAAAGTCTCGACGGACTCCAACGACCTGAAGTCACAATATGACCATCGGGATGCGTGCAAAATGCCCAAGAATCGAGGCGAAGGCGTAGTCCTGAAGGTTGAATGTGCACAACGGATCCTTGTGAAATGTCGAACCGCTTTAGCTAGTCGAAGTCCACTAGCCGGGGACGATCTACCTCTCGATTTTAAGCAATTTAAAAGATAGTTGCCAATTTTATGTGTAATTTATGTGCCATTTCCCATTTATGTGCTTATTTTAACTCCCAACGATTGCGAAACGACACGTTCAACGTACGAAAACCGTGAACGTGCGTGACCAAACACACCAGAACGTACAATTTACCGTGATTCTTGTTATGTCCCGGTTTTGACTTCGAAACGATTGCGAACCGAACGTGTGACGTGCGGAATCCGTACACGAACGAGACCAAAACACACGAGACGTAGTATAATCCGTGATTCGATATAGACGTAGAAGGTACAAAGAAACGTGAATCACCTTTCGCCTTTCTCTCTAGTTTCTCTCCCTAGCTTACATCATGCTCTTTTCGGACAATCGCAGACTTGGAATTATAGGTTTCTGTTTTCTGATTGCCTCTATTAGTTAAGATGTGTATGTGCTTCTTTACTTTTGTGCTTACGTGCTTAGGAATTTAAAAGACTACGTGCTTTATGTGCTTATGTGATTTTGTGATTTCGTGATAAGTATTTAAGTAAGTATACGTGTTCCTGAGCTTTAGTAAGAAATAGACGTGTGAGGTGAGATTCGAATGCAATGTGATGAATCCTGTGACGATGTCTGTTGCAGACCATGTCGTCTAGATCCCGTCATGCACTCTCTCGTCAGGAAAAGAGGGACAAACGCCTTGCTTCCATCATCGCGAAAAGTGTAGCAAAGGCCGTGAGTGATGTTTATGAGAATGCCAGCAAATCATCCGAGGAATCGAGCACCGAAGCTCCAAAGACTGCCGCAAGGCCCTTCAGTTTCAAGCAATTCAAGTCGTGTGGGCCAAAAGAATTCACTGGCGAAGGAGGTCCTACTTCACTATTTCACTGGTTTGATTCCATTGAGGTTACTCTGCGACAAAGTGGTTGCCCTGATGACCTTCGAACTCTGAATGCTACCGGCGTTTTCCAGTCCCGTGCTCTAGACTGGTGGACGGCCGAGAGGAACAAGCGAGGGAACGATGCAGCCTACGGACTGTCGTGGGACGAGCTCAAGGAAGTTATGCTAGAGGAATTATGCCCTCCTCACGAGCGTCAAAAGCTGGAAGATGAATTTTGGCACATACAGCAAAAGGATGGTGACAATGCTGGTCTTACTGCTCGTTTCAAACAGCTCAGCATTATCTGTCCCGATCAAGTCAAGACTCCCGACATGACCATCAAGAAGTATATCCGAGCTTTGCCCGACTGCGTTGCTGATTTCGTGCAAGCGGCTAAGACTACAACTGTGACAACTCGTAGTTTAGAACCCGTCATTGTATCTTGATGTAACATGCTGGAACGTTATGTGTTTATATATTAGCCAATGAAAGTTGTGAATTGTCTTAATGTGCTATGTGTTATTAATGTGTACGTATATAGTATAGTTTATACAAGTGTGTAGGTAGTGAACCGGAACCAAAACACAAGGACCCGACTCGAGACCGCTTGGTCTCGAGTGAACAGTGAAATAGTTGGGCCGGTTGGGCCATACACCTCATTTAGTCCACCCGAAAGCCCATTAGGGTGCATCAACTTGGAGCGAGTATATAACATTGGTTGATGGCCAACCTTGCCATTTTTGGGCAACCTACACACACACTCCTACATTCTCTCTCACTAAAACCCTAGATCTTCTCTCCTTTTCTTTCGGATTCAACCGGCGACAACAAGGGCCCTCGGATTGGGAGCTTATTCATCGATTTCTTCATATCTTTGCACCTTGAAAACCTAACCGGTTAGTGATTTATGTTATGTGTTATATCTCGGTTGATGATGATGTGTGATATTTCGGTTGATAATGATGTGTTTCGGTTGATGGTTATGTATGATGAAGTTATTTGATAATGTGCTTACTTGTTAAGTTTATGCATATTGAATATATCTTTCTTAAATATAAGGTACTAGGATTGTCGTTATATGATGATGTAAGGTCGGCTTGGTAGAGATAATACGTGATTGATCATGAATGTTGGTAATCGGCTCTATATGGTTGGATCCGAAAGGTTTGGTCATGTTTAGGTTAAATGAGGAAGTTGTTATTCATAAAAATCGGATTTGCGTTTGTTTAGAGATTTAGGTTGACTTGAATGAACATGCTTATAAATGATGAAATGAATGAATAAGGGTGGATTGTGTTATGAATATTTGATAAACTACTTGAATATATGAAGAACAACATGAACATGATATGAATGTGTCTTGAATATTTGAAAACTAGTTGTTTGATCCATTTTAATTGATTGTTAGACAAGAAAACATGTTTGTATGGATAGTACAAGACGTTGCATGAAATCGGAATCCCATTGGCTAGTACAAATGTTGGCAATCAGCAGGTATGCCAGCCGAGACCTCCGGTTGCGACTCGAGATCACCACATGACAACTCGAGACCGCAGATTGCGACACAGGTTACGAGTCGAGAACTCTCTAGTCTCGACTCGAGACCACACAATGCCAGCACAAGCAGCATAACTCGAGACCACGGTTGCGAGTCCGGTTGCGACTCGAGACCAATACGTGCATTACTCGAGACCTCCACAGTTTGCGACTCGAGAACTCGTAGGTATAACTCGAGACCGCACTGTGACAACTCGAATTTCCGACGTTCTTTATTCGCATTTAATGCACGTTGACTTTGACTATATGGTTGTGTTATGATAAAACCTAATGTGTTTGCATGGTTATGTGTGATTGTATAACTTGTGTACTGCTTGTAAAACTTAAACTGTTAAGAACCCGACGAAACACAAAGGCTGTTTCGCCATAACCTGTTCCGACGAAACAGTCTGTTTCGCCATGAACATTCCGACGAAACAGAAGTCTGTTTCGTCGGCCCAGTAATTCGTGAAACCCAGTTCGGGCCCAACATGTTATTTCGAGTTTAATACGTAAAACAACATCACTTTACACTTTCTATCAACACAACCGAAACCCTAGAGCTCTCTCACTGTGACGGTGAACTAGAACCCACAGGAAACCCTTGTGCGACCAAACCATCATCTCGGTTAGTAAATCCTATGTGTCTTGATTGATCTTTCATCCATGTATGTGTTCCTGTGCCATGTGATTCTGCTACGCTAATGAATAATTGTATCTGATAAATGTTAAATGTTAGGGTTCTTGATATGATGATGATTGGAGTTTGATGTTGTGATATAATCCGCTGTTTAAATTTATAAATGTATATACGAATCCCCTGTGAAACCGAATCAGAATCTGATAAACTATTGAGATCGGGTTTATGCATGATATACGTGGTTGTGATGATATGAGTATTATACACGTAAGTTAGGGTTTCTGCTAGATGTGAAGTCCTGTGATGATTATGCATATTGTGATTGATGAATGCTGTGTTGAATGATTTCTGCATGATTGATAGTATTGATGTCGGCTGTTAGTGATGATTAGGGTTTCTGCATGTATTGTACTGATGTAACTGAACTGTCCGACGAAACCAAACCCTCGGCGAAATAGAATGTGTTTCGCCAAGGGTAGTCGACGAATCAGAAGTTCTGTTTCGCCAAGGGACACCTCGACGAAATAGAATGTGTTTCGTCAACATGTGATTCGTCAATATTGTGATTCGCCGGAAGTATGTTTCGCCATAATCTGTGTTTCGCCAACATGTGTGTTTCGCCGAATAGCTGATCGGTGCAGGAACCCGAGTTAATTCTGTTAAGTGTTAACTGGAATATTTAACTGCTGTTAAGTGTAGCCATCTTGTATATGATTGTGATTACGTGTTACATGTTTATACGTGCACAACTTGAATGCAAACTGATTTCACATACGTGCATATTTTAGGACGTGATTGATTACTTGCGAGCATACACTTAGCATACCGAGCAAACCAAGGTGAGTTCACACTCTTACCAAGGCATGGGATTCCCCAGGTGGGTTGGGAATGGGATTGATTGATTGCTTGTACACATTACTACTAGACTACTTACCACGGTCCTCGGATTGGGAAGGATGCCTGTGCCGAAATTTACGTACTATCCTCGGTTGGGCAGGATACCTATTACTATCCTCGGATGGGAAGGATACTAGTGTTAACACATACAAAAATCCTAGGTACCAAATGTTCTCGGATGGGAAGAACACCAGCGCTAAACCTACGTACTTGATACGTACTATCCTCGGTTGGGCAGGATACTTATTACTATCCTCGGATTGGGAAGGATACTTATGAATACAACCAGTCTAGTAAATTATACATTATGGGAAGCCCCCTCCATTAGAACGTACTAACGGCCCAGTAGAGCCACATGTTACATATGAACTTACTATTACGCACTTACTCTCTGTGAACTCGCTCAACTAGTTGTTGATCCTCTGTTACATGCCTTGCAGGACCTTAGGTACTTATGGAGCTTGCACGGGAGGCGTAGTCGTTGTGGGCATGGATTTTGGATATTTGTTTAGACTTTATGACATTTCATACTTTATTGCGATGGGTTTAATCATACGCTTCCGCTATACTGTGATAACATACTTATGTTTTGGAACACCTTTCATATGGATTGTTGGAATTAAATTGCAATTACTTTTACTTTATATATTGTTCTATATGATTGGTGGCTTGATCCTGGTCAGTCACGCCTCCAAGCGGTGAGATTCCGCGCGTGGATTTTGGGGGTGTGACAGATTGGTATCAGAGCCATTGGTTATAGAGAACTCGGTTTTAATATGGGGAAAACGATTTTATTAAAACCAGACTATAACCAGAACAGTGCTCTCAACGATCCACAACGACGCTTCGCTCCACGTGCAAGACTCGACATTCTAGGTAATAAGGTTTATGTTTATTGCCTACACATTAGAATTACATAGAACTTTGCTCGTGGTATGCTTAGATTACATTGCTCCCTATTTGTTATTGCATGAGAACACTTGTGTGCTTACACTCTTCTGTCATCGCACTATTCGCGAACCTATCTCACATACGTTATCTTTCCTATGAAGATCATGTCTGGACGTATCAACATGACCCAGGACCAGTTGACGGCCCTCATTAACGAACGAGTTACCGCGGCGGTTGCAGCTGCACAAGCAGGAGGTATACCCTGCAGTTACAACTCACACTAGGATCCTTAGATCCTACAATTCCTAAATCAACTCTCGTGTTAAAACTTGTCCTAATCCTTTTACACAACAGGTCAAGCACCTGTTTGCACTTTCAAGACTTTCATGGACTGTCGTCCATCCACTTTCAGCGGCACTGAAGGAGCCGTAGGTCTCCTGCACTGGTTTGAAAAGATGGAGTCTGTGTTTGAGATATGTGAATGCCCTGAGGCACGCAGGGTGAAATATGCTACCGGTACCCTCGAGGGTTTAGCCCTCACATGGTGGAAAGCACAGGTCCAAATACTGGGGTTGGTTGCTGCTAACGCCACCCCATGGAACAATTTCAAAGAAATGATCAAAGAGGAGTACTGCAGTCGAGATGAGATTCATAAGCTGGAGGTCGAGTTTTTCAATCTCAAGATGACAGGGTCGGAGATTGAGGCGTATACAAAGAGATCGAATGAACTTGCATTACTGTGTCCTACTCTGGTGGACAAGCGTATTGAACTTTATCTTAAGGGTCTGGTGCCAGAGATCCAGAGTCATGTGACTTCAGCGAATCATGCCACTTACCAGCAGGTTGTTCAGCTGGCTCACCGTCTCACTGATCAAGCGGTGGAGCAAAACAGGTTGCCTAAACGCATCAACGCTACCCCTACAGCTACTACTTCGGTTACTCCTACTACTCCCAGTGACAGCAAGCGAAAATGGGAGGGGGATTTCAGCAAGGGGTCGGCTTCAGTTCAGCCCCAAGTTCAGCAACGAAAGACTGACACCTACCAGAGCCCTAGTCAGCACTCTTCGGGCAGTCACAAGCAGGGTGGTTATCGAGGGAACCTCCCAAAGTGCAACATCTGCAACAAGCACCACAATGGCCAGTGTAACAGGGGTCGTTGTCAAAGGTGTTTCAGGACGGGCCATGAGGCCAAGGATTGTAGGAGCCCACAGCCTGTGAACCAGAATCAGCCGCAGCAGCAAGCACGACAAAATCAGCAACAGGGTAATAAAGGATGTTTTCAGTGTGGCGCCGAAGGTCACTTCAAAAGACACTGCCCTCAGCTAAACCGAAACCAGAACAACAACAACCAGGGCCATGGGAACAACAACAACGGGGGTAACAACAATGATGGGAACAATGGTGCTAGGGGCCGTATGTTTGTGATCGGTCAGGGTGATGCCAGGAATGATCCCAACGTGGTTATGGGTAAGTTTCTTCTTGACGACTTTTATGTTACAGTACTATTTGATTCTGGTGCGGATACAAGTTACATGTCTCTAAAAGCTAGTGAAATGTTAAAACGTGCACCAACTCTCTTAAACATCAAACATGTTGTAGAATTAGCTAACGGTAAAAGTCTAGAGGCCACACACATAGTTAAAGGGTGTAATCTTATCCTCGCTAGTCAGACTTTCTCCATTGATCTCATTCCTAACCCTGAGTAGCTTTGACGTCGTCATTGGTATGGATTGGTTATCCCAACAACAAGCGGAGATTTTATGCAAAGAAAAAGTTATTCGTATTCCCCGGTCGGGCAAGGAACCTCTCGAAGTTCAAGGCGACAAGAGTGGTGTCGTGAGTGGCATCATTTCCTTCTTGAAGGCTCAGAAGTGTCTGCGCAAGGGTCACACAGCTGTTCTGGCTCTCGTCACTGATACGTCGAAGAAAGAGAAGAAGATTGAGGATATTCCTGTAGTACGCGATTTTCCTCAAGTGTTTCCTGAGGAATTACCTGGGTTACCGCCTCATCGTCAAGTCGAATTTCAGATCGAGCTCGCTCCAGGAGCAGCACCAATAGCTCGAGCACCTTATCGCCTAGCTCCAACTGAATTAGAAGAACTGTCTAAGCAGCTACAAGAACTCTTGGAAAAGGGTTTTATACGTCCTAGCTCTTCGCCTTGGGGAGCCCCAGTGTTATTCGTAAAGAAGAAAGACGGTACGTTCAGGATGTGTATAGACTACCGCGAACTCAACAAGGTGACGATCAAGAATCGTTATCCTCTTCCGCGTATAGATGATTTATTCGACCAGCTGCAAGGGTCGAGCTACTACTCCAAGATAGACTTAAGGTCAGGATACCACCAGCTGAGAGTCCGGGATGAGGACGTCTCCAAAACAGCGTTCAGAACACGCTACGGCCACTACGAGTTTATGGTCATGCCATTCGGGTTAACGAACGCGCCTGCCGTATTTATGGATCTTATGAACAGGGTGTGTAAACCCTATCTCGACAAGTTCGTCATTGTTTTCATCGACGACATCCTGATTTATTCGAAGAGTCAGGAGGAACACGAGCAGCACTTACGGCTTATACTGGAACTTCTACGAACGGAACAGCTATACGCTAAGTTTTCTAAATGTGACTTCTGGCTTCGTGAAGTCCACTTTTTAGGCCACGTGGTGAACAAGGATGGGATTCATGTCGATCCATCCAAGGTAGCTTCGATCAAGAATTGGCCTGCACCTCGCACACCAACAGAAATACGCCAATTCTTGGGTTTGGCGGGTTACTACAGAAGGTTCATCAAAGACTTCTCAAAGATTGCTCAGCCGCTTACACTACTGACACAGAAAGGTGTTGTTTATCGTTGGGGTAACGCACAGGAAACAGCATTCCAACACTTAAAGGATAGACTCTGTAGCGCACCTATCCTTTCACTGCCTGAAGGCACGGACGATTTCGTAGTCTACTGCGACGCATCTATCCAAGGTCTTGGATGTGTATTGATGCAGAGGGATAAAGTTATTGCTTATGCTTCGCGCCAACTTAAGATTCACGAACGGAATTACACGACACACGATCTAGAGCTGGGAGCGGTTGTTTTTGCACTTAAGATATGGTGACACTACTTGTACGGCACCAAATGTGCTATCTACACTGACCACAGAAGCCTCGAACATATATTCAAACAGAAGGAACTGAATATGCGACAGCGACGATGGGTCGAACTGCTAAACGACTACGAATGCTCAATCAGGTACCATCCAGGCAAAGCCAATGTTGTGGCTGACGCCCTCAGTCGAAAAGACACTGCGCCTAAGCGCGTACGAGCTTTACAACTCACCATACAGTCTAACCTTCCTTCCCAGATACGAGATGCTCAGATAGAAGCATTGAAACCAGACAACGTCAGGGCTGAAGCCCTACGCGGCTCAAGGCAACGGTTAGAACAAAGGGCAGATGGCGCTTATTACGTAACAGGACGCATTTGGGTCCCACTGTACGGCAACTTACGCGAGCTAGTAATGGATGAAGCTCACAAGTCTCGCTACTCGGTACATCCTGGTTCGGATAAAATGTACCACGATATCAGAACTACATACTGGTGGCCTAGCATGAAGGCCCACATAGCCACATACGTTAGCAAATGCTTGACTTGTGCGAGAGTCAAGGCAGAATATCAGAAACCGTCAGGTCCACTCCAACAACCAGAGATACCACAATGGAAATGGGAGCAAATTTCCATGGATTTTGTTACCGGTTTACCTAAATCCCAGCGCGGAAATGACACTATTTGGGTGATCGTGGATCGACTCACTAAGTCTGCTCACTTCCTGGCAATCAAAGAAACGGATAAGTTCTCCACACTAGCAGACGTATATCTAAAGGAAGTTGTTTCGAGGCACGGAGTGCCAACCTCTATCATCTCTGATCGTGACGCACGTTTTACTTCAGAACTGTGGCAAGCAATGCATAAATCGTTTGGCTCTCGTTTAGACATGAGCACGGCGTATCATCCTCAGACCGATGGGCAGTCTGAGCGCACTATTCAAACTCTAGAAGACATGCTTCGGGCGTGCGTCATAGACTTTGGCAATGGTTGGGAAAAACATCTGCCACTTGTGGAATTTTCATACAATAACAGCTACCACACGAGCATTAAAGCTGCACCATTTGAGGCATTGTACGGGCGTAAATGCCGATCACCTCTCTGTTGGGCAGAGGTGGGGGAAAGTCAAATCACTGGCCCAGAAATGGTAGTCGATACTACAGAAAAGATTGCACAAATACGACAACGCATGGCGGCAGCTCGGGACCGTCAGAAAGCATACGCTGATTTAGACAGGAAACTACTCGAATTCCAAGTTGGGGATCGAGCGCTACTTAAAGTTTCACCCTGGAAGGGTGTGGTTCGTTTTGGCAAGCGCGGCAAACTAAATCCACGATATGTTGGACCTTTCGAAGTTATTGAGAAAATAGGCAAAGTGGCCTACAGATTGAACTTACCACCTGAACTCAGTGCAGTTCACAATGTCTTTCACGTGTCGAATCTGAAGAAATGTACGTCAGATGAGACCCACGTGGTTCCCTTGAAGGAACTCACTATCGACGAACGGTTGAACTTCGTCGAGGAACCTGTTGAAATCACGGACCGGGATGTTAAGGTCCTCAAGAACACGAGAATCCCTCTTGTACGAGTTCGTTGGAACTCCCGTCGTGGCCCAGAGTATACCTGGGAACGAGAAGATCAAATGGAACTCAAATATCCCCAGTTATTCGGAAATCAAGCAACTACCACTGAGGCTGAAGCTACCAATGCAGAATTTCGGGACGAAATTCCAAATCAACGGGGGGATAATGTGACACCCCAAGAAAACCAGTAATCTTCGCAAACCTGCTCGAGGAACCGCGATACGACACAGGTAAACAACGTCACACTACTAGCTTCCTCAGTAACTGCATGCTAAATTTCGGGACGAAATTTCTTTCAAGTTGGGGATAATGTGACAACTCGAATTTCCGACGTTCTTTATTCGCATTTAATGCACGTTGACTTTGACTATATGGTTGTGTTATGATAAAACCTAATGTGTTTGCATGGTTATGTGTGATTGTATAACTTGTGTACTGCTTGTAAAACTTAAACTGTTAAGAACCCGACGAAACACAAAGGCTGTTTCGCCATAACCTGTTCCGACGAAACAGTCTGTTTCGCCATGAACATTCCGACGAAACAGAAGTCTGTTTCGTCGGCCCAGTAATTCGTGAAACCCAGTTCGGGCCCAACATGTTATTTCGAGTTTAATACGTAAAACAACATCACTTTACACTTTCTATCAACACAACCGAAACCCTAGAGCTCTCTCACTGTGACGGTGAACTAGAACCCACAGGAAACCCTTGTGCGACCAAACCATCATCTCGGTTAGTAAATCCTATGTGTCTTGATTGATCTTTCATCCATGTATGTGTTCCTGTGCCATGTGATTCTGCTACGCTAATGAATAATTGTATCTGATAAATGTTAAATGTTAGGGTTCTTGATATGATGATGATTGGAGTTTGATGTTGTGATATAATCCGCTGTTTAAATTTATAAATGTATATACGAATCCCCTGTGAAACCGAATCAGAATCTGATAAACTATTGAGATCGGGTTTATGCATGATATACGTGGTTGTGATGATATGAGTATTATACACGTAAGTTAGGGTTTCTGCTAGATGTGAAGTCCTGTGATGATTATGCATATTGTGATTGATGAATGCTGTGTTGAATGATTTCTGCATGATTGATAGTATTGATGTCGGCTGTTAGTGATGATTAGGGTTTCTGCATGTATTGTACTGATGTAACTGAACTGTCCGACGAAACCAAACCCTCGGCGAAATAGAATGTGTTTCGCCAAGGGTAGTCGACGAATCAGAAGTTCTGTTTCGCCAAGGGACACCTCGACGAAATAGAATGTGTTTCGTCAACATGTGATTCGTCAATATTGTGATTCGCCGGAAGTATGTTTCGCCATAATCTGTGTTTCGCCAACATGTGTGTTTCGCCGAATAGCTGATCGGTGCAGGAACCCGAGTTAATTCTGTTAAGTGTTAACTGGAATATTTAACTGCTGTTAAGTGTAGCCATCTTGTATATGATTGTGATTACGTGTTACATGTTTATACGTGCACAACTTGAATGCAAACTGATTTCACATACGTGCATATTTTAGGACGTGATTGATTACTTGCGAGCATACACTTAGCATACCGAGCAAACCAAGGTGAGTTCACACTCTTACCAAGGCATGGGATTCCCCAGGTGGGTTGGGAATGGGATTGATTGATTGCTTGTACACATTACTACTAGACTACTTACCACGGTCCTCGGATTGGGAAGGATGCCTGTGCCGAAATTTACGTACTATCCTCGGTTGGGCAGGATACCTATTACTATCCTCGGATGGGAAGGATACTAGTGTTAACACATACAAAAATCCTAGGTACCAAATGTTCTCGGATGGGAAGAACACCAGCGCTAAACCTACGTACTTGATACGTACTATCCTCGGTTGGGCAGGATACTTATTACTATCCTCGGATTGGGAAGGATACTTATGAATACAACCAGTCTAGTAAATTATACATTATGGGAAGCCCCCTCCATTAGAACGTACTAACGGCCCAGTAGAGCCACATGTTACATATGAACTTACTATTACGCACTTACTCTCTGTGAACTCGCTCAACTAGTTGTTGATCCTCTGTTACATGCCTTGCAGGACCTTAGGTACTTATGGAGCTTGCACGGGAGGCGTAGTCGTTGTGGGCATGGATTTTGGATATTTGTTTAGACTTTATGACATTTCATACTTTATTGCGATGGGTTTAATCATACGCTTCCGCTATACTGTGATAACATACTTATGTTTTGGAACACCTTTCATATGGATTGTTGGAATTAAATTGCAATTACTTTTACTTTATATATTGTTCTATATGATTGGTGGCTTGATCCTGGTCAGTCACGCCTCCAAGCGGTGAGATTCCGCGCGTGGATTTTGGGGGTGTGGTCTCTACTCGAGATCTATAGTCTCGACTCGAGACCACTTGATTATGTATGTTCTGTTGGACCTGCATGGTTACGGGCCTAAGTAAGTGGGCCGAATATATGGACTTTCTGTGTATTGTTAATTGTGTATGTTGTGCACTGATTTGGACTGCCATGAGAAACACTTGCTTGCAACGTGCTAGTATACATGTAGAAATGTATGTGCGTTACTTGGTTTGTACCTGACTTGTGTGATAACCATACTAGGACGTGGTTGACCATAATTAGCTTGATTTGACCCTTCGTTTATCTGCCGAGCAAACCAAGGTGAGTTCACACCCTCTACAAAGCATGGGATTCCCAGGGGTTGGGAATGGGGTTAAGGAACATGGATTCCTCGTCCTTTCTTGGGTAGGACAGCAACGGTTCAGGAATGTAATTCCTCGTCCTCATGGACAGATAACTCGTACTAGACCAAAACTCTATCACGAAGTCCCTCCTTTTTATATCGACTTAATCGTCGGGCCAATGGCGAGCGGGTCATTAGTTAGATAGCGCTATTTAGGTCTGACAATCCTCACACCGTGCCGCAGAGGACGGGCGTGAACTAATGGATCTGGGGCACGTCAATGCTGATAGACATTGACAGTTTCAGGGCACATAAACATGACTACAGTCAGCAGTCGATATGGTAACGAGTCTAGTAGTATACATGGGGTAGCCCCCACGGCCGAAATGCCAGATAACTAAACACGGGGAAGCCCCCATGGCTGGATTGCCAGAGTAATTGGGTTAAACAGGTCACGTTTTCAACTATGGGGTAACCCCCACGGCAGGATGCCAGATAAAGGAAACTGTTTTCGAAACAACTTAAAACGAACACCCAACTGTGAACTCACTCAACTTGTTGTTGACTCGTTACTACATGCTTTGCAGGTCAATAGGTACTTAGCTGGAGCTTGCATGGAGGAGGGTCGTTGTGGGACATGGACAGACGTGTGCCATGTTAAACTTTGAAACAATTAAACTTATGTTATGGTTTTAAACATTATGCTTCCGCTTGCAACTTAACTATGTTTTGTTTGGACACCAATTGTATTGGTTGGACTTTTATAATCACTTACATGCTTGTTCAATATTATTAGTGGCTGGATCCTGGTCAGTCACGCCTCCAAGCGGTGGTATTCCGCAGGTGGATTTTGGGGGTGTGACAGATTGGTATCAGAGCCATTGGTTATAGTGAACTTGGTTTTAATAAAGGAAAAACGTTTTTTATTAAAACCAGACTATAACCTGTACAGTGCTCTACGGTCCACAACGACGCTTCACTCCACATGCAAGGCTCAACATTCTAGGTGATATGATCTGTGTATATATTGCCTACTTGTTAGTTACGTAGTACATTGCTCATGGTATGCTTGGTTAGTATAACTACTGTTGCTTGAACACGTGTGTGCTTACTCCCTTCTGCCATCGCACTTTCGCGAACCTCTCTCACTCATGTTTCCCTTGATATGAAGATCATGTCTGGACGCGTTAAAATGACTCAAGCCCAGTTGACGGCTCTGATTAACGAACGAGTTGCTGCGGCACTTGCAGCTGCACACGCAGGAGGTATATCCTGCAGTCCAAACTCATTCTAGGATCTTTAGATCCTACTCTCGTGAACCAACCTTTGTGTTAAACTCTGTCTTTCTTTCACCCACAATAGGTCAACATGCTCAGCCACCTGTGTGCACTTTTAAAACTTTCATGGACTGCCGACCCACTACTTTTAGCGGCACTGAAGGAGCCGTAGGTCTCCTCCATTGGTTTGAGAAGCTCGAGTCAGTTTTCGAAATGTGTGAATGCCCTGAGGCGCGCAGGGTGAAGTATGCTACCGGTACTCTAGAGGGATTGGCGCTCACGTGGTGGAACGCTCAGGTTCAAATGCTGGGGTTGGTTGCTGCCAACGCCACCCCATGGGAAAATTTTAAAGAGATGATCAAGGAGGAATACTGCAGTCGGGATGACATTCATAAGCTGGAAGTCGAGTTCTTCAACCTCAAGATGACGGGGTCAGAAATTGAGGCGTATACCAAGAGATCAAATGAGCTTGCACTATTGTGTCCTACTATGGTGGACCCTCCAATTAAGCGAATTGAACTCTTTCTCAAGGGCTTAGTGCCAGAAATCCAAAGTCATGTGACTTCAGCAAACCTCGCCACTATCCAGCAGGTTGTTCAGTTGGCTCACCGTCTTACTGATCAGGCGGTGGAGCAGAACAGGTTACCCAAGCGCATAAGTGCTACAGATACTTCAGGTGCTCTTAATGACAACAAACGGAAATGGGATGGAGCTTCAAGTAAGGGGTCGACTTCTGTTCAGTCCCAGTCTCAGCAGAGAAAAACTGAAGACTACAAGAGCCCTAGTCAGCAAACATCTGGTGGTCAAAGTCATGGCAGGTACAAAGGGAATCACCCCAAATGCAATCGCTGCAGCCTACACCACAGCGGGCCATGCACCAGGGGTAACTGTCATCGGTGCAACAAGCCAGGTCATGCTGTAAAGGATTGCAGGAGCTTATATCCCGCCAATCAGAATCGTCAGCAAGCTCAACAGAATCAACGCCAGCAGCAGCAGCAAGGTGATAACAAAGGGTGCTTTCAGTGTGGAGCTGAAGGCCATTTCAAGAGGGATTGCCCCCAACTGAACAGGAACCAGAACAACAACAACAACAACAATAACAACAATCAGGGGAATGGTAACAATGGGAACAACAACAACAATGGTGCCAGGGGGCGGGCGTTCGTGATTGGTCAAGGTGAAGCAAGGAATGACCCCAATGTTGTGGTGGGTAAGTTCCTTCTCGATGACTTTTATGTTACAGTTTTATTTGATTCGGGTGCCGATACTAGCTACATGTCACTAGAAGTTAGTCAAATGCTTAAGCGTATTCCAACACCTTTGAACAACAAGCACACTGTAGAGCTAGCAAATGGTAAGAGTTTAGAGGCCACACACGTAGTCAAGGGTTGTAGACTTGTTCTTGTTAACCAGACCTTCTCTATCGACCTTATTCCTATCGTCTTGGGTAGTTTCGACGTTGTCATTGGGATGGATTGGTTATCCCACCACCGAGCAGAGATCCTTTGCAACGAGAAGATTGTTCGTATTCCTAGTTCCGGTAATGAACCTCTCATGATTCGTGACGACAAGAGGAGTGCTGTTGAGAACATCATCTCTCTCCTTAAGGCCCAGAAGTGCTTGCGAAAGGGCCACACTGCCATTTTGGCGCTCGTTACTGACACCTCGGAGAAAGAGAAGAAGATAGAAGATTTTCCAATTGTACGCGACTATCCTGAGGTATTTCCTGAGGAATTACCCGGCCTTCAGCCTCATCGCCAGGTCGAGTTTCAGATTGAACTAGCTCCTGGAGCTGCGCCTATAGCTCGTGCACCTTATCGTTTAGCTCCATCAGAGTTGGAAGAACTCTCTACGCAACTACAAGAACTCTTAGATAAGGGTTTTATTCGTCCTAGCTCATCGCCCTGGGGAGCTCCAGTTCTGTTTGTGAAGAAGAAAGACGGTACCTTCAGAATGTGCATCGACTACCGAGAACTCAACAAGGTGACGGTGAAGAATCGTTATCCTCTTCCACGTATTGATGACTTGTTCGACCAGCTGCAAGGGTCGAGCTACTACTCCAAGATTGATCTGAGATCGGGATATCACCAGCTGAGAGTCCGAGAGGAAGACGTCTCCAAAACGGCTTTTAGAACCCGTTATGGACACTATGAGTTTTTGGTCATGCCTTTTGGGCTGACAAACGCACCTGCGATTTTCATGGACTTGATGAATCGAGTGTGCAAGCCTTATCTGGACAAGTTCGTTATAGTCTTCATCGACGACATCCTGATCTATTCCAAGAGTCAGGAGGAACACGAGCAACATCTACGACTTATTTTGGAACTCCTTCGAACGGAACAACTCTACGCAAAATTCTCGAAATGCGACTTCTGGCTCCGTGAAGTCCATTTCCTAGGCCACGTGGTAAACAAGGATGGGATTCACGTTGATCCATCCAAGGTAGACTCGATTAAGAACTGGCCTGCACCTCGTACACCAACGAAAATTCGCCAATTCTTGGGTTTGGCAGGTTACTACAGGAGGTTCATTAAGGATTTTTCCAAGATTGCACAGCCTCTCACCTCACTAACGCAGAAAGGCGTTGTTTATCGATGGGGAAACGCACAGGATTTAGCATTTCAGCATTTAAAGGATAGACTTTGCAGCGCACCTATCCTTTCCTTGCCAGAGGGCACAGACGGCTTCGTGGTCTACTGCGACGCATCAATTCAGGGTCTTGGTTGTGTACTGATGCAACGGGAAAAGGTTATAGCCTACGCCTCACGCCAACTTAAGGTTCATGAGAAGAACTACACTACACACGATTTAGAGCTGGGAGCTGTTGTTTTTGCGCTTAAGATATGCAGACACTACCTATACGGTACCAAGTGCACCATTTACACCGATCACAGGAGTCTTGAGCACATCTTCAAACAGAAAGAGCTAAACATGCGTCAACGACGATGGGTCGAGTTATTAAACGATTACGAATGTGCAATCAAGTACCATCCTGGCAAAGCCAATGTTGTGGCTGATGCCCTTAGTCGAAAGGACACCGCGCCTAAGCGCGTGCGAGCGTTACAGCTCACTATACATTCTAGTCTTCCTTCTCAAATACGAGACGCTCAGTTAGAGGCATTGAAACCAGAAAACGTCAGGGCTGAAGCCCTACGCGGCTCAAGGCAACGCTTAGAATAGAAGGAAGACGGTGCTTACTACGTAACGGGACGCATTTGGGTTCCACTCTACGGCAACTTACGAGAGCTTGTGATGGATGAAGCACACAAGTCTCGCTACTCGGTACATCCTGGCTCGGATAAGATGTACCACGATATCAAAACTACGTATTGGTGGCCCGACATGAAGGCCCACATAGCAACTTACGTCAGTAAGTGTTTGACTTGTGCGAGAGTCAAGACGGAATACCAGAAACCCTCAGGCCTACTCCAACAACCAGAGATACCACAATGGAAATGGGAGCAAATTTCCATGGATTTCGTTACCGGCCTGCCTAGATCTCAGCGCGGAAATGATACTATTTGGGTGATCATGGATCGACTCACAAAGTCTGCTCACTTCCTGGCTATCAAGGAAACAGATAAGTTTTCCACTCTAGCAGACGTATACCTTAAGGAAGTTGTCTCGAGGCACGGGGTGCCCACCTCTATTATCTCGGATCGAGATGCACGATTTACTTCAGAGCTGTGGCAAGCAATGCACAAATCCTTTGGCTCACGACTAGACATGAGCACAGCATATCACCCTCAGACAGACGGGCAGTCTGAGCGCACTATTCAAACCTTAGAAGACATGCTTCGTGCATGTGTAATCGACTTTGGCAACAGCTGGGAAAAGCATCTGCCACTTGTGGAATTCTCGTACAATAACAGCTACCACACCAGCATTAAAGCTGCTCCGTTTGAGGCATTGTACGGGCGTAAATGCCGGTCACCTCTTTGTTGGGCAGAGGGGGGGATAGTCAGATTACTGGTCCAGAACTTGTGGTAGACACAACAGAACGAATTGCTCAAATACGACAACGCATGGCGGCAGCTCGTGACCGTCAGAAAGTCTACGCCGATAAGGGCAGGAAACCACTAGAGCTCCAGGTTGGGGAGCGGGTACTACTCAAAGTTTCACCCTGGAAGGGTGTGGTTCGTTTTGGTAAACGAGGCAAACTTAACCCACGATACGTCGGACCTTTTGAAATCATCGAGAAAATAGGCAAGGTGGCCTACAGACTGAACTTACCAGCATAACTCAGTGCAGTTCACAACGTTTTCCACGTGTCGAATCTGAAGAAGTGTCTGTCAGATGAGACCCACATAGTTCCTTTGAAGGAACTCACCATCGACGAGCAGTTACGATTCGTCGAGGAACCAGTTGAAATCACGGACCGGGATGTTAAGGTCCTCAAGAACACTAGAATACCTCTCGTTCGAGTTCGTTGGAACTCACGTCGCGACCCAGAGTTCACCTGGGAACGCGAAGATCAGATGAAACAAAACTATCCCCAACCGTTCGCAAACAGTACAACCACTACTGAGGCTGAAGCTACGGAATTTCGGGACGAAATTCCAGATCAACGGGGGGAGGATGTGACACCCCAGGAAAACCAGTGAAAACCATACAACTTAACTAGCTTCCTCAGTGAGTGCTTACCAAATTTCGAGACGAAATTTCTTTCAACTTGGGGATAATGTGACAACTCGTAGTTTAGAACCGTCATTGTATCTTGATGTAACATGCTGGAACGTTATGTGTTTATATATTAGCCAATGAAAGTTGTGAATTGTCTTAATGTGCTATGTGTTATTAATGTGTACGTATATAGTATAGTTTATACAAGTGTGTAGGTAGTGAACCGGAACCAAAACACAAGGACCCGACTCGAGACCGCTTGGTCTCGAGTGAACAGTGAAATAGTTGGGCCGGTTGGGCCATACACCTCATTTAGTCCACCCGAAAGCCCATTAGGGTGCATCAACTTGGAGCGAGTATATAACATTGGTTGATGGCCAACCTTGCCATTTTTGGGCAACCTACACACACACTCCTACACACACACTCCTACATTCTCTCTCACTAAAACCCTAGATCTTCTCTCCTTTTCTTTCGGATTCAACCGGCGACAACAAGGGCCCTCGGATTGGGAGCTTATTCATCGATTTCTTCATATCTTTGCACCTTGAAAACCTAACCGGTTAGTGATTTATGTTATGTGTTATATCTCGGTTGATGATGATGTGTGATATTTCGGTTGATAATGATGTGTTTCGGTTGATGGTTATGTATGATGAAGTTATTTGATAATGTGCTTACTTGTTAAGTTTATGCATATTGAATATATCTTTCTTAAATATAAGGTACTAGGATTGTCGTTATATGATGATGTAAGGTCGGCTTGGTAGAGATAATACGTGATTGATCATGAATGTTGGTAATCGGCTCTATATGGTTGGATCCGAAAGGTTTGGTCATGTTTAGGTTAAATGAGGAAGTTGTTATTCATAAAAATCGGATTTGCGTTTGTTTAGAGATTTAGGTTGACTTGAATGAACATGCTTATAAATGATGAAATGAATGAATAAGGGTGGATTGTGTTATGAATATTTGATGAACTACTTGAATATATGAAGAACAACATGAACATGATATGAATGTGTCTTGAATATTTGAAAACTAGTTGTTTGATCCATTTTAATTGATTGTTAGACAAGAAAACATGTTTGTATGGATAGTACAAGACGTTGCATGAAATCGGAATCCCATTGGCTAGTACAAATGCTGGCAATCAGCAGGTATGCCAGCCGAGACCTCCGGTTGCGACTCGAGATCACCACATGACAACTCGAGACCGCAGATTGCGACACAGGTTACGAGTCGAGAACTCTCTAGTCTCGACTCGAGACCACACAATGCCAGCACAAGCAGCATAACTCGAGACCACGGTTGCGAGTCCGGTTGCGACTCGAGACCAATACGTGCATGACTCGAGACCTCCACAGTTTGCGACTCAAGAACTCGTAGGTATAACTCGAGACCGCACAGTCTCGACTCGAGATCTATAGTCTTGACTCGAGACCACTTGATTATGTATGTTCTGTTGGACCTGCATGGTTACGGGCCTAAGTAAGTGGGCCGAATATATGGACTTTCTGTGTATTGTTAATTGTGTATGTTGTGCACTGATTTGGACTGCCATGAGAAACACTTGCTTGCAACGTGCTAGTATACATGTAGAAATGTATGTGCGTTACTTGGTTTGTACCTGACTTGTGTGATAACCATACTAGGACGTGGTTGACCATAATTAGCTTGATTTGACCCTTCGTTTATCTGCCGAGCAAACCAAGGTGAGTTCACACCCTCTACAAAGCATGGGATTCCCAGGGGTTGGGAATGGGGTTAAGGAACATGGATTCCTCGTCCTTTCTTGGGTAGGACAGCAACGGTTCAGGAATGTAATTCCTCGTCCTCATGGACAGATAACTCATACTAGACCAAAACTCTATCACGAAGTCCCTCCTTTTTATATCGACTTAATCGCCGGGCCAATGGCGAGCGGGTCATTAGTTAGATAGCGCTATTTAGGTCTGACAAACCTCACACCATGCCGCAGAGGACGGGCGTGAACTAATGGATCTGGGGCACGTCAATGCTGATAGACATTGACAGTTTCAGGGCACATAAACATGACTACAGTCAGCAGTCGATATGGTAACGAGTCTAGTAGTATACATGGGGTAGCCCCCACGGCCGAAATGCCAGATAACTAAACACGGGGAAGCCCCCATGGCTGGATTGCCAGAGTAATTGGGTTAAACAGGTCACGTTTTCAACTATGGGGTAACCCCCACGGCAGGATGCCAGATAAAGGAAACTGTTTTCGAAACAACTTAAAACGAACACCCAACTGTGAACTCACTCAACTTGTTGTTGACTCGTTACTACATGCTTTGCAGGTCAATAGGTACTTAGCTGGAGCTTGCATGGAGGAGGGTCGTTGTGGGACATGGACAGACGTGTGCCATGTTAAACTTTGAAACAATTAAACTTATGTTATGGTTTTAAACATTATGCTTCCGCTTGCAACTTAACTATGTTTTGTTTGGACACCAATTGTATTGGTTGGACTTTTATAATCACTTACATGCTTGTTCAATATGATTAGTGGCTGGATCCTGGTCAGTCACGCCTCCAAGCGGTGGTATTCCGCAGGTGGATTTTGGGGGTGTGACAGATTGGTATCAGAGCCATTGGTTATAGTGAACTTGGTTTTAATAAAGGAAAAACGTTTTTTATTAAAACCAGACTATAACCTGTACAGTGCTCTACGGTCCACAACGACGCTTCACTCCACATGCAAGGCTCAACATTCTAGGTGATATGATCTGTGTATATATTGCCTACTTGTTAGTTACGTAGTACATTGCTCATGGTATGCTTGGTTAGTATAACTACTGTTGCTTGAACACGTGTGTGCTTACTCCCTTCTGCCATCGCACTTTCACGAACCTCTCTCACTCATGTTTCCCTTGATATGAAGATCATGTCTGGACGCGTTAACATGACTCAAGCCCAGTTGACGGCTCTGATTAACGAACGAGTTGTTGCGGCACTTGCAGCTGCACACGCAGGAGGTATATCCTGCAGTCCAAACTCATTCTAGGATCTTTAGATCCTACTCTCGTGAACCAACCTTTGTGTTAAACTCTGTCTTTCTTTCACCCACAATAGGTCAACATGCTCAGCCACCTGTGTGCACTTTTAAAACTTTCATGGACTGCCGACCCACTACTTTTAGCGGCACTGAAGGAGCCGTAGGTCTCCTCCATTGGTTTGAGAAGCTCGAGTCAGTTTTCGAAATGTGTGAATGCCCTGAGGCGCGCAGGGTGAAGTATGCTACCGGTACTCTAGAGGGATTGGCGCTCACGTGGTGGAACGCTCAGGTTCAAATGCTGGGGTTGGTTGCTGCCAACGCCACCCCATGGGAAAATTTTAAAGAGATGATCAAGGAGGAATACTGCAGTCGGGATGACATTCATAAGCTGGAAGTCGAGTTCTTCAACCTCAAGATGACGGGGTCAGAAATTGAGGCGTATGCCAAGAGATCAAATGAGCTTGCACTATTGTGTCCTACTATGGTGGACCCTCCAATTAAGCGAATTGAACTCTTTCTCAAGGGCTTAGTGCCAGAAATCCAAAGTCATGTGACTTCAGCAAACCTCGCCACTATCCAGCAGGTTGTTCAGTTGGCTCACCGTCTTACTGATCAGGCGGTGGAGCAGAACAGGTTACCCAAGCGCATAAGTGCTACAGATACTTCAGGTGCTCTTAATGACAACAAACGGAAATGGGATGGAGCTTCAAGTAAGGGGTCGACTTCTGTTCAGTCCTAGTCTCAGCAGAGAAAAACTAAAGACTACAAGAGCCCTAGTCAGCAAACATCTGTTGGTCAAAGTCATGGCGGGTACAAAGGGAATCACCCCAAATGCAATCGCTGCAGCCTACACCACAGCGGGCCATGCACCAGGGGTAACTGTCATCGGTGCAACAAGCCAGGTCACGCTGTAAAGGATTGCAGGAGCTTATATCCCGCCAATCAGAATCGTCAGCAAGCTCAACAGAATCAACGCCAGCAGCAGCAGCAAGGTGATAACAAAGGGTGCTTTCAGTGTGGAGCTGAAGGCCATTTCAAGAGGGCTTGCCCCCAACTGAACAGGAACCAGAACAACAACAACAACAACAACAATAACAACAATCAGGGGAATGGTAACAATGGGAACAACAACAACAATGGTGCCAGGGGGCGGGCGTTCGTGATTGGTCAAGGTGAAGCAAGGAATGACCCCAATGTTGTGGTGGGTAAGTTCCTTCTCGATGACTTTTATGTTACAGTTTTATTTGATTCGGGTGCCGATACTAGCTACATGTCACTAGAAGTTAGTCAAATGCTTAAGCGTATTCCAACACCTTTGAACAACAAGCACACTGTAGAGCTAGCAAATGGTAAGAGTTTAGAGGCCACACACGTAGTCAAGGGTTGTAGACTTGTTCTTGCTAACCAGACCTTCTCTATCGACCTTATTCCTATGGTTTTAAACATTATGCTTCCGCTTGCAACTTAACTATGTTTTGTTTGGACACCAATTGTATTGGTTGGACTTTTATAATCACTTACATGCTTGTTCAATATGATTAGTGGCTGGATCCTGGTCAGTCACTCCTCCAAGCGGTGGTATTCCGCAGGTGGATTTTGGGGGTGTGACAACAACGATCGAGGAAACTTATCTGTTGGCCGCCGAGATCAACGACAAACGGGTTAAGGCTGGGGTATGGGATAAGACTTCCAAGCATCTGCACCAAGCTACCGCTACCGCACCCACTGCTGAACCCACCTCATCGAGCAACAAGAGAAAGAACAGCTCCACAAACAAGAACTGTGCGATTACTGCTGTACCGATTCAAACCGTACCTGCCCAACAGCTTCAAGTAGCGGCGCCTGTGGCCAATGCACCGCCTGTAAAGCATGCATACACTGGGCCACACCCGCTCTGCCCTACTTGCACCTACCACCACCCGACTGCTATCCAATGCCGCTTTTGTGCTCACTGCAATGTATACGGCCACTTTACTGCCAATTGCCGTATTCGTCAAGCTCCTGCCAATCAAGCTCTAATCACTTCCCCACAGGGTCAACAAGCTCCTCCGGCACCCGCAGTCAAAGCCAGAGCCTGCTTCGCGTGTGGCGACCCGAACCATTTCGCCAACGTGTGCCCGAACAGGGTTGTGAAACAAGAGCCTCAGCAACAGCAGCCACAGCAGCAACAACAACAGCAGCAGCAGCAACAACAGGTCGCACGTGCCAGAACTTTCAACCTCAACGTGCGTCAAGCCCAGGCCGACAACAACGTGGTCAATGGTACGTTCCTTGTGAATGGTATTTATGCATCATGTTTGTTTGATACCGGAGCCGATAATTGCTTTGTGTCACTCGAATTTGAGAAACTCCTTAATCGTAAACGTTCCCAACTCTACTCGAAGTTCGATGTAGAAGTCGCTACCGGAAGAACCGTCGCTGTTAATTCTGTTATCCGTGATTGTACTCTTGAGCTCAACAATCACATCTTCCCAATCGACCTTATTCCAATGCAACTCGGAAGCTTTGACGTCATAGTAGGCATGGACTTTCTTCGAGAAAACTGTGCTGAAGTTGTGTGCTTCGACAAGATGATTCGTTTTTCGCTCGCCAATGGTGACTTATTGTGTGTATATGGCGATACTACCTCAAAGGGGCTCAAGCTTATGTCATGCATCCAAGCCAGCAAGTATCTCCGCAAGGAATACAGGGCTTTCTTGGCAAACATTGTAGTAGCGGAGAAGGAAAAGAAAGAGAAGAAGGAAGTGAAAGACGTTCCAGTGGTTCGAGAATTTCCTAATGTTTTCCCAGAGGATCTTCCCGGACTACCGCCAAGTCGTGATATCGACTTTCGTATTGACCTCATTCCTGGAGCCAACCCTATCGCCAAAGCTCCATACCGACTCGCACCGTCGGAAATGCGCGAACTCTCAACCCAACTCCAGGAGTTACTTGAAAAAGGCTTCATTCGCCCGAGCACCTCTCCTTGGGGCGCGCCAGTCCTTTTCGTCAAAAAGAAGAATGGGTCGTTCCGGATGTGCATCGACTACCGGGAATTGAATAAGTTAACTATCAAGAACCGCTACCCTCTGCCTCGCATCGACGATTTGTTTGATCAACTACAAGGCGCTACGTGTTTCTCGAAGATCGATTTACGTTCAGGTTATCACCAGCTACGCATTCAAGAGGAGGATATACCCAAAACCGCATTTCGAACTCGTTATGGCCATTACGAATTCGTTGTCATGCCTTTTGGTCTAACAAACGCACCAGCGGTTTTCATGGATCTGATGAATCGCGTGTGTAAACCATATCTCGACCGTTTCGTCATCGTATTCATCGACGATGTCTTGATCTATTCCAAATCGAAATCCGAACACGCGCAACATCTACGTTTGGTTCTCGAGTTACTCCAGGGGAACCAACTCTATTCCAAGTTCTCCAAGTGCGAATTCTGGTTATGGGAGGTTCAATTTCTGGGTCACATTGTAAATAGTCAGGGTATTCACGTCGATCCTGCGAAGATTGAAGCAGTCAAGAGCTGGGTTACGCCTAAGAACCCGTCCGAAGTCCGCTCCTTTCTCCGACTAGCGGGCTATTATCGCCGATTTATCGAAGGATTCTCGAAGATTGCTGTACCACTTACCTCTCTTACACATAAGGACCAGCCTTTTGTTTGGGGAACCAAACAAGAGTCTGCCTTTCGAACCCTCAAACACATGCTTTGCAATGCTCCTGTTCTCACATTGCCCGACGGAAACAATGATTTCATTGTCTACTGTGATGCTTCCAACCTTGGTCTCGGTTGTGTCCTCATGCAACGGCATCTCGTCAGCTCAAAATCCACGAGAAGAACTATACAACTCATGATCTCGAGCTAGGCGCGGTTGTTTTTGCATTAAAGATTTGGCGACACTACCTGTATGGTACTAAGTGTACGATCTTCACCGATCATAGGAGCCTACAGCATATCTTTAATCAGAAGGAACTTAATATGCGTCAACGCCGATGGGTAGAACTTCTCAACGATTACGACTGTGAGATTCGTTATCACCCAGGCAAAGCAAATGTTGTTGCCGACGCACTTAGCAGACGAAGCTACCTGCTTAGCACTCGTAATGTTCAAGCCAAGCACAACCTCGAAACTCTCATCCGCGACGCTCAACACGCATGTTTCAATGAACGCACCTTGAAGAAAGAAAGAATCTACCACGATGGAGCCCAGCTTGTGAGCAAATCGAATGGGATATTCCACTTCTTAGACCGATTTTGGATTCCCAAGCGAACCAATTTGCGACAGATTATCATGGACGAAGCCCATAAATCCCGCTACTCAGTTCACCCTGGTGCTGACAAAATGTACCAGGACCTTCGTTACAAGTACTGATGGCCGGGCATGAAAAGGGATATCGTTCTCTACGTCGGAAGATGCCTAACTTGTGCTAGAATCAAGGCTGAACATCAAAGACCCTCTGGCTTGCTCGAACAACCACCAATTCCCATGTGGAAGTGGGAGAGCATAGCTATGGATTTCGTAACCAAGCTTCCACCCACGTCCTCAGGTCACGACAGCATATGGTTGTGGTCGACCGATTGACTAAATCAGCTCACTTTCTGCCTATACGAGAAGACTACAAGGTGGAACGATTAGCCCGAATCTACACCGACGAGATCATTTGTAATCATGGGACGCCTCGTGACATCATCTCTGACCGCGATGCTCGGTTTACTTCACGATTGTGGGAAACGTTTCAAGCGGCACTCGGTACAACGCTTAGGTTCTGTTTGTTTTTTCATAGAAGTACTTCAGAACCTCTTATGTCTGCGCCGCGCAGACCACGCACAGACATAAGGGTCTACAGCTTGTTTGTTTTTTAGAAGAGGTTAGGTCTTCAAACCTCTTCCCCACCTCTGCGTCATGCAGACTTGGCCTGAGATCTTCAAACCTCTTCTCAATACCATCTCCTTCTCAAGACCTCTTCCCCTACATCCTTCTCCACTAGCCCACCTGCCATCTTCTTTCTTGCAAAAAAGTCAAGCCCATCTCAACAAATCAAATCCACCTCCAGCCACCACCCCTACCACCTGCTACCTTAACCACCTGCCATCTTCTTTATTGCAAAAAAGTCAAGCCGACTTGGAGACTAGACGAACCAGAACGATTTCGGAGTCGCCGGAGCTCCGGTGGTCGTTTATTCGTCGGATTTACTCGATTGTTGTCGTACATTTACTTCTCACCATCGATGTTGCTACTTCTAGATTAATCTACTATATACTGTTGTTCATGACTATTTCTTAGATTAATCTATGTTCCAGATCACCTTTATCCAACTGTTTCATATTCTTCTTCTAGATGTTTTTTTTTTGTACACATATTAGAACAAACCACACTGGAAGGAGGGGGACGAGTGGTTTTGCTGCCGGAATTCAAGGTGGTTTGTTGGACGGATACAGCGGCCGGTGGTGGCGGCTGGGATACGGTGGCGGTGGAGGAGGGTAGCTGGGAGAAACAGACAAGGAACAAACCAGACTGCAGACATATCAGTGTGTGTTGTGTGTGTGTGAGAAGGGGTTTTGTAGAAGTAAAAAAACAAACCCTCTTCTCCTTGCAGACTGCAGACATTTGGTCCACCTCTTCTTCTGCAGATGCCTGCAGATGTGGTCCGCAGACTGCAGACCTTTTCCAGCAGAAAAAACAAACAGCACCTTAATCTAAGTACTGCTTTCCACCCTCAAACCGACGGCCAGACTGAAAGAACGATCCGTACTCTTGAAGACATGCTCCGTGCGTGTGTCCTAGACTTCGGTGGTAATTGGGATAAACACCTGTCGTTAGTCGAATTCTCGTATAACAACAGCTATCATTCTAGCATCGAGATGGCACCTTTCGAGGCGTTGTACGGAAGAAGATGTCGATCGCCTATTGTGTGGCACGAGATCGGTCACTCGCAACTAACCGGTCCTGAGCTATTACAAGAAACGACAGACAAAATTTTCCAAATCAGAAACAACCTGGTGAAAGCTCGGAATCGACAGAAGGTTTACGCCGATAAAAAGCGCAAGCCCCGTGAATTTAGCGTTGGTGACTACGTACTCCTAAAGGTATCACCTTGGAAGGGTGTAGTCCGATTCGGCAAGAAAGGGAAACTCGCGCCTCGATATGTTGGACCTTTTAAGATTCTGGAAAGAATCGGAAAAGTCGCCTACAGACTCGAATTACCGGAGGAACTTAGTAACGTCCACCCGACTTTCCACGTGTCAAACCTCCGAAAGTGCATCGCCGACCACGAATTACATGTCTCTCTAGACGAAATACAAGTGAACGAAACATTACACTTCGTGGAAAAGCCTGTCGAAATCATGGATCGCCAAACCAAGCAGCTCAGGCGCTCACGCATTCCTATTGTGAAGGTCCGATGGGAAGGCAAACGAGGCGCAGAGTTCACTTGGGAACTCGAAAGCGATATGAAGGCTAAGTACCCGCAGTTGTTTGAAGGATGAAGTTAGAGGGAGAAAGTAGCATTGTGACTTCAGTGTTTTGTACAATTTCATATTAATCTATAGAACCACCGATTATAGTACGAATCTGTGCGTTTGACCTTCGCAACCGAGAACCTGCTCAGATACCACTTGTAGGTCCCGGTTTTCAACTCGGTCCAAACAAAGAGTTCTCAAACGTGATTCACGGCTTTGTTACGGCTTTCAGCTTAATTTCGGGACGAAATTCCCTAAACAAGGGGAGGCTGTAACACCCCGTGTTTTCACGAGTGAAAGTCAAAGTCAAGGTCAAAGTCAACGACCGATTTCGCGCGACTTGACTTGTAGAAATATCTTTATTTTGTTTATATTATGTGGAGTAAGTGTTGTTACTTGCAATAATCGAATCGTATTAATCGTATTTCAATCGACCTACGACTGTGAACTATAGGCAGTAACAATGCGATAAAGTTAATCAACTACTAAGCAAGCTATGCTACTCGAATCGACATCAAATCGTAACTCGAACTACGTAATTTTACTTATTGTGTATACGTGTGTGTGTGCCTTACGTGTTACCTGTGCATGTCTATTTATGTTATGTTGTGGTAATCAAGCAAACTCAATCGAACTCGAAATCTAACTCGAATGCTATCGAACTCGAACCCAAATCACAATCGAAGTAGTTGAGACTGAAAGTAATTTGACTAGGAAACCCTATCGTATCGAACCGATCGCAATCGAAACCGAAATATCTGAAATCGTCGCGCGAAACACTCGAAGGGGGCAACCGATCGATCAGGCTTCCCAGCCGATCGAACAGCCAGCCGAACGGACTGCTGTCCGATCGGACAGGCTGTCCGATCGAGCTGCCAGCCGATCGGCTAGCCCTTTCCTCTTTTGTCTTCCTATAAATACCCCTGTCATTATCACCCTTTACCACTTTTGGAAACCTCTGTTCGACCAGCACACTCAACTCACCTTTTCTCATATTTCTCTCAATTCCGGTAAGTTTTCGTCCTAAATCTTGTACTTTCTTGATCTATGCACACTCCTACACCTTTCTATCTTTCAAATCTAGACTTTTAACCGTGAAATCACCAAGAATCAAGTGTTCTAGGATGATGTCATCATGAGTTCTTGAGGAACTTCATGTTTTGGCCTCAATCCACCAAGAATGACTTGGATCTAGCCGATTTCCACATAAATCAACAAGGATCTTTTATAGATCTGAACATATACTTGATGAAAAGGATTGAAGGATGGATTTCCCCAAACTTTCTTCAACTCTTTTCACTCGAACCAGTGGAAACGGAACCTGAGCCGGTTTACAAAGCACTTCAGTGGTTATACGGCTCAAGATCTGGATTCTATCCACGAGGTTAACCGACTTCGGGTTAAATGTTAAACTTTGTTCCGAACAAACCACCGGCCGGATTTGGGTGATTCCTGTCCGACCCGGGAGACCAAGTAAGAACGAGGCATCTATGGTTTTACCCGCTGTCAAAGTACCTCGATAAAACGACAAACAAACAGAACAATCAAGGTGTTAGACGCAAGGCTGATCAGGTCGGAATGCTGACCGATCGGACTGCTGTCCGAACGGACAGCCAGCCGATCGGATATACCAGCCGATCGACTGGCCAGCCGATCGGCTAGCACATGGTCCCACACAAACGACTTGTTTTGAAGAATGGTATTGAACGAACTGTTGTTCGATCGAACTACTGTCCGATCGGATTACTCTTCGGATCATGAGATACTATGCTTCAACACTTAATCAATTTTCAGCATGTTTAATGCACTAGAAGTGCCACCCGATCGAACAGCCGTCCGATCAGGTGACACCCTGCTGTCCGATCGAACGGCAGTTATGCTATTCGATCGACCAACCATTCGATCCATCTTGCAATTCATTAAAGTCTTTGACTTGTTGACTTGCCAACCGATCGAACACTTGTCCGATCGAACACCTGTCCGATCCAAAGACTTCACCTTGAATTTCTGTTGAAGGCCTAACCGATCGGGCTGCCGGCCGATCGAACAGCCGTCTGATCGACCGACCTGAAAGGCAAAGGTACTTCAATGTTTTCAAAATGCTACAACGAAAACTTCAAAGGTCAAGCCATCATACACAAACACATTCTTCTCAAAGGAAGAAACAATCCACTCGTACAGCCGTCCGATCGACCAGTTGTCCGACTCCTCCATACTTGTTTCCTGTTTTACGTTTCACTTACCGACATGCTACCGAATCTATTCAGGCTAACCGTATTCGCTAAGCGCTCCCTTCAATCCATAAATCACTGTGAGTATACTCGATCCCCTTTTGCTTTAAGCACTTTTGGGTGTTACATACGTTACGAATATTCAAACTACAATTATCACACTACTCAAACTATTTGAACGCTAACCGTGAATGCATGTTATACGTGGCTCATGAATGCTTGTTTGTTATGTTTACACATGGAATGTTGTCTACCTGCCTTAGCAACGATAGTACTATAGTTTGGACTCAGCACCCGTTCTCACGGGGGTTGTTAAGGATCTTTTACTTGCATGGATTACGGTGGTAATCATGTATTGCGAACTGCCTCAGGCAGTCAACCCGCAGTCATTGGTATCGATGGGTCTATGTCGATAACTAACGTGCTTCATTTCACTATGTGTACGTGCTGGTTATGCGTAAACGAATTCGAACTCTATATGCTATTATCAAACTTGTATGCTCACCTTTACATTTTATCTATTGACTTTATTTTAACGTATGTGACAGGTTCTTAGGTTGCTTGTATGCTCTCTGTGCTGTGATGAAATCGAAGCTAGGAACAGGAGTCCTAGAAACCAACAAATAAATTAGTTATGTTTAAATCTGAGTTGTCGGAACAGAATATTTGTCTTGATGTTTGTCTGTAATAATTGTTTAACTGTTTGAGATACGGTATGGGACGTATTATTTAAATCGAATGGTAATGATAGTTGTTATGGAAACTTCTGGACAATCTGTTTCGCTCAGTGCCATGCCCCGATGATTTCCGCCATCGGTTGGGGTGTGACATTGACCCTCGCAACTGGTAGACAGGTTGCCAATACATGATCGAGGCAAACGGTTCTTAACTGTCACCATGTTAAGTTCTCGATAATCAGTACACATATCCAACGATAAGACTTATCTTCGCGGATATAACTGGGGCTCCCCAAAGCGAAAACTAGGTCCGAAAAAACTCCTGTTCCACAGTTCCTGTAGTTGATTAGACAGTTCTTGCAACCCTCCTGGTGCAAGACGGTACGCAGTACGAGTAATCAGGGCTGCCCCTAGCGTGGGATCAACTGAGATTCTGCCTAACAGTTGTGGAAGTAAGACCGAAAGCTCCTCGGGTAGCAAACCGAGAGGAATCACGAACGACTGGTGGATCCTCGATCCTCTTTTCCTTAACCCTAACATCAATAACGGTTGCTAACGTAGCGTGGTAAACCCCCCGTAGACACTTCTGGGCCTTCATGGCTGAAATGACGCTAACCTTTGCCCCACTCTAATGCTTTAGAACAATTAACGATTCTCCACACAAAATCTTCTCCTCACAGGGTATGGCTGTGCGATTTCTGGATAACCAATCCATACTAACTACTGCATTGTAACTATCAAGGATAGTAGTAGGAAGGTCGATGTCCATCACTTGTCCCACAAGGTCGATTTTGCATCCAAGCGAACATATGAAGTTTCAATTGGCTTGCCATCAGCCGATTCCGCAACAGTTTCGGTTTCAAGAAGCATCCAAGTCAAACAGAACAGAGACGAAGTGACCCATCCAAGCTACCATGTTGCTATACTCCTGGCGTTGCTCACGCCAATCCTATATGCCCTTCCATGAGCATCGTTTCCAGTGTTGTTGTTTTCGTTACCAGGATTTCCAGTACTGTCGTTGTTCCCTTGGTTGTTGACATTTTGACTTAATAACAGTCCATCCTTGCTGAAGTTACCTTTGTTTCCATACTGAAAGCTACGATTGCGAGTTCCTTGATGTTTCCGTGACTGTTGCCCCTATTGCCGTTGCTTGAAACGGAGTCCTACGATCTTTCACCAACAGGGTCCACCTCTTCACATTTCCGTGCCACGTCCTAAGGTGCTGTCTATTGTGCTGGTAGTCACACATTCCACACTATAATCTGTTGTCATCGCTTATGTCCCGATTGATTTGTAAGGGTCGACTCCCATGAGTCGCCGTCTAGGGTTAAAGATTCAATTGGAGCCAAATTGCTGATGTTCGTTGCTGGTAATCCGAGTCGTCCTACTACTGAGGTTGGTGCGATACTACGCTCATCCTCTGGTCCTTCGATGTTGCAAGTTGTTTGAGTGATACACGGTATGTTACAAGAGTGTTGCAGAAGTGATCGCACTCCGAGATCTATGGCGTCAATACGTTGGGTTCCAGCAAACGAAGATAAGTGAGAAGAGTATATACCAATCATTCAACGGTGCGGCATCCAACTCAGGGATGTTCGTGCAAGCACCTAACGTTCTACACAGTTCGCTAGGCGTTCAGATGGGTGTTCAGGTAATACTCGATAGCATCGAGATTCGTAATGATTCAGAGAGAAGTTAAAAGGTTACATTCGAGTAGGAGACAATAACTACTATGACTCCTATAGACTCGTTACGTTTCACACTGATCAAATAACAGAGCGAAACCCGTTCTTCACTTGTTAAGCCCCTCACTGGGACTCACATGCACCCCACATTATTATTATGTGTGCACCCACAATAATATTGTGATTTGCATGCTCATCTCAGCTCCTCCTAACTCATGTCGAATGGTTCCTCAAACTCGAGTAGGAAACAAGGAGCATCACGAGACGTGGGTCATGAATGTTTAGGGAAATACCGCCCTATCAATCACATAACACATGCAGGTATACATGAATTCATATTGTTGTGCTAAACGTGCAATCACATGCAATATCATATGTAAGTGTTCACTAGTTATGCAGTACAATGAGTAAACGAGAGACGAACCTTGCAATCTGGAGCTGAGTGTCATGGTCGCTTTCTGAACTGTTCGGTTATAGTCTGGTTTTATAAAAACGTTTTAAAACAAAGTTCACTATAACCAGTGGCTCTGATACCAAACTGTCACACCCCCAAAATACCACACACGGGAACCCCCGCGAGGCGTGTGACGTACCAGGATCTAGCCACCAATCACATTGAACTCATAATAACATTTCAAATAAAACTTGCATTTATTAACGTAAACGTTATAAAACATTAAATATAGTTCATTGTATATAGCGGAAGCATTAATCATTTGTTAAGTGTTTCATAAATCAAATGCGCGTAAACCATTAGTCTCGTCCTGCGATTTCATGTATATCGACGCATGACCACTCCAGCCTCCCAGACAGCAAGTTCCAAATGATGCAAACCTATAGACCTGCAAGCATGCAGACAAGTGTGTCAGACGACGCTGGTGAGTTCAAAGTTTGTTAACGTGTTTAGATACCAGTTACCAGATTAAAACGTTTCATAGACTCGATGATTTGATTTGATGTTGTTATTAACTCGATTACCGCAGATGGCTACAAGATTTATTTGCCCAACCCCAATGTCTCTATCAAAACATTGGTCATGCTTTAAGGTAATTAGTTCACGCCCGTCCTCCCCGGTACGGTGTGAGGGTGCCAAACCTAATAGCGCTATCAACTAATAACCTCGTTGCCTCCCCGGCAACTATCGGTAGATGTAAGGGGTCTTATATGATAGAAATGAGTGTAATAACAAACATCCCAATAACCCAGCATTCCTCCCTGAAATGTTTACCAGATGTCCCTCCCCGGGACGCATGCTTGGAAAAAGAGCAGTGAACTCACCTTAGATGTGCTCGGTATGTTACGTTACATTACCCGTTCCAAGTTGGTCAACCAAACCCTAGTGTGGTTACCAATAACAGTCAGTTTCATATGCATATAGCACACGTATTCTCTACACCTACTACACTTGTAGCGTACGCAGATTACACATATCATTATACAAGTCACCACAGTGAATCAAGCAACATACCAGCTCATTATCATCATATAGTTACATAGCATATATTCGGGTCACATACTAGGTCACATTACAGGTTCATGTTTCAATAAACACCTAACAGTCCATTATTATTCATCATAAAATTATGAGGCCCATTAACATAGTTCAGCCCAATGTAGTGTGCGGCCGGGTATCAAGTGTGCGACATGCATTGTATATATATACCTCGTGCCTTAAGTGAACATACATAGCTACATTGTGCGAATTAAGAGTGTGTGATATGCTTTAATTGAGTGTACATTACAAGTATAACATGCAGCTCAATGGGGTACGATGTTGTAGTGCGCGATGCATGTGGTCTAACTGGTGTGCGGTTCAAGTATGCGGTTGACAAGTCAACCTTTCCGTTTTCCCTTCCAACAGTTACTCCCCTCCCCATTTACACAATCAAGTAGTTACAACACCCCTAAATCATATGAATTCGGACTACCACTGATCATTACAGCAACATTTATCACAAAATACTCAATCATGCCAATGCACTATCCTTATCAATTCACAACCTCATACTTAACTGTTTACATCTAGCATCAAACCCTAATAAATAAGATCATATTTCACACATTCAAATGGTATTATCTAACAATTATAATCGTATATTCTACTCATGGCAATCACCAATATATCATTCATGAATAATCTTATGTCATCGACATTAGGATCCAGTCACAAGGTCAACTTTGTCACCTATTGTTTCATTATTCCAGCCAATTAATTATAACTAGCTGATTAGTTACAACTCCCCACGTAACCTACCATGTTAACCAATTAACAACCTTCCTTCATTCAATCCACATCGACCCATTTATAGACTAAACCCTAAATCATATTATACCAATCATCTAACACCTACCCATGATCGATCACTACAAGTTCAATTTATAACCAGATACTCATCAAGATCTCTACCATCATGCACCCTAAAACCATATTTTACAATAATCCACATAACCACAGAACTTTGCTTTAATCACAGTCAATTCGGTTACTAGCACACTGTTATGATTTAACAAAGAAAGTGAATCATGTTAATAATAAATTGTACCAGTTGGATGAGAGTATGGTGTTGGCGTGAACAAGATAGATGGACTCCATGCCGTCAAGGTAGTTGAGAGGTAGGGTTAGGGAGTTTTGTGGTTTCGTGCTAGAATGGAGGCTATACACAACATGGGGGTATGTATGAGCTCGACGTAACTAAACCGGACCCCCCCCCCCCCCCTTTGGGCTTCGTTTACGGGTTTGGGATGACTTGGGCCGAGGACAGCCCAACAATTCCGAACATGGCGTGCGGTCACATATGCGACTGGGTTATAGTTCACACAAAACATTTAACAACTCACAATATACAAACCATAACCATCATGTACGACCAATTTAACCAATTATAATTCCATACACCAATTAATTATATATCGAACAACAACACAATTATAAGAATTCTGAACTTACTAAATTCCTATTGGACCGTAATGTATTGCAATTAATGGGCCGAGAACTAAAGGTTATTTTCACATGCTATCTGATCTAAATTGTATTGGCCCAAGAGACTTTATCAGGTCATGATTCGATCACATGGAATTTGCCAACAATATCAATTCACTTTTGATTTATCATTGGGCTCAAATATACAAGTTACAACACAAATAATTACGAAAACACGATTGTAAACGAGTAACGTGTCGAGGGAAGATCTTGAAAGCTCGGGTTGTCACACATACCCTGCAGCCCTGCACAAAATTTCGAAGTGCAAAACCCTAGCAAGGCCCTGAGGGTGCAATTGACCAAAAGAGACTCGGTAATACTACATAGTAAGAACGAAAGTAGAAAAAGGATAACGGAGGTTTGAGAATTCAAAATGTCGGCAGTATAAAGCAATGGAACCGGCCGGACATTGGTCAATCGACTTGTCCAAGCCCGGAGCCTACGGGTTAAACTGTAAATCAATCCCCGACTGAACACAAAATGCCTTAACCTCTTCTTGTGTGAGGCGAGAGTAACTTGAATTCAAAGCAAGTGATAGAAGAGTGATCCGACCCTACGTATTGCATACGTAGGGGAACCCCACAACCTACGTTAGGCAAATCAAGACTCTTGAACCCTTTTGCCTAACTAGTCTACCCACTATTCTTGGTCTCACATTTGTTGTAGCAACAGTGACAAGTGTCATTTATATGGATTCTTTATTAGCCTAAAACTACCTTATCATGTTAAACAAATTCGCACCAGAATGTGACATAAATTTGGACCCCTAATAATTTAGGGTACTATTTCTTAAGTTTAATAGAAAACGGGATGAGATCGTTTGTGGTACATGATCGATTGCTAATGTCACTAATGGTACAAAAAAATGGGACCGACTGAGCAAGCCGGAGCAAACTAAAGTTTCCATTTAGATTTCTATTGTATGACCTGTATTGGGTAGATATTTAGGAATAGAATTACATGATGTCTGTGATAGCCATCCCTAAAACATATTCGATGATGCACAAGATGATGGGGGATACATGTCTAAGAAAATTATAGAGTAAACTGCCAAAATGGTCCCTTAGGTTTGATCATTTTTGTCACTTTAGTTTAAAACTCAAATCTTTTGAATCTGGGTCCCTGTGGTTTCAATTTTGTTGTCATTTCCATCCAAAAGCAAAATCTAGTCAGATTTTTCAGTTAACATTCAGTTTTTTGTCTTTTTCCTCCCCTTTGCCCTTCATTAAAAGACCATTTTGCCCTTTATTAAAATGGAGGAAAAAGACAAAAAAAACTTAATGTTAATTAAGAAATCTGACCAGATTTTGTTTTTGGATAAAATGACAACAAAATTGAAACTACAGGGACCCAGATTCAAAATATTTGAGTTTTCGACTAAAGTGACAAAAGTGATCAAACCTCAGGAACCATTTTGGCAGTTTACTCAAAATTATAAGAGTAAAGTTTTGGTTGAAGATCCATTATTCAAACCAAATAAAATTTTTGCCATATAATAGTTTACCTGGTACTACTCATTCATCATATGGCGAGTAAAAATGTAAACCCTTGTGTCGTTCTAAGTGGCTCACTATTGATGCATGTTGGGCTAAACCCCAAGATCCCGTTACATCTGAACATGGTAAAAAGGTCCCCCTAGGGCTTTGAGGTCAAGAGTGTACATAACTACGTATGGTCAACTACTGAGATTTTACCCGGAAAAACAAGCATGTTGGGCGGGTAACGGGTCAGTTCTCTGTTGTACAACAAGCACTTGAAGCTAATTTCTCCAATCCATCTACGTTATTGATCAAGGAACACCATAACAAATTGTAGAAAGATAGGTGGTATGAAGAAGTTGATGAGGATGCAAGTAGTAAATGAGGTTGAGATAGATGGTACGGTTTCTCACACAAGATATGGAATTTGCTATGAAAAAGAGCGTGATGATGATGATGACGACCATGGAAAGCTTACCCCCATGAAAACTGATAAGCAGCTTAAGCCCAACAATTATCACCTGATTCCAAGAGGATCATGGCAGAGTGAATTCCAATCTGGCCCGAACGTTCTTTATTTTTAACGGCCAACGAATAAAAGCCCAGCTACTCGGGGTAATACAATGACAAAAGGCGACCCCATACGCCCGCGATCGCAGAAAACACTTGGTAGCTCAAGCCCACCATCTCCAGCTCCTGGCCCGTTCTTTTATTTTCTTATTTCCAATTTGCCAAATTAGACCCCTTGGAAACTAATACTTAACCAAAAATAACCCAAACACTTGTATAACAGCCCAAATTTAAGTAATGGGCAAAGATTGAGGGTCCAACTAAGACTGATCCGCTTAAACATGAATGGAAGAAAAAGTCTCAAACATGAAGATTAACATGTTACTATGAAGGAAATCTCAACTCTAACAATAATATTAATTGTACATGAAATTAACCTCAACGTAACTTCAATCATTTCAAGAAAATGATTTAAAAGGTGGACTCAAACCATTATTCTCACCGTCTCCTTACAGCCGCACCCTGGCCCCGTGGGACTGCACCAACCGCCTGTTGTGTTTGACCAGTTTGACCGCTGGCCTGTTCTTCAGGCATATTCAAGCCTTGGGTGACAGCATTCATCACAATGAGTCCAAGAGGGACCAAGTACATCCACTGAAATCAGAAGAATTATGAAGATTAAGCTTATAATAAACTAGATATTAAACAAAATGTTTAAAAGTAGAGGTGTAAACGAGCTGAGCTGCTCGTGAGCTACTTGAGTTCGGCTCATTAAAAGCTTGAATCCAGCCGAGCTTAAATGAGCTTGAGCACAAGTTTCATATACCGAATTTGACTAGGCTTGCGAGAGTAATTGAGGCCATTATTTATATAAATATAAAAACTCTTACTTAATAAAATGAATATATAATTACATAACAAAAGTTATTTTACATATAACTATAATGGAAATAACTAAAAAGGTAAAATGCCATTTTCGTCCCCATGGTTTGGTCAGTTTTGCGACTTTCGTTCAAAGGTTTGTTTTTCTGCATCTGGACCAAAAAGGTTTGAAATCTTGCCATTTTCATCTGATTTTTCTCCATTAAGTCAGAGGTAATTCTGTCTTCTTTTGTTAACTTAAAAGGCAATTCAGTCTTTTTCACTTTATCTACATGTACAAGTATTCAAAATACCCTTAACAGAGAATAAAGACGAAAATATCCGTGACTCAACGGAGAAATATAGATGCAGTTAACGAGCCGGATGAAAATGGCAAGATTTTAATCCTTTTGGATCCAGATGCGGAAAAACAAACCTTTGGTCGAAAGTCGCAAAACTTGCCAAACCTCGTGACGAAAATGGCACTTTACTCTAACTAAAAATATATACTATACGTGGATATAAGAAATACAACAATTAACAAATAAAAAATGGTCAAGCCTGAGCTAAGCTCGAGCTTAAAAGTTACTCATCAGTTGACCTTGAGCTTTAGACAAAGATCTTTATACGAGTAAAGCTCGAGTTAGGCGAGCTCAGGCTAAACTCGTCTCCGTCACACCTCTAATTACAGAATACAAAAAATTACAAACAAGATTACTCACATATTTAGCCCAAAAGGACCTCTCCACCATCGGCTTTACACCTTCATCGTCTCCAATCTCACCACCACCAATATCTTCAGAAAATATTGGAGTCCTGTATTAAGTTGCAACAAAGAACTTTAAATATGACATACGGAAAATAAAAACAAATTAATATATAAAAAGGGTCTTTGGATGTGTGCTTTGATGCACTAATAAATAAAAGCCCAAAAGAACTTTTTTTATGAAAAAAAAAAGTTACAATTAAAATAAACTACCCCTATAATATCAATTTGGTGTAGTTGGTACAATAAAATAAACTACCCCTATAATATCAATTTGGTCTAGTTGGTACGAAACTGAATTGATATCCGACCCTATAGAATTATATAATCAAAAGCAATTTCACCTTGGTGCCAGCTCGCTGTGCTTTAGAACTGTGTGGGAGTTGAAGGACCATTTTGTAGGCTGGAAGAAAAATAAGAGATTACATATTAAAGATTAAAGATGAAGTGTCATAAAACAAAAAAAGAATAAAAAAGTATAAAAAAATGAGTAAATGCATTGGTGCAAACTTACAAGTTTTAGTTGACGAGGATACTGGCAGGCCCCTGGAGCACCATAGTTGACAGCCAAAACATTAACACCCTCCTGTGATAATACATAATTAATGCAAGTTTAAAGAATATATATACTAGAGTGTAGAGGTGTCAATATGGTAGGTCGGGAAGGTCAAACTGGGTTGACCTGCAAACACTATTTTTGTGCATTTTCAATGATACAAAAAACTAATGAGTTAATTATGAATAACTTAAAATGAACTATAGTATGACAAAAAAAAATCATCTAAATATTTTATATAGAACAATTTAGGAGGTCGTGCCTGTTGTGAACACGAATAGTCCCTATGGTTTTCCAAAATTTTGCATTTGGTCCCCGTGGTTTGTACTTTGTAACGCATTTAGTCTTCAACTTTTGCCAAAAATACATGGATGGCCAGTGGTTTGCATTTTTAATGCATTTAGTCCCTAACTTGGACCTCCTGAAACCTTTAGATTTGTTGGCTGGAGACTAAATGTGTGACAAAGTGCAAACCACAGGACCATCCGTGTACTTTTGGAAAGTTAGAGACCAAATCCAAAGTTTTGGAAAACCACAGGGACTATCCGTGTACTTGCTGGCCACTTTCAACTCATTAGTCATTTCGAATGCATTTACGAATCAATCCAATTTGAATAATTAACAAGCTTGCTACCAATTGTGAAAGACTAAAGAAATGAATATTAACAAACAATATCAATGTTAACCCTGTTGAATATTGGCAGATCTTTAATACATAATTTAAGAATGACTTTTTTTTCTAATAATTAAAATGAAAAATTACCATGTGTATAAGAATATGCTCATCCAGTCCATTGCTTGGGAGACATCTCTGAAGAAAATAGAAACACAGACAGCACAATGAGTACCACGCGTTACAAAATACATGTTTGAAATTACAATTGCATAAACCAATAGTTAGCGATACATAATATTCCCTATGAAACTTACTGCCTTCACTGAGGATATAACATAGTCCCTTCCAGGAGCATTTAACACGTCAGACGGTAACCTTATTTTGTAGTAGTCGTCGTTTTCCAGTAGTTTCTGAAGAATATATTTCAAACGGAATTGAGTTATAAAAAATAATACACTGACAAACTACAGTGATAAAAGGTATGTTGAAGAAGAATCACCTTAAACTTCTCCTTCTCTGTTGAAGTAAGATCATTCCTTGAGAACCGAAGCTTTGTAAGAGTCTGAGTCAATGGCATGAAGATATAAGTACTCACTGACAGTGTTACAATAATACAAGATGTGTGTAGATATACAAGTGCAAGAAGAGTGAGCCCCCTTGACCCACTTACTAACCGGTTTAGTGAGAGCATCACAAGGGTTTCACCCTGACCCGCAAGGGGGCACAACCCTCTTACCCTATGCAGTTAATATCGGTGATATATCGGTCATATCGGTCCCTTAGTAAAATATCGGTGTCAGATATCGGTACCGATATTATCGGCGATATTGACCGACATAACCGATATATCACCGATATTTGACTAATATAACCGATATATCACTGACATATCACTGAATTATTGATGTTAAATTGCTATATACATAAATTCTGCATTATATTAAAATTACCGATATCCCACCGACTATGTAGCACGGGGACTCCATTTATGTGGCCGTGCCCGTATCGGGTACTTGTCGGGGACGGAAACACCATGGGTACTCGTCGGGGACGTTTCCTAAACGTTTCCAATTTCGGGGACGTATCTGGTAGAAGTATCCAGCCCGTTTCCATTTAATTTTAGGGTTTTAACCCTTTCAAATTCCACAACCGGCCATTAAATAAATAGACCTATCATATTTGGCTTCTCTAATCTCTAAACTCTCAAGTCTCATCATCTCTAATTCTCTATCGATTGCCGATCTCTCACTAGATGAACCGGAATTTGAAAATGATTTGATTATTGATAATTAATTACCTTTGGAAGATGTAGTATTTTTGGAATTTGTTTACTATATTTTTATTTTTTTATATTTTTTAATGTCGTACCCGTATCTTGAAATTTTGAGTTTTGCCGTTCCTCGTTCCCGTATCGTCCCCGTACCCCGAACCCGTACCCGTTCCAGTGCTACTTAGCCCACCGATATCTCACCGAGATAACCTATATTTCAAATACGGTCCTTGACCGATATCCGATATTTAACCGCATTAACTGCATAGCTCTTGCCTCTGCATTTTGAGTTTAATGCATCGCTGTAACATTGCGCATATTGCATTACAGCATTAAAGTTCAACCATGCATCACACCCCATTAAAAACGTCATTCTTTTCAAAAAGAAAATAATATAGCAAGACTCGTATCAAATTAAAGAGCACAAAATTCAGGATTATGCCATGAATTTATAAAAAAAAAAAAAAAAAAACTACTAGTCTGAAACATCCTAGACCTTATCAAACCTAAAACATGTCTAGAACCCCAAAATGATATGTTTATGCTATGTGCCATGCTTATAGCAGGTCCTCTCTTTTTTAAAGCCTGCGCCTATGCCCAAAGCTCACCTTTTGCGTCTTTGAGTGTAACAGCTCTTTTAAACCTAAATCCTTTTTTGTCCTACTACACATATTTAATTTCCTGTTAGTTACAGTCCATGTCATCAAATCAATATTTTTTAGCTACAAGAGATGAATTCTCTTCTATGCTTTCATATAAACCACTATTACAATCTTCCTCCACTGTATATGTATATAATATCCACATGCTTTCGAGTTTTATCGAACGAAAGCACCTAAACCAAATAACAAGCAAACCATATTCAACTTCAAAAATTAAGGCGTATACTCTAAGTGTTATTAGATTTGATAACAATTAACAATTAATAACAAAGGTACTACTTTCTACGCATAAGTTAATAAGTAAGAATACTAAAATTCAACATTCAAAAACTAATTCACACAGATTCAGCATCAACAATGATACCTGACCGCCATGAGGGGAGGTTTTAAGACGAGCAGTGAAAGTGCCGGCGACGGAGAACTCGGAGGAGTCTCCGAAGGCGTGTTCGAGTGCGAATTGGACTCTAGAGTCCGATTCAGAATCTGATGACCGCTTTCTGGTAGAACGAGATGGGATCTGAGGTGACGGTGATGATGGACGGCCGCCTTCTAGACCGAATTCTTCATCGTCGGCGATGAGAAGTTCGTCGGATTGGAAGGCTAGATTCGATGAAATCGAGAGGCTGAGTAGCAGTAGGATGATCCAGGGTTTCATCGTGGAACACTGGAGGAGGTTTGCAGATCAAGTCACTGTTCTGTTCTCTTCTCTTCTGTGGGGTGTTTGGGTATAAGGGTGCTGGTAGCGAATCACCTCAACCTTCTAAATCAACTCAACCCAATCTATAATAAAAAACTAATTTCTCTTTCTTCAATCTACCCAACCCAAACCAACTTTTATTAAATATATATTTATTTTATATTAAAAATATGTTTTTTAAACCAAATCTATTTTTAATAAAACTTATATCGGAATTATTTTAAGAAATACTATGGATAAAGTTGAGGCATGGTTTTGGGTCATGACCTAGGTTGCTCCAGCAACCTAGCAACCTGGTTGTGGGTTTCAATTTCTTTTTTTTTTTTTTAATTTTAATACAACCAATATCATTTTGCCAAGTGACAACCAACCTAAACAAAGGTCACCAATGGGGATAGTGTCATGCCATGCCATGTCAACTCTTATTTCCATTTATTCACACAAATATAAGGGTGAAGGGAGTGATTACCTATTCCAAATAGGTAGAGTTAAATGCCCGGATAGTCCCTGTAGTTTGGCCTTTTTTTCACCTTTAGTCCCTAACTTTCTAAAATTATAGCTGTAGTCCCCGACTTTTTCAATTTCGTTCCCGGATAGTCCCTGGCGCGGATGAAAGTTAGTGTTTGATGTTAAGTGGGTGTTATATGACCAAAATGCCCTTAATAATAAAAAACGTTATTAATTATCTATTTACATATCTAATTAAAAGAAAGTAGGGCCAACCATACACCCACCCCACCACCACTCCCCTTTTCTCTTTCATTTCCTTTGTCTGCAACACTAGAATTATCAAACACCACCAACCACCCCAAAATACCAATCACCACCCCAAATGACACCGCAACCACCTCACCCTCCCACCATCATCTTCAACCTCATCCACCACTGCTACCATCACCCTTCACCCTCCATCGTAGCAACAAACCACCATCATTACGACATCACCACCCACAAATCGCTGCCGGAACCCACAGACCATCGCATCACCACCCACAAATCGCTGCCACTTTCAACCACCACCACAAATCACCGCTGCAACAACCATCGTCTTCACCATCTGCGAAAACCAGCTTATCTGATCTCAACCACCATCCATCAACGCCCCACACGTCGTCGCTCTCAACTCCAACGCATTCTTCCTGATCTCTTCGGATCTCAGCTCACTCATTACCTCATCCACACATATTCCCACTTCATCCCCACTAAAACCACCATCATAATCCTTCTTCAGCTTCACATCATCAACACCCCAAACATCCATCACCAGCTTCGCATTCGCCGGCTGATCGGTCCACTGCGGAGAAGCAATAACCAACACACCAGGCACCACGCTTGTAACAACCCTCGGTAAAACCAACACCCTCATAATATTTCCGACGCCCTAATATATCTTAAAAATGTCCCAATATGTCTTTATATACACCCGCATGTGAAAACCGAGCCCGAAATATGTTATAACATATAAAATAAATTAAAAACAATAAATAGTAAGTTGAGGCGGGCCGCGTAGGACCTCACCTCAAGCTTACGCGGGCGGTATCGAGGTGGATACCGGATTCCTTTAAGTTTCTTTAGTTCAAACGGGCCGCGTAAGACCCCGTTTAAGTTAACGCGGGCCGCATGAGATCTGAAGGGTGGCGCAGCCCTGAGCTGACACGTGTCGACATCGTGGCGGGTCTACTTGGTGAGCCGGATAAGCTATATGTTGACCGGGTGTTGACGCGGGCCGCGTAAGGCTTCGCCTTACCTTGCGCAGGCCGCCTGAGAATCAATATCAGCAACTATATAAAGGAGGCCTCGGATCTCATTTCAGTTCATTCATTTCTCAATTCTCAATCTCACTTTCTGAATTAGAGGCATTATAGACGGGTATTATACCCCTAATTAGCGAGGTTCTGCTCCGTTGTAAGTATTATAACCCCAGTTTCGTAATAGTTACGATGCCCGGTTGATTTAGGGTTCCGTAACAACTGTCGTGGTTCTGCCCGACGTAGTTGTTGGAATGCCGTCTCGGGGAGGGTATCATTAATATTTTCAAAGGGTTATAATACTAACCAATGTACATTTGTATAAATTATAGATTATATCCAGGAAACCCTTACGCGAAGTCTAAGATAGCAAAGTGAGTTTATCCTCTTTTTGTTAACGTTTTTATAATGTTTTACAAAACCTTAAATGTTTTACAATGCAATTAAGCGGTGATTGAGTCTTTGTAGTTCTTCAATTACTGCCGGTATGTTGGGGTTTTATATACAAAATTTATTACTTGCGAGTAGTAAGTCGGAATGACAGTACGTTACCATTGGACAACGAGTTAGCCAATGTGTAATATGACCCGCCAGTCAAGGATTGACAGTACTGAATGAGTAATTGTGTAGAAATAAACAATGTGATCGCTCTCAATACTGTGTTAATTGATAAAATGTTTCTTGATTAAACTGGGATTCACTCACCAGTATTTCCCGCTGACAAAATATTTTTAAAACATGTTTTAGGTAACACAATGTGAAAGCCAACTGGGAAAAAAGCCAGCTCGAGAGCACTGACGGCTTGGAAAATAAGTGGCTATAAAAGTTACCTAATAAACGATGTTAAAATTCAATAAAATAGGGTTTGTCCCTATAAATGTATTGTAATAAGAAACTTGGGTTTCGCCCATGTGTTTATTAATATCAATTATGGTGGTTTTACTCTGATAAACATTTCCTAACTACGGTCCTGATGTAAATTCCGCTGCAAGATTAAACAACTGATACCACCAAACTCTGAGCTCGCGTCCGCCCGTTCCCGGGACAGATAAGGGATCGGGGGTTGCGACAGGAGGTGGTATCAGAGCCTAGCCACTGGTCTGAGCCAAAGAAGTGTTCTGCTGACACTTAAAATTTAAATTTTGTGTTAGAAAATAAATTTTGGAAATATGTGCATAACTGTATTTAATTTTTATGTGTTATTTGACTATTTGTTAGTTTACAGTATGAGTGATCAAGGACCCTCAGACATGAGTCGTCAGTTGTCTGAATCACCTAGGAGTGAAGGTACCTCGTCACAGCCTGCCCTTTCTGGGTATTCTGCTGATCAGGAAGACGGGATGTTTGCTTTTAAAGCTCAGTCAGAAGAGCCATTCCCTCATAAGAAACGAGGATGGTTCAGTAAGGAAGCCTTTGCTCGTAGGAAAAGAATGCGAAAGTTGCAACAACAAAGAGCCTTAGCAAGCTATTAAGAGAGAGACAGATACCCATACACAGGATATACTTAATAGAAGCCTAGCTAATTTCCATATCCTAGCTACAACTGCTGCTGACCCAAGTCTGGAACAATTAGTAGCCCCACAACCACAATTGCAAAACCCTGACCAACCTATGGAGATAGAAAACCCGGAAAATCAGGTGGAGATGCATGATTTCAATCCAGAAGAAATTCCTAGGGTACCTGCATCAAACCCACTAGACCCAAATTACGACCCCTGGTGGGACGATAATAGGGACTTTGTGCAACGTTACCCAATCCAGGAAGACACACCTATACAGAACATAGAAGCCTACCCAGGTATGGACCCTTTAGATCCCTATTACCAAGATGATTATATTAGGGAGATCTTAGAGGATCCTTACCAATTTCAGGAACTTTCACCCCCATATCAGGAACCAGCACCCCAGATTCCGAACCCAGTCCTAGAACCTGCACCCCCAATGAGTGCAGAAAACGTCCAAGAACTTAGGACTTTCGGTGAGCAAATTTTAGAAAGCAGTGAGAGAATGCGTCAGGTGGGAGAGCGTCTCGTATGGAAATACGATGAACGCAATATGGATTTTTGGATAAATCCATATCCGTGATGTGATGATAGGAACGGTAATAATAATAATAAATAATATGTGTGTACGGATGCCTATAAATATTAGTGTAAATTTCTTTATGTTGGTATTGTAATCTTTATTTCAGTACTAGTGTGTAATAGACGCATAGTATATGAAAATAGAGTACGAGTCGCAATGATCGACGTTTTTGGTTAGATTGCGTGTCATGTGATTAACTATATTAAATATTATCTTGTGATATTAATATGGGATAAATGTTTAAAATTCAGATGGCCGACGAAGGAAATCAAGGAAATCTGAATAATGATAACCAGAGTAACATTAACATAGTTAATGAGAATCCAAGCACAATAACAATGGAAACCAAATGGATAATAGTGTTGTTCAACATATAGTGGCACAAGGAATTATAGATGCAATGCCATTTATTATTCAAACTATTCAAGAAGCGAATAATAAAAGTAAGCATAGCAGTAAGCGACCCATTGAACCTGAAAACAGCGTGAACAATGGACCTGTACTTCAATTGCCTATTCCCAAAAGGAGAAGAACCGTGTCTTACGGTTGTTCTTATAAAGAATTCTGGTCTTGTAAACCAATGGAATTCTCAGGCAATGAAGGGGCCATTGCAACCCTACGCTGGATAGAAAAGACTAAGGCAGTCTTAAGGATAAGCAAGTATGCTGAAGAAGATAAGATACTGTTTGGTTCTAATCTGTTTAAGAATGCAGCACTAGAATGGTGGAACACTATCCTTCAATCAAGAGGAAGTGATAGAACTTACAATATGACATGGGAAGAATTTAAGAACAAGGTAGAAAGAAAATTCTGCCCACCAAATGAAAAGGAACAAATAGCAAACAAATTCCTAAACCTTAGGATGACTGGTGTGGATAGTAAGGGATACACTAAAATATTCTTTGAATATGCTAGAATAGTGCCAACTCTTGCTTCACCAGAACCAGTGTTAATCTCCCGTTATATCTGGGGATTAATCGGAGAGATTAGACACGTAGTCAAGGCAGCTAGACCTCAAACCATAGAAGAAGCTGTAGAACTAGCCAATACATTGACTGATGAATTAGTCCGTACCCGAGAAGAGGATCAAAAGAGGAACCTAACCCAGAAGTTGACTCAAGAATTTCATTCTGGAAATTCTAACCGTGGAAGAAATGTAGGTTCTACCTCTGCACCCTACTGTAGGTATTGCAAAAAGAAGCATTTAGGAAGATGTTCCATATACTGTAACTTTTGCAAAATATCGGGACACAAGGAAGAAGACTGCAGGAAGAAAAATAGCAGGATATGCTACAACTGCGGAGAACAAGGTCACATCAAACCAAACTGTCCAAAATTAGCTCCAGCTACGAACAACAAGAACACTAAAAATGCTAGAGCATTTGTTTTGACTGCAGAAGAAGCCAAGATGATTCCAGATGTTATAGCTGGTACGTTTTTAGTTAATGATGTCTTTGCTAAAGTATTATTTGACTCTGGTGCGAACCAAAGTTTTATTAATACATCATTTTGCAAATTTCTAAATCAATCATTAACTAAACTACCACAAGAATGCTTAGTAGAGACAGCCAATGGAGAAACCGTTAGGATTTCTGAAATCTTGCAGGGAGCAAGCATAGAAATTTTAAATCAGAAATTTATTGCAAATCTTTATCCCATGAATCTGTCAGGATTTGATGTTGTTTTAGGAATGGATTGGTTAATAGCCAATAAAGCTAGTATTTTATGTGATCAAAAGTTAATTCAAGTAAATGCACCAAAAGGTAAAATGATCACAATTAAAGGAGATAAACCATTTAGAACTACAAAATTCATCTCTGTGATGAAAACTGCAAGTTATATAAGAAAAGGATCATTAGTGTATTTGATTTCCATAATCACTAACACTAAAAGAAAGGATTTAAAAGATATTCCAGTAGTATCTCAGTTTTCAGATATATTTCCAGACGAATTGCCAGGGCAACCTCTAGATAGAGAAGTAGAATTCAGAATTCATTTAATACCAGGAACATCACCGATTGCCAAGACACCCTATCGTTTGGCACCTGCAGAAATGCAAGAATTAAAGAAACAATTAGACGAATTGTTAGAAAAAGGATTTATACTACCGAGTTCGTCGCCATGGGGAGCGCCGATACTGTTTGTTAAAAAGAAGGACGGATCAATGCGTATGTGCATTGACTACCGTGAATTAAACAAAGTCACGCTTAAGAATCGGTACCCATTACCGAGAATCGATGATTTGTATGATCAACTACAAGGAGCTTGATTTTTCTCTAAAATCGATTTAAGGTCAGGAAATCATCAATTAAAGGTACAGGAAGAGGATATTCCTAAAACCGCTTTCAGGACAAGGTATGGCCATTATTGTCACACCCCAACCAATGGCGGAATCATCGGGGCGCGGCACTGAGCGAAACAGATTGTCCAGATGTCACACCCCGACCACGTATAACATACAAAGCGTGGCGGAAACATCGGGGAGTGTTGTAACAGAATTAATTGTTTCATAACCATGGCATACAAAGTTGTATTTATTTATCAACAAGGGTGTTACATTGTCTCAAAACAGTAAATTAAGAGTTCAGAACATAATTAAACATAGTCTATCTTCTTTTAAAGTCTCTAAGGCACAGGTCCGCCCTAGTATCATGATCAACATCCTACGGAAAAGCACCTGAAAACACATGTGAAAATAGGTACGTCAGCATAAAAATGCCTGTGAGATACATAGGTTTGTGAAAATAGGATTCATGACTTATGTTTAAGAAAAATGTTTAGTCATGAACCTTGTAATTTGCTTTGTCTTGTAAATCATTTGAAAGCAATAAGATCAGATGATATGTATAAGTAAATGTCAGGTTAAATAAATAACCATGTAAAAATGTGTTTGTATAAGATAAGTTGTTTGTAAATCAATGTCTTGTGAAAAGTATGTTATTTGTATAAAATGTTCTATGTCTCAATATTGAAATGATTCAAATAACGTTACGACATGTAATACCATACAAACACTTATATATAGGAAGTACCAGCAGCGTATCCACCATGCTTGTATCATATTACACACGCATCGTTACTTAATCACTTAATCAAACCAAACCAACCAATATGAGAAGTCTATGTTTAAACCAATTGTCAAAATGTATTGAATAATATGTCAAAGTGTTCATGTCAAGATGTAAATCATGTAGTGTGAAACAATTGTCAAACATGTTATGTGTCAAATGTAAATCATGTCAAATGTCTATGTCAAATATCCATGTCAAATGTCTATGTCAAATTATCCATGTCAATTGTCTATGTCAAATATCTTTGTCAAATGTCTTTGTGAAAAATGTCTATGTCAAAATGTCATGTATGGCAAGTGAAATGTCTCAACTAAACCATATGCACAAAAACAAAATATTGAAGTAAAACATGGTTTAAATCAATCTTATGTCTTTGTGGCAAAATGCATGCAAATATTTAATATGAACATTTATGCGGTATTGTGAAAATGCATACATCCAAGCCTTATGACTGTGGTGATAAACCCTTTAAACAAATTAAAGGTCTATCTGTCTTATATCATCGAATTCGGTCATTCCTTTCATCCCCTTTCCCTGGGATGTCCGGAACGGGAGTTGTCAATTCCTATGGTACCACTACCTACTAACGAACGGCGTAGCTAATGTTAATGAATGTATTGTCCCATGTAAACAAACCAAATGTTATACCAAAATGTAAGCATGTGAAAACAATGCACTAAGTATGTAATCAAATGAACATACATAGCGTGAAATGTCATGTAAAACGATGTACTAAGTAATGCACATAATAGGCACACCTAGCATGAAATGTCATAAAATCATGTACTATAATGTACTAACGAACATAGCAGTATATGATGTTAAAACAGGAAAGCATGAAAGTAACAAGTAGGCACATGTGTTCCACCCCAAAACAGTTTGGAAAAAACAGTAAAAGAGGGGTCTATGTACTCACTTGAGATTGCTCAGTTGTCTAAAGATAATCACCAAGCAATGCAAGAGATCTCGGAATCAAACGGCACCTAATATAGGTAACTATGTTAATAAACCGGACCTAAATCGGAAGATTGGGTAGCATGAGGGTTCGTAAACCAAACGAGTATTGAGACTCGTGTAATATGGTTTAACAAAGCCTACATACTAATTGAAACCTAACATAATTGCTTTCGACCCATCACGACCCGTTTAGGAAGCTTATGCTACTTTAACGCGTCGTGCGCGTGAAACGCGTTTGGACCGCCTAACTAGCCCTATGACAAGTGTTATATGCCTAAACATGTTACATAATCAGTTATGTGACAAAGGTTTAGGTTACATATGCTTAATTACCAATTATACATGAAAAGGGTATTCTGGTAATTTACCTAAGGCATATAAACTACCTATCATACAACTACTTAAACGATGTGACCATAGGGTATAACCTCGGAAGGTTATTCCCTACCTATTATGGTCACCTAATGTATTTGGTCGGATCCTAATGATCGACCAAACTGGGTCGGGTTCGAGGTATAAGCGATTTATTAGATCGCTTACCCTACGACCCTAGACAACGTGGTAATCAGTAGGCATAGTCCCAAGGGACTATGACCATCGTGATTACAATCACGTTGCGAAGTTCTAACGAACTTCGCATTGACCATTACTGGTCAACGCTGAAAGTCAAACAAAGTTTGACTTTCTGACTCGAAAAGCAGTAAAATAAGGAAAAGAACGAAAGAATACTTACGAAGGGTCCCCGAATGCTAAACTCGATTCAAAAATCTCAGGTATGAAACAAATGTTTCAACTTAGAGTTTCTCAAATCAAATTTCTTGTAAGTTTAGCAATGGGGGTGTTGGGGTATTTATAGTTTTTAGTCCACCGTTGAGATCATTTGATGGAAAACGTGCCATGATCCAACCCGTACACTTGTCGGAAACTCATGGTAGCTAAAAATGGTTCTTATCCGCTGACTAGACATGTGAGAATGTGTGGTGGAGGATTAATCAGCTGAAATCTGATGTTTAAAACATTGAATCTGGTCAGATCATGCACTCGCGTAGCGCGACAGGTAGGCCCTTAGGGCTCGCGCTACGCTACTGCCTCCCAGTTCCAGAATTGTTTCAAAAGTGACAGGTTTAGTCCCTGCAGCCCGTTTAAGCGATTTTCGATGCGTTTGAACCCCGTTAACCTCATTTCAAGGCTCTAAAATGAAGTTAAAGTATAGGGAACTCAAAACATGCTCAAAAATATCTCAGATGTCGGTTCGTTTGGTCGTACGATCGCGATGTTCGCTTAATTACGACGGAATGCGCATAAGCGCGAAAAACGATCCAAATGACGTAACGAATGGATTTTTCTTAAGGCGAACACTAAAATATAATGTAGTCATGCTCACATAAATTTTTGGATGTCCGGATGTATTCAGAACGTAAGTTATGCGCGAAAATGCAAACTTGTGCACTTTTTGACACTTTTAGTCCCTGAATGACCCAAAAGTTTATTTTAACGCACCAAACCCCTCAAAGCCTATTTCTAAGCTATGTAAAGGATATTTAAGGTGTGTTTAACTTATGGTCATGTTCCGGAATGTTCGTTACAGTTCAAATTGACATACTTTCGCAGTTTGTCATATTTAGTCCCTGTAGTCGAATTAACTTGTTTTTGCCATACCAAAGCCTTCAAAACTTATTTCTAAGTTATGTAAAGGTTATTTAAGGTATGTTGAGTATATGTTGATATTCCGGAGTATTTCTCGCATTAAACTGAGTACGTTTACGCACTAGTTTGCGTATAACTCTCCAGAAAGTGATGTAGAGTTTGGAATTACATAAAAGTCAAAACATGAAAAATGTAAAACATAACAAAACAAACATTGTGATCAAATAACATTGTTTTATTGATAACAGAACTGTTCATAGTGATTACAAGCACAGTTGTTACAGTCTCCCCTACTTGTGGAAATTTCGTCCCGAAATTTATTTAGAGGAAACTCGTGGAAAAAGATGTGGATATTTCGCCTTCATTTGATCTTCGCGTTCCCAAGTAAACTCAGGTCCACGTTTAGCTTCCCAGCGAACTTTGACCAAAGGAATGCGCTTGCGTTTAAGCCACTTGACTTCACGTTCCATGATTTCCACTGGCTTTTCAACGAATTTCAGTGTTTTGCCAACACGAATTTCGTCAAGCGGTATGGAGAAGTTTTCATCAGCTGAACACTTCTTGAGATTGGACACGTGAAAAGTTGGATGAACATTTCCAAGTTCAGGAGGTAACTCAAGTCTGTAGGCTACCTTTCCGATTCTTTCGACGATCTTGAATGGTCCAACGTATCTAGGTGCAAGTTTTCCTTTCTTTCCAAATCTGATCACACCTTTCCAAGGTGAGACCTTAAGTAATACTCGATCACCGACTTGAAATTCCAAGGCTTTGCGTTTTGGGTCCGCGTAAATCTTCTGACGGCTTCTAGCTGCCTGAAGGTTATCACGAACTTTCTTGACCTTGTCAGTTGTCTCTAAAATGAGGGCAGGTCCAGTAATTTGAGCCTCGCCAATCTCATTCCAGCAGACTGGTGAACGACATTTTCGACCATAGAGAGCCTCGAAAGGAGCCATTTTGATGCTAGTGTGATAACTGTTGTTGTAGGAGAATTCAATCAATTTAAGATGTGAATCCCAACTACCACCAAAATCGATCACACAAGCTCTAAGCATATCCTCCAGAGTCTGGATTGTTCTCTCAGATTGACCATCCGTTTGCGGATGATAAGCTGTGCTCAGATTAAGTTGGGTCCCCATAGCAGATTGCATGGTTCTCCAAAAATGAGAAGTGAAACGAGCATCTCTGTCAGAAATGATGTTCAAAGGAACACCATGTCGAGCTACAATTTCATCCACATAGATTTGAGCAAGTCTGTCAGCAGGAAAATCCTCACGGATTGGCAAGAAATGTGCTGACTTTGTAAGACGATCAACGACTACCCAGATGGCATTATGACATTTCTTAGTGCGTGGAAGTTTGGTAACGAGATCCATAGTAATGTTTTCCCATTTCCAAACTGGGATCTCTGGTTGCTCCAATAAACCAGAAGGACGTTGATGTTCAGCCTTAACCTTAAGACAAGTAAGGCATTTGGATACGTATAAGGCAATGTCTTTCTTCATACCAGGCCACCAATAATGAATACGAAGATCCTTATACATCTTATCTGAGCCTGGATGAATAGAATAGCGAGACTTATGGGCTTCATCCATAAGCAAGGTACGAAGATCATCCTGGCTTGGGACCCACAAACGGTCCATGAAGTAATATGATCCATTGTCCTTCAGTTCCCGAGCAGGTGTTATGTGATAGGGAAATTCCTTATCCATTAGACCTTGTGAAACACAAGATTGTTGAGCTTGAGAAATGCGTGCTTGGATATCGGATCGAGCTTGAATAACAGATTGAACACGTACACAATGAAGCTTAGTACGTTCCTTACGACTCAATGCATCAGCTACGACATTCGCCTTACCAGGATGGTAGCGAATTTCGCAGTCATAGTCGTTTAAAAGCTCAACCCAACATCGTTGCCTCATGTTGAGTTCTTTCTGATTGAAGATATGCTGAAGACTTTTGTGGTCAGTGAAAACCACACATTTTGTACCATACAAATAGTGTCTCCAGATCTTGAGAGCAAAGACAACTGCACCCAACTCAAGATCATGAGTAGTGTAGTTCTTCTCATGTATCTTCAACTGCCTCGATGCATAAGCTATGACTTTGTTCCTTTGCATAAGAACACAGCCAAGACCCATTTTCGATGCATCACAATACACGACAAAATCATCATCACCCTCAGGCAATGATAGAACAGGCGCATCGCAAAGCTTCTGCTTCAGGTGTTGAAAAGCTTCCTCTTGTTTGAATCCCCAGTAAAAGGGCATTTTCTTCTGAGTTAGAGCAGTTAGAGGAACTGCAATCTTAGAGAAGTTTTCTATGAAACGGCGATAATAACCCGCTAGACCAAGAAAAGAACGAACTTCAGTAGGAGTAGAAGGTGTATCCCAATCCTTAATCGCACTGATCTTGGAGGGATCTACATGAATACCCCGTTCGTTGATAACATGCCCCAAAAATTGAACTTCTTTAAGCCAAAATTCGCACTTGGAGAATTTGGCGAAAAGTTGCTCTTTCTTTAGGAGTTCTAGGGTAAGACGAAGATGTTGCTCGTGGTCAGCTCGCGTCTTAGAGTAAATCAAGATGTCGTCAATAAAAACAATGACGAACTGATCCAAATAAGGTTTGCAGACCCTATTCATTAAGTCCATGAAAACAGCAGGAGCATTAGTCACACCGAATGGCATGACTGTGAACTCATAATGCCCATATCGAGTACGGAACGCTGTCTTGGGAATATCTTCTTCATGCACCCGAAGTTGATGATATCCAGATCGCAGATCAATCTTCGAAAAATAAGAAGCACCTTGTAACTGATCAAAGAGGTCGTCTATGCGTGGTAGAGGATATCGATTCTTGATGGTAAGCTTGTTAAGCTCACGATAATCGATACACATTCTAAAGGATCCATCCTTCTTCTTGACAAAGAGAACGGGAGCACCCCAGGGTGAAAAACTAGGACGTATAAAACCTTTGTCAGAGAGCTCCTGAAGCTGTTTAGACAACTCTTGCATCTCAGATGGTGCAAGACGATATGGAGCTCTGGCAATGGGATTTGCACCAGGTATGAGATCAATGCGGAACTCGACTTGGCGTGCTGGAGGTAGACCAGGTAAATCTTCAGGGAACACTTCAGAATAATCCCGAACGACAGGAATATCTGAAATAGACTTACCCTTGCCTTTATCTTCTGTAACATGTGCTAAGAAAGCCACATAGTTCTTCTGCAGATACTTCCGAGCTTTAAAACAAGACATGAGTTTGAGACCACCGGTAGGCTTCTCACCTTGAACCTGCAGGATCTCGCCTGTCGAAAGTGGCACACGAACAATCTTCTTAGAACAAACTATCTCTGCGTGATGCTTGGATAACCAATCCATTCCCACAATAACGTCGAAGCTTCCAAGTTGCATAGGCGCGACGTCAATAGGAAAAAGATGGTCGTTAAGATTCAACTGGCAGTTGTGAAGAACATAATCAAGAATAATGGGTTCACCACTAGCAACCTCTACTGTCAAAGATTTGCCTAGTTTCGTTCTAGACAGGCGAAGCATTTGCTCAAAAGACAAAGACACGAAACTCTTATCGGCACCAGAATCGAAAAGAACAGATGCAGGCTGATTATTAATAAAGAACGTACCGTTCACCACATTATCGTCAGCCTGTGCCTCTTGGGCATTCATGTTAAAGACTCGGCCTCGAGCCGGAGCCAGAGCCTGATTCTGGTTCTGGTTCTGGTTCGCCAGTCTTGGGCACCGATTCCTGTAGTGGGTCAGATCCCCACAATTGTAACAAGCACCTGGTGGGTATTGTGGTCTTGCAGCTTGACCCTGTTGCTGAGCAACTTGTTGAGCCGGGTTCTGAACCGCGGGATTCTGAGCAGACCGACAAACATTGGCAAGATGGCCTGACTTCCCACAGTTAGTACAGAAACGGCATGGAAGTTGCGGCTGGTGGTGACTGTTGCATCTATTGCACAAAGGTGCAATCCCTGAATAGGGTTTCTTCGCTGGAGGCTGTGCGGGTTGGTTGGGAGCTGCCTGGTTAGCTTGAGCAGTGATAGCAAAATTTTGGGAAGCCTTACGCTTCTTTGCCCTCTTTGAAGAACCAGAGTTCTTTCCACTCCCGTTTTGACTTTTCTTGCTATCCACCTTGTCAGGCGACTGTTTCTTGCCCTTGTCACCCTTCCGGTGTAACTTGTTCTTCCGGATCTGCGACTCAGTCAATGTCGCAGATAACTCGATCGCCTGACGAAGTGTGGCAGGGTTACTACCAGTAAGAATGTCTTGTACCGAGTCAGGTAGACCATCGATGTATCTCTCGATAGCCTTGTCAAGTGGGGTGACCATCGTTGGGCAAAGCAGACTCAACTCTTCAAACCGATCAGTATAAGCCCTATGCTCACCACTATCTTGCTTCAACCCATCAAATTCCTTCTCCAATGCTCGCTGCTCATGACGAGGACAGAATTCCCTCATCATAAGGGCTCTAAGTTCAGCCCATGTCTGTGCGAGAGCAACTTCTGCACCCCGGTCTCTCATAACCCCGTTCCACCATGTCAAAGCCCTCTTCTGAAATACGCTCGAGGAGAACTCGACCTTGCGATTGTCCGGACACTGCACATGGCGAAAAGTATTCTCTATACTCTCGAACCACTGAAGAAGCCCAGTCGCTCCCTCAGAACCACTAAACTTGAGTGGTTTAGCCTGGTTAAAATCCTTGTATTTGCATGGAATATTGTTGTTGTTGTTGGCTTGATTCCATTGAGCAAAGAGATTTGGAAACTGAGCAGCCATCTGCTGCGCAATAATTTCTGCCAGTTCGGCAGTTGCTATCTGGTTCTCGCGTCGAGGAGGCATTCTAAAAGAGGAAACATGAAAGGAAACGAGTGAGATGATTGGATGAAGAGAATGAGATGAAACAAAATCAACAAGAGCAAAGATGGTGGTCATTCGTTCGTATCACAAAGCAAACAAACGACACACAGTGACTAATCAAAGTAAATGGGTCAAAAATAATGTATAATGAAGACATGCTCGCCTATAAGTGAACACTCATCCCAAGAATTCCCAGGTAAGCACAACTGGTCTCGCGTCTGATGAGATGTATACGAAGTGCTTGCCTAGACAGAAAACCCAGAATACAGGCATTCACCCTTCCAGTTTGCACGTGTTCACATTATTTAAAACCCAAAACTTTTGACGAGATTTTGAAAATTTGAAGGCACAAGGCCAAAACCAAACTGAAAAGGGTTCAAAACCATATAACAGAGGGTTCAAAACCTTGTAATAAATCATTCAAAATCAGATGATTGTTTTTTTTTTCAAAAAATCGTTTCGAAAAATTTGGTTCTTGTTTTGATAATCACCTAAGGATAGGTGATGTACATGTTTTAAGATCTAAACACAAGATAACTTGTGTTAGGGTCCTAGAAAAGTTATAGTCTAGGTCAAAGCATTACTAATAACCTAATTCCCTATAACCATTGGCTCTGATACCAACTCTTCTGTCACACCCCGACCACGTATAACATACAAAGCGTGGCGGAAACATCGGGGAGTGTTGTAACAGAATTAATTGTTTCATAACCATGGCATACAAAGTTGTATTTATTTATCAACAAGGGTGTTACATTGTCTCAAAACAGTAAATTAAGAGTTCAGAACATAATTAAACATAGTTTATCTTCTTTTAAAGTCTCTAAGGCACAGGTCCGCCCTAGTATCATGATCAACATCCTACGGAAAAGCACCTGAAAACACATGTGAAAATAGGTACGTCAGCATAAAAATGCCTGTGAGATACATAGGTTTGTGAAAATAGGATTCATGACTTATGTTTAAGAAAAATGTTTAGTCATGAACCTTGTAATTTGTTTTGTCTTGTAAATCATTTGAAAGCAATAAGATCAGATGATATGTATAAGTAAATGTCAGGTTAAATAAATAACCATGTAAAAATGTGTTTGTATAAGATAAGTTGTTTGTAAATCAATGTCTTGTGAAAAGTATGTTATTTGTATAAAATGTTCTATGTCTCAATATTGAAATGATTCAAATAACGTTACGACATGTAATACCATACAAACACTTATATATAGGAAGTACCAGCGGCGTATCCACCATGCTTGTATCATATTACACACGCATCGTTACTTAATCACTTAATCAAACCAAACCAACCAATATGAGAAGTCTATGTTTAAACCAATTGTCAAAATGTATTGAATAATATGTCAAAGTGTTCATGTCAAGATGTAAATCATGTAGTGTGAAACAATTGTCAAACATGTTATGTGTCAAATGTAAATCATGTCAAATGTCTATGTCAAATATCCATGTCAAATGTCTATGTCAAATTATCCATGTCAATTGTCTATGTCAAATATCTTTGTCAAATGTCTTTGTGAAAAATGTCTATGTCAAAATGTCATGTATGGCAAGTGAAATGTCTCAACTAAACCATATGCACAAAAACAAAATATTGAAGTAAAACATGGTTTAAATCAATCTTATGTCTTTGTGGCAAAATGCATGCAAATATTTAATATGAACATTTATGCGGTATTGTGAAAATGCATACATCCAAGCCTTGTGACTGTGGTGATAAACCCTTTAAACAAATTAAAGGTCTATATGTCTTATATCATCGAATTCGGTCATTCCTTTCATCCCCTTTCCCTGGGATGTCCGGAACGGGAGTTGTCAATTCCTATGGTACCACTACCTACTAACGAACGGCGTAGCTAATGTTAATGAATGTATTGTCCCATGTAAACAAACCAAATGTTATACCAAAATGTAAGCATGTGAAAACAATGCACTAAGTATGTAATCAAATGAACATACATAGCGTGAAATGTCATGTAAAACGATGTACTAAGTAATGCACATAATAGGCACACCTAGAATGAAATGTCATAAAATCATGTACTATAATGTACTAACGAACATAGCAGTATATGATGTTAAAACAGGAAAGCATGAAAGTAACAAGTAGGCACATGTGTTCCACCCCAAAACAGTTTGGAAAAAACAGTAAAAGAGGGGTCTATGTACTCACTTGAGATTGCTCAGTTGTCTAAAGATAATCACCAAGCAATGCAAGAGATCTCGGAATCAAACGGCACCTAATATAGGTAACTATGTTAATAAACCGGACCTAAATCGGAAGATTGGGTAGCATGAGGGTTCGTAAACCAAACGAGTATTGAGACTCGTGTAATATGGTTTAACAAAGCCTACATACTAATTGAAACCTAACATAATTGCTTTCGACCCATCACGACCCGTTTAGGAAGCTTATGCTACTTTAACGCGTCATGCGCGTGAAACGCGTTTGGACCGCCTAACTAGCCCTATGACAAGTGTTATATGCCTAAACATGTTACATAATCAGTTATGTGACAAAGGTTTAGGTTACATATGCTTAATTACCAATTATACATGAAAAGGGTATTCTGGTAATTTACCTAAGGCATATAAACTACCTATCATACAACTACTTAAACGATGTGACCATAGGGTATAACCTCGGAAGGTTATTCCCTACCTACTATGGTCACCTAATGTATTTGGTCGGATCCTAATGATCGACCAAACTGGGTCGGGTTCGAGGTATAAGCGATTTATTAGATCGCTTACCCTACGACCCTAGACAACGTGGTAATCAGTAGGCATAGTCCCAAGGGACTATGACCATCGTGATTACAATCACGTTGCGAAGTTCTAACGAACTTCGCATTGACCATTACTGGTCAACGCTGAAAGTCAAACAAAGTTTGACTTTCTGACTCGAAAAGCAGTAAAATAAGGAAAAGAACGAAAGAATACTTACGAAGGGTCCCCGAATGCTAAACTCGATTCAAAAATCTAAGGTATGAAACAAATGTTTCAACTTAGAGTTTCTCAAATCAAATTTCTTGTAAGTTTAGCAATGGGGGTGTTGGGGTATTTATAGTTTTTAGTCCACCGTTGAGATCATTTGATGGAAAACGTGCCATGATCCAACCCGTACACTTGTCGGAAACTCATGGTAGCTAAAAATGGTTCTTATCCGCTGACTAGACATGTGAGAATGTGTGGTGGAGGATTAATCAGCTGAAATCTGATGTTTAAAACATTGAATCTGGTCAGATCATGCACTCGCGTAGCGCGACAGGTAGGCCCTTAGGGCTCGCGCTACGCTACTGCCTCCCAGTTCCAGAATTGTTTCAAAAGTGACAGGTTTAGTCCCTGCAGCCCGTTTAAGCGATTTTCGATGCGTTTGAACCCCGTTAACCTCATTTCAAGGCTCTAAAATGAAGTTAAAGTATAGGGAACTCAAAACATGCTCAAAAATATCTCAGATGTCGGTTCGTTTGGTCGTACGATCGCGATGTTCGCTTAATTACGACGGAATGCGCATAAGCGCGAAAAACGATCCAAATGACGTAACGAATGGATTTTTCTTAAGGCGAACACTAAAATATAATGTAGTCATGCTCACATAAATTTTTGGATGTCCGGATGTATTCAGAACGTAAGTTATGCGCGAAAATGCAAACTTGTGCACTTTTTGACACTTTTAGTCCCTGAATGACCCAAAAGTTTATTTTAACGCACCAAACCCCTCAAAGCCTATTTCTAAGCTATGTAAAGGATATTTAAGGTGTGTTTAACTTATGGTCATGTTCCGGAATGTTCGTTACAGTTCAAATTGACATACTTTCGCAGTTTGTCATATTTAGTCCCTGTAGTCGAATTAACTTGTTTTTGCCATACCAAAGCCTTCAAAACTTATTTCTAAGTTATGTAAAGGTTATTTAAGGTATGTTGAGTATATGTTGATATTCCGGAGTATTTCTCGCATTAAACTGAGTACGTTTACGCACTAGTTTGCGTATAACTCTCCAGAAAGTGATGTAGAGTTTGGAATTACATAAAAGTCAAAACATGAAAAATGTAAAACATAACAAAACAAACATTGTGATCAAATAACATTGTTTTATTGATAACAGAACTGTTCATAGTGATTACAAGCACAGTTGTTACACCAGAAGTTTCCATAACAACTATCATTACCATTCAATTTAAGTTAACATGTCCCATACCATGTCTCAAATAGCAAAACAAGTTATTACAGACAAAAACTAAACAAATATTCTGTTCCGACGACTCAGATTTAAACATAACAATTTATTTGTTGGTTTCTAGGACTCCAGTTCCTAGCTTCGATTTCATCACAGCCCGAGGAGCATATATACAACCTAGGCACCTGTCACATACGTTAAAATAATGTCAATACATAAATTGTAAAGGTGAGCATACAAGTTTGATAATAGCATATAGAGTTCGAATTCGTTTACGCATAACCAGCACGTACACATAGAGAAATGAAGCACGTTAGTTATCGACATAGATCCATCGATACCAATGACTGCGGGTTGACTGCCCGAGGCAGTTCGTAATACACGATTACCACTGTAATCCATGCAAGTAAAAGATCCTTAACAACCCCCGTGTGAACGGGTGCTGAGTCCAAACTATAGTACTATCGTTGCTAAGGCAGGTAGACAGCATTCCATGTGTAAACATAACAAACAAGCATTCATAAGCCACGTATAACATGCATTAATGGTTAAGCGTTAAAATAGCTTGAGTAGTGTGATAGTTGTAGTTTGAATAGTCGTAACGTATGTAACACCCAAAAGTGCTAAAAGCAAAAAGGGTTCGAGTATACTCACAGCGATATGGATTGAAGGGAGCGCTTTACAGTGAGTACGGTTAGCCTGAATAGATTCGATAACGTAACGATAAGTGACGCGTAACACAGTACGAGTGAGAGTGGGTAGGATGACTGATCGTGCGGATCAGTTATCCGTGCTTAGAAGTCATTCGTGCGCATGACCTATCCGTGCGGATGGTGATGCGTGCGGATGGTGGTCCATCCGGATAGGTTATCCGTGCGTGTGACTGTCCGTGCGGGTGGCAACCCGTGCGGACTAGTTATACGTGCGGACGACTTATCCGTACGGTTAGATGGCTTGTGTGGATAAATGTTCAAGTGGATTGTTTCTTCCTAAGATGTGTTTGTGTATGATGGCTTGTGCTTTGGAGTTTTCGTTGTAGTATTTAGAAAACACCTAAGTGTTTCTACCTTTCAAGCCGGTCGCGCGGACGACAGTCCGTGCGCATGGTAGTCCGTGCGGACAAGGGTGATCTGTGCGGACAGAGACCATCCGTCCGGATAGCCTGTCCGTGCGGACGACTTGGCCGTGCGGATGAACACTGATTGAATTTGTTTTAAGGCCTTAGTATCTCATGATCCGAAGAGTAATCCATTCAGAGGTCGTCTGTCCGGATTGCTCGTTCGTCGATACTCAAACCTCGCCTGGAAAGTGGGTCCCGAGGGTAGTCCGTGCGGGTGACAACCCGTGCGTATGACCTGTACGTGCGTATGACCTGTACGTGCGTACGGCCCGTCCGTGCGGACAGCTAGTCCGTGCGGACAACTGGTCGGGTTGTTCCGTTCGTCTACACTTGGTTTCTGTTGTCGTTTATCGAGACGTTCTGATTACGTGGCAACCACTTGGAGTTGTGTTCTCACCCGCGTGACTAGACCGGTCAGGAACCACCCTAACTCGGCCTGTCGGCGACTCAGAACGGTCGTCCCGGTTAACCCCGAAATCAGCTGTCTATGGGTAGAACTCCAGATCTAGAACTAGGGCATCACTATTGACGAGTAGAACACTAGGACTGATCGGATTCGTACCGGTTTTAAGGGTAAAAGAAGGAGAGAACTTAGGTTTATTTCTTTCAACTATTTTATCCTTAGAAAGTTTAGATCTAGGTGAAGTCATTGTAAAAACTTGTAGAAATCGTTTAGATCTGAGATATTCTTGGTGGAATGAAGTCAAGCTTGAAGTTCTTATGAACTTCATGATGACGTCACCCGAGAATACCTCAAATCCGGGTGATTTCATGGTTAAAATGGAAGATCGAAAGATAGAAATGTGTAGAATCGTGTAGTAATCAAAGATGTACAAGAATTAGTGCAAGATCTTACTTGGATTGAGAGAAATCTGAGAAAAGGTGAAGAATGCGTGTGGTTCGGACGTCACTTGCCAAAAGTGGAAAAAGTGGAGAGTGACCCGTGTATTTATAGGATGCCAAAAAGGGAAAGGGTGAGCCGTGCGCATGGCACACACCCGGGTAGGCTATCCGTGCGGACTGGTCATCCGTGCAGATTGGCAATCCGTGCGGATTGGCCATCCGTGCGGATGCCACCTCCTTTGGTGAGTTCGGTGTGATGATGATTCGGTTTCGATTTGCGAGCGATTTGATAGGGTTTCCTAATCAAATTACTTTCAGTCCCAACTACTTCTTATATGGTTCGACTCGGAATTCGGGTTCGGGTTCGTTTATATTCGAGTTAGACTTCGAGTTCGATTGAGTTCGCTTGATTATCCCAACATAAAATAACATAAAATAAACATGCACAAGTAACACGTAAGGCACACACACACGTATAACGACAAGTAAAAATACATAGCCCGAGTTACGATTTGATGTCGATTTGGTTAGCATAGCTTGATTAACTTTATCGCATTGTTACTTCCTATCGTTCGCAGTCGTAGGTCGACTGAGATACGGTTAGCATGGTTCGATTATTGCAATGTACAACATTTACTCCACATAATCTAAATATCATACAAACAATTCTACGAGTCACGTCGCGCGAAAATCGGTCGTTGACTTTGACCTTGACTTTGACTTTCACTCGTGAAAACACGGGGTGTTACAATTATGAATTTACTGTCATGCCATTTGGTTTAACCAATGCCCCAGCTGCATTCATGGACATGATGAACCGAATATGTAAGCCATATTTGGATAAATTCATAATTGTTTTCATAGATGATATTCTAATTTACTCTAAGAATAAGGAGGATCATGCAAAGCATTTGCACGCACTTTTAAGTCTATTAAGAAAGGAAAAGCTTTATGCTAAATTTTCTAAGTGCGAATTTTGGTTAGAACATGTACAATTCCTTGGACACCTAGTTAATCATGAAGGAATTCATGTGGATCCCACAAAGATCGAAGCAATTACTAAATGGAAAACCCCTGAATCACCAACCGAGGTTAGAAGTTTCTTAGGATTGGCCGGTTATTATAGAAAGTTTATTCAAGATTTTTCTAGAATAGCCATTCCTTTAACTAAGTTAACCTGTAAATCTGTTAAGTTTGAATGAGGATTAAAACAAGAAGAAGCCTTTAGAATTCTTAAGCATAAATTAACCCATACACCTATACTAGCATTACCAGAAGGAGCTGAAGACTTTGTAGTCTATTGTGACGCTTCTAAATTAGGTTATGGATGTGTATTGATGCAACGACAAAAGGTTATAGCTTACGCATCTAGACAACTTAAGAATCATGAAGAGAATTATTCAACTCATGATCTAGAATTAGGAGCTATAATTTTTGCTCTTAAGATTTGGAGACATTACCTTTATGGTAGTAAGTTTACCATATTCACTGATCATAAGAGTTTAAGGTATATTTTCAAGCAAAAGGATTTGAATATGAGACAAAGACGCTGGATGGAAATGCTTAGTGATTATGATTGTGATATCCATTATCATGAAGGAAGAGCAAATGTAGTAGCTGATGCTTTAAGTCGAAAGTATCATGAAAAGCCAAAAAGGGTACGTTCTCTTAAGTTAAATCTGCAAGTAGATTTAAATGATCAGATAAGAGAAGCACAAGAATCAGTAATCAAGGATGATACTGAAAAATTAAAAGGTATGCTAAAAGAATTGGAACAAGGAATAGATGGAATTTGGAGATTCCATGAAAAGAGAATGTGGATACCTAAATTAGGAAACCTACGTTATCGTATTTTAGAAGAAGCCCATAAGTCTAAATATACGATGCATCCAGGAAGTGATAAAATGTACCAGGATTTAAGGAAAAATTTCTGGTGGATAGGAATGAAGAAGGACATAGCAGCTTATATTTCTAAATGTTTAACCTGTTCACAAGTTAAGGCTGAACACCAGAAGCCCTCAGGTTTATTACAACAATTAAAAATGCCAGTGTGGAAATAGGAATTGATAACAATGGATTTTGTTACTAAATTACCCAAAACAAAGAAAGGAAATGATACAATCTGGGTGATTGTAGATAGACTAACCAAGTCAGCTCATTTCTTACCAATAAAAGAAACAATTAGTATGGAACAATTAGTTAAATTATATGTAAATGAAATTGTTTCTTTACATGGTATTCCTTTATCAATTGTTTCTGATAGAGATAGTCGATTTACCTCTCATTTTTGGTCAAGTTTCCAAAAGGCAATGGGAACCAAGTTAAAATTGAGCACAGCTTATCATCCTCAAACGGATGGACAAAGTGAAAGGACAATTCAGACGATGGAAGACATGCTTAGAGCTTGTGTAATTGATTTTGGAGGTAATTGGGACGATCACTTACCTTTAATAGAATTTTCTTATAACAATAGTTATCATACAAGTATCAATGCTACACCATTCGAAGCACTTTATGGACGAAAGTGTCGAACCCCAGTCTGTTGGACAGAAATTGGGGAGAAACAACTATCTGGACCTGAGATAGTACAAGAAACAACTGACAAAATCATTCAAGTCAAAGAACGACTAAAAGCCGCACGTGATCGACAAAAGAGCTATGCCGATAATCGACGCAAGCCATTGGAATTTCAAGTAGGGGATAAAGTATTATTGAAAGTCTCTCCTTGGAAAGGAGTAGTAAGATTCATAAAAAGGGGAAAGTTAAGTCCCAGGTATGTTGGACCTTTTGAGATTATTAAAAGAATAGGATCCGTAGCCTATCAGTTACAACTGCCAGAGGAAATGGCAGGAATACATGATGTATTTCATGTATCAAATCTCAAAAAGTGTTTAGCTGATGAATCATTGATAGTACCTCTTAAGGATATAGAGGTAAATGAACAACTCAAGTTTGTAGAAAGGCCTCTACAGATTGAAGACAGAAAAATCAAGAATCTTAAGCATAAGAGATTAGTTCTAGTCAAAGTGAAATGGGACTCCAAGAGAGGACCTGAATACACATGGGAGCTTGAATCTGAAATGCAAAAGAAATATCCGCATTTGTTTCAATAGATCTCGCGGACGAGCTCTAAAACAAGGTGGGGAGAATGTAACAACCCTCGGTAAAACCAACACCCTCATAATATTTCCGACGCCCTAATATATCTTAAAAATGTCCCAATATGTCTTTATATACACCCGCATGTGAAAACCGAGCCCGAAATATGTTATAACATATAAAATAAATTAAAAACAATAAATAGTAAGTTGAGGCGGGCCGCGTAGGACCTCACCTCAAGCTTACGCGGGCGGTATCGAGGTGGATACCGGATTCCTTTAAGTTTCTTTAGTTCAAACGGGCCGCGTAATACCCCGTTTAAGTTAACGCGGGCCGCGTGAGATCTGAAGGGTGGCGCAGCCCTGAGCTGACACGTGTTGACATCGTGGCGGGTCTACTTGGTGAGCCGGATAAGCTATATGTTGACCGGGTGTTGACGCGGGTCGCGTAAGGCTTCGCCTTACCTTACGCGGGCCGCCTGAGAATCAATATCAGCAACTATATAAAGGAGGCCTCGGATCTCATTTCAGTTTGTTCATTTCTCAATTCTCAATCTCACTTTCTGAATTAGAGGCATTATAGACGGGTATTATACCCCTAATTAGCGAGGTTCTGCTTCGTTGTAAGTATTATAACCCCAGTTTCGTAATAGTTACGCTGCCCGATTGATTTAGGGTTCCGTAACAACTGTCGTGGTTCTGCCCGACGTAGTTGTTGGAATGCCGTCTCGGGGAGGGTATCGTTAATATTTTCAAAGGGTTATAATACTAACCAATGTACATTTGTATAAATTATAGATTATATCCAGGAAACCCTTACGCGAAGTCTAAGATAGCAAAGTGAGTTTATCCTCTTTTTGTTAACGTTTTTATAATGTTTTACAAAACCTTAAATGTTTTACAATGCAATTAAGCGGTGATTGAGTCTTTGTAGTTCTTCAATTACTGCCGGTATGTTGGGGTTTTGTATACAAAATTTATTACTTGCGAGTAGTAAGTCGGAATGACAGTACGTTACCATTGGACAACGAGTTAGCCAATGTGTAATATGACCCGCCAGTCAAGGATTGACAGTACTGAATGAGTAATTGTGTAGAAATAAACAATGTGATCGCTCTCAATACTGTGTTAATTGATAAAATGTTTCTTGATTAAACTGGGATTCACTCACCAGTATTTCCCACTGACAAAATATTTTTAAAACATGTTTCAGGTAACACAATGTGAAAGCCAACTGGGAAAAAAGCCAGCTCGAGAGCACTGACGGCTTGGAAAATAAGTGGCTATAAAAGTTACCTAATAAACGATGTTTAAATTCAATAAAATAGGGTTTGTCCCTATAAATGTATTGTAATAAGAAACTTGGGTTTCGCCCATGTGTTTATTAATATCAATTATGGTGGTTTTACTCTGATAAACATTTCCTAACTACGGTCCTGATGTAAATTCCGCTGCAAGATTAAATAACTGATACCACCAAACTCTGAGCTCGCGTCCGCCCGTTCCCGGGACAGATAAGGGATCGGGGGTTGCGACAACGCTTTCGAGCAACAAGTTCCACCCATAGTGACTCAAGAAACACCCAACTACCGGATGTGATAACACTTGTGTTTGTGGGCTCCAACTCACAATCAACCCTTTTTAAGTGATGTGTTATTTCTTAGAATTGTTAGATCCATGGAGTTGCAGAGAAGAAATATTTCTTAGAATTGTTAGGTCCATGGAGTTGTAGAGAAGAAAGAGAGAAGAGAGAGAGAAAGATAGGGGTTGGGTTGGCTGGGGTGGGGTAGGTTGTTTTGTTATTATACCCATAAATAAATATTTAATTATATTTAAATATTTACTAAATATTTAAATGGGGGTTGGGTTGGGTGGGGTGAGGTGGGGTGGGGTAGGTTGTTTTGTTTTTATACCCATAAATAAATATTTGATTATATTGAATTAATTAAATGTTTTATATTAAGGGCATTTAGGTAATTTTACACACACTTAACTGAGAAAACTAACCTCCATCCATGCCAGGGACCTTCCGGGAACAAAATTGAAAAAGTTGAGGACTATAGCTGTAATTTTAGAAAGTTAGGGACTAAAGGTGAAAAAGACCAAAGCATAGGGACTATCCGTGCATTTAACTCAAATAGGTAAACTATCTATTCAACTAATCAAACAGTGTCACGTCAATTCACCTAATTAGTTTACCTATTGCTCAAAAACGTTGGCGGTGGTTTACCTATCTTGGATTAGGTAAACTATTTTTTTATTTTTTATTTTTTAAACTAGTATATTTAATATTTAAACATGTATTTTAACATAATAAATGTAGAATAAATTAAAAATAACATTACATTAAATTAAAAACAACTAAAATTACAGTAAATTAAAAAAATTAAAATTACATTAAATTGAAATAAATTAAACTAGTCTTCATCGAAATCGACCAACATGTGGGGTAAATCTTGACTTGCGAGATAATTCACGAGATTGTGTTTTAGTCTCCAATGCGTGTCTTCATCTTCGTTGTATTTCGGGTCTTCGACAAAATAATCCGCTATGAGTGTCTCATGCCCAAGCTCACGTTGACGTTCAATATATCTCCTTCGGTTAGATGTGCCCGTGTCTTGAAGTTCGGTTTCTTCGATGAGATTTTGAAAAAAAAAGAATGCTACTATCGGATGATTCGTCGCTACTATCGGGTGGAAAAAATAACGGGATTTCATCAGCCATTTTGTTTTGGAATGATTCGGTAAATGTTTGGTATTTTTTGGTTTGGTTTGAGTATGAATTTGAATGTGTTATGGTATGAATTTATGTTTGGTATTTATAGTTAAATTTAAAAAAAATACTTTTTTTTTGTTTTAAACGACTATATAGCCGTTGAATGTCTCCAACGGTCAAAACTCAGTCCCTTTGTCGATCGGTAAAGGTTCACCGCTCAGCCCAAGTCACCGATCGGTAAAACACCATCGGTGGCGGTGTTACTGATCGGTAAACCGCTTACCGATGGTTTTTACCGCACCACTCCGCTCACCCTAAGGCTATGTGTAAGTCATAAATTCATTTGTGAGGCTTTATGGGACAGGTGGCGAAAAAAAGGTAAGTTTAAAAAAAAATGATTTTTTACTTCAAAACTGCCATCTCCAACGGCTAGCTCAAACGGTCATCTCCTACCAGCCAATCCAAGCCAGCCACCTCAGACCTTCCTCCGCCCAACGCCAGGCTTCAAAGTCACGCCAGCGAGGCAACGCCATGGCCAACGCTGGCCCGGTGTGGTTTAGCCAGCATTGCCTGGCATCCCCCGCCCCAACCAACACCCCACACCCACTAGTCTAAGGCTAGACGGTGTGGGCTTCGTCCCACCCCCGTCGTGGCCCGGAGCCGCTCCTCCCCCCATTTCTTCCCCCACTGGCGGCGTCCTCCCCGGCTTCTCCAGGACGTTCAAGCCGGTCCACTACAGGACAAAACCCCTCTCTCACACACCTATACATACAACATATACATATACATTTTAGGTCCATCCCTCATTTCCTTACCTCCATCTTTTTTGCCCCATCCTGACACCCATCCTACGTGGTGCCTACGTGGCGGATCATCCTCCAAGGGAGGACCATCACCATACCGCATAGCCTAAGGTCATAATGCCCCATAAAGCCCTTTAGTTGGCGTTATGCGACAAGTGGCGAAAAAGTGCAAGAGTAGGCTTTATATCACAAGAGGGTGTAATCATAACCTCATACCTCATCATTACTCAATTATTAATTTTCTATTTTTTATAATTAATTTCCAAATTTATAGGTATAAAAACCATGGAAAAAGTATAAAAACTATTTCATTAAATTAAAAATCACTACAATAAATTAAAAAAACTCTAAAATTCAAAGATTATATTTTTTTCGATTCGCTCCTTTTGTTGTATCGCTATTTGCAACGCTTTTTTGGTTAGGTGGTCGTGCGGTTTCGAGTAGAATGCAAAGTCTTTTTTCCATTGTCTACCCCGCATAATCTCGGTCACTTCCCAGTCTCTTGCATACGTTGAGCCCCTAGGTCACGTATGTCTTGAAGGCGAGGTTCATCTCCGAAAAGGCATTGGTCAAGTCAGATCCCACCGACGATGACTCCAGCCTCCTCGATCTTGCACCGCTTCTTCTACCGGGTGGTCGTGGTAGCTCTTTCGCCGGCTCATTTGCCCCTTCCTCCTCGGTGAATAGCGGATTAACATCGTTTACGTCCGTGTTTCGAGTGTTGGACGTTGGCGTTTCAGGTTCAACCGACTCCGTGGTTTTCGATATCTTTGACGGCCTTTTATTTGTCGACCGACCTAAAGTAGTTCCTACCGCGGTAGGGACGTTGGCCCATTTGGCGCTATTACGAAGAATTTGCTGACACTTAAAGTAGGGGAAATTCCCTTGAGCAGCTTGATATTCTATTAAGGCGGCCCGCATAATGTCCTCATCGTTATGGCCACTTTTCCATCCGATTTTTACCCGTTGGTAAACTGATTGAAAATTTGTGCACTTTTGTTGATAACGGTCCACTTACCCGATATTAAATCTGGTAGCCAGTAGTTCTCTCCCTACCATGAGCCTGAAAAATAGTTCTCAGATTCGGTTCCAAAACACGTGTTTATTTTGGTTATTTGCTAAAAAAATACAAAAAATAATACCAAACCCTTTTAAAAGTTTAAAAAATATTACCTATTTCGGGGTCCTCCGACACATTGAGCCAAGCTCGAGTTAATGCGTACTCCTCGTTATCATCCCATGGTTGCACGTTTTTTTTTTCATTCGGGTCTCGATTTTCTTTTTAAGGTTGCGTTTGGTTTTGATTTTTTTGTGCCTCCTCTACTACCGGTTGCGGCTCCGTTTGTGTATCCGGGACAAAGTCGGGCTCGCGTAGTGGCGAGCCGAAGGCTTGAGACGACCTGATTCCTCCCACGTTGTGATTCGGGTTCCAACCGTCCCATTAGAGGGGTTGGTTCAATAGGTTCATGAAGTCGGTTTGATTTTAATTGTACTCGACAAAACCAAATCCGTAGGGAGTGGGTTGAGTGGGAACCGGAGAAACGGGTTGGCTAGGATTGGTCGTTTGGTTCGTGTCCGCACTAGAACGCGGAGGAAAAAAACCGCAGTCGTAGGGATTCATTGTATAAAAACCTAGATTTTTATAAAATAAAGATAGAGAGAAGATGGTGGTAGAGTGTGTATGTTTTAAAAAAACGAGTTGAAAAGGTGAATATATATAGAAAATTAAAAGAAATTAATTTTTTAAGTTTTTGACCGTTCAACGCTCGAATTTCCTGAATGTTGCAACATTTTGCGCGTTACAATTTTCACCGGACTTACAAATTTTTAACACATAGCGTCGACCGTAGTGGTGTGGCCGGGTGCTATGGGGCGCCATTGACCACCTCCCCGCGATGTACCGCCCCACTACGTACGGACTAAGGGTGTTACACTAAAGTAACTTTTTTCTAAAAAAAGATAAATTTGTAATTGGTTGGAAGAGAGTGGGGCCTAACATTAACCCTCTCTTCCCTTTTCCCTAACACAGTGACTACTCCCCGCTTCAATTCAATCACTCCACTCCCCCACCCACCCCGTACACCCTTATGGGTATGTTGAGGTTCCTTTTTTTCTCGGTTAGTTTTCTATTTTTCTTCTTTGTATAAATTAACTTTTTAGGGGCTGTTTGGCAACTTCTAAACATGTAAGTGCTGAACCAGTAAGAAGTCTATAACAGTTAACCCTTCAGATGCAAATGTCTGACCAATTCAACAACATCTAAACATGTAAGTGCTAAACCAATAAGAGGTCTATAATGCTTAATCATTCAGAGATAAATGTCTTACCAATTCAGGAAGTTGTCACACCCTGCTTTCCCAGTGGGCCCGAATATGGGGTTTAAGCATGACGATTGTATATCAGTTTCACAGTGCAACGAAAATAGAGAGTTTATGTATTAAAATACAAGTATCGAAAACGTCAAATTATAATAAAACATTATAATGTCAAATATTCAATACAAGTATCCCAAAGGTAGGATATAATAAAAATGGATTTCGAGACGTCATAGGGTCTTTTGCTATTGAGTCGCAAATTCCAAAGCTTTTTGATCAAGCCTTATCCAGCCTACTATATAGGGTCGTCACCTTTATGTTAATCTTTAAAAATACGTTATCTTTCACTGGTAAATACAATTAACCGACTCATTTTGTAAAACTTTTAAAATCATTTATGAGTTAATGGGATTTCCTTGTTACCATATTTACATGCTTTTCATACATTCGGGGACCAGTGTTCAAAACCGATTATTGATTAATATACACACCATATTTTGTGTATGATAGGTGTATGCCTACACCTCACACTTTATGGTTATTACAATAAATGAATCGGGACACCCGAATACGGTACTATTAACCCCCCAAGTGTTTTATGTTATTCAAGCAATACGGATTAAAATCGAGTTATCAACATTCTAAAAGAATTTTCCTATTGCAATACCTGTACCAAGTGGTTTTGTACCGTATCCCAAGTTTTATATAATAAAAGTGGTTAAAAAGCATTTACATGTGCTAAATGTGCTCACATCGTATTTGGTTCTCTAGCACAACCGAATTCAAAGTTTATTATCCTACAGGGCGATTTCTAGAAGGCTCTTTAGTCCGGAGCAAATGGAAATATTTAACCATTAGAATTTTTTACGGGTCATAATAAGTCCTTTGGACTTGACCGGTTAACATGGATTAAAGCTCGGTTCCGCTAGATTAAGCATTGACCGAATATAATGAGTTTTATAACCATACGAGTGAAGAGACTCGTGTAATATGGTTTATTTAACCTTACATTCTAATTTGAAAGTGTTTTGAAAAGAGTTTTGACCCGTTACTACTCGTTCATATGGTTTATGTCATTTTAACGAGTCGTGCGCGTAAGTACAGGTTCGGATGGTCAAACGGGTTCGCGGCAAGTCAAATATTAAAAAGAAATAATAGACAAGATAGAATGACTCCAATTTTACGTATCTTTTGATGATTTCTGCACTTTGGGTTCTTTTAAGAGATTATCTTAGTTATAGTGACATGTCCCTCTTTTTGAGGCAATGCTACCTTTGACCATATTGGTCTGAGTCAGCAGGGAGACAGTCCCGCAATGTCGGAATATTGAAAGATAATCAAGTATGTTATTAATGAAATGCAATAAAGAAATATTTATAGTTTATATCAGATTTACTTCTGTAATTTAATATAGCATAACCCTCTGAGGTTATATTACATGATCATATTCGTATTCTGAGTTTTTGTTCAAGTTTCGTTATTATGCCTACTTTGACCAAATTGCCCTTTTTATAAGAAATAAGGTTTTAATCAATAACGAACTTGCAAATGGTTTACCTACTGATATGTTAATGTAATTTAAAATATTTTGATGTTATTAAATTGATCATAAACTGAGTTTACGTAAAAGATCGTAAATTATGTTTTAAAATGACCAAAGTGCCCTTTTGGCACATAAAATGTTTTAAACAAAATTTATCGAATCAAACTTATTACCTACTAATATAATATCACAATTAAAATATTTTGGGATATCAAATAAGTTCCTAAAGATCGCAAATATCGTCATTTAATGACCGAAACGCCATTTTGGCGCATAGTATGGTTTTAAACCATAACTATCAACTAAGGGGGTGTTTGTTTTTTCTTCAAACATCTTCAAGGGGGCTGATGTCTATAGGCGCGCAGACGTTACCCTTGAAGACTGTTTGTTTGTTTTTTTAAACAGAACTGAACTCAGCTTTTTTCATCTTAAAAAATAAGCTACGGACCCCCTTCTTAAAACATCTTCACACCTCCCTCTTCTCCTCCCTCAAACATCAGCCCCTCCCACCGCCGCTCCTCCTCCTTCTCCGACCTCCCTCTTCTCCTCCGGCGACCTACCTCCTCCTCCGGCGACCTACCTCCCCCGGCGACCTACCTCTTCTCTGACCTCCCTCCTCCTCCGGCGACCTACTTCCTTCTCTGGCGACCTCCCTCCTCCTCCGGTGACCAGCTCCTTCTCCGACCACCATCTTCTCCTCCGCTGGATCGAAGCGGAATGTGAATGTTTCGTCATTGTTTGATGCGCTTCATACCGGTATCAACTTATAAAAACAAACAGTCCTATATTTTCAGCTTGCAGATCTTCAGACCACATCTTTAGTTGCAGACATAAAAACAGATGAAATCAGCTTGCAGACAATTTATGTATGCAAAAACAAACAACACCTAAAACTTGATACCTACTGATATTATAACTTATTTACAATGTTTTCATAGTAGGTACATGATCTTAACTTAGATTTCCAAATAAGTTCTCAAACTATGTGTGAAATGACCAAAATGCCCCTACGGTGCATAGTTTAGTCTTAAAAAATAAAACTCACATTTGTTTGATTACTTACTGATATTATATCACAAATAAAGTATTTTTGCAGAAGTAATATGATCATAACATCAGTTTATACGCAAGTTCCTTTAATACGTCGCTTAATGAATAAAACGCCATTATGAGGCATAGTTTGATTTTAAAACCTTAATGGGCATATAAGTTGATATCCTACTGATATTACAACTTATTTAAAGTATATTGGCATATAGAACTTGTTCATGACTCATCCGGGTACCTGTTATCGCTTATACGTGTGCGATTAGGCTTATGTAACTAGTTTACGTAAGTTTACCGAAACGGGTCAAACCTTATCATTGTTACTTCAAATTCCAGAATGTTATTTGTTTACCCATATTTGATGTTCTTAAAATACAACATATAAATTATATCAATTACGACGTAAAATCAACCCATTTTTAGTACTAATGTCGGAAAAAGCTTGGTTTTCTGTTCCTTTTTAATTTACAGGGTCAAAAGAGCTTAAATGTACAAAAGGAGCAAAAAGACAGCAAAAACCAACATAAATACAAAGAAGGAGGAGTTGACGCAACTCGCCAAGCCCCGATTCACATACAAACCATAAAATAGCAAGAACATAAGACTTGACACGAGGCCGTGTCAATCAGACACGGGTCGTGTCCAGAGGTAGATGCTGTGCAGAAGAAAAGACAATAGCAAAGGACAAAACTGGCAGCTGACATGGGGCCGTGCCAAGCCAACACAAGGCGTGGTCAACTCAAAGATTTTCAGAATTTGCGATAGTATAGCAAGTACTTTGGCCACGGGTCGTGCCGTTGACACACGGGGCCGTGTTAGTACAAGATCTAACAAGCTGTAAATGAGGAAGAGAGAGAGAGAGACAGCCACGAGGTTGTGCCAGCCGGGAGGCTGTGCCAGCCGGGCATGGGCCGTATTGAAGCTTCTGAAGACAGCTATAAATACAAGTGCTTGGTTCCACTTCAAACCATCCCTTGGCAAACCACTTCTCTCTCACCTGCCACCACTCCACCACCACTACAACACCATCATCCACCACCATCATCCATTTTCCATTCTTTAGAGTGTATGTGTAGTCTTGGGATCCAAGATTGATAGTAAGAATCTTTGTCAAACAAAGGCCATGCTTGGCTAAATTCTTACATCACTTGGTGAAGACATATCTTTTATTTATTTCTTTTATACTTTCCAATCTTTGGCAACTTTTTAATTAGGTATGTATTAATGAATTTAATAATTAGTTTTTTTTATATTGAAGACGAATTTACTTAACCATTCTTCATATGTCATTTTTTATATTCTGTTTTTATCTTTTTATTAGTTTAAAAATCTTTTCTCAAAGTTTGATTCAATTAGACGTTGACGATAAGCCTGTATTAAAAGCTCTTGTGTCCTTGGACGACCTCGGTATCTTGCCATCACTATACTACGTCCGCGATGGGTACACTTGCCCTAACGTGTGTAGAGTGATAGTAAAATATCGTGTTTCATAAATTTAAAACTTGAAATTGGCGAGTTAAAAAAAGAGCTAAAAAATATAACTAAAAATATACTAACCACGACAAACGTCAAGTTTTTGGCGCCATTGCCAGGGACACAAGAATTTTAAGAAAGCTTAAAATTAACGGGCTAATCTTTTTATCTTTTCTTTTTAGGTTTTTCTTCCTTTTCTTTTAATTTTTCACTTTCTGCAGACTTGACACAGGGCCGTGCTGTTCTAACACAGGGCCGTGTCAACTCTCTAGTTTCTCAAAAACTATTTTCTGCCAGATACATACTGTAGCACGGGGCCGTGTTACACTAACACGGGGCCGTGTCAAACTCTCTGTTTGTAAGAAAATAGTGACCGCCTGATCCCGGTGGTAAAAAAATGGATTTCTTTGATTATTTCTATCCCCGCCACTCTTACGGTTTATGGTGCGATTATTGTGGGGAGCAGCATGAAGAATCAGAATGTGGCATTCTAAACTTCACTCCCCACTATTTAGCCCCGTCGTTTTCCTGTAACGAAAACCTTGAGACAAGCGAGGGTGGAAATAATAATGAAATCCCTCCGCCTGAACTCCATCAAACCTCTCACCTAGATGACTTAGAAGACATAAGTCTAATAGAAGAGAGGATTATCCTAAAGATCAAAGAACTAGAATCCTTAATAAAGGCGCAATATTCAAGGATTCCATCCAAAGGAGAATCGATAGAGGAAAAATCAGGTACATACAACAACACCGAGGTCAACCAACCCTCCACCATAGACGACCGTGAAAACGAAAGCGATAGTCGTCCCTGTTTCAATTCAGCAATGACGGTCCCCTTTACCGAGTGTGAATTTCACACCAACAACATGGACAGGAGCGAATCGACTCACACCTTCTTTAACGAGATCCCAGAAAAGGTAAATAAGGGAAGATCCCACTTTCCCATTTTTAGAGAAGTCTTCTACCTTTCCGATAACCTCTTGCGTTTTTGTACCCCTCGCCTAAGTCTGTGGTATATTCGATGGTACGGTGTTGTTCCAACCGGTAAGGAACCACCCGATGTCGGATAATTCTTTAAAAACTTAGACAATCTTCATAAAAACTCTGAACACGGGGCCGTGCCCATCTTTCTTCTAACAACATGGGGCGTGCCGAACTAACACGGGGCCGTTCCCCTCGTATTTTTTCGGCACGGGGTCGTGTCACCAATGATGTAGGCCGTGTTCTACTAACGGACAACATTCTCTGACACATGCATCCGGCACGGGGCCGTGCTGCCCAGGCACGGGGCCGTTCCCGCGTGCTATCACTGTCTATAAAGTCAGCCTTCAGGAGAATGTTTCTAACCATTCCAAAAAGGCAAGATCCCTGAGATTCTTTACACATACCCTAAAAGGTATGTTCTTAAAAAGGTCTCATTTGACCTTCTTGTCCTTTCCTCTTTTGTGCATTTCCCCTTCTTCATTCTTCATGAACTCCATTGAAGCTTGAAACTTCAAGCTTCAAAAGCTTCAATAGGAGGGTCACCCTCTTGATTCTTAGCTCAAAATTTTGCATATTAACTGTAGTAGAACATTGTTTCAAGATATTTACGTTCAGAAAATTAAAAATCAGTCAAATCTAACTTGAAATAAAATTTTAAGAGCTAAGAATCTGAAGCAGTTGGAGCAGCACGGGGCCGTGTTGCACATTCTGATTTTCCATATCTTGTTAATGGTTGGTCATTTTCTCTCAAGATGTCAAGCCAGCAAAGTGGAACGTCGTCAACAAGCTCCAGGAACCAGAGAAGAGGGAGAAGGCTCTCCTTCAAGGCCACTCTTGTAAGATATGTGAGTGCCTTGAGAGAGAGTCTCGACGAAATGACCTTAGTGGAGGAAGTTCTCATAGACCGTGTGAACTATCTTACCATGGGGCTAGAAGATTGTTTCAGAGAAATCAACCTTTTACATTAAAGGTTGAATATCTTGGCCTTGCCTCCCATGGAGCCAATCTTCCCACAAGAAGATTGGAACCTCGCTAATGGGGTCATACAACCTACGGGATGGGAAGATGAGACTCTGAAGCCTCCACCTATCAATGCTACCTTTGAGGTTCCAATAAATCTTGTTCCCCCTCAAGTGGAGGTAGAAGAGGAACCCTTCATCTTCCTACCAAGGGAGATTGAAGAAATGCTCAATGACCTCTAAATTGAGTATTCCCACAAAAGCTTAAGTCCTCCACCATCCTACATTAGTAGATCTAGTAACGTAGCTTTAGGGTTGTTTAAAAATGATCTCAGGGAGGCATTTCTCAAGGTCTGATCTATCTATCTTAGGACTATGTAGGATTGTAAGTTTATTTTATTTCTTGTAATGTTTTTATTTTAAATGAAATGGATGATTGGATGGTGGTATTTTAAATAAATGTGTTAAAGAAATTGGAAACACCTGTTGTATGATGAACAATGGAACCCATGCACGTAAATTAGAGGCCTCCCGACTCATAAACCGCAGAACAGTTGCTGCAGCACGGGGCCGTTCCCACCCAGCACGCCCCCGTGTCCAACTTACTGTTGTCAAATATTTTCTGTCCAGAAGGTGGCACGGGCCGTGCTCACCCGGCACGCCCCCGTGGCCACCCCACTATAAGTCTTCTGATTTCATTTTGTTACTGGCACTTTGGACACGGGGCCGCGTCCCCATAGCACGTCCCCGTGCTGCAAGTGCCAGTAACCAAAAAATTTTGTTATTTTCACACTTTTTACACATTTTACCAAAATAAATCCTATATGGGACACATTGAGGGCAATTTGTAATTTAAGTGTGTGTGGGGGAGGATAATAAAAACCTTTAATCGTTTGTCCTAAATCAAGCCTTACACAAAACTCGCCTTGGAAACGCTAATCACCCCAAACTTTTTCAAAAAAAAATCATTTTTTACTTATCTTGGTTTAGTTGGGTAAAACAAGTTCTAAAAATTATGTTTTTACAAATTTACAACTGATAGCGTCGTAATAAAAATAACCAATTTAGAAAAATTACGAAAACGGGCATGACAAATCTTTGTAAAATTTGATTATATATACATTTTTATACTACAACACTTTTTCCACAAAAGCGAATTTTGAGCCATTGCCGAGCATACAAAAATACATCTATACTAGTTGCTCAAATTTTTGTTTCTTGTGTGAATAGCCCGTTTGGTTCTCACGAATCTAGAAATTGACAATACGATGTTTTCCAAGTCCTTACCGACAAAAATCCAAGTAAGTAAATGATAGAGGCATTAGGACCAACCAATTTTTCAAAAACAAACCTTTATTTTTCTTTGCTTTATCCAAAAGCATCCCCCTAGTTAAACCCTTTGAACCTTAAAACCTTTTCGTTTCCAAACCCACAAAAACAAACCTTTTCATTTTTCATCCTTCATTTTTGTAAACTCATCGGTTATGAAATTACGATTACAGCTCAGTTTCAACTTTGGCAGCCAAAAAAAATTTAGAAAAATCAGAAAAATATGCCAAATTATTTTTTGCTAAGCCACAAAAGCAATAGAAAAACCGATATTTTACGCTTTTCACCCTTTTCCAATAAAACATACCAAACCCAAACCACCACCTACACTTCAAAGCCCTCTTGATATTTATAAGGATTTAATGTCAAAAGGAGGAGGTTTGATCAATTGTCAAGCCTGTGGTAGGAGTAAGTTCCAAAAACGGGCACGAGCGTTTTCACTTAATACATTATCGGCCGAGTGTTGAATGACCACTTGTGAGGTGTGTAAATTTGTATATAACTAAATGAAATTTTATAAAGGCATGTTTTGCGCAAAGTAAATAATTTTTCTTAACTTGTGTTTTACATAAATCATGACGAATAAAATTGTAAATAAAATAAAAACAAAAGAAAATTAGAATTTGGATTCCCGACACTCTAAAGATGAGACCAAAACCTTCTCTTTTACCTATTCCGTTTGGGTGTGTTAGCCACATAATAGAGTTTTGCTTGAGGACAAGCAAAGATTCAAGTGTGGGGGAATTTGATGTGCTTAAAATACAACCTATAAATTATATCAAATACGGCGTAAAATCAACCCCTTTTTAGTACTAATGTCGAAAAAAGCTTGGTTTTTTGTTCCTTTTTAATTTCCAGGGTCAAAAGAGCTTAAATGTACAAAAGGAGCAAAAAGATAGCAAAAACCAACATAAATACAAGGAATGAGGAATTGACGCAACTCGCTAAGCCCCGATTCACATCCAAACCATAAAATAGCAAGAACAGAAGACTTGACATGGGGCCGTGTCCATCAGACACTAGCCGTGTTCGGAGGTGGATGTTGTGTAGAAGAAAAGACAACAACAAAGGACAAAACTGGCAGCCGACACGGGGCCGTGCCAAGCCAACACGAGGCGTGGTCAACTCAAAGATTTTCAGAATCTGCGATAGTATAACAAGTACTTTGGCCACGGGCCGTGCCATTGACACACAGGACCGTGTTAGTATAAGATCTAACAAGCAGTTAATGAGGAAGAGAGAGAGAGATGACCACAGGGCCGTGCCAGCAGGGCACGGGCCGTGCTAGCCGGGCACGGGCCGTGCTGAAGCTTCTGAAGATAGCTATAAATAGAAGTGCTTGGTTCCACTTCAAACCATCCCTTGGCAAACGACTTCTCTCTCACCTACCACCACTCCACCACCACTACAACACCATCATCCATTTTCCATCCTTTAGAGTGTGTGTGTAGTCTCGAGATCCAAGATTGATAGTAAGAATCTTTGTCAAACAAAGGCCATGCTTGGCTAAATTCTTACATCACTTGGTGAAGACGTATCTTTTATGATTTCCAATCTTTGGCAACTTTTTAATTGGGCATGTATTAATGACTTTAATAATTAGTTTTTTATATTAAAGGCGAATTTACTTAACCATTTTGCATATGTCGTTTATTCACATATTCGTGTCTTTATGGTCTATATAAAGCACGTTAACTACTTGGAAGGGGGTTAGAAGGGTGGTTGGGTAATTCTATGTCTCGTTCAGTGTATAGATCCTACGAGAACCTGGTTCAAGTTTAGTACTACTCCATGGATTGGCTGGGAATGACTGGCCCAACTGAGAGTAGGAAACTACTTGAACCCCTTATTCATAAACTACTATTAAAACTTTAAACCAACCCCGCGAGGACTGTATCCCTGTTGACTCAGACCAACGGGTTGAGGGTGACCGCTGCCTGGAAAGGGGCCCACCACATTTTGCATTAATAACTTACTTAATTATCTTTCAATAATCCGGCCTAGTGGGATTGTATCCTTGCTGACTCAAACCACTAGGTTGAGGGTAACGTCGCCTTCACAAGAGGGGCCTACTACTATAACTAAGATAATCTCTTAAAATGCCCAAAGTGCGGAAATCATCAAAATGGTACATGAAAGATAAGTCGGATCCAAGTGATTCTTTCTCGTCTATCTATTTTTATTTTATTTTATTTTCTGTTTTTATCTTTTTATTAGTTTAAAAATCTTTTCTCAAAGTTTGATTCGATTAGACGTTGACGATAAGCCGGTATTAAAATCTCTTGTGTCCTTGGACGACCTCGGTATCTTGCCATCACTATACTACGTCCGCGATGGGTGCACTTGCCCTAACGTGTGTAAAGTGATAGTAAAATATCGTGTTTTATAAATTTAAAACTTGAAATAGGCGAATTAAAAGAAGAGCTAAAAAATATAACTAAATATATACTCACACCGACACACGTCAATATTATACAAGTCTTAGTACTTGTTGGGTTTAAACTACATTCTATTCCGGTCATCGCTTAATCAAGCGTATCGTACTGTTTTCAATATTTTAAGTTAACCGGTCCTAGTCTACGACATAAATAGGACCCGTTAACATTCTAATTGGTTATTTATACCATCATTCCAGACTAGGGCCTTCCGGTAAATTGCTACCTACCTTAATTATTTGTTTAACGACTGAGCTATTTATAAACCTTGCATATTAAGACTAGTATTAGCTCAGGTAAATACTCTTAACCTATTTTCCCTATACGGACTTGGGATACGGTAAATTATTACCACTTGGTCGGGTATGGGATCATATGCCGGATTGTGGCTACAAAATCTTCATAACCCGTTTTAATCTGTTTTCTCTGATAACTTAAACATTGGGGGTTAACGCGACCGTGTCCTAGATATCCTTGGCTCATTTAATTTACTAATGGCCACGACCAAGCAAGGGGTGTAGGCATACACCCGACAGATGCTTAATGCTAATATAAAATGTTTTTCTTACCCACTACGTAGGGATACCCCTTTGTAGGTTTAAGTCGTGTGTCAGTTAATCATGTCTTGGTGTTTAGTACTGGGCCCCATATGTATTGACAGGCATGTAAAACTGTATACAAGATCATGTCAATCTTTTGTTGAGATCGCGTCAGAGGATCATATCAGTTTATAACAAATCACTAGCACCATTGATCTATATAAACTTTAAGTTCTAAACGATTCACTTAGATAGTCAGTATACTGATCCACTTAAATTCTCACACAAACTTCAATTGATTCAAGATACGAGATTAATGTTTTAAAAACTTATCTTATTCGCGTGTCCCACATCAGAATATACTCCCATATCAAGATTCCCTAGATTCAGTCTTACAGGTGAATATACCTAATTGATATCTATCTCTGGGTTAGTGTGAGGCCTTGAGAGCGCAGGTTAGAACTTCCGTTCAGTCAAAGAGATGAAGGCTCGACTTAAGGTGTGTTCCACTTAGGAATCTTCTTTACACCTGCATTTGATATATATCTTTCAATATTTTCAATTTTTATGCAGAGGGAAAGTTTTAAGCGCAAAAGCATTATACAAGGTCTAGGCCATTGCTGACGCAAAATCAGAAGTCCAAGTATAATACCCCAGATATTAATAAGTATAAAGACCTAGTATCTCAGAATCAGGCAATCTCTCAAACGAAATTTCGGAGTACTAAGTCTATATATCCAAGAGATGTTCCCCACGAGATAAGAAAGTTATTGATTTAGGTTTCTATCTCGAAATCAATCTACTAAATGTGTAAAAACCTACTGGCATATCATCAGTGAGACTGTTTATCACATTTTGACTTTCCATTTCTTTAGCATGTCGTGATTATCTACTGATGTACTATCATTTCCTCTTTTTACACAAAACTCTTTTGACTTTTTCATGTTTTTGAGCTTTTTCAAAATTTCAAATGGTTTTGTATTTTTTTAAATTTTTACTCCCCCTAAAATCTAAAACATTTAACGAAAATTTGACAACCAATGTAGATAACTTCACCTCGCCATCCATTTCTGCTTCACATTCTCTGTTTAGCACACAAACACCCCCATGATTAACAAAACACTGATTTTAACATTTTGAAACCATTTTTGTTTGTTCAGCCGTGAGGGTTTCGGCATATTCCTTCAACATTTTTTCAAAATTTTTGATTTTAACAATTTAAAAATAAACATTTTTTTTTTCATTTTGTCTGTTTTTCTATTTTTTAGGGTTTTTTTATTTTTGTTTTATTTATTATTATTAACAAACAAACTTCCTGTCTTCAATCACAGGAATCTTCCTCCTCCCGTGCTAGGCTGCTCCGCTGTCCATGTTGACTTTGATTGACTTCTGGAACACCTACACATTCAAACTACTCAATTACTTGAATAATGCAACCTAGGCCTATTTGACCTTGGGTATTTTGACACAATATGAATCGTTCAATTTCGGAAAATCTTTGTCATCTTTCATAAACAATTTTTCAGTCTTATTTTCAGCCTTCTTAGTCGAATCGATTTTCCTTTTCTCATTCACAGAAGTCTGTTTCTTTACCACCCAAATTTGTCCTTTTAAAACATTCTTTTTATAAAATCTTGAATCTTTTTGAATGCTTTGTTTTGACAAATCAACTTTGGTTTCCAAATTTGGTTTGTTTTTGACGTGTTAACCTTTTGTTTCCAAATATGTTTTGATTCAAATTTGAGTGTCTTTGGTTTCCAAGTTTGTTTTAGCTCAAACTTGGATGACTTCTATTTTACAGCCTCAGATTGTTGTTTCTTCTTTTCAACATCAACATGCTTTAGATTTGGACATTTGCGACCAACATAACCAATTTGTTGACATTTAAAACATGTTTTTTTTTCAAAACATCTTTAGCCTATTCTTGTTTTTTTTTCTGAGCATAGAATTCTTCATTAGCCTGTCGACTAAATCGGAGTTCTTTCTCTTCTTCAGAACTTGTTCCATGAACAAAGTTCGTTTTCTTCTGAATTTTTTTCGAGTCAAACCTTTTCTTTTGATTTTGTTTCTTTTTATAACCCAACCCAGCCTTTGTTTTTTTCTTTTTGTAACTAGGTTTGTTATAAAAAGTTTTCTTGCTCGCTTTACCAGCAAATTTGTCAATTTCAGATTTCTCGATTTCTGCCAGTTTAAAAACTTTGTCACTCTTTTCCGCAATCACATTTTGAATCGGAACTTCAACATCTGGGTATAATTTGTCCGATCCAACCATATAATATGCCAAAATTATTGAATTATCATTCGAATTTGTCTCAGATTTTGAATTCTTTAGATAATTCTTATGAAAACTTTCCTCATCTTCAACCTGTGATTCGGAATTCTCATTTTTGGTAGAATCTTCTTTCAAAACGTTTTCAACAACCTTACTTACCACCTCTGAATCACCAACATCATCAGATTTAGAGCAAGCCACATCAATGTTTTTAGGCAATTGGTCAACTATGTCTATTGCTTTTGCCACCTTTTCATCATCATAGAATGTATAATTATTCTCCAACGGTGGTGGCACCTGATGAAATTCTGATCAAATTCCCTTTTTGTTCTTTTCAGAATCATGATCATCTGGTGTGATGTTGAAAATACATTCGAGAATGTACGAAGAAGCATGATAACTTTGAAGTTTATTAATTTTCTTTTTTTTTTCTCAGCCAATTCACGTTTTACTTCAGCAAGTTCATCTATATATTGATTTAAAACCAATTGTTTTCCTTTATACTTTGCTTCAATAAATCTCGTCGTTTCAATATATTTTGAAAGTCTTCCTTCAATACTTTGCATTTGACTTTTCACAATTTCATATGCTTATTTTACTTATTTTTGCAACTCTTGAATGATATTATCTTTTGTATACATTCATTGCAATCTGCTGAACACTTTTGTTTTAAAACTTTATTTTCTTTTTCAAGACCATCACATTTCTGTGTCAGCTCCTCTTCTTTTTGTTTCAAAAGCTTTTCAATTTCAAACATTTCTTTACATTTTTTTTGAAACCATTTTCTATTTTAGTAAACTCAATGTTTCTGGATCTTAAGTTTTCATCCTTCTCAGTACAGGCATTGCATGTTTCCTTGCATTTCCTGCACCGCACTTCATTTTTGTGTTCAGATTTAACATCAATTTCATCATTATTATCCGTTGACTTAGCCTTATTCTCAGTAGATTCAGTTTGAGTTTTTACCTCAGTTTGATCTGCCAATGTTGTGTTGTCGGTCGTCTTCTTCAAAATCTCATTCATCATCTTTTGGCTCTCAACAACGATCTCTTCCACACTCTTCTTCTTTTCTACACCCGTATAAATCACCATTTTTATGTTTTCCTCCACTTCTTTCTCATAATTCTTATCCTCTTTGATCTTTGAATAAAATATTATGCAGTTGGAATAGCTACAACGAATGCTTCAAAGTATACCACCTTTGAATCCACTGTCGGATTCCCTTGAGGATCTAAAAAGCACTTCCTCTCATCATCCCATCTATTGGCACCCTTTGCTTCCATGAAAACATCATACACTTCACTCAACCTCATAGGTGCATGATGTTCTTCTCGACTCGGTCTCACCCCAGCAACCAACGCAACCTTCTCCTTTGGAATGTATTTATTCTAATTGAACCCTTCATCATCTTGAGTCACCACCAAAGCTTTCTTTCTTTCTTTTGAAGAACCTTCATCAATTTTTTTTTATTCATCTTTGGCGGTTGTTCATTGGTGCGATAATAGATTGCCTTTTTGTAGTAATCATCATGGAATGGATTCATGCTTTCATCCGCTTCCCGGTTTGAGCACTCTATCTTGAAGTGTCCTTTCTTCTTGCACTTGAAACAAGTGACCTTGGATTTATCAAATCCCAATTTTGTTTCAGGACCTCCAAGATATGATCTGCCGGTAATCTCCATAAACCTTTGTGCTCTCCTGATTACACTCGCCATGCACCATCTGATATCTATGAGCTCCATCTCTTCTGGATCAATCTGGTCGTAGTCTTCCTTCGTCATGTTTGGGTTTCCAATTTTACCCGCCACCAGACTTTCGTTTGATTCCAAAATAGGTTCTAAGAATACCATCTGTTGTTTGGCAGTATCATCATTCATACTTTGAGAGTTGTTCAAATTCAGGGCAATGTCGCATTGAACCATATTTGATTTTGAATTGTTTGATGCTGAAGATGCATGATAACCAGGATCATAATTCGGAGATCTGCTTTTTGATGATTCATCGGAGTTCTCTGCGCTAAAAGCCGTACCAATCTTTGACGTTTGATTGTTCATCAGCATGCTACCATGATAGTACAGATTTACATTTTGCTGATAATTTGAACTGGTCATTTTGTTTTGCTTTTTAAGTTCCAACTCATGGCCTTCAAGTTTTTCAATAAAACTGTCTAAAGTGATCTCGTCAAACTTTGCATCGTTTTTCAGAATCATGACAAAGGTTTGCCAATCATCTACATGAGGTAATGCCTCAATCAGTTTGTCGATGATCTATTCTCTGTCCTTTTTGATACCGAATCTTTCTAGCTCAATTTTCAAATGACAAAAACGTTCTATTATTTGCCGGACATTCACTCCTTTCATGCAGCTGAACAAGTCAAATTCTTTCTTTAGCAAAGATATTTTTTTTTTCTCGATTTCCTTTCCACCTTCAGCTTTCACTTTCAGCGCCTCCCACATGGATTTTGACGTTTCTTCATGTTGAAGCAAACAAAGAATATCTTCCCTAACCGATTGTTGTAACAGTGCAATCATTCTTTGTTCGTTAGAGAACTTTTTTTATCAGGATCTTTATACTCTTTAATTGAAATTATTTCATTTTTCTCATTAGTTGGTTTTTCATATCCAAATTTTAACATAGACCAATACTCATAAGCATACGCTTTAATCCAAATCTCAAATCTATCTTTCCACCAGTTATAATCTTCTATGTTCATTAGTTTAGGTGGCCTTTGACGATTTCCATACACATTATCAAAATTCAAACTTTCTAAAATAGCATTTTGAGGTGCTCTTTGGTGTGGATGTTGTTTTGGATGTGCAAGCGTTGTAGAATTCGTTATAAAACTCCTCTTCCATGATTTTGAAACGAAAATCACCTGCAAACAATCAACAAAAAATCAAACAAACTTTGAAATTCAAACACCTTAAATCTCTTGATCCGCGCGAATGAGTAATAGCCAGATCCGTGCGGATGTAAGAACTCAGGTTCGTTCGGATGTAGGTTATTAATCTGCACAAATGAACTAAAATATGATCTGTTCTAAATAACCCTTGATTCGTGCGGATCTACACGTCTTGATATGTGCGTACAATCACAAGAAACTACCAGCCATGTTTTTTTAATTTTTTCAAAGATTTTTTAGTGATTTTGTTCGAATTTTGATCTGAAACTTTGAAGGATTGTTTAAAACGTGATTTCGCACAATATATTTTAAAATCAACCGTTTTTAACTGTGAATTCGACGTGAATCTGAGTTTTAAGCTTGAAAAAAGAAGTGTAGAAGATGAATAGAAGAAGAATGAGTAGAATGTGATGAAATTCAGCTCTGATTATGCTTAAATCTTCTTGTTTCTTGTATCTTCAGTCCTTGCAATCAATCTCCTGCTCTGATTTAACTTGAGAGTGCGTGTTAGGATCGATTCTGATGTACCGTTGATTGCATAGATCTCATATCTTGTGCAGAATCCAAGTACGAGAGTGGATTGAACAAGAACAAGTAATTATAATATGATTTCTATTGATGATATGTAAGTACAAAACCACGAAATCACACAGACATAGTTTCCCCACTCAAGTCTACAAAGTTACAAATGAACAAGACACAAGGCACATATATATAAGTTGTCCAGGTCCGCACTAAACAAGTATCCACGGATGGACATGTTCTACGTGAATGGACATAGTTGCAGATCAAGCTGCATATGCGCGGATGGACTATCTTGTACGGATGCACATAACTTAAGTCAAAACCCTAATCAGGCGCATTGTGGGTTCGTGCGGATAGACCCCTTCATCCGTGCGGACCTACTTCTTTATGTATATAAGATCTTTAAACTTCAAGTCTTGTCTCATCTGTTAGCTACGATACGTGATTGACGGAAGCGATAAACATATGCACTCACAAGACTCACTACAAGCGAATTGAAATTTGCAGCCAAAATTATTACTGATCGAGATTCTGGTAAGACTCGAGGATTTAGTTTTGTTAGTTATACATCAGCTGATACAGCCAATAGCGCTCTCCAGGACATGGATGACCTGATCAGATTTATTTGTTTTTCTGAATTGGTTTGAAGAAGTATTATCGAACAATGGCACCTTCGATATTATTGTTAGCTTTACCATCAAAAATTGGTCGAGTTCTCAATACTCAGTCACATAGGGTTCAAGTTTGTTGTTTTATTCTTAGTGTCGTTTACGAATTTGTTATGTTTGGTGGAAACTGGCGCTGTTGAATTTCAGATTATTGAAATGTGTGTGAATTCATAGGTCGAGTTCTCAGTATTCAATCGCCATACCGTTTGCCTCTGACGCCATCGCTCAGGTAAAACACATAGTATTTCTCAGTGTTGTAAAAATCGTGACTAGGCGGCGACTAGTCGACAATTAATCGCTAGTCGGTCAGTAACTGAGTAATTTTTCGTTAGTCAGTCCATTAATCGCTAATCGGGCCTAGTCGGACCTAGTCGGCCAGCCAAAAATCGGCGATTTCAGCCAAATTCCGGCAAAAAACCTGTATATTCCGGCCAAAACCTCTAAATTCCGGCCAATTTCCAACCAAACCATGTGAATTCTAACAATTAATCTTGTATACTTAAAAAATGAGTTGAGTAAAAGTTATAACCTAGCTACTTAAAATATTTACCGATAAAAGTGTGTATATGTATACATAAAACTGAAAATTACATATAAAAAACCCGATCCCTATTAATCCCAATTAATCACGAGTAATCCCGAGTAGTCGCTAGTCCCCACCTCACCGGACGATTAGCGACTAGCGAGTTCTCCAACATTGGTAATTCTGTTGGTATACATCTCCTACCAGTGACGAGGATGACCAGCGGTGGTCAAGGGCTTTGATCAGCAGTCTCGCTTATGACCACAGTGGCCTGTGGCAAGCGTTAGATAGTCGATTGGCTCCCGTGGATGTGTAAGCCGAGTAGATTGGTGGCGATAGAAATGAGATACCAGCAGGCAATGATGATTAAGGTAAGTATATCAACCCCTGTAGATAGCTTCCAAATTACCCACTTGATGCAGGTATGTCGATTTCTTCGTCTCGAAGGTGTGTTTTTTGTATAATTATCTTGCTTCGTTTTAACTTTCTTTCATCGATTTGATGTTAAATATACATTTGTTTTTCGGTTAGGGTTTTAGAATCCTCCAATCGATTTGATGTTGAATGTTCATTTGTAAGGTATGTTTCATTATCATTTAACTTACTATTTTTTGAATCCATCTTTTTTTTTACAGATTAGGGTTTTCTTTAGGCATCCATTTTAGATTAGGGTTCTTTTTGGGTCTGGAATGTGTTTCTATTACACATAAGGTTAATTCAAAAACCTTTTGAGATAAAAGATCATTATTTTGTACTTTATATCTTTTCCATTTATTAATATGGACCCAGTTTATATAAACCATTTGATTTTATTTAAACTCACCAAAATTTTTGAGATAAAAGATCATTATGTTGTACTTTATATCCAATTTGATGGTGTTTTCTGTAGGTATAAACACACATTCATTGCGTATATTTTCTTAAAAACGTTAAGCAGAATTTTTACGTTTAAATTCATTCATAAACCCTAAAGTTAGATTTGGGGGTTTTTCTAAATCTGTAACCCTAGTCTTTTAAAAAACAATTTGTTATATGTCATTTGTTGAATCGTTCTTTCTATTTCTGATTGTGATTCCGAGATAAATGTTTTCCGCTTGAAGCAATATAGAAAATATGTTGTTATATATGTTTTTTGTTTGTCATTTATGTCAATGTATGTAGATTTGGTTTTGAGTTGTTGTATTTCTTAATAGCTACATATAATACTGAATCTGTATTGAATATTTAAAGATATATGTCATGTGTATTTTCATTTCGAGTTGTTGTATTCTCATTTTTAAGGTATATATAGAAGGCTACCTGATACTAAGACAACAATAGGCATTGCATTTCTTCAATGAAATTCATCTGCGTCAGGTTGATCTATGTCACTAATTCATCTTCAATTTACGGTTCATGGTTCGACATTTCTTCCTTTTGCTCATTGTATGCTGCCCACTCTTCTGTCTCAAAGTCCCAAAAGTGACCCTAACCCTTAGAAGGTTTGCTTCTTTTTTTCTAATCTTATTGCTGTAAGTGTCGGGTCTACTGGATTGGTAGCAAAACGACTTGGAGCACGTACTAAATCAAGTAATCAATTAATGAATTTGGAATTACTATATATATGCAGCATTTACTGCACGTATTTGATATAGAGTTTTTTTAGTTTTCTATTTTATTATTTTCTTGAAAAGTTGCAATACTTTAGAGTTATGCTTGTCTTTTCAGGTTGACAAGTATTGGGCAGAGAAAGGGGTTTCTGGTTACACTGTTTACAAGTTTCGTCTCAAGCGTATGGAAGGGCAACCTTCACTGGTGACTGAACAGGTTATAACTCTTTCTCAAACGAATTTGTTGGACCATGTGCTATAAGGTTATATATTGATTGTTATTGATGTGTGTAAAATGCAACATATAAATTACATCAAATGAGGCATAAAACTAACCCCTTTTTAGTACTAATGTTGGAAAAAGTGTCCTTTTGTCTTCCTTTTGTATTTTCAGGATTAAATGAGCGTAAATGAACAAAAGAAGCAAATATGCAGCAAAATCTAACATAATTACAAGAAAAGGAATAAACGTGGCATGCCCGACCACTCGACAGCATCTTCCCAAGCAAAAACAAGAAAACAGAAGGCTGACCACGGCCCCGTGCCCAGCGAACACGGGGGCGTGGCCAGATGTCTGCAGAAAGGACAAAGCTATAGAAGCTTCTATTCCCAACACGGGGGCGTGCCCATCTCGACACGGAGCATGGTCAACGCTAAGATTCGCATAATCCAAGCAAATCTTGATAGTACAGATACGCTTCTGCACACGGGGCCATGCCCAGCGGACACAGGGCGTGTGGAGCTAATACAGACAAATTGCAACTAATGAAGAAAGAGAAAGTGGATGGACACGGGGCCGTGCCCGGTGGACACGGGGCCGTGTCCGGGCTTCTGTGCAGGCTATAAATAGAGGTGCTTGGTTCACTTCAAAGGCATCCCTTGACAAACCACCTCTCTCCCACTTCACCCACACTCCACCACCATCACAACACCCACATCCACCACCATCATCCATCATCCATCATCCATTATCCATCATAGAGTGTGTGTAGTAGTCTCGGGATCCAAGATTGATAGTAAGAGTTCTTGACAATCAAAGGCCATGTTTGCCTAAGTCTCTTACATCACTTGGTGAAGACAAGCATTTAGTGTAATACTTTTGTTTTTTAATCTTTTCGCACTTTTTATTTGGTTTTGTATTAATGACTTTAATAACTAGTTTCTTATGTTGAAGGTGAAACTTCCTTATCATTTGTCCGTGGTGTCTTGGCGTTATTTTACTGTCTATATAAAATAAAAGATTTACACCATTCATATCTCTACGGTCTATATAGAGATATGTTGGCTACCTGGTCGGGGGTTAAGGGAATGGTTTGGTAAGGTTCTTTCCTTGTTCAGTGTATAGATCCTGCAAGGACCTGGGTCAAGCTTACTAGGACCTCCATCAATACCCACTGGTATTGGATGGCGGGGGTGCGAATGGCTTGATCCCTCATATGTAAACTACTATTAATACATTAATCCGGCTACTTGGGATTGTATCCCTGCTGACTCAAACCACTTAGCTGAGGGTAACGTCACCTTCAAAAGAAGGGCCTACCACATTACACATTAATAACTTATTTAATTATCTTCCAATATTCCGACCCTTTAGGATTGTATCCTTGCTGACTCAAACTACTGGGTTGAGGGTAACGTCACCTTCAAAAGAGGGGCCTACTACTATGACTAAGATAATCTCTTAAAAAGTGCAAAAGTGCGGAAATCATCAAAGGTTACACTAAAGGCGAGTCGGATCCATGTGATTCATCTTGTCTATCTGTTTTTATTTTCAGCATTTTTAGTTTTTATTTTTCATGTTTAAAACTTTTTCTAAACTTTTGATATGATTAGACGTTGAGGATAAACCGGTACTAAAAGCTCTTGTGTTTTTGGATGACCTCGGTATCTTACCAACGCTATACTACGCTCACGATGGGTGCACTTGCCCATATGTGTGTTTAGTGTTAGTAAAATATCGTGTTTTATAAATTTAAAACTTGACTAAGTGTTAAAAAGGGCTTAAAATATACATAAAAATTATATAACGCTACACACACATCAAGTTTTTGGCGCCGCTGCCGGGGACACAAGGATTTTAAGAAAGTTAGGAATCAACGGCCTAATCGTTTTTCTTATTTTCTGTTTTTTAGGATTTTTCTAGGTTTTTCCGTTTCTGCAGAGCTCAGCACGGGGCCGTGCCTGGTCGGACACGGGCCGTGCCCAGCATCGTTACTGGCAGTTTTTATTTTCCGAGTTACAGAGAGTTGAGCACGGGCCGTGTTGAACTCCCCAGTAACAGGGATCCAGAAAAGAATCACTGTAACTCCGACCACGGGGCCGTGCTCAGCTGAGCACGGGGCCGTGGTGAAACTTCTGACCAACAATCTTTTTTGTTTTTATCGCAGGACTTGGAACCCAGGCACCGAACCTGAACCTCCTACGCAGTGCATGAGCTCCAGTTCCAATAAAGACATAAAAGAACCTCTAGACGAACCCGAACGCTTTCTAAGAAAAATATTTAAAGCTAAAAGCCAAGTGAAAGTTTCGGGGGACCCACTTCCAATGGCGGATTAACGTACTCTAATGGATTACCTACGGCCTACGGTAGGTAATCTCGGCACCGCTATCAATGCACCGAATGTCGATGCCAACAACTTCGGACTTCGGGCGCATTTGATACAAATGCTCCAAAACTCCGCAACTTTCCACGGGCTTGCGGATGAAGATCCCCATTTACATATTACCAACTTTTTGGAAATATGTGATACTTTTCGGATCAACGGAGCATCTAATGACGCCATCCGCCTCCGAATATTCCCATTTTCACTAAAAGACCGAGCTAAGGCTTGGCTTAACACCCTCCCAGTTGGATCAGTAAACACCTGGGATGAACTAACCCAAAAGTTTTTGTATAAGTATTTCCCTCCTTCTAAAACGGCTAAATTAATGACTGAAATTAATACATACTCACAAGAGGACGGGGAATCCTTGTATGAAACTTGGGAAAGGTTCAATGAGCTACTAAGAAAGTGTCCTCATCATGGTCTTGCGGTATGGCAACAAGTATCCACTTTCTATAACGGATTGTTGCCACACACAAGACAAACACTTGACTCTAGCTCCGGGGGACTTCTAGGTAATCGTCGCCCAAATGAAATCTATAATCAAATTGAGGAAATTGCTCAAAACAATTTTCAGTGGCACACTCCCCGAGGCACAAAATCTGTTGCTCCGGGCGCCCATAAGATTGACGAAAGCACCTCTTTACAAGCCCAAATCGAGGCCATTTCTTCAAAAATCAAAAAGTTAGAAATGGCAAAAACGGCATCGGTTATGGCTTGTGAAGGGTGTGGTGGACCACATGAAAATTGGAGTTGTATGAAAGAAATGGATAATCAAATAGAAATGGTAAACTACATTGATAATAGATCTAGGCCGTTAGGTCCGCCAACAGGTACCTACAACCAAGGATGGCGTAACCACCCTAACCTTGGTTGGAGAGAACCCGACAATAGTAGTAACCAACAAAATCAAAACAAACTTTCAACAACCAAGAAACGAGTCACAAAATTTCTCTCAACAACAACAAGGGGGACGAGAGAGGCTTGAAGATACTATCTCTCGCCTCATCTCCGACACCGAAAAGAAAAACTCGAATCGATTTCAACAAATGGAATCGAACTTTAGAAATCAACAAGCTAGTATCCAAAACATTGAAAAACAACTAAATCAACTAGCTCAAAATTTCTCCGAGAGACCACAAGGCGTATTACCCAGCAATACCGAAACCAACCCAAAGGCGCAAGTACATCTCATCACATTGAGAAACCGTACCGTAGGTCCCGAGGAGGCTCCACTACCTCCAATTGAAAAAAGCCCGTCTAACCAAACCGCAACTTCACCAACACCCCAACAAGAGACGAGTCGTCCACCAAATCAAGAGCCTACGAAGAATCCCCCGGTACCGTACCCCGGTCGGTTACTTCGCCAAAAGACCGATGAGAAATTCACAAAATTCGTAAATTTACTAAAACAATTGCATGTTAATATTTCATTTGTCGAAGTCCTAACCCAAATGCCTAAATATTCAAAATTTATGAGGGACTTCCTCACTCACAAAAGGAAAATTGAATCAATGCAATTAGTTAATTTAAGCGAAGAATGCTCCGCCTTACTACTCAACAAACTCCCACAAAAGAAGATCGATCCCGGAAGCTTCACCATCCCTTGTTCGATTGGGGGATCACCCATACACAATGCACTAGCCGATATCGGGGCTAGTATCAACCTCATGCCTGCCTCAATGTTCGACCGACTCGGACTAGGGAAGACAAGCCCTACAAAAATGAGCATACAACTCACCGATAGATCCATTAAATATCCACAAGGTGTCGCCGAAAATCTATTGGTAAAAGTCGAAGACTTTGTCTTCCCGGCCGACTTTGTCATACTAGATATGGAGGAAGATAACGAAGTACCACTCATCTTAGGAAGGCCATTCCTATCTATGGCCCACACAATGGTAGACATGAATGATGGGACACTAACATTGAGGGTTGGGGACAAGGAAGTAAAGTTTGGGGTTGAAAAAGAGTAGAAGACGACGACCCGGTCAACTACATGAAAGTTATAGACTCAAGTTTGGATGATGCTCTCCGACGGTGCAACATGGGATGCAAAACATCCCACTTGGGTAACATATGACTGACTTTCGGTCTAGCCAAGGACCCTTATAAATAGGGCGCACCACGGAGGCATTCCGCGGAACTATCCTTAGTTTTAGTTTAGATTAACTTTTATGCTTTCTAGTTTAGTTTTAATTTTCATGAATAAAACACACTCGGGATGATGGAGGATACTAAGGGAAACTTGAATCCATACCCCATGCACAAAAACAGAGCCTCCCGACAATTTTTCTTCATTACAGCAAGTTCAGCACGGGGCCGTGCTCAGCCCACACGCCTCGTGCCCAAGGTTCTACAGAAAATGCCCAGTACAGGTAACTGGACATGGGGCCGTGTTCATTGAACACGCCCCGTGCCCAGCCTTCTGTTAATTATGATACTGGCAATCTGAACACGGGGCCATGCCCGAACGAACACGGCCCGTGTCCAGACGCCCAGTAACAATTTTTTTGCTTTTAAACACCTTTTTACACATTCAATCAACCTAAAAACTTATTTTTGGGACACATTGAGGACAATGTGTAATTTAAGTGTTGGGGGGTTGCTAAAACCTTGAATTTTGCAAGTCCTAATAACAAGTCTTACACAAAACTCTATTGGAACCGCTAATCACCCCAATTTTTTTCAAAAACTTTTCATTTTTTTTTACTTATCTTGGTTTAATTTGGGAATAACAAGTTCTAAAAAGGTTATATTTTTACAAATTTACAACCGATAGCGTCGTGATAAAAAGAACCAACATAAGAAAATTATGAAACGGCATGACAAATCTAGTTAAAATTTGATTATATATACTTGATCACATTAAAAACCTATTCCCACAAAAAGTGAGTTTTGAGCCTTTATTGAGCATACAAGCATATATCTTTAAATTAAATGCTCATCTTTCATTTCTTGTGTGAATAGCCGCTTGGTTTCTTACGACTCTAGAACTTGCTATGACAATACATTCCCGGTCCTTACCTACTTAAACCCAAGTAAGTAAATGATGGAGGCATTAGGACTAACCTTTTTTCTTTTCAACACCATTATTTTTCGTTTTTTTACCACCTACCTAAAATCCCCCTAGTTAACCCCTTTGAGCCTAAACCTTTTCATTTCTAAACCCACAAAACAAACACCCTTTACCCACCAAAACCTTTTTTTATTTTTAACCCTTTATTCTAGTGAAAAGCTCGGTTTTCATGTGACTTTCCTTATAAAAAAAAATGAAGTATAGCAATAAACAAACAAGTTCCTCAAAAGAAACTTTGTTTGAAAATGCTTTATTTGAATAAAAGTCACAAAAAAAAAAGTTTTACGACGACCGACGCTTTTTACGCTTTTCGCCTTTTTTACTAACCACTAACCCAAAACCACCTACCTTTAACCCAAGCCTAACCCTTCCCCAAGTCCTCTTGATATTTACAAATATGTATAGTTAAAAAGGAGGAGGATTGATTGCTTGGCAAGTATATGGTAGAAGTAAGTTCCATGCCGGTCTCGAGTGTTTCACAAAAATACATCTTCGGCCGAGTGTTGAGTGATCTCCCGTGAGGTATGTGAACTTTTATATAAATGGAATTTTAAAGAGGCATGTTATTCCCAAATAAGTAATTTCTCTTATGAAATGTTCTAAATAAATCATAACGAATAGGATTGTAAATAACATAAAAATAAAGCCTGATAACGATCTTGGATTCCCGACACTCAAGACAAGCCCAAAACTTCTCTTCTACCCATTCCATTTGGGAGTGTAAGCCACATTATAAAGAGTTTTGCTTGAGGACAAGTAAAGATTCAAGTGTGGGGGTATTTGATGTGTGTAAAATGCAACATATAAATTACATCAAATGAGGCATAAAATTAACCCTTTTTAGTACTAATGGTGGAAAAAGTGTGCTTTTGTCTTTCTTTTGTATTTTCAGGATTAAATGAGCGTAAATGAACAAAAGAAGCAAATATGCAGCAAAATATAACATAATTACAAGAAAAGGAATAAACGTGGCATGCCCGACCCCTCGACAGCATCTTCCCAAGCAAAAACAAGAAAACAGAAGGCTGGCCACGGCCCCGTGCCCAGCGGACACGGGGGCGTGGCCAGATGTCTGCAGAAAGGACAAATCTATAGAAGCTTCTATTCCCAACACGGGGGCGTGCCCATCTCGACACGGGGCATGGTCAACGCTAAGATTCGCATAATCCAATTAAATCTTGATATTACAGATACGTTTCTTCACACGGGGTCGTGCCCAACGGACACGGGGCGTGTGGAGCTAATGCAGACAAATTGAAATTAATGAAGAAAGAGAAAGTGGATGGAAACGGGGCCGTGTCCGGGCCTCTGTTCAGGCTATAAATAGAGGTGCTTGGTTCACTTCAAAGGCATCCCTTGACAAACCACCTCTCTTCCACTTCACCCACACTCCACCACCATCACAACACCCACATCCACCACCATCATCCATCATCCATCATCCATCATAGAGTGTATGTAGTAGTCTCGGGATCCAAGATTGATAGTAAGAGTTCTTGACAATCAAAGGCCATGTTTGCCTAAGTCTCTTACATCACTTGGTGAAGACAAGCATTTAGTGTAATACTTTTGTTTTTTAATCTTTTCGCACTTTTTATTTGGTTTTGTACTAATGACTTTAATAACTAGTTTCTTATGTTGAAGGTGAAACTCCCTTATCATTTGTCCGTGGTGTCTTGGCGTTATTTTACTGTCTATATAAAATAAAAGATTTACACCATTCATATCTCTACGGTCTATATAGAGATATGTTGGCTACCTGGTCGGGGGTTAAGGGAATGGTTTGGTAAGATTCTTGTCTTGTTCAGTGTATAGATCCTGCAAGGACCCGGGTCAAGCTTAGTAGGACCTCCTTCAATACCCACTGGTATTGGATGGCGGGGGTGCGAATGGCTTGATCCCCTCATATGTAAACTACTATTAATACATTAACCCTACTACTTGGGATTGTATCCCTGCTGACTCAAACCACTTAGCCGAGGGTAACGTCACCTTCAAAAGAGGGGCCTACCACATTACGCATTAATAACTTAATTAATTATCTTTCAATATTCCGACCCTTTAGGATTGTATCCTTGCTGACTCAAACTACTGGGTTGAGGGTAACGTCACCTTCAAAAGAGGGGCCTACTACTATAACTAAGATAATCTCTTAAAAAGTGCAAAAGTGCAGAAATCATTAAAGGTTACACTAAAGGCGAGTCAGATCCAAGTGATTCATCTTGTCTATCTGTTTTTATTTTATTTTTATTTTCAGCATTTTTAGTTTTTATTTTTCATGTTTAAAACTTTTTCTAAACTTTTGATTTGATTAGACATTGAGGATAAACCGGTACTAAAAGCTCTTGTGTCCTTGGATGACCTTGGTATCTTACCAACGCTATACTACGCTCACGACGGGTGCACTTGCCCATATGTGTGTTTAGTGTTAGTAAAATATCGTGTTTTACAAATTTAAAACTTCACTAAGTGTTAAAAAGGGCTTAAAATATACATAAAAATTATTTAACGCTACACACGCATCAGTTATCAATTATCATTTCTCTATGTTTGAACTTTTTTAACACAGAATTTTCAGGTTTACCTTGCTCGAGGGCGTAGCCCAGACAAAGTTTCTGAATTACACGGGTATAAAGAAAAATATATTTACTCTTCACTACATGTGTGTTTAAAGTGGCTGATTTGTTTTTTTTAATGCAACGTTGGTATGTGTGGACATCAGTGGAGGCCTTGAGAATGTTCCCATTCCAGCAACTAATTTGGTCGATGATCCACCCGTTCCCCCTACTGGCGAGTTATCATGCATTTAATTGTTTTTTTTTGTTAAATTTTGTTTAACTATGTTTCTTTACTGACTTCCAATTTAGCAAGTGCGTTGGTTTTAGGCGTACCTTATATTCTATACAATAATACATTCCTATGTGCTCCAAATTGATTACTAAAAAAACTCCATACGTATGTCATACTATATATATGTAGCATTTACTACACGTGTTTGATATGGAGTTTTTTTTAGTTTTCTGTTTTATTATTTTCTTGCAAAGTTGCAATACTTTAGGATTATGTTTGTCTTTTCAGGTTCACGAGTATTGGGCAGAGAAAGGGGTTTCTGGTTACACTGTTTACAAGTTTCGTCTCAAGCGTATGGAAGGGCAGCCTTCACTGGTGACTAAACAGGTTATAACTCTTTCTCATACGAATTTGTGGGACCATGCGCAATAAGGTTATATATTGATTGTTATCAATTATCATTTCTCTATGTTTGAAATTTTTTTATGGAATTTTCAGGTTTACTTTGCTCGAGGGCGTATCCCAGACAAAGTTTCTGAATTACGCGGGTATAAAGAAAAAAATAAATTTACTCTTGACTACATGTGTTTTAAAGTGGCTGATTTGTTTTTTTTAATGCAAGGTTGGTATGTGAGGACATCAGTGGACAACTTGGCTATGTCGGATTGGACAACTGACATAGCCTTTATATATTGTATAATGGGTCAAACAAGTAAGATAATACAATGGATTAAAAGGAAACAAGTCAGATTGGTAGAAGCTAGAAACTAGAAAGTCACCTTTAGTGAGTATTGTTAATGCAGAAAGTGTCCTAAATCATTTTTATTAAAAAATAAGATTATTGTTTAGATATTATAACTTTTGTAATCGCAGTCTGTTTAATTATTGTTGTAGAATTGGGGCAATCTCTTGCTGATTTTGGTAAGGCAATTAAGCTTCTTGGTGCTTATGAAGGAGATGCTCTCGGGACCGCATTCTCGGAGTTTGGAGCTAAAACAGAGATGCTATCAATTAAGCTGCAAAGAGAAGCCAGCTACTGTATATTTTATAATCCTATCATTTTTTAAAGAGTAAAATGCCATTTTCGTCCTTGAGGTTTGGCCAGTTTTGCGACTTTCGTCCAAGGGTTTGTTTTTCTGCATCTGGATCCAAAAGTTTATGATCTTCATTGTTTGCTTTATGATGAATGCCTTTGAATTTTTTTTATAATTTTATTGATATGTAGATTGTAGATAAAGAAGCATGGAGGGATTGCAGTTGGAATGACCATTATGTCAAATGTGTTTATGGGAGGGTAACTCTTTACTTTTAATATATATATTTGAATAATATAAATATAATGTTTTTGGAAAATATTTAATGGAATTTATTGATTTAAATTTCAGGCCGATTTCTGGAGCATCAATGAATCCGGCAAGAATTCTTGGACCGGCTATTGTGAACCGGAGGTTCAAAGGAATTTGGGCATATATCTTTGGTCCGATCATCGGGGCAATCACTGGAGGCTTTGTTTATAAGTTGTTGACGCCGACGGAAAAATCGTTTAGCGAGATTGTGAAAAGAAGTGGATGATCCTTGACTTTGAGATCAAAGCTGAATTTGTTTAGTTTAGTTTTATTAAACTTTTTTGTGTCCTTTAGATGTTATTATTGTTAAGTTTTTTTGGGTAGCAAAGAGGTATATTTATGTTGGTTGATTTGCTAGCAAAGAGGTATAAAAAATTGGAAGCCACATATAATGTACCAATTATATCTATGTAAGTTTTAACTAACAAAAGTTTTTTTTTAAGTTAACTTAATTTCTTATTGTTCACTTAATTTCCATCTTTTATACGAGTGTGATATCTAGCTATTGGTTGTGAAAAGTTTACTGAAAAAGTAGCTTATAAAATAATTAAGGAATAATGGATTTTAATAATCCTAACTATTAGCCGTTGGCCGGCAACGATCCCAACTTCAAAAATAACCAGTGGTGGTCTCACCTTTCATATATTGTAAACCAATGAACCTTTACTAAACCGAAAACAAGAGATGGTGTTAAACTGCTAATATTAGACAAAGATGGAAGTCTACAGATATAACATCAAATGTGATGTATAAAGAAGTCTTTAATGACTTGTGATTTTTGCGGTACTTCCTTTTTTCAATTCATTGTAGTTTACTAATTTAATTAGTACTTGAACGTTTATTTCTTTCCAAGGATTATTTCAACAATTTTAAGTTATATATTTGTGTGTTAGTCCACCCGCGAAATTCGCGGGGTCTTAAACTAGTTATGATATTATATCAGTAGGTAATAAGTTTGATACGATAAATTATGTTTAAAACCATTTTACGTGCCGAAAGGGTACTTTGGTCATTTTAAAACATAATTTACGAACTTTTATGTAAAATTAGTTTATGATCAGTTTAATAACATCAAAATATGTTAATTACATTAACATATTAGTAGGTAAACCATTTGCAAGTTCGTTATTGATTAAAACCTTATTTCGTATAAAAAGGGCAATTTGGTCAAAGTATGGCATAATAACAAAACTTGTACAAAAACTTAGAATACGATTATGATCATGTAAAATAACCTCAGAGGGTTATGCTACATTAAATTACGATCATAATGCAACCTTAAATCAGTAGCAAACTAATCTAAACTGGGTCAGAATCGAAAGTCAAAGCAGAAGTCAAACTTCGGGACTTTCAGGTTGTGAACCGACCTTAAAACTGGAATTAACAAGCCGAACATGTTCACACATGTTCTAATAATTATTACCAACTTGTTTAAGTGTCAAAACATATTTTATAACATCTATACACTCAGATTGTAACATTTATAAAATCTGACCCGTTTGACTTTTTAAACATTAAAATTTTGACCCGTCAATTGACCTAGTAAACGTGATTTTCAGGAGGTGCCATTTTGAGGGATTAACACCTACCTAATTACGATCACGTAGCCATGTTCGTCTCGAACAATGGCTGGACCATAAAGGTCTAAACCGAAAGTCAAAGCATTTATCGAAAATGCTAGACTTTTGGCTTTAAAAGCCTAATAAACGAAAATGAAAATGAAAGGATCACTTACCAGTGAACCTCTGATGAAAAAGAACTAATTTGGAAGCTCCCTTCAGTTTGGAATCTCCAGAGAAAGAAGATAGAAGTGAAACAAGAAGGTATAAGTTTTAACAATGAACCAAGGCACCTATTTACAGTGTTGGAGGGATTTGGAGATGATTCCGGGTGTTAAGGGAGGCGGGGAGATGAATACACATGTCCCCTAACGTGTCTAGTGGAGTCATGCAGCCCATAGATTCGAATATGGAGGTTTTAGCAGCATGTGTGGGCTGCAAGCAAAAATATGTCGTTGTGTCTGGCTTACGGACCGTAAAGCCTTAGGCTTGCGGTCCGTAAAGGTCTTCGGCCAATAATAAAACTTTTGTAACTTGACACCTTTGGTCCCTCAACCTTCCATACTTATATATAATCAATATTATTCACTTTTGGCCAATATTTGGCACATTCAAGAGTATGACCAAACATCGTCAAGCTCCCGGTTCGTTAAAGGGTCACTCAGAGGTATAAATTAACATGTTGACGCCTTTAGTCCCTCCAATTATCAAACTTCCATATAAATTCACAAATGGTCCCTCTCGTCCAACAAGTGGCTCATTTGAGAGTACGAACACTGTAAAGGGTCACTCAGAGGCATAGTTTCAGCATGTTGACACCTTTAGTCCTTCCACATTCATACTTTCCACAATTAGAAAAAATTAGTCCATCCTAACCAACATTAGGCATAATTAGGAATAGGGACACGTGTCAGTACATTACTGGACACGAATTTACGAGGTGTTAAAACTTCGTCGGGAAGGATGTTGGTTTTGACAAGTCCAAAGTTAGGTGTTATAATTGTCGGAGTTTTGGACACTTTGCTTGGGAATGTTAAAGACCAAAATCAGAGTCTTGTCCTAACTCATCATTTCAAGATTCTCCTTGTCAAGGTTCAAGCAATAGGAATGCATCTAACAACAGTGGCTCGAGAGCTTTGATCTCCACTACATGAGAGGGTTGTTATAACTGGAGTGCTCACATGGAAGATGATGGAACTATCATACAGGCTTTCATGGCAGAAATTGCTACAATTGATGATGCAGAAGAAAAGGAAGACACTGAGATTGAAAAGAAGACTGAAGTTGAAAAGAATGATGCTGATTAGATTGAGATCAAAGAAGAGGAAGTTGTAGAGATTGAGATAAATTCTGATGAAGAGAAGCATGCTGAAGAAAAGAAGGTGGCCACTAACTTTGTTGCCTTCATGGCCGAGTTAAGCAAAGAAATAGGAGAGGTAAATTCTAATCCTGTTAGTTCAGTTTGCTTAAGGTGCAATGAATTAAAAGGTGATGTTGATAGATTATCAAAAGATAATCTAAGTCTGATGTACTTAAAAGAATCAAACTTCTTAGTAAAAAGAAACGAGTCTTTATATTTGAAGAAAATTAAAGGTAATGAAACAAAAATAAACATATTAACCTGCAAATTAAATGAAAAACTTCAAATAATCGACTTAGCTCATGATACAATGAGTGAGAAAACAAAAGAAATTTATGAAAAATGCAAAGAGTTGTCGGAAGCACAACTAAAAATTGTTGAACTTCAAAAGAAAGTAGACCAATTCAGAGATTCCTCTTTTGTAATGAAACACATGGCGGGTGGCATGAAGAAAAGTAATGACAAGAAATGTGTGGGCTTCAATGAAGTACCACCACCTCTTAGTTATGACTACTTGTTTTTGCTAGAAGAAGTTGATTTAGCAAGCCTTGTATCAACTACACCTGCTGAAGTGGATCAAATCACTGTCAACACACCTAGTAATTCTACATAAAAAATGGTGATGAGTGTGAATATGATGATGTTGATGTCAAGAAACACAATAACAAAGAAACTGCTTTGAAAAAATATTGCTCCTTCTAAAAATAAAACACAAACTTTTGTTAAAAAGGGTTAATTTTGTTCAAGGAAGTGACATGAAAAATGAAACAACTGTTATTGAAAAAGAATCTTACAGTTTGGTAAAAATAAAATTTTAGAAAAATCTGAAATTGAGCAAACTAAACCAGGTCTTTCTAAGGCATCATCATCATCACCTCAAGGATCTAGTCTAAAGACTTCAGTTAAGAAGTCTTCGATGAAAAGCTTGTGCATCAAATGTCATGCCAACGGACATATAGCAAGATATTGTCTTCACAAAAAGGGTGAAGCACCAGTGAGTGAGAACAAGAGAGAAAAATCACTAGAAAAGAAAGGTGATGGTGAGCAAAAAGTGTATAACTCACCAAAGACATATTCTCCTAAGCAACAAGAAGGTGGTGTTATTGGTGTAGAAAGGGCTGAAACAGGAACTCAACAAGTTCCTCGTTTTCAAAGAAATCAACAAGGGTTTCAGACTGAATCTACATAAGGCAAATATGAGAGACCTAGAAGTGGTTCACCAAGAATGAAAAATTTTAATGGTCACTCAAGTAATTTCAGGGGTCAAGGTCAATATCAAAATCAATACCGGAAGGAGAGAAGAAAATTGGCACCAAGTGGGTGTTCAAGTACAAGAGATATGACTGAGGGATTCTGACGAGAAACAAGGCTCGGTTAGTTGTCAAAGGGTCCAATCAACACGAAGGGATAGACTACAATGAAGTGTTTGCACCAGTGGCAAGGTTGGAAGCAATTTGGTTGTTCCTAACATTCGCATCATTTAAGGGCTTCAAAGTGTATCAACTTGACATGAATAATGCGTTTCTTTACGAGAAAGTCCAAGAACTGGTGTATGTCTCACAACCAGATGGGTTTAATGATCCAAACTATCCAGATTGAGTGTATAAATTGGATAAGGCATTGTATGGATTGCATCAGGCACCCAGGGTGTCACGGCCCCAGCCCCGGTTTGACCCGGTCAGGAGCCGAAGGACAGGAACTCGTGGTATCGTTGATGCGACAGCGGAAGATTTTTAACAGGATCTTTTAAAACTCAAAATGTCCAATTTATTTTATTCCATAATTTTGGGATAAACCCTGTAATTTACAACAGAGGAATTCCATAACTAAATTCCCTGATTTATTTAAAACATGTTTATTCATTTTAACTGAGCCACCCCTTCAAGCTTGTTAGTGCTCCGTAGCACGTTTCCTTGATTTACAGCAGGTCGCCTGAAACATGTTTTAAAAATATTTTATCAGCAGAGAAATGCTGGCGAGTCACTCAATTTAATAAAATGACACATAGTTATCAATTACAGCATAAGGGCGATTACAATGGCTTCTATCTTATTTTTATCTGGTGCCGTGTCACATTGCGTGACGATGGTCATACCACTATTGGGTCCTGTCACCCAAGTAGTGACGTTTATCACTGTTAGGGCTTATTAGCCTAACCTGTGTTAGGGCTTATTAGCCTAACCCTGTGAGAAATTAGTAATGTGCACAATACCCCACTAGCCAGTGATTAAGATAACCACGACTTACTCCCTGTAATTATAACATTTGAAAATGGAGTATTGTAAAATATTTGATAAAAAGAGAATGACTCACGTTGCAAGTTTAATTGGACAGAGCTTAGCCTACTGATTAGCCTTTTTGACCTAAATTAAATAACATGCACACGAACTGGGTTAGTAACTAATACAGCATTTACGATAACTCACGAGATTAAACCCTCACAACGAATGACAAAGTGCGATACTTAAACATCCATCGAATTCACGACGAATGACAACGCATAAACCCTAATGTGGGCAGCACTTAAACATCCATTGGATAGTTTCAATCGATCGGACATTGAATCGTAGTAGCGATCGAGTTATTACCCTGTTTTGCGGCAGCGATTCGTGATCGTGTGTGTTTTAGGACTGTTCCTACAATATCTCAGTGTATTCTTTGAGTTTTAACGTCGAACGAACGAAGAATTGCAATAGCCAAACTCCCCTATTTATACCTGAAAAACCGCGCCCTCGCGTGGCGCGAGGACCTCTCGCGTGGCGCGAGGGACACCCTACTACCATAGGGTAGCCCCGTGTCCAGGTAGCTTGGGTGAGTTGGTCATGCATGCAAATTCGATTTACACGTTAAACTGTTTAGATAATACCGACTAGGGTTTACCCCCCCTGAGTTTAGGGGCCCTGATCCTGATTCCAATTGTTCTGAAAATTTCAGGGATTATGCAGAATCACTTGGGGGTCTTAATTAGGGTTTCCTTTTGGACCAAAAATAATAAATAATAGTTTTGAGGAGAGTTGTTACACAGGGCATGGTATGAGACACTATCTACTCATCTTAAAAGAATGGTTTTGAAAGGGGTCAGATTGACAGTACACTTTTATCAAGCGAAAGAAGGAAGATTTTCTGCTGGTACAGATATACGTGGATGACATCATTTTTGGGTCATCTGATGAAAACATGTGTCATGAATTCGAGCTGTTGATGAAGAGCAAGTTTGAAATGAGTGCGATGGGTAAGCTATCCTACTTTCTGGGATTTCAAGTTGAACAGAAAAAGGATGGGATGTTTATACATCAGACAAAGTATGTATATGACATTTTATCTCATTTCAAAATGGAGGATTGCACTACTTTCAATACACCCATTTGTGAAAATCATAATTTTGTTCTAGCTCATGAGAGTGTGGACGATGTTGATCCAACTCAGTACAGGGCAATGATTGGTTTTTTAAAGTACTTGACTGCTTCAAGACCAGACATTATATTTGCAGTGTATCTCTATGCAAGATATCAAGCGAATCCAAAAGATTCACATATGAAAGCCGTGAAGTGTATTCTTCGTTACTTGAGGGGGAGACCTAAACTGGGGTTGTGGTATCCAGCTGATAGTGATTTGAAGTTTATTGCATACATTGATTCAGACTTTGGAGGATGTAAGTAAAATAAAAAGTCTACCATGGGTGGTTGTCAGTTCCTAGGGGGAGGCTAGTGTCTTGGCAATGCAAGAAGAAGGCTTTTGTGTCTACGTCTTTGTGTGAAGCTGAATACATTGTAGCTGGTAGTTGTTGCTCTCAGATTCTCTGGATTCAACAATTGATGCGGGATTACAATTTGAATTTCACTCGTACCCCTATAATGATAGACATTAATGCCACAATTTCTCTAACAAACAATCCCGTAAAGCACAATCGAACAAAACATATTGACATTTGTCATCATTTTATACGGGATTGTGCTGAAAAGGAAATGATTGAACTTTATAAAGTTGACACATTAGATAACCTGGCAGATCTTTACACAAAAGCATTTGACAGGACTCGCTTTGAATATCTAGTCAAACTCAACGAGATGAGGAGTCCTAAATAACCAGTTTTTTCATAAGATTTTTTTAAATACATTTATTGCTTTCTCAAAATAAATAGAAAATAAAAAATGAGTTGTCAGTGTGTGAAAGAGAAGAGATGATCGTACATCAGCGAGTTAGACTGTCACACTGAAACTGAACTTAAATTTGCTTAAGTGTGATAGTAGATCCATTATATGATGTACCAGTAGGAAAAAAGCATGAAATAATCAACTTACCAATGTGATATAAACCTAACGAATTGTGTACTAAGTGGGTAACACATCAGTGGTGTATGGTTTTATAACCTTAAATCTTGCGTTGAGAGATTGCCAAAATCCGAGGTTTTGGGTCTTTAGACTGTTATTTCATCCAAGGATATTAGGATTGTCCTTCTGTTACATCCAGATACATGCAAACCTAGGCATAGTCATGTATATCTTAAAAGAGCTAAGTTGCCAAAAACCATTAAAAGAAGATAAACTCAAAATGAAGGATTTTTGTTTGAACTAAAAAGCTTAATTTGTACCTAAATGGTATTTGCCTAACCCTCGTTGGATACATCATTGGTTGCTTTGTTGTATGGAAGTACTGACATGTTCACCAATGGCCTGACGTTGTAATTGAGAAGGATGATCTCGGTATACTCACCTACTATGAGGAAGCTTTGTGCATGCCTTGATCGCGGGGGTATGTCCTGAAGTAGGACACGCTAGTACATCGGTATAATATTACCATTAATCGTATCACAAGGTAATGGAACTTGAAATGTTCATGTGTTTTGTTTAAGTGGACAAAAATACTATTAATCATCTTGGACTGCTTTTCACGTCAATTAACTTAAAGAATTATCTGATTGTGTGAAAACAGGTTGACTTTGCTGATATGATCTTCTTACTGGCGATTCTCACAAAAATAGAGTGTTTGTTTTCCTTGTTAATTTCATTTTGTGTTATTTATTTGCTTCCAAAAAATATAAAAATCCAAAAAGATTTTCCTTTTTTCTTTAAAATTCTTAATGTACGGAAAATGGTTGTTCATGGAGGAATTGTTACTAAAAGGGGGACATGATGCTAGAAGATGAGTTCAAACTTTTAAACCTTGCAGGTTCTAGTGTGTTGGACAATATTGTAAATTGTTGGTTTATAATTGAAACTTGCACAATCTGTAATACAGTTTTATCATCTCTTGATTAACAATGATTTGTTTAACTGTGTTGAAAAATTCTTACAGTTTCTAGAGAGATTTGTTTTATAGTATACAGAGTGATGCAATTTTTTGATGAGAAGTTGATGTAAAGAAATGGGGAGTTAATTGTTTCTTGGTATGATCCTCCTTCTACAATGCAGAACGGATGATATGAAGACATAATTGCATTGCTGACTTAAAGCTTGGAAGATTCAGTGATTGGATGCATCAGCTTAGGGGGAGTCTGTTGCTGACAGAGTTCTTGTTGAAGCTGAAGCTATCCAAAGACCAAAGCCTATATGATTCCGAAGACTAGTTCAACCTGTGCAAGCTATTGTCAAAGGGGGGTTTGTTGGTACATTTTCTGTGACAACAACTTATGGTTTGGTCTTTGAATATCTTGAAGACTTGGATTCCGAGAAAGAGAATTATAACATTCCGAGTTATTGAAGTTTTTAGTTATTCAAGATCATAATGTTCCAGTTATACAAATACATGAAGTTCCGAGTTTAGGGAAGACATTCCGAGTTTGTGAGTGGTTATTGAAGATGTACGAGTTTGTGAGAGGAGTTCAAGTTTGTCAAACAGATTTCGAGTTTATGATGTTACATAAGATTCCGAGTTTGTTACAGCTGGTCAGAGTTTGAGAGTTTAGTTGTTTCGAGTTTTGTTTTCATTTTTGTTCCGAGTTTATTTATATGTAACGTGGGCCTAGCCAATCTGCATGGCTGTGTTATATAAACAGCTTAATGCTTTAGGGTTTAGGTTAGTGACGTGCGTGAGTGAGTGAGTATGTAATTTTTTAGTTATTTTTAGCTCTTTATACTCGCTGATTTCAAGTTTTAAATTTATAAAACACGATATTCTACTATCACTCTACACACACGCTTAGGGAAAGTATACCCATCGCGGACGTAGTATAGTGATGGCAAGATACCAAGGTCGTCCAAGGACACAAGAGCTTTTAGTATTGGCTTATCGTCAACGTCTAATCGAACCAACTTTTAAGAAAAGATTTTTTTAAACTAATAAAAAGATAAAAACAGAAAATAAAAATAAAATGATAGACAAGAAAGAATCACTTGGATCCAACTTATCTTTCATGTACCCTTTTGATGATTTCCGCACTTTGGGCATTTTAAGAGATTATCTTAGTTATAGTAGTAGGCCCCTCTTCTAAGGCGATGTTACCCTCAACCTAGTGGTTTGATTCAGCAAGGATACAATCCCAATAGGTTGGATTATTGAAAGATAATTAAGTAAGTTATTAATGCAAAATGTGGTGGACCCCCCTTCCGAGTCGGCGATCACCCTCAACCCATTGGTCTGAGTCAGCATGGATACAGTCCTCATGGGGTTGGTTTAATGTTTTAATAAAAGTTTAAGAATAAGGGATTCAAGCTTTTTGCACCTCTCACCTGGTGGGTAATGCCCACTCCGACTCGTGAGGTGTTACTGGGCTTGAACCAGGTTCTCGCAGGATCTATACACTGAACGAGACATAGAATTACCCAAACCACCCTTCTAACCCCCTTCCAGGCAATTAACATGCTTTATTAGACCGTAAAGACATGAATATGTTGAATCAACAAACATATGAAGAATGATAGAGTAAATTCGCCTTCAATATAAAAAAAACTATTTATTAACGTCATTAATACATACCCAATTAAAAAGGAGCCAAAGATTGGAAATCATAAAAGAAATACATAAAAGAAAAGTCTTCACCAAGTGATGTAAGAATTTAGCCAGGCAAGGCCTTTGTTTGACAAAGACTCTTACAATCAATCTTGGATCCCGAGACTACACACACACTCTAAAGATGGAAAAATGGATGATGGTGGTGGTGGATGATGGTGTTGTAGTGGTGGTGGAGTGGTGGCAGGTGAGAGAGAAGTGATTTGCCAAGGGATGAGTTGAAGTGGAACCAAGCACTCCTATTTTTAGCTGTAAACAGAAGCTTCAGCACGGCCCGTGCCCGCCTGGCACGGCCCCGTGCCCATCTCTCTCTCTCTCATCCTCATTAACTGCTCGTCAGATATTGTACTAACAAGGGCCCCGTGTGTCAACGGCACGGCCCGTGGCCAAAGTACTTGCTGTACTATCGCAGATTCTGCAAATCTTTGAGTTGACCATGCCCCGTGTTGGCTTAACACGACCCCGTGTTGGCTGCCATTTTTGTCTTTTGAAGTTGTCTTTCTCTCCTGCCCAGTATCCATCTTTGGACACGGCCCGTGTCAGGTGGACAGGGCCCCGTGTCGGCCTTCTGTTCTTGTTATTTTGAGGTTTGGATGTGAGTTGGGGCTTGGCGATCTGCGGTAATTCCTTTTTCTTTGCATTTATGTTAGATTTTGTTGTCTTTTTGCTCCTTTTGCAAACTTAAGCTCTTTTATCCCTGAAAATATAGAAGGAACAAAAACACGAGATTTTTCCAACATTAGTACAAAAAAAAGGGTTGCTTTTACGCCGTATTTGACATAATTTATATGTTGTATTTTGATCACATCATTAGACATTTAGAGTGAGCGTTTTGAGAGATAGAGAGTTAGTGTGTGAGAAATATACAGACTGTGGTTGAGAGATTTCTTGTGGTATTGATTGATTGTAAACGTTAGTTAGATAATCAATAATTACTGGGTTTAAAAGTGATAGCTTTGTGTTCTTCATCTGAATAACTTGTTTTTGTATTCGTCTGATTTATCAATGGGATTCTTATAACAACCCTCCTAAAATTTTTACGACACCCCTAATATAATTAAAACATCTCTATACGACTTCAAATACACCCTGTATGAGAAAACCGGTCCCGAATACCTTTAATTTTACAAAAATTAAATTAAAATCAGTTTTTACAGTCTCTCGCGGGCCGCGAAGACTTGTTCTTTATCTTACGCGGGCCGCGACAGCTAGGCCACCAGGAGCAGCCTGGAGCCGCCACGTGTCGTGAACGTATTGGGTCTATGGTTCGAGTCAGCCAAGCTAGGGCCTACCCTAGCTGGCCTCGTGGGTCGCGAAGCCCTTAGCTGACTTATTCGCGGGGCGCGACAAAACCAAAATCAGACACTATAAATAGAGGCCATCGACGTTCATTCCAACTCATTCAATTTTCGACCCTTCTCTCTAAATTCTCTGAATAGGAATTATAATCGGGCATTATACCCCCTAATTAACGAAGTTCTGCCTCGTTGTAAGTATTTTAACCCCCGGTTACGTATTAGATACGCTGCCCGATTGATCTAGTGCTCCGTAACGGTTATCGAGGTTCTGCCCGACGTAGTCGTTGGAGTTCTGTCTCGGGGAGGGTATAACTAATGTAAATATTGGGTTATTATACTAACGCGTATGCATTGTTTAATTTATTAGATTATAACCAGGAATCCACCAGGAAAAGTCTAAATTAGCAATGTGAGTAATCTCCTTTTTGTAAACCTTTTTGCAAACTGTTTTTACAAAACCTCAATACTTTACGTTATAATTAAACAGTGATTGAGTATCGTCGGTATGTTGGGGTTTTGTATACAAAATTTGTTACTACACTGTGAGTAGTATCATGACCACAAGTCGGGTTGAAAGTACCGTGGGTGGTAATTAAAGTAAGAATTGGAAACAAATGTAATTGCGAGATCGCCCTCAATGTTGTAAAATGATAAAACCTGTTTTGATTAAACTGGGATTCACTCACCAGTATTTCCCACTAACAAATGTTTTTAAAACGCGTTTCAGGTAACAAAATGTGAAATCCAAATGGAAGCCAGCTGGAGAGCACTGAAGGCTTGGAAAAATGTGGCTATAAAAGTTACCTAATAAAGAAAGATGTTTTGTTAAATAAATCAGGGTTTATCCCTATAAACATGTTTGTAATGAAAACATGGGTTTTATCCCATTATGTTTATTAATATAAAATGTGGTGTTTACTCTGATAAATTTTTTCCTAACTACGATCCTGATGAAAATTCCGCTGCCAAATAATGATAAACACCGATACCACCATCTCTGAGTAGGCCGCGGCCGCCCGCCTCCCGAGGCAGGGGTCGGGGGTTGCGACAGAAGGTGGTATCAGAGCTTAGCCACTGATTTCAGCCAAAGAGGTGTTTTGCTGACATTGAAATTATAAATTTTTTTAGGAAATAATCTATGCAATTATGTGCATACGTGTATATTATTGTTTTGTTATTTGACAATTTGTTAGTTTACAGTATGAGTGATCAAGGACCCTCGAATGCTTACCGTCAACCGTCCAACTCTCCTAAGGCCGAAGGAACCTCTTCGCAGTCTTCCCCCTCGGGGTATTCGGCTGACACTGAAGAAGGGATTTTTGTGTTCAAGGCACAATCTGAAGAACCATTCCCTCCCAAGAAGAGAGGATGGTTCAGCAGAGGAGCTCACGAGCGTAGAAAAAGGATGAGAAAACTTCAGCAGCAGCGAGCTTTAGCAACCGCGAATAGAGAAATGAACGCTCAAACACAGGATATAATCAATAGGAGACTGGAAAACTTCCATATACTAGCAACCACAGCCGCCGACCCTAATCTAGAATAACACATATCACCCCAGCCACTACAGTTGTTCCCAACACAATCCATGGAAGTAGAGATTGACCCAGCTGACCGGAACCCACTACCTGACCTAGGCCCAGCTGAAATCCCTTGAATACCAGCACCCTATCCCCCATACTATGACCCGTGGTTTGACGACCACAGGGATTACCATGTAACAGCCCAGCGTAACCGCACCATGATATTGTCCGCTTTGGCAGCCAGCACGCTCTCAGCGTCCGCCCCTCACGGCTTTAAAACGGGTCATGATGGTGAAGGTATCAAGCCCCTTATAAGGAAGCCTTTGTTCCCCTTCACAACCGATATGGGATATCACAATCCACCCCCTTAAGGGGTCCAGCGTCCTCGCGGGATCTGGCACCACCGGTCCAGCCCTGGCTCTGATACCATCTGTAACAGCCCAGTGTAACCGCACCATGATATTGTCCGCTTTGGCAGCCAGCACGCTCTCAGCGTCCGCCCCTCACGGCTTTAAAACGCGTCATGATGGTGAAGGTATCAAGCCCCTTATAAGGAAGCCTTTGTTCCCCTTCACAACCGATGTGGGATATCACATACCAGCAACGTTACCCAATGCCAATAGAGGAGCCCATGCAAGATCTAGTAGGACCCTACCCAGACCTTGACCCTCTAGACCCCTATTATGACAATGACCAATATATCAGGGAGATTCTAGAGAACCCATACCCTCAGGAAGAACCGATACCCCAGTTTCCTTACCCAATACCAGCACCAGCCCCACCCATGAGTACTGAGAACCTACAGGAACCCCGTACCTTTGGTGAGGAGATCTTAGAAGGAAGTGAGAGGATGAGACAGATAGGGGAAAGACTCGTCTGGAAATATGAAGAGCGCAACATGCAATATTGGATGAACCCCTATCAGTAATGATAGTAATAATAATAATAATATATAAAAATATATGTGTGTATGTTTGAAAAAAAATTTCCAAACTAGAATAGATAATCTTATAATTACTGATGCATACTAGTATTATATTTTCATTTCCAGTTATGGTTTGTAATAGATATAGATGCATAATATAAAATAGAGTAAAGGTCGCAATGACGACGATTTTGGATCAATGTGTTGTTATGTGATTATTCGCATTCAATATTGTTTCGTGATATTAATACTTGGTAAATGTTTAAAATCCAAATGGCCGACAACGCAAATTGGGAAAACCATAATAACGATAACAAGATAGATAACAGTGCCATTCGACACATAGTAACCCAAGGAATTAGAGATGTTATGCCAGCTATCATCCAAAATGTTAGGGAAGCAGAAAATAATAACAGTAATACTGGAAGTAAGCGATCACGTACTGAACTCAGTCACAGCGTGAACAATGGACCATTACTTCGATTGCCAATTCCAAAAAGAAGTAGAACCATGTCTTATGGTTATTCTTATAAAGAATTCTTGTCCTATAAACCAATGGAATTCTTGGGCAATGAAGGAGCCATTGCAGCTCTACGCTGGATAGAAAAGACGGAGGCAGTCTTAAAAATAAGCAAGTGTGCAGAAGAGGATAAGATAATGTTTGCTTCCAATCTGTTTAAGAATGCAGCTCTAGAATGGTGGAACATTATCCTCCAGACTAGGGGAAGTGACAGAACATATAATATGGAATGGATTAAGTTTAAAGATATGGTGGAAAGAAAATTTTATCCACCCAATGAAAAGGAACAGATAGCTAATAAATTCGTAAACCTTAGAATGACTAGAGTAGACAGCAAGGGTTACACTACTACATTCTTTGAATATGCTAGAATAGTGCCAACCCTAGCATCTCCAGAACCAGTATTAATCTCCCGTTACATTTGGGGATTAATCAGTGAAATTAGACATGTAGTCAAGGGAGCTAGACCACAAACCATAGAAGAAGCTGTAGAACTAGCTAATACCTTGACTGATGAACTAGTACGTACACAAGAAGAAAACCAGAGAAAGAACCTTGCTCAAAGGCTTACCCAGGAATTTCGCTATGGTAATTCCAACCGTGGGAAAAATATAGGTTCTACCTATGCACCTTACTATAAGGCCTGTAAGAAAAAGCATTCAGGAAGATGCTCCACCTACTGCAACTTTTGCAAGATACCGGGACATAAGGAAGAAGACTGCAGAAAGAAACCTAGCAATGGAGTATGTTTCAATTGTGGAGAAAAAGGACATATCAGGCCGAACTGCCCAAAACTAGCTCCAGCTACGAACAACAAGACTACTAAAAATGCTAGAGCATTTGTTTTGACTGCAGAAGAAGCAAAAATGATTCCAGACGTGATTGCCGGTACGTTTTTAGTTAATGACATTTTTGCTAAAGTATTATTTGACTCTGGTGCGAACCAAAGTTTTATTAATACTTCATTTTGCAAACTTCTCAACCACCCAATAACTAAACTTCAACAAGAGTCTCTGGTAGAAACTACAAATGGAGAAACCATTAAGATTTCTGAAATCTTGCAGGGAGCAAGAATAGAAATTCTAAATCAAAAGTTAATTGCTAACCTTTACCCAATAAATCTGGCTGGATTTGATATTGTATTAGGAATGGATTGGTTAGTAGCCAATAAAGCCAATATTCTATGTGATCAAAAATCAATACAAGTAAATTCACCAAAAGGTGAAAAGATCACAATTAAAGGAGATAAGCCAACTAGACACACAAAATTCATCTCTGTGATGAAAACTGCAAGCTGTGCAAGAAAAGGATCAATAGCGTATATGATTTCTATAATCATTAACACTAAAGGAAAGAAATTGAAAGATATCCCTGTAGTATCCCAATTTTCAGATGTCTTTCCAGAAGAATTACCAGGACTACCGCCGGACAGGGAAGTTGAATTCAGAATTCATCTGCTACCAGGAACAACACCAATTGCCAAAGCACCTTACCGTTTGGCACTCGCAGAAATGCAAGAATTAAAGAAACAGTTAGACGAACTATTGGAGAAAGGATTCATACAGTCAAGCTTATCACCATGGGGAGCACCGATATTGTTTGTCCAGAAGAAAGACGGATCAATGCGTATATGCATTGATTACCATGAATTGAATAAGGTCACGATTAAAAATCAGTACCCATTACTGAGAATCGATGATCTGTTTGATCAACTACAAGGAGCTCGATTTTTCTCAAAGATCGATTTACGCTCAGAATATCATCAATTAAAGGTACAGGAAGAGGACATTCCTAAGACCGCTTTCAGAACAAGGTATGGTCATTATGAATTTACTGTCATGCCATTTGGTTTAACCAATGCCCCAGTCACATTTATGGACATGATGAACCGAATATGTAAGCCATATTTGGATAAATTCATAATTGTCTTTATAGATGATATTCTAATTTACTCTAAGAGTAAAGAGGAACATGCAGCGCATCTGCATACACTTTTAAATTTGCTGAGAAAAGAAAAGCTTTATGCTAAATTTTCAAAATGTGAATTCTGGTTAAAGGAAGTGCAGTTTCTTGGACATTGTTAGGATCTGAGTTTGGTTTTGATTGTGTTTTACGTTTGAAATAAGATGAAGATGGATGAGTAGTGCAGCGGAATTTAAGATGGAAACAAACTTTGCACACAATCAAACGGGAGAATTGCTTTAATCAAACATTTTCAACAAAGAACCGAAAGATTGAATTTATTTCAATAACGATTACAATGCATGTATGAATACAAACTCCCCCTTAGCCTGAGCTCACAGTGTTTGTTCGTGCAGGAAGAAGATTTTGTAAAGAGCTAAATAGAACAGTGCATGGTACTGTTCTATTTATAGGCACAGACAAACCACTGAGGCATCAAAGCTGACATCACCATGAAAGTGACATCTAACCTCCTAACAACTTCTAACAACTGATCTATACAAACACTGCTTAAGCTAACAACTGCTATACAATACATTACATAATTAAACTAAACTACAGCTGGTCCTTCCACTGTTGTGACTTCAGCAGTACTTGATAACTACCAGCAGTGCTTGACCAAAAGCAGTAGATTGAACAGCAGGTCTTTAGTCTTTGACTTGATCAGCGGTTGTAGGTCAGCAGTTGTAACGATCAGTAGATAGGAGGTCAGCAGATGTTAAAACCACTTTCAAGGGGAGAGACTTGTAACACAACATCTGCTTATTCTGGATCCACTGTCCTGATCCAGTTTTGGCTTTAATTATCTGTTCCTCTGATAGGGTTCAATCCCAACAATCTCCCCCTGGAACAGATAATGCCAAAACTCTTCATTATTGGTAGATCTTTATTGCCTCATCAACAGTTCCCTTATCTGACCTTTAAGTTGTAACTCAAAGTCTAGGGCATCTGTGTCATCTTCATTCCTGCAAAGTGGAAGATCAAGGAGATCCTGCATATCTTCAAGACTTAGGCCAAGTGCTTGTTCCCTTATTATTTTCTTCACTTCTCCACTAGACTTGAACACAGTCAGTACGTGGGTCTGTTTGTTAGTTTTCCACTTTAGTACTTTAGAGCCTGGTGGGTTTCTTGGGAGATTTTTATTGGATGAGGTGTTTGGTGATGCAGGCCTTGTGATGACTGTTTGAGCAGTGCTTGCAGGTTGATTCAGGCCAAGAGTTTCAGCTATCATTTCTTTAATACCTTCCTTTACAAGCTCATCTCCTGCCATTAATTCTTCCACTGTTTCAGTACCCAACTGTTTTTGTTGCCTTCTTTTGATGATGGCTGCACCAGCTAGAGCAGTGGATCTCCTGATTTGCAGTTTTGGTGGTCTTTTTGAAACCACTGCTTCAGGGTAATCAGGTTTTTGTGGAACTTTAGGATCTTTCTTCCTTAATTCCTCCAACCTTTTGTAGGTGGACCTGACTGTGTCATCTTTCCATCTTGCCACTTGATTTTTGGACCCATAGTCAGCAGCAACTAATTCCTCTTTCATTCTCTTCAGCTCTAATGTTTTCTCAGGCACATTATTTTTGTACTTTGACCAATTTGGAGGAGTATGTTTGACCTTATTCTTTATCATTTCTTGAATCCTGGCTGCTTCTTGTTCAAGCTCAGGAATGGTCCACTCCTTGTACATATGCTTTTCTCCCTTGTACGTCTTGGTTGCCATGATGCTTTCAATGTAGTCTTTTCTCAAACTTTCATCTGCTCTTTCTGAGATTTGTTGACAAACATTTTTTTGCAAATTGCTCTAAGGATCTGACTTGAGTAAATAGAAACTGGTAATGCCTTTGAATTTCTTTGTCAGATTTTCCTTGAGAGTTTCTTTTGGAAATATCCTCTGCCTGTTTAGCCTTAACTTTCAAATATTCTTCAATGTTGTTAGGCCTTGGATATCCTTCAACTGATGGCAACTTCCTTTTAGCAGGGTCATCCTCATAGTAGAAGGATTTGATCTCTTCTCTAACTGCTTCAAGTTCTAGAGGAAATTGGACACCTGCAGGAGTAATGACAGGGATTGGTTTTTGTACTGGAGCTGATGAGAGAGGAACAGGGTTTGGAATAAGTGCAAGTGATTGTGAAGATGTTGGTGGTGATGGAGAATCATCATCAGGTATGAAAATCCTTCTCCTTTTTATTGAAGGAGAGGCTGATGATGTCTTGGGTGGATCAGTGGTGGTATTTTGAGTGATGGATGGTGGCTGACTAACAGTTGTTGAAACAACTGGTGTTTCAACCACTGTTGCCATTACAACAGATGTTGTAACATCTGGTGTCTTCTGCTTTTTGGCAGGAGGTGATGGTGGTGAGGTTGTTTTTGGTGGTTTTATTGGTGGAGTGATTTTTGATAGTGGTGGTAAGGCAGTGGTTGTGGTGTGTGTTGAAGTGGTAGTTTGAGGTTTGGAGCCTTTAATAGGTGGTTTGGAGACATGCTTTTTAGGTTGCCTCACTTGTCTAGTGGGCTTCTTCTTTTCTTCCTTGGGATTTTTATCATCCATAGGTTCAGAAGGACCTTGTGCATTTTGCTTCATGAAAGCTCTCTTCTCCTATTCCCACCTGGCTTTATCCTTAGCCTCTCTATCCCTTTTTACACTTGCTTTTGCTTCAGCTAGTGCATTTTCAGTAACATCAAGCTTTTTACTACCATCTGGCAAGGGAATGTTTTTAGTCATGTTTTCCTTTTCTGGTTCAATATAAATACCATCTTCAATTCCCTTCTTCTTCCACTGCTTTATTTTCTCCCCCTTTTTGGCATTATCTGGTGGTGGTGTATCCACAAAAATGACTGAGGGAGGAGCAGTGCCAGTGGTGTTGAATAAATGGGCCTTTAGTGCCTTGATGTCAGCTTGAGCATCTTTAAACCTTGCTTCAGTGAGATTTCTGATCTTTTGAACCTGGAACTCATGTTGCTGATCAGCTAGTTCTCTTTGATGATGAAGCATAGGTTGAAATAAACTCCACAGCTCATTGGATAATGAAGCAGTTGTTGGAGGTGGTGCAGCAGTGGATGTAGACTTTGGCAAATTTAACACCTGCTGCAACATTGTTTTGATGTCTGCAACAGATGATTCAATTCTGTCCACTCTCTTCGTCAATTCTTTAAATTTTAAACCATCACCCAAATGAATGGGATCATCTGATTTCCCACCAGCAGTGGTTGTATCAATGTGTGACTTAGGACATGAAGCCCAAAAATCATCCATTGATGCCCCTTGTTCTTGGTACTGGGGACTTCTTTCCTAATTTGTGGACACTTTGAACAGCTCACCAGTGGTTAAAGAAAACTCACCAGTGGTTGCCCTAGTTATCTCTGAAGAAATTGCCTTCAAGGGAGTCTTATTGATAGAACAACTGACCCAATGTAGACCAGTGGGTCCAACACTAGTAGTTGCTGTTCCACTTGAACTACTGACAGGAGTTACTTGTAACTCCTGCAGTGTAACCTCCTCAATTGTTGCTGGGATAGCAGAGGTATATGCAACAGACTCAGTCACTTGTGGGAGTATACTCTCATTGATAGGTGGTTGAGAGGAACTGGTTTGTGTCTGAGCTATATCAACTGCATGCAACAAAGGTAGCATGGATTGTGGTAATATGAGGGGTGAAGGTATTGGTGTAGAAAGAGACATGTCCTTGGGATCAGGACTGAGGAAGATGGATCCAATTGGACCCAGAGCTTCATAATGTGGGGTCCCTGTGCTTACAACCTGATCCTTTTGTGAGGATGCAGGAGGAGTTTTAGGCAAAGGTGGAGATCTTTCTACCAACTGCTGTGAGGAAGTAGCAGCAGTGGTTATTGGTGACTTTTGTGTTGTCACTGGCAGTTGCTCTGGGATCTCATCTTCCAGAGTTGCCTTTTTGATGGGTTTGGGGGGTTTTCTAGATGATTTCTTTTTGGTCTTTTTGGTAAGGGCAGGTGTGGGTTTCAAAACAGTGGTTATGCTGCCTTGATCACCTGGAGCAGTGGGCTCAGCAGCAAAATACCTAAGGAGCAGTGGTAGCTGCTAAATTCTGCTCAGGCGCCTCTGCTTGTGTTTTTGTAGATTTTAACATTCTTGTGAATGTTTCAGGTGTTAAACTGTTTATTTTAAAAGGAGAACCCTGTACAAGTACATGGGCATTATTTTCTGAAAATTTTTTATTAAAATAGTAACTCAAAAATCTTGGAAATAATAGAAAAGCCTTTTTCTCAACATTTTTGACCAAATTTTCGAAGATTACCTGGGAATAATTAAAATTTTCACCTTTAAGTATAGCATAACCCAGGTATTGTATCTTCAACGGGATTTCATTGAAAGCAGTGGTTTTGTTTGAAACACACATAAGGAGGGTATGAAATAAAAACCTTATAGCAGATGGAAAACTGCCCTTTTGTAAAGTATCTATTTTCATTTCTTCTCCATACCCTCTTTTAATGAAATCTCCTTGGTACTCTGTTTTCGGAAAAGAATTTTTACCTTCCAGATCATTGAGCTCAAATACTTCAGATATGGCTTGAGGTGTGATTGAGATTTTTACACCTTTTATTGTGGAATTGATGGCAACAACCTTTTTGTCCATCTTCTCAAGGGTAGCATTTTTCCAAAATTCTCGTTGAGTTTCAAGATAGACGGTTGCATTGTAGGTGAGCAAAGTTTTGTACTTTGTGGAGGATAATGTGTCTATGATGGAATCGAAGGTCTTTGTGTCACTGGGTTTTTCAAGAATACCCAAGTAATTGTGAGACCATTTGTATGGATTTTCAATCTCGGTAGGCTCCTTTGTTTTGGATTTGCTTGCCTTTTTCACCATGATTGAAACAGAGAATGAGGGAATGAAGTGAGGATGAAGAAGATTGTGGGAGAATTTTGTGGAAAACTGTTTTGAGAAAAGAATTTTGAATTCGATTCGACAGTGAAAACCCTGTTTGGGGGTTTAGGGCAGGGTTTTATATGATGAAAAAGTGAATGCTGATGTGGCAGCGGTTACAAAGATCTGACGGATAAATACTGACCACGTGTCAACCTCTGATGAAAGGATGAAATAATGGAGGACAATTGTTCGAGAAACCACTGATGAAACAATACCAGTGGTTTACAAAGGAAATGAAAACAGTGGGTGACTTTTACTATCAGTGGATAGCTTGTGTCAGTGGTTTTACAGCACTAAAGTTTGTCAACAGTGTTTTACCAAGAGAAATGAGTGAACAGAGGTTGGCTTTCAGCAGTGGATAGCAAATAACAAACAGATGTTTGCACCAATCAGTGGTTATGGCAGACTTTTAAGGATTTAATGAAAAATTCATTTTTAGCTATTTTTAAGGATGGATTTTTGATTTTCTGAAAACATTTTAATGCTTTTATTCATAGAAAAACAAGATTTTGCTTGTTATTCCATGTTTAGCATGCTAATCCTAGAGACCAAGCTTTCAAAGGTAGATGTATCTAAAGCTTTTGTGAGCACATCTGCCAGCTTGTCTTTAGTTGGAACATGATGCAGAGAAATCAAACCTTTTTCATAGCAATCCCTCACAAAGTGATGTCTGATGTCGATGTGCTTGGTGGTTGAATGGGAAACTGGATTTTTGATGATATTTTCTGCTGCCTGGCTATCCAACATGAGTGGTGTCTTTAAGGCAGTGATACCAAAATCCAGCAACTGATTTTGAAGCCACAGGAGTTGGGCTGTACAGCTTGCAGCAGCAATGTATTCAGATTCAGCAGTGGATGTTGAAACAGCTGCTTGCTTTTTGCTTTGTCATGAAACCAAGCAATCACCTAGAAACTGGCACCCTCCTGAAGTGGACTTCCTTGTGGTGTTACATCCAGCAAAGTCACTGTCTGAAAATCCTGAAAGCTTGATATTCCCATTAGCTGGATACCAGATACCAAGTGTGGGAGCACCTTTTATGTATCTGAAAATCCTTTTTACATCAATGAGATTAGATTTTCTGGGAGCTGATTGACTTCTTGCACAGACACATGTTGCAAACATGATGTCTGGTCTAGATGCAGTTAGGTACAGTAAAGACCCAATCATGCTTCTATAAAGTGTTTGGTCAATCAGCTCATCCTTTTCATCAGACATGACTAGCTTATTGGTTGCCATGGGTGTGCTGCATGGTTTACAATCATTCATATCAAATTTATTTAAAAGTTCTTTAGCATATTTGCTTTGATGAATGAAGGTTCCATTTTGCATTTGCTGAACTTGGAGACCAAGAAAGCATTGCAGCTCACCCATTGCACTCATTTCAAACTCAGCTGTCATGAGTTGCCTAAACTCTTCACACATTTTATTACATGTGCTTCCAAAAATAATGTCATCCACATAAATTTGGACAATCATTAAATCCTTTCCTCTCCATTTTAGAAACAGTGTTTTATCAATGGTACCTCTTTTGAAACCATTTGAGAGTAGAAAGGTGGAAAGAGTTTCATACCAGGCCCTAGGTGCTTGTTTCAAGCCATACAAGGCTTTGTTTAGCCTGTAGACATGATCTGGATAAAATGGATCCTCAAAACCTGGAGGTTGACAAACATACACCTCTTCTTGAATTGTACCATAGAGGAAAGCACTTTTTATATCCATTTGGAACACCTTCATTTTGTGGTTGACAGCAAAGGCCAGGAACAGTCTTATAGCTTCCAATCTTGCTACAGGGGCAAAAGTTTCATCATAGTCTATCCCCTCTTCCTGTCTGTAACCTTGAACCATAAGCCTGGCTTTATTCTTAACAACAATGCCCCTTTCATCAGTTTTATTTTTGAAGACCCACTTTGTGCCGATGGGGCTTACATCTTTTGGCAGTGGTACAAGCTCCCATACTTGTTGTCTTTTAAACTGTTGGAGCTCTTCTTGCATGGCTTCTACCCAGCTGTTGTCTTTCAGTGCCTCTTGGTACTTGACTGGCTGATGGAGTGATAGAAAACCAGCAAAAAGACAAATGTTTTGGGTTTGGCTTCCTGTGAGCACCCCTTCATTGATGTTGCCAATGATTTGGTCAGGTGGATGAGATCTCAAGAAGATTAAATCTCCTTGGTATGGTATGATGGCATTTGTTGGTGAAGGCTGCAGATGTGTATCATCTGAGCTAACCACTGCTGGTGACTTTGATGATCCAGCAGTGGCTTCAAAAGGTGGTGGAATAGGAGGTAATGGTGTGGACACATGCTGACTTTTATCCACTATTTGGGGACTTTTGTCAGCAGTGTTTGATGATGTGGAAACAGAGGTTGATGGGCTACTTTGGTCAACAATTGTTGAGGTAGCAGTGGTTGAGCTTTGACAGTTGTTTTGTATAACTGCTGCTTTTCCCATTGAAACAGACTTTTGTTGAGGAATGATGATCTCATACCCATAGTCTGGTGATGAATCCTCTGATGGACCTGCACTGTTAGTCTTGACAGCAACACTTTCAAATGTGAATTTATCAAGATCAAATAAATCAACAGGATGCTGGGATTTTCATTGATGAAAGTTCATTGAACTTCACATTCAAAGTCTCTTCCACTGTTTTAGTCTGTGTATTAAACACTTTGCAGGCCTTAGCAGTGGTAGAGTATCCCAAAAGATAACCACTGTCTACTATGGCTGCAAATTTTGAGATCAGTGGTTTGATTTTATACAGAATTTCATAAGCAGTCTTTTTGTGCCTGGGGTTTATTAAAACTCTGTTTTGGACATAGCAAGCAGTGTTTACTGCCTCTGCCCAGAAAGTTAAAGGCAAACCTGAGTCAGCAAGCATGGTCCTAGCTGCTTCAATCAGTGTCCTGTTCTTTCTTTCAACTACCCCATTTTGCTCTGGTGTTCTAGGGATGCTGTACTGCCTTACAATCCCTTTCTTCACACAGAAGGCATCCAACTCCTTATTTTTGAATTCTGTGCCATTGTCACTCCTGAAGACTTTTACTGGAAGGTCAAATTGCTTTTCAACCTGTGTCACAAAGTCTTGCAAAATGCCTGCAGTCTCATCTTTTGAGTGTAAAAAGAAAGTCCATGTAAACCTAGAAAAGTCATCAATAATAACCAAACAATATTTCTTCTTTTTGAGACTCATGACTTGAACTGGGCCAAACAAATCCATGTGCAGCATTTGCAAACACTGGGTTGTTTTGGACTCTTCAATGGACTTAAAGGAGCTTTTATGTTGTTTTCCTTTTAAACAGGAAACACAATGCTCAGAACATGAAAACAATTTTTTGTGGTAAGCCTCTTACCAAACCATTTTTTGAAATTTCAGTGATTGTCTTGAGATTTGTGTGCCCCAATCTTCTGTGCCAAAGATCTGTCTCTTTGTTAGAGGCAGCTGAGAACAGACAGGCATCAGTTCTGGGACACTCTTTTGACATATCAACAACATAAACATTGCCACTTCTTTGAGCAACAAGTTTTGTTTTTCCAGTTTTTATTATTACTTCAATCTTTTCAACCATTTCTGGTCCAACAATCCTACAACACTCCTTTGTGAAGAATGACCCATACCCCTTGTCACTCATTTGTGAAACACTCAGGAGGTTGAATTTTAGATTGTCTATCAGATTGACATTTTCAAATTTTACATTTCCATTTTGTACTGTACCAGACCCCAGAACTTTCCCTTTACTATTATTACCAAAGGATATATCACCCCCTCCATGAATTTTGAAATTTTTGAGAAGGGCTTTACATCATGTCATGTGCCTGGAGCCTCCATTATCTACATACCAAAGACTATCTAAGCATGCAGAAGCTCCCTGCACATGAAGTAAAAGGATTAGTTCATTAGGGTCTCCAAAGCCAATAGGGCTTTGGATGGGGTCTCAACAGTGTCTGGGATGAGTTCAGATGCATGGGCAGTGGTTAGGTCAGGGGTTTGGACAGTTTTAGGACTGTTTCTCTCTAACCACTGTTGTGGGTTTTGACCAATCACCTGCTGATAACCAAAGGGATGCCTATTCACTCTTGGTTTAGGAGGCCTTTTGTAGGTCTCATAAACGTGTGGAATCCTTTGGTAAGATGATTGTCCCTTGCCTTTTCTGAATTGGTTGGCAGGGGGTGCATCAGTCACTTGAACATCTCTTTGGTTATAAATGGAGCAGTACTCTGTACTGTTACATTTGATCGTTTTGAGTGAGTTTTTCTCCTCAATTCAATCCTTTCATCTTGTGCAACCAACCACTGGAGTATCAGGCTGAGGGGGAGTTGATTTGTAAGCATGTTTGTAATCTTTTGATTTACTTTGTAATCTTTCGACTGATGCAATTCATGTGTTTATCAAATCCATTTCTCTTTATGATTGTGTTTACAAAGTTTGTTGTTCATTTCCGTTGCACTTAAACTTCATTCATTTCTATTTGATTTGTTTCAAATTAAACAAACAAACACTCTCATAAGAGCCTCCGATCCTAACAATTGGTATCAGAGCTCGGACAGTCAAATTTGATCTAACAATCAATTTGACATAACAGTTCAGTTCAAAATTCATTGATACTGAGGTTGATTGTATTCAGTTGAAAAACAGAGTAACGAGTAAGTCATGATCAAATTGGCTATTCAAAAACTCTGTAAAACAACCAAGATGTGATAGGACACACAAACTTCATATAACAAGTGACGTCATGCATAAATCACCTATAGTTTTCAGATCTGAGAATATATCTGATAATTATGGTATAATTGTTTACGAAAATTGATTTCAATTGTTGTTTTGAAGTTCGTGTTGCTTCCATCATGCTTGATGCTGAAGTATGAACCTCAGCTTAACAAGAACCTATGTTCATAAAACATTAGTGTTTTTGCTAACGTAAAAAGAGGGAAATTAAAACTTTAGTCATTTGATCTGATGTGTTGAAAAACAGGTTGAGATCCTCAAAAGGAACAAATCAACTTTGTTAAAAATACATTAAGAAAATCTGTGGTCAATGTAGTCCGTATCATATGTAATGTGAGATTGGTTGAAAACTTGTACAAATATGACCAATTCTCTCAAAGCATTACTGCAAAATGATTCTGGATTAAGTATCTCTTCAATAAAGACCTCCCAGTAAGTATTTCTTTACTTATGAATGGGAAGGGTAAAAAGGGAAGAAGAAAATTCACAAAAACTCGAGAGTGTGTTTATCTCAAAACTTTTGAAGTCAAAAGAAAAGAGTATAAATATAAAACACTTAAGAGTCAAAAAATTGGGAAAAAATGGTCATCAAAGCAACTATGTGCATTCATTGGTTCAGGAAAAGGTTCAGGTAACCATAGTATTTCCAGTGAATAAACAATCAATCAACAAGAGAATGGTACCAAACAGTGGTCAAAATGTATTTAAAATTCATAACCACTGATTGTCAAACTATTGACCATTTTCATAAGCTTGAGATTGATATGATTAGGATTTTCTGTGGAAAATTATACCAGATTCTTTTTGATGTTGTTTTCAGAAAATCCTTTATTTTTTTCTGTAAAAGGATTCTCTCGAATAAGGCAGGATATATCATTCTTCATTTTTTAGAATAATATATTTTGAACTTTTACTGGTTTTTTATAGTAAAAGTTTCAATATCCTGTCAGGATGTATAACCTTTATTTTTTTTGGTTATTTTATCCTCAAAAACAGATCAAAAGGAAATTGGTACAAGTATCAAGGTCCTATCTAACTCAAGTTTGTCTTAAAACTGATCAAAGATTGATTGCCAAAAGACTTTGAAATACTGGGGTACTCTTGTTTTAATTTAAATATTATAGCAAGAATGAGTAGCCTTGGTAAAAAGTTTACATCATCTGAGGTACTAAACCACTGTCAGGGAGTTGTAAAAGCTTCAATATATGTAAATGACATGTGGCAAAACCTTGAATGAAAATTCTCAAAACAGTTGCTGACATGCTAGTCTTTCAAATCATTACCATTACCTTACCCCTAACCACTGTTTTGCTCAAACATTTGGTTCCTAAATACTGTCCACTGCTGAAAGTCAGCCACTGATCCTTCAGTTTCTTGGCAAGCACTGATGTTCAAAATCAGTGTCTTATCCACTGATATGCTATCTACTGATAGTAAAAAATTATCCACTGTTATCACATTATTACCGTTGTAACTACTGATGCTTGGTACATCAGTGGTTCTCAAAACAACTGTTCTCCACTCTTCATCCACTTCATCAGAGGTTGGCACGTGGTCAGTTTTTAGCCCTCAGATCTTTGTAACCGCTGCCACATCAGCACTCATTTTTTCCTTAATAAAACCCTGATCAAAACCCCCAAACAGGGTTTTACACTATCGAATTGAATTCTAAAACTCTCTTCTCAAAGCAGTTTTCAACCCTCCATCCCAAATCATTCTCTGTTCTTCTTCTTCCTTTTCAAAATGACGAAATCAAAATCAAAATCAAAACCAAAATCACCATCATCTTCCAAAGAGGTCGCTCAAACGGCCGCTGAACCCGTTGAAATACCATACAAATCCCCTCATAACTATTTGGGTCTACTCACAAAACCCACAAACAACCACACCTTCGATTCCATCATCGATACCATATCTGCATCAAAGTACAAAACTTTGTTAACAGCAGATGCTCCCATTTACCTGCAAACCCAGAGAGAGTTTTGGAAAAAGGCTACGCTTGAAAAACAAGATGATAAAGTAGTAGCCATCAACTCCTCGATACAGGGAAAATCGATTCAAATTACTCCGCAATCAATCTCATAAATCTTCAAACTCGATGATCAGAAAGGTAAAACATCTTTTCCCAAAAACGAGTTGAAAGCTGATTTTCTGAAAAGGGGAAATGCAGAACAATCAAAGGTAGATACCTTACAAAAAGGTTACTTTCCTTCTGCACCAAGGTTTTTATTTCACACACTTTTGATGTGTGTTTCAAATAAAACAACAGCATTTAATGAAATATCATTGAAGATTCAATGTCTGGGTTATGCTATTTTAAAGAATGAAAATTATAACTATTCCCAGGAGATCTTTAATGACTTGGTAAAAAATGTTGATAGCAAATCATTTTTACTTTTTCCAATATTTTTAAGCTATTATTTTAAACAAAAATTTGAAAAAGAAAATCAAAATTTGCTCAAACAGGGTGTCTATTTTCAAATAAAAGGATTAACAACTGAAACATTTTCTAGAATGATGGCACCAATAAAAACAAAAGCAGAGGTGCCTGAGCAGAATTTAGCAGTTACCACTGCTCCTCAGACATCTGCTGCTGAGCCCACTGCTCCAGGTGATCATAGCAGCACTACCACTGCTTTGAAACCCACACCTGCCATTACCAAAAAGAAAACATCCAGAAAACCCACCAAACCCAAAACAAAGGCAACTCTGGAAGATGAGATCCCAGAGCAACTGCCAGTGACAAAACAAATGTCACCACAAACCACTGCTGCTACTTCCTCACAGCAGTTGGTAGAAAGATCTCCACCATTGCCTCAAACTCCTCCTGCATCCTCACAAAAGGATCAGGTTGTAAGGACAGGGACCCCACAATATGAAGCTCTGGATCCAATCGGATCCATCTTCCTCAGTCCTGATCCCAAGGACATGTCTCTTTCAACACCCATACCCTCACCAATCATAATGCCACAATCAATAATACCCTTGTTGCATGCAGTTGCTATAGCTCAGACACAAACCAGTTCCTCTCTATCACCTGTCACTGAGAGTATACTCCCACAAGTGACTGGGTCTGATGCTACTACACCTGCTATCCCAGCAACAATTGAGGAGGTTACACTGCAGGAGTTACAAGTAACTCCTGTCAGTAGTTCAAGTGGAGCAGCAACTACAAATGTTGGATCAACAGATCTACATATGGACAGTTGTTTCATCAGCCAGACTCCCTTGAAGGCAATTTCTTCCATAGCACCACTGATAACCACTAGTGAGGCTGTTTTGTCCACTGGTACCATCAAAGGATTATCAAGTGCTGAAGAAAGAAGTCCCCAGTACCAAAAACAAGGGGCATCAATGGGTGATTTTTGGGACTCATTTCCTAAGTCACACATTGATACAACCACTGCTGGTGGGGAATCAGATGATCCCATTAACGTGGGTGATGATTCAAAATATCAGGAATTGACGGGCAGAGTTGAAAAGCTTGAAACATCAGTTGCTGAAATAAAGGATATGGTGCAACAGCTGTTAAATGCTCAAAAAGCACAATCCACTTCTGTTCTTGCTCAAGCACCTGCACAACCTGCACCTGCTGCAAATGAGTTGTGGAACTTATTCCAACCCCTGCTTGAAAAGCAAAAAACAAACGGCTGATCAGCAACATGCAATACATGTACAAATGCTGACAAACATGGTGGAGTCAAGATTTAAAGATACTCAAGCAGACATCAAAGCTATAAAGGCTCATATCCAAAGCACCACTGGAAAAGTTCCTTCCACTATCCTCTTCATGGATAACCCCCCTTCCAGATAATGCCAAAAAGGGGGAGAAAATCAAGTTGAAGAAAAAGGGAATAGAAGATGGTCTGTATATTGAACCAGCACAAGAAAAACAGACATCTAAACCACTTCCAAAAGGTTCAAAACCTCAAACCACAAAATCTCATACTTCCATCCAAACAGCTGATACAACAGTGGTTTCAAAAACTGCTAGTCAAACAGCTGCCATCTCATCAACACACACCACTACAACACACACCAAAACCACTGCCTTACCACCACCATCACCTCCTGCTAAAAAGCAGAAGACATCAGATGTTACAACATCTGTTGTAATGACAACAGTGGTTGAAACACCAGTTGTTTCAACAACTGTTTGTCAGACACTTTCCACTTCTCAAACCACCACCACTGATCCACTCAAGACATCATCAGCCTCTCCTACAATAAAAAAGGAGAAGGATCTTCATACCTGATGTTTCTCCATCACCACCACCAAAAACAACTTCACAAACCTCAACCCCTGCTCAAAAGCAGAAGACATCTACTGATACATCAGTAGTTGTAATGACGACAGAGGTTGAAGCACCAGTTGTTTCAACAGCTGTGTGTCAACCATCCACCACTGCTCTCATCATTCCTACATCACAACCAAAAGTACCTCCACCCATAAAGCTTCACAAAAGAAAAAAAGAAACAACTCAGGAAACTGATGAAAAATATGATCCTGTTGCTGCTAAATATCCACTGGAACTAGAAGCTGTGAAAAATGAGATGAAACAATTTTACACCGAGGATGATCCTTCAAAAAGAAGATTTCCTTCTCTCATAGGCTTCATAGTCCCAGAAGACATGGATGAATATCTTGAGATGAAAGCAAGGCAAGCAAAGATTAGAGCTAAACTCAAATGCAAAGATCAAGGTGATGAAGCCATTTCTGAAAAATTGGAATTTTTGCTCACAAAATTCAAGCTGATGGAAAACTATGCACAAGATCTGAGCAAGGAAAAGGCAGATCAACGAAAAGAAATGAGAAAAAGTTATCTTGCATACATCATGAAAGAAAAATTCTATCAAGCTGAAGAACACCAATTTCAAGAATGGCCAATGGTTGCCTTAAAGCATGAAGCAAACAGAATCGAAAGGATTAAAAATGATCCAAAAAGGAAGAAGACAGCTCCAAATTGGAACAAATACAAAAAGCTCATTGCTGATCTTACATCCGAGTACAAAAAGAAAAAACAGGAGCTGGTGGATGCTAAGGTGGATACTGCTGAAGCCATATCAAAATGGACAAAGCAGTATACCGACGAGGCTTATGAAAGGCTTAAGAAAAGAAGGATAACAGTCTCAGACACTTCTAAAAGGCCTGATTACGAAAAGCTAGAACAGAGGATTGATTATCTTAAAACACTGATCACATCAGCAGATAACCCGAGTCTTGTGATAAACCAAGAGGAAGGAAAACTGTTGACCAGTGAAGAAGAAAAAGAAAAGGAAGCTGAGTACTTCACAGATGCCATCAAGAAAATGGATCTAAAAGAAGATAGCTCAGTGAAACTTCAAAACCTTTTTAAAAAGGTATTAACCAAACCTGCATCACCAAACACTTCAACAGACATGACAGACATTGAGAGGCAAGAGCTGATTGAAAGAGAAATTGCAGAAGATATAGCTGCAGCAAATGATGTCATCGAAATGGCCTTCAAACAAATGTCTGAAAGTTTACAACTTTTCTCAAGACCAAATTCTTTAAACTCATCAGAAAATAAATCTCTCCCAAGAAACCCATTGGGTTTAAAAGTACTAAAGTGGATGTCTGACCAAAAGACCCACGTATTGACTCTAGTCAGATCCAATGGCGAAGTGAAGTATATATCAAGGAAAGAAGCACTAGGCCTTAGTGTGGAAGATTTGCAGGATCTCCTTGAACTTACACTGTGCAGGGATGAGAATGATTCAAGTTCCAAAGACTTTGAAGTGGAATTTAAAAGACAAGCTAAGGAACTTCTGATGAGAAATAAAAATCCAGAATAATGAAGGGTTTTGGCATTATCTGTTCCAGGGGGAGATTGTTGGGATTGAACCCTACCAGAGGAACAGATAATGAAAGCCAAAACCGGTTCACCACAGTGGATTCACAATAAACAGCTGTTTACACTAAGACTTTCCCCTTGAAAGTGATTACAACAACTGATGGCTCTCAATCCACTGTTATTATACAACTGTTGTTACCCTTTAAACTGCTGACTAAGCCCTGAAGATGTAAACACTGCTGGATCTATCTACTGATGACAAAGCACTGCCCACTCAAGGACTGATCAACCTTGAGGAAAGCACTGATGGAAGAAGATAGCAGTAGTTGAGTATATTACTTGTCTTATGTAGAGTCAGTGGTTAAGATTAGCAGTGTTTGTATAGGAACAGTTGTTACAGGTTGTTAGGCTGTTAGACGTCGCTTTCATGGTGACGTCAGCTGAGATGCCTCAGCGGTTTGGTTTGTCTATAAATGGAGCAGTACTCTGTACTGTTACATTTGATCATTTTGAGTGAGTTTTTCTCCTCAATTCAATCCTTTCATCTTGTGCAACCAACCACTAGAGTATCAGGCTGAGGGGGAGTTGATTTGTAAGCATGTTTGTAATCTTTTGATTTACTTTGTAATCTTTCGACTGATGCAATTCATGTGTTTATCAAATCCATTTCTCTTTATGATTGTGTTTACAAAGTTTGTTGTTCATTTCCGCTGCACTTAAACTTCATTCATTTCTATTTGATTTGTTTCAAATTAAACAAACAAACACTCTCATAAGAGCCTCCGATCCTAACAGGGTCGTTCCCTACTTAGTCAAGCCGGAATTCAAGAGAATTGAGCGATTCATTTGGGGACTTGCACCTCAAATTAGGAGCATGGTTACTACCTCAAAGCCCCCAACCATCGCAGAGGCTATCGATTTGAGTGTCACTCTTATTGAAGAAGCCCTACGCATGGGAAAATTTTCGGAATCTGAGGATAACAAGAAAGAGACTCATGTGGAGTCATCAGGAAACAAGAAGAAGAAGTCTTCAAACCTAAAGATAGGTACCCAAGTCAGCTATGGAAGCTCTAAAGCAAACAAAAGAAAGGAAGTGAACCCGTCGCGTGGCAGGAAGGCTTATGGAGCCACTAAAAGGGCCGGAGGTAAGGTTTATTTGGGAAATAAGCCGAGATGTGAGGAATGCAATTTTTACCATGAAGGTCAATGTCTGAAGCCTAAGTGTGGAAAGTGTGGAAAGGAAGGGCACAGCAAGGATGCCTGCTGGGCGAAGGATCCAGACGGAAGAGATAATGGGAAAATTTCAGGCTGCTACAGGTGTGGTGAAGTAGGGCACTTTAGGAAAGATTGCCCTAGGAAGAACCAAGCAAGGAAGGGTCTTCACGATCGGAGCTCGTGAAGCACGCCAGGATCCAGATCCGTTTACGGGTACGTTCCCTATTAACCAACCTTATGCATCTATTTTTTATTAATACTGGCACCAACTTTAACCTTACATGCGTAGAACTTAAGAAACTGCTTGGCCTAGTTTCGGGTAGAATAGACGTCCCGTATTCTTTAGATATGGGCATATAGAAGGCTAGTTTAAGCAGACGAAGCGATTAAGGATTATATTTTGGGGACTCAGAAGGCCGGAACCTTCTGTTACCATTGACTTGGGAAGTCATGATATGATAGTCAGCATGGATTGGATATCCATGTATAGAGCTGAAGTCGTTTGATATAAGGAAAATCAGTTGCATCCCTCTTGCGAATGATGAAACATTTATAGTACACAACCTTCTTGCAATAGGTGTAAGGGTACTAGACCGTGGGTCTGTGACATCTCTCATTGGTTGAAGAGACACAGAAGCGCCTCCGAGTAGACTGCATAGCCTTCCTAGCTCAGGTTTCCGATAAGGAGACCTAGGAGCTGGAGCTAGAAGACAACCCCGTGGTGGAGGAATTCCCAGAAGCCTTTCCTGAAGACTTGCCAGGAATACCTCCACAGCAACAAGAGGAGTTTAGGATGGACCTCGTGCCAAGAGCGGCACCAGTGACAAGATAACGCCTTACCAACTAGTTTCGTCCGAGATACAAGAGCCTCTGATGCAGCTGTGGGAGTTACTAGACAGAGGAAATCTACCAGGCTGAGTTTCTCACCTTGGGAAGCCCCAGTGTTATTCGTTAGGAAACAGGACAACAGTTTTTACACGCGTACATAGCCTAATCTGAGAGGAACTCAGAGGGAATAATGAGGGAGAAAAGTATTACGCATGGATTACAGGGAGATATATAACTAACCAACAAGAATCGGTACCCCTACCGAGAACCGATGACTTGTCAACCAACTACAAGGTCCTAGCTACTACTCCAAGATGGAAGTAAGGACATGGTGTCCTTAGTTAAGGACACAAGAAGAAAGTTGACAGTTTCCACTTTGCATCAATTCCAGAAAATTGGATATCAAGGATCGGTATCCTTTGCTAAGGATCGATGACATGAACGGACCAATCGTAAGGTTCTAGTTACCACTCGAAGATCGACTTGAGGACAGGGTGTCCTCAACTGTGAGTACAAGAAGGAAATATCCCTAAAATGACCTTTAGGACTCGCTTCGAGCGTTACGAGTTCCTTGTCGTACCGTTTGGCTTAACACATGCATCGACAGTATTCATGGACCTCATGAATCAGGTGTGTAAGCCGTACCTGGATAGATCATGATTATATTTATTGACTACATTCTTATATGCCCGACGACCAAGGAAGGTCGTGAGCGACATCTGCATTTTATCTTGCGACTCTTAGAGAAAGAAGAGTTATGTGCTAGGATGTCGAAGGGCGGATTTTGAATTCGCAAGGTAAGAACTTTAGGATACATGGTGGATAAGAATGAGATTCATGCTAACCCTACAATCGAGAGCTAAGGAGTTAGAGTTGCAATTATGTGACGCTTCTCGACAAAGTCTCGATTGCGCATCGATGCAACGAGACCATGGCATTGCATACGCGACACGTTGATTAAGGGATCATGAGAAGAAACCTTGATCTAGATACAGTGATTGCGCGCCGCAAACTTGACGTCATTACCTGTAAGAAAACGTTGCACGACCTTTACTGATCACAAGGGTTGCAGCACACCGTTGATCGTAAAAACTTAAATATTAACGAAGGTGGACTGAGCTACTGAACGATGCAGACTGTGTGGGCATGTTACATGCTTGTGTGATAAACTTTGACGAAAAGTTGAAACACTCACTTGCCCTTAGTGGAGTTTTCCTACAACGGTATTTATCACACCGTTGTTTAAACCGCTTCGTGTGAAGCTTTAGATGAAACATAATAAGTCGATCCCCGTTGTGTTAAACAGAGACCGGAGATAAACAATCTACTGGCCCGAGTTGGTTCAGGAAAAAAAATTAGAGGCAAGATCGTGCAGATATGTGATCATATCAAGACAACACGTGGTATACCGAGCGGCAAACACCGACGAGCGGCGAGAACCGTTGAATTTGAAATAAGAGGTATGATTTTAATGAGAGACTCGCCTTGGGAAGGCATGGTATGATTTGGAAAGCGTGGGAGGTTGGACCCACGGTATATTAGACCTTTCGAGATCTTGGAAAGGATCAGGACCATGGCTCACAAGCTAAAATTACCTGAGAAATTCAGCAGTGATCACGACATGCTTCACGTGTCTAGCTTTTAGAGGAGTTTGAGAGACTGGGTGTTTTAGTCTGAGAGGCTAGGTGTTTCAGTCTGAGAGACTGGGTGTTTCAGTCTGAGAGACTGGGTGGTTCAGTCTGAGAGACTGGGTGTTTCAGTCTGAGAAACAAGATTCACGTCACAACAAACTCCAAATTATTAAGGAACCCGTTAAGGTGGCGGACTAGGAGTCCACAAAACACGTAGAAGACATAATTGCTTGAGTACGTTGGAATTCATATCATGGCCCAGAGTTACTTGGGAACATGAAGACCAATTTTAAACCTAAGTGACCACATTTGTTTCACAACTCCCCTGGGACCGATGGCATCGCTTGAATTTCGGGACGAAATTCTTTTAACGGGGGGAGAATGTGACAACTGGCACTTTTCCGTACATTCCGTACAATAATTTGACGGTAATCTATGTTTAAGAACTGTGCACGGTATAGTTTACAAGACAAATGAATTTCTGATTACTGTTATATACATACAATGGCATTTCATGTTGCAAGACTTTTATCATTACTACACGCAACACGACATAGTTCTAATGATGCACATAACAGAATTGGCACCATATTCAGACAAACTAAAAGCACTGACGGGAGTTCAGTACTTAGACAGACATGATGTTAAGACACGGAATGAGCCCCAGAACCAAGTGATACACTAGTATGGTGTGTAGGGAAGTAAGGATCACAAAACTGCTTCACTAGGTGATAGTTTAAGTGCCGGAAAGTGCCTAAATCCCACTTAAAGTGCTGAATTCAGCATTTTTCAGCAAAAATCAGCATTTTAACAAGTTGGTAACATGAAGAAATATGACTAAATGGTCCTAAATGCTTTCCTAAGTGTCGGGAATTAAAAGTGTCATAAAAGGGTACTTAAAGATCACTAAACGGAATTGTTTGACACTTTAACGAACCAATATCTAACCAAACAACCGGACACTACCCGAAACACCAAAATTATACTAGAAGCATTGTTTTAATGTTTCTGAGCTAGTTATGATCACCGAACACCCTAACACACTATATAACATCTAATACACATAAACACTAACTAATACACTTAACTTCCAACTATATAATCTAACTTACCATTTAAACCCAACCAAGATACCCCCCCCCCTAAGTGGACGGTCACATATGTGACCCCACCATAATCTTCCATGATCTTGTTAGATATGATTAGATCTCATTTGATTTAGTGAAGGATTTGTATTGTACTTAACAAACACATAAACCATTGGATAAAAGAATTAGAGGTTATAAGAAGGATTAGAACTCATCACACTTCACACCACACTTCATCTCCTTCTCCCTCTCCTCCAATCGGCTGAGAACAAGCACCCACCACCCCACCATCATCATCTCACTTTCATTCAATCCATATACTCACAAAGGTGTAAGGGACCATATAAGAAGGTTTGGTGGTCTTGGATCTTGAAGGACCTCTCCCGATTGCTTTTATCCTCCACATTTGTCATCATCAACATCAAGTGTTCTTCCCTAGCCTTGTGCTAGTAGTAAGGCCCTTATGATCTCTTGATACTTCATATATTGTTGGTTAAAAGATGATATACATTGTTAATCTTGATGAACATTAAAAGACATAATCATAAATCTCTAACATAAGCTTGTCATATGTTGAACTCTTGATGAAACAAGGTTGTTTAGTGTATGTATGATACTTGATTGTTGTTTTCTTGAGATTATGATGTTGATCATCATAAGGAGCTTGCTAGATTGTGATTAAACACATGATCTAGCAAGTGAGAGGATGATTATGTGACAAAACAAGATGATCATCCTCATATATAAGCATGAACTTGAAGAATAAAGTGATTTCTTGAAAAATAATAAACAAAGTGAGTTAGTAATCTTATGGATCTAAGATTTATGAATGGTTTTTCAAAAGAACCAAGTTCAAAATATGATTTTTAGAAGATCATGGTTCTTACTTAAACACACACCCTTTTTGGTAATAAAACAAGTGTAGAAGCACTTGAGAAACAAGAAAAATTCAAAAGAATGATTTTTGGAAAAATCATCTAACAAGTTGTAAACACTTAAATTCTTTAAGAATGAGATTTTTAAAGAAATAAACACACTTTAAAGGGTAACTAAGTCTACTAACCACACTACCAAGTTACTACAAGTTTTTTTTTATGAAAATTCAAGTTCATGATATTTATGTAGATATCATTGTTTTTGGCACTCGGTAAGTGTAGATTGATTGTTGATTGTTTGAGATGATTTTGAAAAGAAAATGATATGCTTTGATAGCATGGAAACCTCCATTTTTAGGGGAAACTATGGCAAAATTTTCTAAAAATATAAACACTTAGAAAAATATTTTCTAAACAAACACTTACAAGTGAGTTTTAACCATGGTTTTCAATATAAACTTTGCCATAGACTTTGTTACAAAAATACAAGTATTGGAGGTTGGTTTTTATAAATAAAAATGGATAAATATGTATTTAGAATATATATTTACCTTAAAGACACACTGTGTGTGATTATTTGTATACTATGTGTATTAGTTATATTATTTTAGGAATTAAAATAATATAACTTAACAAATACCAAGAAATTTACTATCCAAAATAATACCAAAAATCACAAGGAATACATATATAAGTTACACTCATAATATTGTGAAACCGAACGCAAGAACGTAACTTACAAAATATTCTGGAAAATGCCGTTATAAATATATTTTTGGTAAATGATATTTTGGACACAAGAAATGAAAATATGATTTTTATTATTATTACAAAGTATATCATATTTTCGACAAGGAGAAAATATATTGTTATTGGGAAGTTAAAATATATTTTCTTGGAATGTTTAGAAGATATATGATTTTTGGGAAAAATATATATTTTCATGAAATACATTATTTTTGGACAAAATAAGTTTATATATATTTTCTAAGTGAGACTTGAAAATATATTATTTCGGAACTACAAGTACAAGAATACGAAAATACATGTATGAAATACCACCATCCTTGGGAAGGAAATACGAAATAAATACTTGAGAAGTATTGTCACAAAAATATTGTTAAACAATTATTCCAAAATTAAATATAATTTAAAGTTAAAATAATTATTATTTTAACAAGTAATTATAACTTGGAATAATATTGAGGACATAAAAGAAACGTAACTAAAAAACATGAATACTAAGGCAAGGCACGGCCCGTTCGTCTAATAGACACTTGCACATTGTAGGTAGTCGTGTTTGCTGACGAGATTTGAGTTACGAGTACCGAAGACGCAAAACAGTGAGTTCATGCTCCCCCTTTTCTTTAACTGTTTTCGGTTTTATAACTCTCGGGGGTGGAATACATGTTACGAATGTTTAAACGGTATGAATTGACTATGAAATGAACTATTAGAATCATGTGAGTATAGATTAAATTTGAAATGCCATTAACTCATAATTAGGGACGAAGGTTAGATCTAACGGGTACGGTCGAACCCCACTCATGGTACTTGTGACCACTTGAGTGCTTCGGTGTCCCAGTCGAGGTGAATCGACATAGTCGAGGTGAATCGACATAGTCGAGGTGAATCGACATAGTCAAGGTGAATGGACATAGTCGAAGGAGAATTCGACATAGTCAAGGGAAATCGACAAGGGTATAAGCCTACTCATTGCGAGTGCTCCCTATGTCCTCACATGCCTTAATGTCCTTGTAAAACATTTATTCGATATGTTCATAAATGCTTTTCATACCTGTTTTCAAAGGAGTCTCTCAAAGGTTTACAAGTTCGCCAGTACTCACACAAAACGCATGAAATCGCTCAACTTTTGTTGATGTTTTCCAAAATTACATGTATTTCAGGTAACAAGATGGATCTTGAGCGCGGGTGTTGTTTCTAGAAGTAAATTCCAAGTTTAAGATGTCATCCACTTTTGTTGAATTGTATCTTAGTCAAAGGTTGTTTTGTTTGAAACATAAATAACTGGTATTTGTAATACTTTTACTTAATGAATGGATGAACATCGTTTTAATCACATAGTTGTTTATTATGATTGAATGCAATGGTATTAAATAAGTCACACATCATACGCTTCCGCAAAAGTCAGGGTGTGACATATTTAGTAGTAATTGGATTAAATTTGATTGTGACCACGACATCACGTCAATTACTCCGATACGAGGATGATAAACCTCGTCACCTGATGATATATCTTTTGATATTCTTGTGATATCCTAATATCATTTATCAGAAGTCTATCATATTTGATAGACATTCCGGTGATTTCTCACCAGCTGACCGAATCAGCAACAATTATGGAAAGCCATATTATGACAAGGATATTCGTGCATCTTTGCACCAAAATTCTATTCTTTGATTCAAATGTTCTCTCATTCTAGAGAATAAGTAGAAAAAGGAATCACTTCTTCTGATTCATGCTTAAAACATATAATTTCGAGTCTTCAAGCTCGATTAATTCAAACCCATCTGGGTATATTATATTATATATAAGTTCGGCAAATCTCGACAGAAATTTTCTCCAACTGGAATACGACAATGATTTTTATTTCATTGATTTTTATCAACTACGAATGCCAAACTTAGTTTGATGGAAGAGCCATATGATAATTGGCAGCATCTTAGTGTGTCCCATAGATTGCTTTCATGCCTGGCCAGTATGACGGTTTAATGCATGGAACCACTAAGATCTCCCAAGGGTCATATTATACTGATATCGGCTAATAGTAAGCATCTAATATAATTTGGTGATATTCATAAGAAGAATCATTGATTTTATGGAGCCCATTTTATGATTTTTCCTTCTAATAATATGAAGGTCACATTTATTGCTCCTACCTTATCAAACAGATCTCTTGATTGCGGAATAGACGAAGGCCAAAAAGCACATGTTCCCACTAATGAGTGGTTGAAAAAGTGCAAAGTGTTCGTCCATATATGAGACGACATGTCCCCAATTCTCCCGATAAGGAGAGGGGTATATATTTAAACGGTGTACTTTATTGAGCCGTACCATATACAGTGTACTTTATTGAGCTGTATCATATACGCTGTACTTTATTGAGGCGTATCCCCAATTCTCCCAATAAGGAGAGGAGTATATAATTAAACGGTGTACTTTATTGGGCCGTATCATATACAGTGTACTTTATTGAGCTGTATCAAATACGTTGTACTATATTGAGGTGTATTCTTGAATATCCCATGTGGAGAAAGGGTATATTTTAAACGGTGTACTATATTGAGCCGTATCGTATACACTGTACTATATTGAGGTGTATACCAAATCTCCAACTAAGGAGAAGTGCATATAATTAAAACGTCTAATAAGACGTGTCCTGGAAACTCCAATTAAGGAGAAGGACTAAAAGTGCCAACTCTATTGGGTGAAGACAAATTAGTCGGAGAACCGCTAGCAATCAAGCAAATAAATCTCTTTTGAATTTACTTGATCTACTAGTTCTTATGTGATTAAGACTAGTAAATAAGACCATGATAAAAGACTCTGTCTTAAATTTTTCCCACCAATGGCAGTGGTTAAAAAGGTGATAGAAGTGGAAAATTGATTCCCTCACACCCCCATAATCTTAAAAATATTTAAGTGATTCTCGTCCAACTATAGGACGACACTTATCTAAGATCTCCAATTAATTCCCGAATGTGTGGAAAGGAGAAAGAAAGTTCATCCATCTATGATGCTAATCATTCCCAAATCTCCCAACAAGGAGAAAGGCATATACTTAAAACGGTGACTGTATCGAGCCGTATCATATACGCTGGCTGTATTGAGGCGTATCCCCAAATCTCTCAATGTGAAGAGGGACTTATACTTAAAACGTCAACTGCGACGTATTCCCAAATTTCCCAATACGGAAAGGGATTTATATTTTAAAACGTCATTTGAGACGCATCTCCAAATGAGGGGAAGAATTTATATTCAATACGTTGACTAAAACGTATCATTAGAATCTCCAACTAAGTTCCCAATTGTGTGAAAGGAGAAAATCTCCGTCAACTTTGTGACGAAAACTTATTTCACAACTCCAACTAATTCCCCATTGTGTGGAAAGGAGAAAATCTTCGTCAACTTTGTGACGATATCAGTACCAAATCTCCAAGAATTCCCAACTATGTGGAAGGTGAGGAATCATAATACTGCACTGTCAGTTAAAACAAAGGCATTGACATTGTGATCTTTACGATCCACTATCCAAGGTAATGAGCTATGCTCAAGCCTAATAGTCTATATAATCAATGTGATCATGACTAAAATCATCAATATGATGATTATGTTTAACATCCTTAATGATGTTTCGCCTTCGGGCTATATTATGTTGTCCAATTGTGACAAGATAAATTGTAATATTTTACGATTCCTTGCCCAAGGGGGTGAGCCATGCTCAATTCTCTTAGTCTATATGATCAGTGCGATCATGACTAATATCATCTAATACGATAATCATATTATTCAACATCCTTAGTGATGAAGTGCCTACGGGCTATACTTTACTCTATTGTCGATAAGACAATGATAGTGGTGATCTTTATGGTCCTCTGTTCAAAGTGGTAAGTTATACCTGAACCTAAAAGTCTATATGATCAATGCGATCATGACTAATATCATCAACATGACAGTTGTGACCATTATGGATCCCTGTCCAAAGTTGAGAACTATGCCCAAGTCTCGCAATCTATATGATCAAGTGCGATCATGACTGATATCATCAGTGCGATGACCATTAATTTAACATCCTTTGTGATGTCAATTGAATCGCCTACGGGCCATATTATATCGTCAATTGTGATGACAGTAAGTGGTCTACGACCCCTTATCCAAAGGTAAAGAACTATGTTCAAACCTTAAAGCCCTTTTGATCAAATGAAATCGCGACTTATATATATCTTGATTGTCCTTCGTGACGAGGCCTTATGCCATATCTTTCACAATCCTTGTGACAGGCCCTCGTGTCGTGTCTTTCACGTCCTTCGTGACAAGCCAATGTGCTATATTTAAATGTCCTTCGTGACAGGCCAATGAGCTATATTTAAATGTCCTCCGTGACAAGCCAATGAGCTATATTTAAATGTCCTTCGTGACAGGCCATTGCGCCATAATTAAATGTCATTTGTGACGAGCCAATGAGTTATATAACTAAGCCCATTACCAACTGCGGTAAGTAAGGCTAGTGAATATGACGTATATAAGATCTGCAAGATCTAATGCAAATAAATTGATTTGCTATTTAGTTCTCGAGGAATTACTGACGGCTTTATTATCTTTCAGATAAACTTATGACGAGCCTGAGTATTAGCAAAGCAAGTAAGAAAAATGGTGGTGACGATTTAGGACACCAAGATCCGAATGACGAAGAGAGTCGTCTTCGATCCATAGTTACCGATGAAGTTGGTAAAGCCCTGGCTGGATTTATGGCCACATTTAAAGGGCCAGAGTCATCAGTACAGAAGGAGAACTCCGTTACTAAACCCCGTTCTAATACTCATAAGACTGAAAAGTCTCAACTCTCCTCAACTAAAAGTGAGCAGAGTATTAAGAGTATCATGAAGGTTGAGTCTCATAACTCTAAGAAGGGGTGTACATATAAATACTTTGTATCTTGTAAACCCCATGATTTTACGGGAGAGATTGGAGCAATTGATGCTCTAAAATGGCTGGATGAAATGGAAACCGTTGTTGATATAAGCGGTTGTGCTGCCAAGGACACTGTTAAATATGTGTCCCAATCCTTCAAGGAGGACGCTTTGACTTGGTGGAAGGCACTAATTCAATCCACTGGTAAGGTTGAAATGTACAGCCTGAGTTGGTCAAAGTTCATGGAATTGATCCGCGAGACTTATTGCCCACCTCACGAGGTGGAGAAAGTTGAAACTGACTTTCTAAAGCTGACCATGAAAGGCCTCGAATGTCGAGCCTATTTGTCTGATTACAACTCCTTATCAAGACTCGTGCCTTATTTAATTACCCCCGAGTCTAAGTGCATTGCACGGTTTATTGGAGGACTCGCTCCAGAAATCAAGGGGATGGTTAAATCTTCCAAACCAGCTACTTATAGATCCGCTGTGGATCTGGCTCTTTCTCTCACTAAAGATGAAATAAGAGCAAGGGCGATTAAAGTCGAGGAGGATCATAAGCGAAAGCGTGATGATACCCCAAATGAGGATTATAAAAGGGGTAAGACTGGTTCGAATTATAACCAGTCCAAGCCGAATGGGGCCAAACCCAAATGCAAAACCTGCAGGAAGCGACACTTCGGAAAATGTTTCCATGAGCAGACCAAGGGTTGTGGCATCTGTAAGAAGATGGATCACAAGTCTCATGAATGCAAAGACTTGAAAGACTCCACCTGCTATGGATGTGGCGAGAAAGGGCATATAAAGACCCGCTGCCCAAAGAGGGCGACTGACGGGAAGAACAAGGCCACTGATGGCCAGAAAGGCAATGATTGAGCCTTCCAATCTGCTACAGCAGAAGCAGTTCAAGACAAATCTTTACGTATCTATTTCTCGCAAATGTTTTATTTATTAGAAACTTGTTTTAAACTCTAGAGCTAGTTAAAGCTTCATCAATCGTAAATTTAATAAAATTTTAATTCTGCCCTTCCAAGGCTTAAATATTAATTATAAAATCAAGTGGCCAATCTAAATGGTTTCATAAATGATATATCCTTCTCGAATCAATTTGTCTTCGACAATCTCTTATCTATAAATCCTACGGGATTCGATACGTTCTTAGACAAGGATTGGTTAGTTCAAAGACCAAATCCACATTGTCTGCAATAAGAAACTTATCAAAATTAAAATCCGTATCTGATGATATATTCACCATTCATGAAAGATCAACACTATGGATTGCCGAAGAAGCTTTTATGTGACAACTGGCCCAAACCGGTAATTTCCGTACACATTACTTATTGCTTAATGACTGCAATTATGAGTTTAATTGTCAGCGATGTCTGAACACATGATTAAACAAGTGAATTCATGCATGTTGTATACTACAAAATATTGCTTTATGCATAAACGAGAGCGTTGCGTCAGAATAATAGTAAACTCACCGGTAAGACACACTGTGTCGACTGAACTGCAGAAAGCAGACAGACAATAAAATTGGAGCCTAGGTGTAGGTCCGACAACAAGAATGCATTAAAACCCAAGAGTACATACAAGGGTTAATATATATGCAATACGAAAGCAAAAATAAGCACTAAAAAGCACCCGAAACGCACTTTAAGTGCAGAATTTATATAATTCAGCAATAAATCAGCATTTAGACATATAAATATTATGCAGAAATGTCGTTTTATTATCCAGAATATTTCCCTAGGTGTTGGGAATCGATAGTGTTACAAAAAGGTACTTAAAAGACACTAAAAGGTGCAATTTAGCACTTTAACGAATCGGTATGCAACCGAACAACCGGACTATACCCGGAACATGAAAATATTGTTGATAACATTATTTATCTTTTTCTGAGCCAGTTAGGGTCCCTGAATACCCTAACACCCCTTATATTACACTACACACTACTAACCGGGTTAATCACTTAACTAACCTAGATTAACCTAACTATTATCTAACTAGTTGGTTGGAAATGAACTAGTACCCCCCCCCCCTTTTAACCAACCGTCCCCATGAGGGGGGACACTCTTGTACTCTTGTTGATTATTTTATTCTCTCATGTCTAATATCAATTAGACATAGTGTCCAATGGTTAATCACCTTAGATTTTGTCTATAAGTTCTAAGCATTAACACATGGCCATTTCATTTAACACACACCACAACACAAACACTCTCTTTCTCTCTCAAAGGCTACGGCCAAACACCCCTTGAACACACAACCATTGCCAAGCTTTGATCTTGCCATTTCAAGCATCTACAAGTGTTAAGGGTCTCGTATTAGGAAGCTTGGAGCAAACGGAGTTCGAAGGACCTCTTTATCTAGCTTTTATCCACCTCTTTTGCGCATAGATTCTTCCCTAGCCTCGAGCTAGAGGTATAATGCTTAAAACTCATATTTGAACTAATCTAAGGTGGTTAAAAGGATTTTTATCGGATAAAACTCGTTAACATGCAAGATGATACTTTAAAGTCTACTAAAAATGCTATAAGTGTTGGATAAAAGCTCATATGTTGTGTAAATGTTGTAGTAATTGAAATTTGTGATTATTTAGACCCGATCTATGTTGTGGTAGCTCGGATCATCATCTAACCCGGTGTGGTCATGATCATGAATCATGACATAAGGTTGTTTTGAATAAAACAAGGGTTAAAGGGTGAAGCTCTACCACACACGAATCGTGAACTTGTGTAAAAGCGTTTTACTTGTGAAATAGTGTTTAAAACTAGCAGATCTACGTATCTGCAAGTGGTATTTTCAAAGGACCAAGCGTTAAAGAAATCATGTTTTAAAACCAGATCTTTCATGAACTAGAGGTGTTTTTATGAACACACAAGCGTGTGGACACTTGTGTAACAAAGGTTTTAACAAAGAAATAATTTTCGTAAAAACCGACTAGAAGTTGTGAAACTTCATATTCTTTAAAAATAAAGTTTTTAAGAAATTAAACTTATTTTTAAAGATAACAAGACTTACTAAATGTGCTAGTAAGTTACTACACATTTTTTATAAATATTCAAGTTCATGAAATGGAGAAACTAGTGATTATTGTTGATGAGTATTGTTGATAATTGTTGTTGATGATTGATAATGATTTAAAAGAAAATAAACACACGTTTTGAAAACGTGGGAAACCTCCATTTTTAGGGGAAACTCTGTCAAAATTTTTATAAAATTTTGACACTTAGAAAAATATAAGTTTTTGAGAAACTTATTCCCTAAAAATGTGTTTAAAAGTATTACTAAGGTTTCCCTAATTTTTGGTGATAAGAAATGAGGATTTCTTCAAGAATAAAATGGACATTAAGTATATATTTTTGAAAGAAAAATATATATTATTTGATCACCAACTTTTGTGCTAAGTGTATATAGTATGTGTTATACGTGCTAGTGTATTAAGACTTAAAAATACACTAAATACTCATGAGGAGTGTAAACATAAAAATGCACATACAAAATACAAGATACATAATTCGGGTGCAAAGTGCAAAACACAAAAGACTTATATTTATTTTTGGAGAAAATAATATAAGTAAAATACGTGGTTAAAAATATAGAATATTTTTAACACAAGAAAATATACACAAAAGAGAGTGACTGTACTTGTGCGACGCAAGTCTAGTGACTAACGTTAAGAAAACGCGTATAGGTTACGACGTTAATTAAGCAAATCCGGTGGAGTTTACGACGCTAGGAACGCAAAGTTGTGAGTTCATGCTCCCCCTTTTCTCTTTAACTGTTTTCAGTTTTTATAACTTCGGGGGTGAAATACATGTACAAATGTACAAAATTTATAATTGGTATGATATAAATACAAGAAGTACACTTGGTGAGAACGAGAACCAAGTGTGACGAAATATAAGAATACAAGAAGTACACTTGGTGAGAACGAGAACCAAGTGTGACGAAATATAAGAATATGAGAAGCGCACTTGGTGAGAACGAGAACCAAGTAAGAGGCGCTATGAGAAATGATAACAAGAAACGCGCTTGGTGAGAACGAGAACCAAGTAGGATGCGTTATGAGAAATAGTGTCACGAATAGGGTACAGAAGCACCATTAATCAACGATATACCTAGACCGCAGAACAAAAGGTTAGATCTAACGGGTGCCTGGCAGCCACACTACCGATCGGGGCGAGAATCGAGTAGTGCTTTCGTGTCTCAGAATATACCAATTAAATGCCTTAGGTTTGGTGACTTCCTATGTCGTGCCACATGTTAATGGCTTTGCAACCCATTAACAATCTGATAATTACAGAAATACTGTATTTACATAAAATTCATACCATACTAAAATGGATATATAACTTGAAGTACGTGGGGTACTCAAGAGAATGAGAATTATACTTGAAGTACGTGGGGTACTCAAGAGGATTGATATATAACTTGAAGTACGTGGGGTACTCAAGAGGATTGATATATAACTTGAAGTACGTGGGGTACTCAAGAAAAACTTGATTTATTCACAACTATGTTTTTATACAAAGTATACAAACGTGAAATACAAAACTGCATGAATTCACACCAACTTTATGTTGACGTTTTTCCAAAAACTCACATGTATTTCAGGTAACTAGGATGGATGTGCGCGTGGTCTTGCTTATGCTCGTGGATGTCGCTTGTGTTTAACTTTAAATAAAGTTTTAAACTTTTAAGACAATGCTTTATGCGACTTAGCGATGTAAACGCTAACGTATGTTTTCAAATTATGGTATTTGAAGTTATTTTCTTACGAGCATGTAGCATGTTTACTCTTCGTATGCAATGAGAACCTTTCATGATCACACCTCGTGCTTCCGCCGCAGAAAGGGGTGTGACAGATTGGTATCAGAGCTGCGATTGTAGTGAACCAGGATTCCTTCTCGAGTCTAGTCTACAATCTCTAGGATCCATTCACGAAAATGATTTTCAAAGAGTTTTCATTGCATAAAACGTCCCGCGACATCCACTACCTGAAACTGTTTACATGAGTCTAGAAAAAGACACTACGAGACTTAGAGTGCACTTGAGTAGCACTTGTCGTTGACTAGAAATTACTTGCAATTATGTGTGATAATTAGCATGTACTAGAAATTGAATGTCACAAGTAGACGTGACTTTACCTGAAAGCAATGGCCTACCTGAAGGAAGAAATACGAGGATGAAACGAACTGTGCGGACTGTGCAAGGAGTTACGTAATTATGGATGCATACGTAATTATGGAATTCAGTGCACAGAAATCACAGCAAGTCTTGTCACGTATAGATTCCCTCAGTACAAGCCTAATAAGTACTCTGCTAGAGTAATAATTGTTTGATGTCACTTATGTGGTATATATACCTGTGAATATATGATACTACTGTCTAGTGTGACGATATCAAACCTATGTCTAACCCTGCTGTGTTATGTTCTGTCAGAACATGGCACCCAGGAAAACTGTGAATGCTCGCAATGATGATCAACCTCCACCTCCCCCACTGCCAAGAACTGCTGAAGAGCTGAACGCTTTGCTAGAGGAAAGGATCTCCGCTGCTATCGCCCAGTACGAGGCGAACCGAACTCAAGACAGTGGAGGACCGAGCAACGCTAGGCGTAATGGGAATGGAGATTCGTCTGGAGGCAATGCAGCTCAAGGTAACCTTAAGGCACTGTGCTAAGCATGAGGAAATTTATGAACGGTCCTTGTTTCATTATTTCTTCGATTGCTCACATGTGAATTGGTTGAATCGATTCCAGGCTGCACTTTCAAGCAGTTCCTCGACTGCAAGCCGATAAACTATGACGGCACAGGAGGTGCAGTAGCCTTTGTGCGCTGGACGGAGAAGACTGAAGCTACTTTCCGCATGAGCAAGTGTACCGCGGATCAACAAGTCACTTTTGCTACTGGGTTATTCGTCGATGAAGCTCTGACTTGGTGGAACCTGCAAGCCCAAACCTTGGGTGACGATGCCGCTTATGGCTTAACTTGGGAGGAATTGAAGGATAGAATGAGAGAGAAGTACTGCTCTCGTGCCGAACTCCAAAGGCTGGAAACAGAGTTCTGGCACTTGACTATGGAAGGTGCTGACATCAATGGTTACACTCGAAGGTTCCACGACCTGTCGAGAGTGCTTCCCTACATGGTGACTCCTGAATTTAAGCGTGTGGAACGCTACATTTGGGGACTGGCCTCAGAATTTCGTGGCATGGTGACGTCGGCCAAACCACAAACAATCACCGAGGCTGTAACTCTGGCTGTCAGCCTGACTGAAGATTGTGTTCGTACGAAGAAGCTCTCGCTGAACCCAACAGAAAATGCCGAGACGCATGCTGAGTCGTCTGGCAACAAGAAAAGGAAACATGCAAACTTGAATCAAGCAACTCGCAACAACAAGGGTTTCAACAAGAAGCGCGACACTAATCCGCCTCAGGAGATGAAAACCCATGCAACCAAAGCATACCAAGGCTCCATGCCTAGATGCCAAAAATGTAAGTATCATCATGATGGAGCTTGTCGCATTCCAAGGTGCGACAAATGTGGTAAATTGGGTCATCAAACCGAAGACTGTTGGGGAAAAGGAAAGAACCGAAATGGGAACGGTGCTGGTAGCAAGAATGGTAACGGGAAAGGGCAAGGATGCTTCAAGTGTGGAAGCAATGATCATTTCATGAAGAACTGCCCAGAGAGAAACAACGCTCCGGCTCGAGCATTTGTGATTGGAGCAAGAGACGCACGCGAGGACCCTAACGTGGTCACCGGTACGTTTCTCATTAACAATCACTTTGCATCCATATTATTCGACACTGGCGCCGATTATAGCTTCATGTCTGTGGAATTTAAACGCATACTTGGAATAGAATCTAGTAGATTGGAAATTCCTTATTCCATAGAACTAGCCAATGGTAAACTTGTTGAATCGGGCGAAGTTGTTAGAGGCTGCACACTAGAACTTGGTGAACGAAGATTTAGCATCGACCTCCTACCTATTCAATTGGGTAGCTTCGATATAGTGGTCGGAATGGACTGGCTGTCCAAGAACAAAGCGGAAGTTATTTGTCATGAGAAAATCATTCGCATCCCTTTAGCGAATGGTGAAACCCTCATAGTACATGGAGAAAGACGAAACGCGCCTCTACGAATCATCAGTTGTATGAAGGCACAGAAGTGCCTAAGGAAAGGATGTGTTGCTTTCCTAGCACACGTTATAGACAAGAAGGCTGAGGAGCCGAAACTCGAAGACATTCCTGTGGTGAAGGAATTTCCTGATGTGTTCCCTGAAGATCTGCCAGGACTACCTCCGCAACGACAAGTCGAATTCCGTATAGACTTGGTTCCAGGAGCTGCTCCTGTAGCCAAGGCGCCCTATCGACTTGCGCCATCCGAAATGCAAGAATTATCTACACAGCTCCAGGAGTTGTTGGATAAAGGATTCATAAGGCCAAGCTTCTCACCCTGGGGAGCTCCAGTATTATTCGTGAAGAAGAAGGATGGAACACTGCGGATGTGTATCGATTACAGGGAACTGAACAAGCTCACAATCAAGAATCGGTATCCGCTACCAAGGATTGATGACTTATTTGATCAATTGCAAGGATCAAGCTACTATTCCAAGATCGACCTTCGATCTGGATACCATCAGCTGAGAATCCAAGATGAAAGCGTGCCCAAGACTGCATTCAGAACGCGCTATGGGCACTACGAATTTCTTGTGATGCCATTTGGGCTGACGAATGCACCAGCGGTCTTTATGGACCTAATGAACCGCGTATGCAAACCATATCTCGATAAATTCGTGATTGTATTTATCGATGATATCCTGATTTACTCGCGAACGAAAGAAGAGCATGAGCAACATCTCAGAACCATCTTGGAGCTACTGAAGAAAGAGAAACTTTATGCAAAGTTTTCGAAATGCGAATTCTGGATTCGCGAAGTACAATTTCTTGGTCACGTTGTGAATGAGAAGGGCATTCATGTAGACCCGTCCAAGATAGAAGCAATAAAGAATTGGGAAGCTCCCAAGACCCCAACCGAAGTTCGTCAATTTTTGGGCTTAGCGGGCTACTATCGGCGATTCATTGAGAATTTCTCGAAGATAGCTCAACCGCTAACGACCCTTACACAGAAAGACAAGAAATACGACTGGGGTCACAAACAAGAAGAAGCCTTCCAGTTACTGAAGAGCAAGCTATGCGATGCACCGATACTATCGTTACCCGAAGGCACTGAAGACTTCGTGGTATACTGCGACGCCTCACGACAAGGCTTGGGTTGCGTGCTCATGCAACGTCAAAAAGTCATCGCTTATGCTTCAAGACAACTGAAGGTTCACGAGAGAAATTATACCACTCACGACCTGGAGCTGGGTGCAGTGGTATTCGCCTTGAAGATTTGGCGACATTATTTATATGGTACTCGATGTACAATCTTCACAGATCACAAAAGCTTACAACACATATTTGATCAGAAGGAATTGAATATGCGCCAGCGACGTTGGGTCGAGCTGCTAAATGATTATGACTGTGAGATTAAGTACCATCCTGGAAAGGCAAACGTTGTAGCAGACGCGTTGAGCCGAAAAGAAAGGATTAAGACCCTAAGGGTTCGAGCATTGGAAATGACGATTCGAACGAACCTCACAGCACGCATTCGAGATGCACAACAAGAAGCTCTTAAAGAAGAGAATCGTAAAGCTGAATATCTCCGGGGTGCATTGAAGTACATGGTGCCAAACGAAGAGGGAGCCTTATACTTTAAGAAGCGTATTTGGGTTCCACTCTATGGTGGCATACGAGAAGTCATCCTTAATGAAGCCCACAAATCGAGATATTCGATCCACCCAGGATCGGACAAAATGTATCAAGACTTGAAGGAGTACTATTGGTGGCCGAGACTCAAAAGCGACGTTGCTGTCTATGTTGGAAAATGCCTAACCTGTGCTAAGGTTAAGGCAGAATATCAGAAACCGTCCGGTCTACTACAACAACCAGAGATTCCCGTATGGAAGTGGGAACAAATCTCGATGGACTTCATAACGAAATTACCCAGGACCCCGAGAGGGCACGATATGATATGGGTAATAGTTGATCGATTGACGAAGTCTGCGCATTTCCTACCAATCCGAGAGAAGGATAGCACTGGAAAGCTTGCAGAGATATACTTAAGAGAAATTGTGGCACGTCATGGAGTGCCAATCTCAATCATTTCAGACAGAGATGGACGCTTTGTCTCAAGAATCTGGCAATCATTTCAGGAAGCCTTCGGATCTCAGTTAAATCTGAGCACGGCATTCCATCCGCAAACAGACGGCCAGAGCGAACGGACTATACAAACGTTAGAAGATATGCTTCGCACATGCGTCATGGACCTAGGCGGCAGCTGGGATACTCATCTACCTCTAGTTGAGTTTTCCTACAATAACAGTTATCATACGAGCATAAAAGCCGCGCCGTTCGAAGCTCTGTATGGCCGCAAATGCCGATCGCCCTTGTGTTGGGCAGACGCTGGAGATAAGCGTATGGTTGGTCCTGAACTTGTACAAGAGACAACCGACAAGATTGCACAGATCCGAGAGCGCATTAAGGCGGCTCGAGAGCGACAAAAGAGCTACGCGGATCCAAATAGAAAATCGGTAGATTTCAAGGTGGGAGACAAAGTGTTGTTAAAAGTCTCACCATGGAAGGGCGTAGTCAGGTTTGGAAAGCGTGGAAAGCTGAATCCACGATACATCGGACCATTCAGAATACTGAATAGAATTGGTACCGTGGCATACAAGTTGGAGTTACCGGAAGAACTTAACGGAGTACATGATACGTTTCATGTATCCAACCTGAAGAAGAGTCCAACGCAAGAAAACGTGATCATCCCGATGGATGAAATACATATTGATGAAGCCCTCCGATTTACAGAGCAACCCGTTGAGGTTACTGACTGGAAAGTCAACAAGACCAGGAGGAGCAGTGTGAAGCTTGTCAAAGTACGTTGGAGCTCTAAGCACGGACCCGAGTACACATGGGAACGTGAAGACCAGTTCAAGAAAAAGTATCCCCACCTATTCAAGAAGACTCCAGCGAGAGTTAGTTCAGTCTGAATTTCGGGACGAAATTCTTTTAACGGGGGGAGACTGTGACAACTGGCCCAAACCGGTAATTTCCGTACACATTACTTATTGCTTAATGACTGCAATTATGAGTTTAATTGTCAGCGATGTCTGAACACATGATTAAACAAGTGAATTCATGCATGTTGTATACTACAAAATATTGCTTTATGCATAAACGAGAGCGTTGCGTCAGAATAATAGTAAACTCACCGGTAAGACACACTGTGTCGACTGAACTGCAGAAAGCAGACAGACAATAAAATTGGAGCCTAGGTGTAGGTCCGACAACAAGAATGCATTAAAACCCAAGAGTACATACAAGGGTTAATATATATGCAATACGAAAGCAAAAATAAGCACTAAAAAGCACCCGAAACGCACTTTAAGTGCAGAATTTATATAATTCAGCAATAAATCAGCATTTAGACATATAAATATTATGCAGAAATGTCGTTTTATTATCCAGAATATTTCCCTAGGTGTTAGGAATCGATAGTGTTACAAAAAGGTACTTAAAAGACACTAAAAGGTGCAATTTAGCACTTTAACGAATCGGTATGCAACCGAACAACCGGACTATACCCGGAACATGAAAATATTGTTGATAACATTATTTATCTTTTTCTGAGCCAGTTAGGGTCCCTGAATACCCTAACACCCCTTATATTACACTACACACTACTAACCGGGTTAATCACTTAACTAACCTAGATTAACCTAACTATTATCTAACTAGTTGGTTGGAAATGAACTAGTACCCCCCCCCCCTTTTAACCAACCGTCCCCATGAGGGGGGACACTCTTGTACTCTTGTTGATTATTTTATTCTCTCATGTCTAATATCAATTAGACATAGTGTCCAATGGTTAATCACCTTAGATTTTGTCTATAAGTTCTAAGCATTAACACATGGCCATTTCATTTAACACACACCACAACACAAACACTCTCTTTCTCTCTCAAAGGCTACGGCCAAACACCCCTTGAACACACAACCATTGCCAAGCTTTGATCTTGCCATTTCAAGCATCTACAAGTGTTAAGGGTCTCGTATTAGGAAGCTTGGAGCAAACGGAGTTCGAAGGACCTCTTTATCTAGCTTTTATCCACCTCTTTTGCGCATAGATTCTTCCCTAGCCTCGAGCTAGAGGTATAATGCTTAAAACTCATATTTGAACTAATCTAAGGTGGTTAAAAGGATTTTTATCGGATAAAACTCGTTAACATGCAAGATGATACTTTAAAGTCTACTAAAAATGCTATAAGTGTTGGATAAAAGCTCATATGTTGTGTAAATGTTGTAGTAATTGAAATTTGTGATTATTTAGACCCGATCTATGTTGTGGTAGCTCGGATCATCATCTAACCCGGTGTGGTCATGATCATGAATCATGACATAAGGTTGTTTTGAATAAAACAAGGGTTAAAGGGTGAAGCTCTACCACACACGAATCGTGAACTTGTGTAAAAGCGTTTTACTTGTGAAATAGTGTTTAAAACTAGCAGATCTACGTATCTGCAAGTGGTATTTTCAAAGGACCAAGCGTTAAAGAAATCATGTTTTAAAACCAGATCTTTCATGAACTAGAGGTGTTTTTATGAACACACAAGCGTGTGGACACTTGTGTAACAAAGGTTTTAACAAAGAAATAATTTTCGTAAAAACCGACTAGAAGTTGTGAAACTTCATATTCTTTAAAAATAAAGTTTTTAAGAAATTAAACTTATTTTTAAAGATAACAAGACTTACTAAATGTGCTAGTAAGTTACTACACATTTTTTATAAATATTCAAGTTCATGAAATGGAGAAACTAGTGATTATTGTTGATGAGTATTGTTGATAATTGTTGTTGATGATTGATAATGATTTAAAAGAAAATAAACACACGTTTTGAAAACGTGGGAAACCTCCATTTTTAGGGGAAACTCTGTCAAAATTTTTATAAAATTTTGACACTTAGAAAAATATAAGTTTTTGAGAAACTTATTCCCTAAAAATGTGTTTAAAAGTATTACTAAGGTTTCCCTAATTTTTGGTGATAAGAAATGAGGATTTCTTCAAGAATAAAATGGACATTAAGTATATATTTTTGAAAGAAAAATATATATTATTTGATCACCAACTTTTGTGCTAAGTGTATATAGTATGTGTTATACGTGCTAGTGTATTAAGACTTAAAAATACACTAAATACTCATGAGGAGTGTAAACATAAAAATGCACATACAAAATACAAGATACATAATTCGGGTGCAAAGTGCAAAACACAAAAGACTTATATTTATTTTTGGAGAAAATAATATAAGTAAAATACGTGGTTAAAAATATAGAATATTTTTAACACAAGAAAATATACACAAAAGAGAGTGACTGTACTTGTGCGACGCAAGTCTAGTGACTAACGTTAAGAAAACGCGTATAGGTTACGACGTTAATTAAGCAAATCCGGTGGAGTTTACGACGCTAGGAACGCAAAGTTGTGAGTTCATGCTCCCCCTTTTCTCTTTAACTGTTTTCAGTTTTTATAACTTCGGGGGTGAAATACATGTACAAATGTACAAAATTTATAATTGGTATGATATAAATACAAGAAGTACACTTGGTGAGAACGAGAACCAAGTGTGACGAAATATAAGAATACAAGAAGTACACTTGGTGAGAACGAGAACCAAGTGTGACGAAATATAAGAATATGAGAAGCGCACTTGGTGAGAACGAGAACCAAGTAAGAGGCGCTATGAGAAATGATAACAAGAAACGCGCTTGGTGAGAACGAGAACCAAGTAGGATGCGTTATGAGAAATAGTGTCACGAATAGGGTACAGAAGCACCATTAATCAACGATATACCTAGACCGCAGAACAAAAGGTTAGATCTAACGGGTGCCTGGCAGCCACACTACCGATCGGGGCGAGAATCGAGTAGTGCTTTCGTGTCTCAGAATATACCAATTAAATGCCTTAGGTTTGGTGACTTCCTATGTCGTGCCACATGTTAATGGCTTTGCAACCCATTAACAATCTGATAATTACAGAAATACTGTATTTACATAAAATTCATACCATACTAAAATGGATATATAACTTGAAGTACGTGGGGTACTCAAGAGAATGAGAATTATACTTGAAGTACGTGGGGTACTCAAGAGGATTGATATATAACTTGAAGTACGTGGGGTACTCAAGAGGATTGATATATAACTTGAAGTACGTGGGGTACTCAAGAAAAACTTGATTTATTCACAACTATGTTTTTATACAAAGTATACAAACGTGAAATACAAAACTGCATGAATTCACACCAACTTTATGTTGACGTTTTTCCAAAAACTCACATGTATTTCAGGTAACTAGGATGGATGTGCGCGTGGTCTTGCTTATGCTCGTGGATGTCGCTTGTGTTTAACTTTAAATAAAGTTTTAAACTTTTAAGACAATGCTTTATGCGACTTAGCGATGTAAACGCTAACGTATGTTTTCAAATTATGGTATTTGAAGTTATTTTCTTACGAGCATGTAGCATGTTTACTCTTCGTATGCAATGAGAACCTTTCATGATCACACCTCGTGCTTCCGCCGCAGAAAGGGGTGTGACAGATTGGTATCAGAGCTGCGATTGTAGTGAACCAGGATTCCTTCTCGAGTCTAGTCTACAATCTCTAGGATCCATTCACGAAAATGATTTTCAAAGAGTTTTCATTGCATAAAACGTCCCGCGACATCCACTACCTGAAACTGTTTACATGAGTATAGAAAAAGACACTACGAGACTTAGAGTGCACTTGAGTAGCACTTGTCGTTGACTAGAAATTACTTGCAATTATGTGTGATAATTAGCATGTACTAGAAATTGAATGTCACAAGTAGACGTGACTTTACCTGAAAGCAATGGCCTACCTGAAGGAAGAAATACGAGGATGAAACGAACTGTGCGGACTGTGCAAGGAGTTACGTAATTATGGATGCATACGTAATTATGGAATTCAGTGCACAGAAATCACAGCAAGTCTTGTCACGTATAGATTCCCTCAGTACAAGCCTAATAAGTACTCTGCTAGAGTAATAATTGTTTGATGTCACTTATGTGGTATATATACCTGTGAATATATGATACTACTATCTAGTGTGACGATATCAAACCTATGTCTAACCCTGCTGTGTTATGTTCTGTCAGAACATGGCACCCAGGAAAACTGTGAATGCTCGCAATGATGATCAACCTCCACCTCCCCCACTGCCAAGAACTGCTGAAGAGCTGAACGCTTTGCTAGAGGAAAGGATCTCCGCTGCTATCGCCCAGTAGGTTCCATTATGATCGTAATATAATGTAGTATAATCCTATAAGGTTATATTACACGATCAAATTAGGAATCTGAGTTTTATGCAAGTTTCCGTATTTATGCCATACTTTGACCTTTATGCCCTTTTTAGCAAAAATAACGTTTTAAATATAAATAAGCATGCAAATGAGTTAGGTACTGATAAGTAAACATGTTTAGGATATTTTGAAAATTAAAACCTGGTCATAAACTGAGTTTATGGGTATGATCGTAAACTATGCTTTTAAAAGGACTAAAATGCCCTTTTTCGTCTAAAATGAGTTTAAACCATAAATTCTTGGCAAAACTCATTATGTACTGATATGATATTATTATTAGCATTATTTGGGATGTTAAGTCAGATTGTAAACTGATTTTAACTTCAGTTTAGCATACAATGCCGATAAATGACGATAATGCCCTTATGGCACATAAAATACGTTTTAAGCATAATATTCAAACCAAACCTTTTGCTTACTGATTTGTTATGACAATTAAAATATTTTAATTATTCAAAGCTGGTCATAACATCTGATTTCATAAATCTTCGCATAAATCGTCATTTAACGACTTTAACGTCGTTTAGGCGCGTAGTATGGTTTTAAACCATATGTGTGAACCAAGACTTGTTACCTACTGATTTTATAAATCATTTTAAATGTTTTTACAGTAGGTATAAGTTATGAACTCAGAATCCCAAATAATGCCTCAAAACTATGTGTGAAATGACCAAAATGCCCCTACGGTGCATAGTTTGGTCATAAAGCATAGACCACACAAGTATTTGATATCCTACTGATATGATATCATAATTTAAACATTTTTACAGAATTTTTATGACCATGACATCAGTTTACTTGCAAGCTCCTTTTATAAGTTGTAAAATTACCAAAATGCCCTTATAAGGCATAATTTGATTTTAAAACCTTAACGGGCATACAAGTTGATATCCTACTGATATTATAACTTGGTTAAAGTGTATTGGCATATGGAACTTGTTCATGACTCATTCGGCTACCCGTTATCGCTTATACGCATACGGTTAGACTTACGTAACTAGTTTACATAAGTTTACCGAAAAGGGGTTTAATCTTATCGTTTTGATCTCAAAATCCAGAATGTACCTTGTTTACCCGTATTATACAAGTCCTAGTACTTGTTGGGTTAAACCACATTCTATTCGGTATACGCTTAATCTAGCGAACCTATTCTTAAGTATTGGGTCATGTCTAAAGGAACTACCTTTGGCCCGTATACATTCTAACAGATAATAAATCTGTTCATTCCAGACTATAGTACCCCCCAGATAATTGGACTTGGGTCAATATACTTAGACTTGCGGCTTTTTGCCAAATATAGTCTTATTGATTGGAAGCTAGCAAAAAGGTAAATACTCTTGACTTATTTTAGTGTAAACTTGGGATGGCAAATATGCCTCTTGGGATGGTTATTACACAAGTAAGTCGCCTATGATTGCGCAAAAGTGTATGAATACGGTTTTATTCCGATTACTTGATAATTACTGTTATTGGGGGTTATTGATACTATGTCCGGACAACCCAATGGGTTAATCAAGCATATAATCTCGTAACAAGAAAAATCCCAGGATGTATTTAAAAGATCACCTACGGGTTATCTATATGTATAAAACTCTTTTCGAAAACTATTTTTCCAAAGAGTCAGTTAATTGTATTTACCAGCTTTGGCTGACGTATTTTCAAAAGATTGAACAGCAGGTACCGAACCTTATTATAGGCTAGGAATACGGGTCGGCTAGAATGAAGGCTAAGGAATTTGCACTCCTGATGCTTAAGGTCTATGATGTCTAAAGCTCTGTTTATTTGGATCCTGCCTGTGAGCTTGTATCGAACACTTGTAATATTTTTATACATTCAAGCTTTATTTTAATAATTTCAATCCAATACTTCCGCTGCATATTCTTATATTGTGATAACTGTTATCCAACCGTCACGTGTGTACCCATCCGGGCCCACCGGAAATCGGGGTGTGACATGCAGGCAGCGAGGAGCCACTTTTCACGTCCAAGTTTGTTTTATTACATTTCAGCCCCCAAACTTTGGAATGTTTATTGTTTTATGCCATTTTCTTGTATTTTATCCCATTTTTAGGTATTTAAAGTGTAACAAGATATTGTAGGAGTATAATGCATGCGATTTTATGTATCTTATATGTATAAATGAGAATCAAGCATATAATAAGTCTCGGTTTGCACAAAACATGTACCAAAGATTGATAACGCATAAGTATGAGTATAACAAGTATAACTATAAAAGATGAATTTCATTATGATCGAAGTCTCGGATTACAAGTTTGGAAGTGAATAAAGAATACAAAATGATTACAAGTTTCCAAAAATAGAATACGATTACAACTTTCTAAATAAGGAAAGTGCAGAAATGCGTAGGGTTACACACTGTGCGTTGGTTGTTGGTCTCCATGACCATTTCTCCAGCTAACTGAATAAACACAAACAAACGACCACATTATCGATGAAGATTTTTTAATCAAAACGACGGTGGTAATCCCTAACTTATAGTGGACTGAAATTAACAATGGTGCAATAAAATGTGCTTGATATACGTACCATGGACGTGTTCGCTATGAAAATCGATATTGAATTCCATTATGTATGCTTAGGTCGATAGTCGGTGGCTGCTAGTGTGACAACTGGCAATTTTCAGTGTATCCGTACAATGTTAAACAGTAATTTGTATCTTAATGACTGTGCCTGATTTGGATTAATGACATGAATGATTTTCTGATTACTGTTACATACATACAAGTGCATTACATGTTGCATGATTTCTTATCATTGTTGCATGCGACACAATATGATTCAATTAGTGCACGAAATAAAGTTAGCACAGTTATCAGATAAACTATAAGTACTGACGGGAGTTCAGTACTCAGACAGACATGATGTTAAGGCACAGAATGAGCCCGAAACCAAGAGTTACACTAGTATAGTGTGTAGGAAAGTAGGGATCATAAAACTACCTTTCTAGTGATAGTTTAAGTGCCGGAAAGTGCCTAAAACTCTCAAAAACTGCAGAATTCTGCATATTTCAGCAAAAAATCAGCTTTTTGACAACAAAATATAATGCAAAATTATGGTTTAATGATCCAGAATACCTTCTTAAGTGTCGGGAATCAAAACTGTCAAAAAAGGGAACATAGAGCACACTAAATTGCGTAATTTAGCACCTTAACTAACCGGTAACCAACCGAACAACCGGACACTACCCGAAACACCAAATTTTCACTAGAAGCACTGTTTTAGTGTTACGAAGCTAGTTATGGTCACCGAACATCATAACACATCATATAAACACATAATACATATAACACTAACTAAATCTCATTACATTCTAACTTAACCTTCTAACTAAGATTGAAACTTAACCATACACCCCCCCCCCCATTCGATGGTCACCACATGGGGACCCACCCCATGATTTTCTTTCATTGTTTATTAGATTTGTGTATTGCTTTTGAGACAGAATAACCTTTAGATAACAAAGTGTTGGAAGAACTTGTTTTAAAACCATAAGACCTTCACCATTTTCATTCTCAACTTGCAATTCACAAACCCACCTCCCATTTCCCCTCTTGCTCTCGGCCCCAAACCCACACACTCATACATCCATTTTCATTCCATTATCAAGCAATCTAAGGTGATCTAGAGGTGCAAGAAGAAAAGTTAAGAAGCCTGGAAGCATTGGGGATTGAAGGACCTTCACCAAGAGCTTTTATCCTCCTCCTACATCATCATCTTCATCTTAGTTTCTTCCCTAGCCATTAGAGCTAGTATTAAGCTCCTTACAACTTGATTTCACTTCTGATTTTAGTGGTTAAAAGGTTATGTAATGTGTTAATCTAATGAATCTCAAAGAAACATTAAGATGATCACTAACATAAAGCTTAATAACATGAAATCTAAGTTGTTTTAGTGTATGTGTGAAACTTGATTGTTGATTTCTTGTGTTTATGATGTTGATCATCATAATAACCTTGCTAGATGATGATTAAACACATGATCTAGAAAGAATAAGGATGAATCTTGAGAAAATCATAATGATCATCCTTTATGTTAAACATGAACTTGAATATAAGCTTGTTTTAGTGTATGATGATTTTTTATACATGTTATAAGTCTTGAAAATTGATGATTTCAAAAATAATCTTTTCAAGAGAACAAAGTTTATTACAAGATTTACATGATCATGGTTTTTAAAGAAGTTAAACATGTTTTAAGTGTTAAATCAAAGCTAGAAACATGTTGGTAACAAGAAAACTACAAGAAGAGTTGTTTTTAGAAAATCATCATGTAAGTTGTAAAGAACTAAAAATTACAAGAATGAGTTTTATAAAATATAAACCATATTTTTAGGGGTAACTAAACTTACTAAATAACATGTTAAGTTACTACAAATTTTTACAAATTTCAAGTTCATGACATAGTGTAAATTTCATATTTTTGGCTAATGGTAAGTCTTGTTTATGTTGTTGATGATTGGTGATGAATTTTAAAAAGAAAATGATATGCCTTTGAGCATGGAAACCTCCATTTTTAAGGGGAAACTATGGCAAAATTTTTGTAGTTATTAAACACTTAGAAAAATATTTTTAAACAAGTGTTTACAAGTAAATCTTCATCATGGTTTTCATATAAAAATTTACCATAATATTTTATACAAAAATTACAAATATTGGAGGTTGATTTTTGATAAATAAAAGTGACTAAGTATATATTTAGATGTCACAATTTGTGTGTTACTTGTATATTATGTGTATTAGTTATATTATTTTAGGAACTTGAAAATAATATAACACGCCAAAATACCAAAAATTGTAATACAAAATATTACCAAAATTCCAAGAAAATGAATATATGAATTATACCCGAATATTGGGCAAACCGGACAAGAACTATGGACTATAAATATATATATATCCCTGAAAGTAAATTCATATTTCAACAAATGTGTTAAACGGTTTTTTGGAAACCAAAGAAACGGAAAATATGATTTTTACAAGTATTACAAAATATATTATATTTTGTCAAATAGAAGATATATTATTTTAACTTTTCAATTATATTTAATTTTAGAATAATTGTTTAAACAATATTTTTGTAACAATACTTCTCAAGTATTTCCTTCCCAATGATGGGGGTATTTCATACATGTATTTTCGTATTCTTGTATTTGTAGTCTCAATATAATATATTTTCAAGTCTCACTCTAGAAAATATATTTAACTTATTTTGTCTAAAAAGAATGTATTTCCCAGAAAATATATATCTTTCCCAAAAATCATATATCTTCCAAATATACTAAGAAAATATATTCTTACTTCCAAAAATAATATATTTTCTCTTTGTCGAAAATACAATATTACTTTTGTAATATTTACAAAAATCGTATTTTCATTTCTTGTATCCAAAACAATGTTTACCCAAGAATATATTTATAACGGTATTTTCCGGAATATTTTGTAAGTTACGTTCTATCGTTCGGTTCCACAATATTATGTGTGTAACTTATATATTTATTCCTTGATATTCTTGGTATTATTTTGGATTGTAAATTTCATGGTATTATGTTAGGTTATATTATTTTACCCTAAAATAATATAACTATTTCACCAAGTATACAAATATTCACACAAGTGTCTTTAATGTAAATATATATTCTAAATACATATTTATTCATTTTTATTTATAAAAACCAACCTCCAATACTTGTATTTTTGTAACAAATTCTATGGCAAAGTTTATATTGAAAACCATAGTTAAATACATTGTAAATACTTGTCAGAAAATATTTTTGTTTTCTCTAAGTGTTTATATTTTTAGAAAATTTTGCCATAGTTTCCCCTAAAAATGGAGGTGCCCATGCTATCAAAGCATATCATTTTCTTTTCAAAAATCATCCCAAACAATCAACAATCAATCCCTAAACAACTACACTTACCAAGTGCAAAAACAATGTTATTTGCACTATAACATGAACTTGAACTTTTATTAAAAACTTGTAGGAACTTGGTAGTGTGTTTAGTAGGTTTAGTTACCCTCCAAAATGTATTTACTTCTTTAAACATCTCATTCTTGAAAGATTTGGATGTTTACAACTTCTAAACATGTTTTACAAAAATGTTTCTTTATTAAATCTTCTTGTTTCTCTAGTGTTTCTACACTTATTTTATCAACAAAAATAGTGTAAGGTTAAGTAAGAACCAAGATCTTCTAAAAATCATATTTTGAACTTAGTTCTTTTGGAAGACCATTCATTATTCTTAGATCCACAAGATTATTAACTCACTTTGATGATTATTTTTCAGAAATCATTTTGTTTTTCAAGTTCATGCTTACACAAGAGGATGGTCATCTTATTTCATCACATAATCTTCCTCTCACTTGCTAGATTGTGTTTAATCACAATCTAGCAAGCTCCTTATGATGATCAACATCATAATCTCAAGTAAACAACAACAAGTATCATACATATACTAAACAACATTGTTTCATCATGATCTCATCATATTTCAAGTTTATGTTCATGCTTCTTGATTATGTTTCTTTAGTGCTCTTATGATTAACAACATACTATATCTTTTAACCAATCAAAATTAGAAGTAACAAAGGTTATGAGAGCCTTACTGCTAGCTCTATGGCTAGGGATGAACTCTTGAAGATGAAGGTGACAAAGATGGTGGATAAAAGCAAGTAAGAAAGGTCCTTGATGATCCACAAGCTCCAAGCTCTCTTATATAACCTCTAACACACTTGTATAAGCTTGTAATGTATGTAGGATGGATGAATGATAGTGATGATGGTGGTGGTGAGTTCGGCCGAGAACAAGCAAGGGGAATGGAGAAGGAGTGTGTGAAATGGTGTGTGTGAGAATGAAGCTATGGTCTTGATGTGTATACTTATAACCCATATTACAACATAATCTCTTGGGTAATATGTCTTCCATAGTACAATACAAGATCCATTAAACAAATCAACAAAATCTTATAATTAGGCCATGTGGGCCGATTTCTAGCATGAGGGGGAGGGGGTCTAATTGAAAAATTGAACTAATTAGTTACCTTGTAATCCATATCCAAGTATATAGTTAATTTAGTTAGTTACTAGATATTTTAGTGGGTGTTAGGGTGTTCGGGGATCATAGCTAGCTCGAAAATAATAAAACAGTGCTTCAAGCATAAATTTGGTGTTTCGGGTAGTGCCCGGTTGTTCGGTTAGATACTGATTCGTTAAAGTGTCAAATTATTCTGTTTAATGATTTTTAAGTACCCTTTTGTGACACTTTTAATTCCCGCCACTTAGGAAAGCATACAGGACCATTTTGCCATATTTTTGCACATTACTAGCTTGTTAAATAGCTGAATTTTCCTGAAATGTGCAGAATTCTGCACTTAATGTGAGTTTTAGGCACTTTCCGGCACTTTAACTATCACCTAGTAAAGCAGTTTTGTGATCCTTACTTCCCTACACACTATAGTAGTGTAGAACTTGGTTTCTGGCTCATACTGGGTCTCAAAACACTGTCTGTCTAGGTACTGAACCTCGTCAGCATATTCCTGTTTTATCCGTTAACTGTGCTAACTGTGCTTTGTGCATCATGTATGTCAACAAAGTTTGCATGTGATAAAGAGGTGACATTATGTAATATGTGATGCACATGTAAGTATGATACAGAAATCAGAAAGCAGTTTAATTGTAATTCAGCACAGTCATTAAGCACTTAATCATAGTTAATTGATCGTACGGATACCTGGATTTATGAGGGTTGTCACATTCTCCCCCTGTTAAGAAAATTTCGTCCCGAAATTTAAGTTCTGCTACTAGCTGCAGGGGTCTTTGGGAACAAATGTGGGTATTTTGCTTTCATGCGATCCTCACGCTCCCAAGTGAATTCTGGGCCGTGATGCGCGTTCCAACGAACCTTGACGAGTTTGACACTACTCCTTTGTGTCTTGTTAACCTTCCAATCAGTAACCTCAACGGGTTCTTTAGTAAAGTGGAGTGTGTCGTCAATGTGGACTTCGTCGGCAGGAATGACAACTGTTTCTTGAGTTGGACTCTTTTTCATATTAGACACATGAAATGTGTCATGAACTCCATTCAGTTCTGCGGGTAAATCCAACTTGTAAGCTACAAGACCAATCCTTTCCAGGATTTTGAATGGTCCAATGTATCTTGGGTTCAATTTCCCACGCTTCCCAAAGCGTGCTACACCCTTCCAGGGTGAAACCTTTAACAAAACCATATCTCCTACCTCAAACTCTAGAGGTTTCCTCCTTCGGTCCGCATAACTCTTTTGTCGATCACGAGCCGCCTTGATGCGCTCTCGGATCTGTATAATCTTGTCTGTCATCTCTTGAACCAATTCAGGACCAACAAGTTGTCTATCCCCCGCGTCTGCCCAGCATAACAGTGATCGACACTTGCGTCCATAGAGAGCTTCGAACGGTGCAGCTTGGATACTCGCATGGTAACTGTTGTTGTAAGAGAATTATACCAAGGGTAAGTGAGTGTCCCAACTACCACCCAAATCCATCACGCAAGCTCGTAACATATCTTCCAACGTTTGAATTGTTCGTTCGCTCTGGCCATCAGTCTGCGGATGGAATGCAGTACTCAGATTCAACTGAGAACCAAAGGCTTCTTGGAAGGACTGCCAAATCCTTGACACAAACCTTCCGTCTCTATCAGAAATGATCGAGAGAGGCACTCCATGTCGTGCAACTATCTCTCTCAGGTATAGCTCAGCAAGCTTGCTAGTATTATCTTTCTCCTTGATTGGCAAAAAGTGTGCAGATTTGGTCAGACGGTCCACGATTACCCAAATTGTATCGTGACCTCTGGGTGTCCTTGGCAATTTCGTTATAAAGTCCATTGAAATCTGCTCCCATTTCCACATGGGTATTTCAGGTTGTTGCAGAAGACCTGAGGGCTTCTGATATTCAGCCTTTACCTTTGCACAAGTCAAACATTTGCCAACATACGTTGCAACATCGCCTTTTAATCTCGGCCACCAATAAAAATCCTTTAAATCTTGGTAGATTTTATCCGATCCTAGATGGATCGAGTACCGTGATTTGTGAGCTTCATCGAAAAAAACGTCTCTCAAACCCCCAAAGAGAGGAACCCAAATTCGTTTCATGAAGCACAACGTTCCTTCATCATTGGGTACTTACTGCTTCTCCATCCCACGGAGATATTCATTTTCAAGATTCTTTTCCTTAAGTGCTTCTCTCTGCGTGGCACGAATGCGCAACGAGAGGTCTGTTTGAATAATCATTTCCAAAGCCCTAACCCTTATGGGCTTGATTCTTTCTTTTCGACTTAAGGCATCGGCGACCACATTCGCCTTCCCTGGGTGATACTTAATCTCACAATCATAGTCGTTTAACAACTCTACCCATCGTCTCTGTCTCATGTTAAGCTCTTTCTAGTCAAATATATGTTGTAAGCTCTTGTGATCAGTAAAGATTGTGCATCGCGTACCATACAAATAATGCCGCCAGATCTTTAAAGCAAACACCACAGCGCCTAGTTCCAAATCATGTGTGGTGTAGTTCTTCTCATGTACCTTCAATTGGCGTGAAGCATAGGCTATAACCTTCTGTCGCTGCATCAGCACGCAGCCTAAACCTTGACGCGAGGCGTCGCAATATACCACGAAGTCGTCAGTGCCTTCGGGTAGGGATAAGATCGGTGCATCACAAAGCTTGTTTTTCAACAACTGAAATGCTTCTTCTTGCTTGTCTCCCCATTCATACTTCTTGTCTTTCTGTGTGAGGGAGGTCAACGGTTGAGCGATTTTTGAAAAATCCTCAATAAATATGCGATAATACCCAGCCAAACCTAGGAATTGACGGATCTCGGTTGGCGTCTTTGGAGTCTCCCAATTCTTGATCGCCTCGATCTTTGTGGGATCCACATGAATTCCATTTCCGTTAACCACGTGACCAAGGAACTGAACCTCGCGCAACCAAAATTCGCACTTCGAGAACTTCGCTTACAACTTCTCTTTCTAAAGCAGCTCTAAGATGGCTCTTAGATGTTGCTCATGTTCCTCCTTCGTCTTTGAGTAGATTAAAATATCATCGATAAACACGATCACAAACTTATCGAGGTACGGCTTACAAACTCTATTCATCAAATCCATGAATACTGCTGGCGCGTTCGTCAACCCAAACGGCATAACCAGAAACTCGTAGTGCCCATATCGAGTCCTAAAGGCCGTCTTTGGAATACTCTCCTATTGAATTCTCAACTGGTGATAACCTGACTGAAGATCGATCTTAGAGTAAAAACTTGAACCTTGTAGTTGATCGAAAAGATCATCAATCCTCGGCAAAGGATACCGATTCTTGATGGTCAACTTGTTTTAGCTCCCGGTAGTCGATACACATGCGGAAACTACCATCCTTCTTCTTAACGAACAAAACTGGAGCTCCCCAAGGCGAGAAGCTTGGTCTGATAAATCCCTTGTCTAAAAGTTCCTGAAGTTGTGTTGACAGTTCTTGCATTTCTGAGGGCGCAAGTCGATAAGGTGCCTTAGCTACAGGCGCAGCACCTGGAACTAAGTCTATGTGAAACTCGACTTGCCTTTGCGGCGGCAATCCTGGCAAGTCTTCGGGAAAGACTTCAGGATATTCCTTCACGACTGGGATGACTTCTATCTTCGGTTCAGCGGCTTCTTTATCCACAATGTGTGCCAAGAAGGCGACACATCCTTTCTGCAAACATTTTCGAGCCTTCAAACAACTGATGATCCTTAGGGGTGTATCGTGCTTCTCTCCATGTATCACAATTGTGTCTCCATTCGCCATCGGAATGCGAATGATCTTCTCGTGACATACGATCTCTGCTCGGTTGCTTGACAACCAATCCATCCCCACTACCACGTCGAAGCTTCCCAACTCGACTGGCAGCAGATCCAGTGTAAACTCGTGCTCCCCAAGCTCTATTAAGCAACCCCTAATAACTTTGTTTGCTTCAACTAGCTTTCCATTTGCTAGTTCTATCGAATACGAAATGTCTAGCTTACTAGCTACCAACCCAAGTATATTCTTAAATTCTAGCGATATAAAACTATAATCGGCACTGGTATCAAATAGTACAGATGCAAAGCGTTGGTTGATAGGGAACGTACCAGTAACTACGTTCGGATCTTGGCGAGCTTCTCTCACTCCGATGTTGAAAAATCTTCCTTGAGCTTGATTGAGCTTTGGGCACTCTCTCTTGAAATGCCCCACGTCTCCACAATTAAAGCAACCTGGTCCTCGACCATTTCCATTCCCATTACCACCTCGATTGTTGTTTGCTCCCCGGTTTCCACTACCAGCTTGATTCCCAACATTACCACGATTTCCATTACCGCCATTTCCTCCTTGCGGGCGGTTTCCATTACCATTTCCATAACCTCTCTGACCACCACGACCAGCACCAGTACCAACCCAGCATGTCTCCTTCGAATGTCCAACCTTCCCACAAGACTCGCATTTCCTAAATCTGCACTGGCCGGAATGATGGTACTGGCATACATCACATTTGGGCAGAGCGCCCATGTAACCCTTTCCTTTGTTTTCAACCCCAGTCTTGGCTTCAGCCGGTAAGTACGACTCTTTCTTCTTGTTAACATTGTTGGTGCCCTTCTTGAAGTTTGAGAACTTCCTCTTGTTCTCACCCGATGACTCCACGTGAGTCTCCTTCTTCTTCTGGTCAGAGATCGAAAACTTGTTTAACCTGATAGCTTCTTCAGTCAGTGACACGCTCAGATCGATAGCCTCAGTAATTGTTGCAGGCTTTGATGTTGTTACCATACTCATAATCTGAGCTGCCAACCCCCAAATAAAACGCTCGATGCGTTTGAATTCCGGATCAACCATGTACGGTACGACGCGTGGTAAGTCGTGAAACCTCTGCACATATTCAGCAATTTTCGGGCCGTCCATCTTGAGGTTCCAGAATTCAGTTTCCAACTTTTGGATTTCAGCCCTGGAGCAGTATTTCTTTCGCATGAGCTCCTTCATTTCATTCCAAGTCAAAGCGTATGCTGCTTCCTCTCCCAGAGTTTGGACTTGGAGATTCCACCATGAAAGCGCTCCGTCTAAGAACAATCCGGAGATGTAGGTGACTTGGTGTTCTGGTGCGCATTTGCTCATTCTTATCACAGAATCGGTCTTCTCCATCCATCGAACAAAAGCCACAGCACCCCCGGTGCCTTCGAAATTCAGTGGTTTACAGTCTAAGAATTGCTTATAGGTACAGCCTGTATAAGTAACGTCTTTCACAGAAAGCATTAGCAAACGCACAGGGAATATCCAAATGTAACGTAATGTGTCTCAAGCGACTTAGACATTACCATGGGGTGGGTTGTTCCTCGAGGTACCCCCGCTAGTTTCAGCGCATGAGGCCTCGTAATCTGCTATCGCTCGTGAAATCCGTTCTTGTAACTCGGCCTCAGTAGTGGGCAATCGAGTTTCCCTTCGTGGAGGCATCTTCTATAAGAAGTTTGTATAGGTCAGGTCTTATGCATATAAGTATGTAGTATACGTAGGTAATAACATTTATTAACACAAGTAAACACATAACATCCCATGTCATAACACAAACAAGTAATCCAATAACGTATATAATGAGAATGTTGCGATTGAGCTTTCACATATCAATGACCACAATTACAGTTTTACAAGTTCACCAAATGTATCATATCACAACCAAAAAGGACTACAGGGTCACATCACCCTTGTCCATAATATCCATCAAACTACAACAATCAAAAGTCAAACGAAATGTGGTCTTCAAAAAGCTGTGTAATCTGGCTCAATAGCTGCACTCTCACCAAAAGTATGCTACCTGCATAAAACCAAAAACTGCTATGCTGATGGTGGAGGAGGAGGAGGTGGAGGAACGAATAGCAAACTGTGCAGACGCGCTAGCTCCTCCTCAAGGCAATGAACGATACGCAACAGGTAGCTAACCTGCTGCTCCATAGTAAGAAAACGGACATCAAAATCTGGGTATGGCAGGAGAGGAGCTGGTGGTGTCGCGAATGGTGACTGACAAGTGCAGGGTGGAGGACGCGGAATCCTCTCAAGATCCATGACTCTGCGACACAACATCTCCTGCTGGAGCTGTAAGGACAAAAGCAGATCATCTCTCGTATATCCAGTGTAATGGAAGGGATGATATGGATCAGAAACAGGCATCGTGTTGGGCAGAAACCAAATCAGTGGCACGCCCGATGGTGCAGAAGCAAAAGGTGCAGTATGTGTAGCAGGTGCAAACGGTGGCATGAAAGGAAAAGCTGCTGACACAGGTGGTATGTGACTGGGCAGCTGACTCGATGGTCCTTCCCCTGGACAGGGAGGAGGGATATCCTGTAGGAACGTGACCGGTAGATCTGTGCGGTGTATGTCAGACACATGTGGGTGAAACGGGGCGATATCAGCCGGTGCATGTGTAGGTGCAGGTGGGGGAGTAACAGGTCTAACAAAAGGAGGCAGGTCATCGTCGTCCTCTATCCACCCATTGTGGGTGAATGCATAACGGGGGTCTACATGGTCAGCAAAAGGAGCATGATCAACGGTTGCAGGTAAAGGGTCAGGTAGTAGTGGTGCAACAACTGGTACATCAGCAGGTGCAGGGCCATGCTCAGGTAGAGGATCGTGAGCAGGTATGGGCTCGGGTGCAATCAAAGGCTCAGGGTCAGCTGGAGCTAACTCAAGATCAACGGGTATATCAAAGTGCTGATCGTCAGGAACGACAGGTGCCTCAAAAGGCTGATCATCGGGGACAAACTCAATCTCATGCTCAGGGTCGAAGTCGTGTGGAAAGACAGGGTCCAACTCATCATCAAACTCAACATCATGATCAACACCGTGTGGAATATCAAGTGCGACAGACATAGCTGTGTCAGAATCAGTATCGGTGGGATATCGCTGTAATCCCAGTGCGTGTAGAGTAGTAGAGGACACAGACTCAAATGAATCAGGACCAGAATGGTCAGAAGAAATCTCAACGACAGGAATCTCAACAAGCGAAATAGCAATGAAATCGGCGACTGGAATCTCGACAAGTGGAACGACAACATCATCATCGACTGGAGCTCCATCATCCTGGGCACCCTCAGGGGGACCCTCAACAAAAAGATCGACGTCGTCATCAGACATAGCATCAAGAGGCAGATCCTCAAGAGGAAATGCAGCAAGAGGAAAAGGAGCAGGGATCTGGACAAGAGGTAGGTCCTCGCTAGGAAGACCATCAGCTAGCGGTATATCATCTCCAAAATTTGGTAAAGCAAACGGCTGGAAATCATCATCGTCGCTACTCGTAGTGTCAGATGTAAAAACCTCATCCTCTGGGATGATCTCATCATCAGAAACTATGGCCATAGGGTCTACTGTATCAGATACTCCACTCTCGGAGGAGGACATGATATCTGTAACAAATCAATCACAAGTATGCACATACATCAACAATCATCAAATAAGCATGTAAGCAATAACAATGTAAGCATGTATGCATCCTAGTCTTCCCAAGACTATCCCACCCAGCCTCTCAGACTGAACTACTTAGTCTCTCAGACTAGACCTCCCAGTTTCTCAAACTGAACTACCCAGCCTCTCAGGCTAAACCTCCCAGTCTCTCAGACTGCCCCAACTAGTCTCCCAGACTACCCAGTCTCTCAGACTGAACTACCCAGTTAGTCTCTCATACCAACTCCCTAGTCTCTCAGACTGAATTACCCAGCTAGTCTCTCAGACTAACTCCCCAGTCTCTCAGACTGCACTGCCCAGCTAGTCTCTCAGACTAACTCCCAGTCTCTCAGACTGAAATGTATTTTGTGTCTTTTATTTGTAAAGATATTTGTTTCCTGGATCTGGACATTTTGTGTATGCAATGAGAACATGTTTATGAAAACATTTTTGTGAGAGCCCTAATGATCGTAGTCTAGACTCGAGAAAGAATCCTAGTTCGCTACGATCGAAGCTCTGATACCAAGCTGTCACACCCTGACTTTTGCGGAAGCGTGGTTATTGGTGTGACTTCTTAATATCGTAGCATTCAATCATAACAGTGCTAAATGATAAAACCATAAGATGTTCATCCATATATTAAGTTTAGAAAATACCACAACATACTTGTCTGAAATGTTGACACCGAATTCAAATTACAAACCATAACATGTTTTAAGGAGTTCACCAAGACTCAACCAAAAGACCATAAACAAACCCGAGTTTAGAAACATGTATCTCGTCCAGGAGTAAGATACATCTCCTAAACCCAACGACCTCGGATGACATCTTTTATTTATAACGCAGCTTGAAACACATGCATACACCTGCCAGATCCACTTAGTTCCCTGAAATACATGTAGTTTAAAAACATCAACAAAAGTTGAGCGAGTTCATGTGTGTGTGTATGAATAAACCTTTAAAGTATGTCTGTATGTATGTATGTCCCTGGTATGTAGCAATAAGGAAAAACAGATCACCAATGGTTTGCAAGGCCATTGATATGTGTGAAATGGTGCAGGAAAACTCAAACCTAGCAAATTTGTACTGGGCCTCCGGCTGGAAGACATAGTCACCTTATGGGCCACCCTGGTCCCCATGGGTGTGGGCTCGCTACACCCAAATAGATCTATCACTCATGTCCCTCGGTCCTACGACGAGGATTAATGGCCTTAAGTGTTATACCCACCCTTCACATGATCTAGCAGTAACCCTCCTTAGCTAACCATACCATGTATAAAACGTTTGTAATAATCGTAACATGTATTTCACCCCCGAAGTATAAAACTGAAAACAGTTAAAAGAAAAGGGGGACATGAACTCACCGTATTGCGTCTTCAGTACTGGTAACTCAAGTCTCCTCATCAAACACGACTACCTACAGTGTACTAACGTCTATTAGACGGACGGGTCGTGCCTTTGCTTAGTATTTACGTTTTTGAGTTACGTTTCTTATGTTCCCAATATTATCCCAAGTTATAATTACTTGTTAAAATAATAATTATTTTAACTTTTCAATTATATTTAATTTTGGAATAATTGTTTAAACAATATTTTTGTAACAATACTTCTCAAGTATTTCCTTCCCAAGAATGGGGGTATTTCATACATGTATTTTCGTATTCTTGTATTTGTAGTCTCAATATAATATATTTTCAAGTCTCACTCTAGAAAATATATTTAACTTATTTTGTCTAAAAAGAATGTATTTCCCAGAAAATATATATATTTCCCAAAAATCATATATCTTCTAAATATACTAAGAAAATATATTTTTACTTCCAAAAATAATATATTTTCTCTTTGTCGAAAATACAATATTACTTTTGTAATATTTACAAAAATCGTATTTTCATTTCTTGTATCCAAAACAATGTTTACCCAAGAATATATTTATAACGGTATTTTCTGGAATATTTTGTAAGTTACGTTCTATCGTTCGGTTCCACAATATTATGTGTGTAACTTATATATTTATTCCTTGATATTCTTGGTATTATTTTGGATTGTAAATTTCATGGTATTCTGTTAAGTTATATTATTTTACCCTAAAATAATATAACTATTTCACAAAGTATACAAATATTCACACAAGTGTCTTTAATGTAAATATATATTCTAAATACATATTTATTCATTTTTATTTATAAAAACCAACCTCCAATACTTGTATTTTTGTAACAAATTCTATGGCAAAGTTTATATTGAAAACCATAGTTAAATACACTTGTAAATACTTGTCAGAAAATATTTTTTTTCTCTAAGTGTTTATATTTTTAGAAAATTTTGTCATAGTTTCCCCTAAAAATGGAGGTGCCCATGCTATCAAAGCATATCATTTTCTTTTCAAAAATCATCCCAAACAATCAACAATCAATCCCTAAACAACTACACTTACCAAGTGCAAAAACAATGTTATTTGCACTACAACATGAACTTGAACTTTTATTAAAAACTTGTAGGAACTTGGTAGTGTGTTTAGTAGGTTTAGTTACCCTCCAAAATGTATTTACTTCTTTAAACATCTCATTCTTGAAAGATTTGGATGTTTACAACTTGTAAACATGTTTTACAAAAATGTTTCTTTATTAAATCTTCTTGTTTCTCTAGTGTTTCTACACTTATTTTATCAACAAAAATAGTGTAAGTTTAAGTAAGAACCAAGATCTTCTAAAAATCATATTTTGATCTTAGTTCTTTTGGAAGACCATTCATTATTCTTAGATCCACAAGATTATTAACTCACTTTGATGATTATTTTTCAGAAATCATTTTGTTTTTCAAGTTCATGCTTACACATGAGGATGATCATCTTATTTCATCACATAATCATCCTCTCACTTGCTAGATTATGTGTTTAATCACAATCTAGCAAGCTCCTTATGATGATCAACATCATAATCTCAAGTAAACAACAACAAGTATCATACATATACTAAACAACATTGTTTCATCATGATCTCATCATATTTCAAGTTTATGTTCATGCTTCTTGATTATGTTTCTTTAGTGCTCTTATGATTAACAACATACTATATCTTTTAACCAATCAAAATTAGAAGTAACAAAGGTTATAAGAGCCTTACTACTATCTCTATGGCTAGGGATGAACTCTTGAAGATGAAGGTGACAAAGATGGTGGATAAAAGCAAGTAAGAAAGGTCCTTGATGATCCACAAGCTCCAAGCTCTCTTATGTAACCTCTAACACACTTGTATAAGCTTGTAATGTATGTAGGATGGATGAATGATAGTGATGATGGTGGTGGTGAGTTCGGCTAAGAACAAGCAAGGGGAAGGGAGAAGGAGTGTGTGAAATGGTGTGTGTGAGAATGAAGCTATGGTCTTGATGTGTATACTTATAACCCATATTACAACATAATCTCTTGGGTAATATGTCTTCCATAGTATAATACAATATCCATTAAACAAATCAACAAAATCTTATAATTAGGCCATGTGGGCCGATTTCTAGCATGAGGGGGAGGGGGTCTAATTGAAAATTTGAACTAATTAGTTACCTTGTAATCCATATCCAAGTATATAGTTAATTTAGTTAGTTACTAGATATTTTAGTGGGTGTTAGGGTGTTCGGGGATCATAGCTAGCTCGGAAATAATAAAACAGTGCTTCAAGCATAATTTTGGTGTTTCGGGTAGTGCCCGGTTGTTCGGTTAGATACCGGTTCGTTAAAGTGTCAAATTATTCCGTTTAATTATTTTTAAGTACCCTTTTGTGACACTTTTAATTCCCACCACTTAGGAAAGCATACAGGACCATTTTGCCATATTTTTGCACATTACTAGCTTGTTAAAAAGCTGAATTTTGCTGAAATGTGCATAATTCTGCACTTAATGTGAGTTTTAGGCACTTTCCGGCACTTTAACTATCACCTAGTAAAGCGGTTTTGTGGTCCTTACTTCCCTACACACTATACTAGTGTAGAACTTGGTTTCTGGCTCATACTGGGTCTCAAAACACTGTCTGTCTAGGTACTGAACCCCGTCAGCATATTCCTGTTTTATCCGTTAACTGTGCTAACTGTGCTTTGTGCATCATGTATGTCAACAAAATTTGCATGTGATAAAGAGGTGACATTATGTAATATGTGATGCACATGTAAGTATGATACAGAAATCAGAAAGCAGTTTAATTGTAATTCAGCACAGTCATTAAACACTTAATCATAGTTAATTGATCGTACGGATACCTGGATTTATGAGGGTTGTCACAGTATGATAAGTCATAATACCTAAGACTAAGAGTCGTTACACGACCTAGCCGTCTAATAAACCATAGCACGTGTGTAGGTAGTCGTACGACCAGAAGAAAGGATCTTTGAGTTACCAGGAACAGGACGCAAATCAGTGAGTTCATGTCCCCCTTTTCTTTTAACTGTTTACGGTTTTATAACTTACGGGGGTGAGATACATGTTACAAATGTTTCAAGTTCAAATGTTTCAATGGTATGGTTTAGCTAAGGAATGAACTGTTTGATCACGTGGATGTTGTAGTATCTCTCCTAAGTGCCATTAATCTAGTTTAAGACCGAGGGGCATGAGTGGTAGATCTATCTGGGTATAGCGAGCCCCACCCATGGTTCCTTTTGTGGCCGCATGTGGTGACTATGTCGTTCCCGCCGGATGGACCGGAGGGAATCCGCTAGGTTTGAGCACTTCCTACATACCACACATATTAATGTCCTTGCAAAACATTAATGATCTGTTCATAGACGCTTACATACCGGTTATCAAAGGAATTCTCTCAAATGTTTACAAGTTATTACGAGCTCACATACAAAACAAATGAACTCGCTCAACTTTTGTTGATGTTTTCAAACTACATGTATTTCACGATGTATTTCAGGAAACTAATATGGATATGGCGGGCGTTTCAAAGGTCTCAAGATGTGTTTACAAAAAATGATGTCATCCCATTTTGAAGGGTTTGAATTGTGTATCTTATCCTTGATAAGATACATGAATCAAAGCCTTGGTTTTTCTATGTCTTTGTTTAAAGTCCTTTATGGAACTTGTTTCATTTAAATGGGTTGTAAGTTAAACTTGGAGTTGTTGGTTGGTACGAAACAATTTGGTTTGTATTATTTTGAAACATATTAATGGATGAACATCGTGGTATTAATCATATAGCTGTTTGTTATAATTGAATGCAATGATATTAAGAAAGTCACACATCATACGCTTCCGCAAAAGTCAGGGTGTGACAGCTGGTCGCCGGAGCTGATGAATTGCCGGTGGAAAAGAAAGGGGAAAAGGGTAGGTGAAGACTGGGGTGTCAGAGGGTTGTAGTGAAAAGATAAGGGAGGTTTGTAGTGTGGCTAGGAAGATTCGTAGGTGAAAAGACCATATTGCCCCTAAATCTAAACATCAAAGTAACCGTTGACTAACGGTCGGGGGGGAGATGGTTAGGGGTGTTCAAAACCGATTATCCGAAAATTCGGATATCTGAATTTCGGATATCCAAAAATTTTGGATAGTTAAAATCACTATCCGAATCCAAAACTTCGGATATCCGAATTTCAGAATTTCAGATATCTGAAGTTTCAGATACGGATTCGGATAGTAAAACGGATATCCAAAATACTAAAAACGCTAAAAACAATTGTTCCAAAAACACCCAAATCTGATGAGATTCAACTCAAAATTCCCAAATTTCATCATCTTCAGAGCAAAGTATATATAAATCTGAATTAAATATACAAATAAAATCAAGTATTCACATAAATAAATGTAATAACATCATTAAAAAGATGAATATATCTGATGCGAGAGACTGAAATCAAACGACACGTTGTAGTGTTGAACATTTGAAGGATTCACTATTAATACAATCTTGATTTCTTGAACGATGATGAGAATCTGTTCGAACAAACCCTAGAGAGCCAAGGAGAGGTCCAGAGATAAATAATGCAAATTATTTAAAAAGCACATCAACATATTGATGGATAATAATGAACCAGATCTCTTTTGATTGAAGCAAATATGTTGAAGAAACTTGTTGGAGATGATGAATAAGTGGGGGCGTGGGATAAAGACTGAAGAGGACTGGGTAGAAGTAGGGTTTTCAAGCATATATTCTTTAATATTTCGGATATAGGATATCCAAAATATCCGAAAATTTTGAATATCGCTATCCGAATCAGAATTTTCGAATAATTCGGATTCGAAATTTCGTATATTCGGATTCGGATTTTTTTGCACACCCCTAGAGATGGTAATGAAATAACCATTTCAGAGGGTAAAAACTGAAAGAGGGGAAGGCAGACGACAATCTAGACCAAACCTCATGGAGGAAAATTACACTTTACTCAACCAAAAAAAGAAAAAATTACTATTTTGGCCGCTATGGTTTAACCATTTTAACTCTTTCAGTCCAAAAGGAATCTTTTGACATATCAGACACTAGGATTGGATTTTATAACGATTTTGGCCACTAACACTAACTATGTTACTTTTTTCCAATTAAGCATAAGGGTATTATGTTCCTTTTATATCTTAAGGGGTTCTTTATGTAAGTTATAAAGTTCTTTTAATATTTTTATTTGTGTAATTACTTAATTTTTATTTATTTCTTCATTTTACGATTATTAATTAACAAAATACATTTTAAATATGTAAATAAATACATATTTCTTTAACAATTTGTTTTTTATAAATGTAATTTAAAAATTTTGTTTTATAACCTTTTTAAAATCGTCTATCGTTTTTAAAATTGTTTGTTTTTAAAACCGTTTTAAAAAACAAACAGTTTAAATAGAAACGATTTTAAAAATGGTAGACACTTTTAAAAAGGTTAAAAACAAATATTTTTTAAAAACGATATTTATTAAAAAAACAAATTGTTAAAGAAACAAGTATTTATTTGTATATTTAAAACGTATTTTGTTAAATAATAATTGTGAAAAGAGTGAATTGTCAAAATCGTCCCTGAGGTTTGGGTATGCTAGCCATTTTTATCCAAAACAACTTTTTACTATCATATAGTCCTCCACTTTTGGGATTTTTTGGCATTTTCATCCAAACATATGATTTTTTTTTGCCAAAACCGTACCTGAGATTTAGGATTTTTTTTGTCATTTACATCTAAATGTTTGATAGAAAAAATAAAGCAAATTAGGTGTTTGGATGAAAATGACATAAAATCTCAAAAGTGAAGGACTATATTGTACAAAAAAAATGTTTTGGATGAAAATGGTAAACATGCCCAAACCTCAGTGACGATTTTGACAATTTACTCTTACTCAATAAAGATATATAAAATTAAGTATTTACACAAATAAAAATGAGTAAATTGCTATTTTAGTCCCTGAGGTTTGACAAAAATGTCACTTTAGTCCAAATAGTTTTTTTTCTTGCCATTTTAGTCCTAATAGTTTTTCTTTCTGTCGTTTTAGTCTCTGACTTTTGCTATTTTTTACAATTTTCATCCAAAAATTGCATTTATTGGATTGGATGAAAATAGCAAAAAATAACAAAAGTCAGAGACTAAAACCTCAGAAAGAAAAACTATTTCGACTAAAATGACAAGAAAAAAACTATTTGGAATAAAGTGGCATTTTTGGTCAAGCCTCAGGGACTAAAATAGCAATTTACTAATTTTATTTGTGTAAATACTTAATTTTATATTTCTTTATTGAGTAAGAGTAAATTGCCAAAATTATCCCTGAGGTTTGGGCATGTTTGCCATTTTCATCCAAAACAACTTTTTTGTACAATATAGTCCTTCACTTTTGGGATTTTTGACATTTTCATCCAAATAGTCCTTAACTATTTAATATTTCGGATATCCAAAATATCCGAAAATTTTGAATATCGCTATCCGAATCCGAATTTTCGGATATCCGAGATTCGGATATCCGATTTTTCGGATAATTCGGATTCGGTTTCGGTTTCGGATTCAGATTTTTTTTGCACACCCCTAAATATGGTAATGAAATAACCATGTCATGGTCTCAGAGGGTAAAAACTGAAAGAGAGGGAGGCAGACGACAATCTAGACCAAAACTCATGGAGGCAAATTGCACTTTACTTAACGAAAAAAAGAGAAAATTACTATTTTGGCCCCTATGGTTTAACCAGTTTAACTCTTTCAGTCCAAAAGGAATCTTTTTGACATATCAGACACTAAGATTGGATTTTATAACAGTTTGGCCCCTAACACTAACTATGTTACTTTTTTCCTATTAAGCCTAAGGGTATTATGTTCCTTTTATATCTTAAGGGGTTCTTTATGTAAGTTATAAAGTTCTTTTAATATTTTTATTTGTGTAATTACTTAATTTTTATTAATTTCCTCATTTTACGATTATTATTTAACAAAATACGTTTTAAATATATAAATAAATACATATTTCTTTAACAATTTGTTTTTTTATAAATGTCATTTAAAAAAGTTGTTTTATAACCTTTTTAAAATCGTCTATCGTTTTTAAAATTGTTTGTTTTTAAAATAGTTTTTTTTTTAAAACAAACAGTTTAAATAGAAACGATTTTAAAAATGGTAGACACTTTTAAAAAGGTTAAAAACAAATATTTTTTAAAAACGATATTTATTAAAAAAACAAATTGTTAAAGAAACATGTATTTATTTGTATATTTAAAACGTATTTTGTTAAATATTAATTGTGAAAAGAGTAAATTACCAAAATCGTCCCTGAGGTTTGGTTATGTTTGCCATTTTTATCTAAAACAACTTTTTTGTATCATATAGTCCTTCACTTTTTGGGATTTTTTGGCATTTTTATCCAAACGTCTGATTTTTTGCCAAAATCGTCCCTGAGATTTGAGATTTTTTTTGTAATTTTCATCTAAATGTTTGATAGAAAAAATAAGCAAATTAGGTGTTTGGATTAAAATGACAATAAATCCCAAAAGTGAAGGACTGCATTGTACAAAAAAGATGTTTTGGATGAAAATGACAAACATGCTCAAATCTCAGGGACGATTTTGGAAATTTACTCTTACTCAATAAAGAAATATAAAATTAAGTATTTACACAAATAAAAATGAGTAAATTGCTATTTTAGTCCCTGAGGTTTGACCAAAACTACCACTTTAGTTCAAATAGTTTTTTTTTCTTGCCATTTTAGTCCAAATAGTTTTTCTTTCTGCCGTTTTAGTCTCTGACTTTTGTTATTTTTTGCAATTTTCATCCAAAAATTGCATTTAGTGGATTGGATGAAAATTGCAAAAAATAACAAAAGTCAAAGACTAAAACAGCAGGAAGAAAAACTATTTGGACTAAAATGGCAAAATAAAAACTATTTGGATTAAAGTGGCATTTTTGGTCAAACCTCAGGGACTAAAATAGCAATTTACTCATTTTTATTTGTGTAAATACTTAATTTTATATTTCTTTATTGAGTAAGAGTAAATTACCAAAATCGTCCCTTAGGTTTGGGCATGTTTGACATTTTCATACAGAACAACTTTTTTGTACAATATAGTCCTTCACTTTTGGGATTTTTTTTGTCATTTTCATCCAAATAGTCCTTCACTATTTAATATTTCGGATATCGGATATCCAATATATCCAAAAAATTTGAATATCGCTATTCGAATCCGAATTTTCGGGTATCCAAGATTCGGATATCCGATTTTTCGTAAATTCGGATTCGGAATTTCGGATAATTCGGATTCGGATTTTTTTGCACACCCCTAGAGATTGTAATGAAATAACCATGTCAGGGTTTCAGAGGGTAAAAACTGAAAGAGAGGGAGGCAGACGACAATCTAGACCAAACCTCATGGAGGCAAATTGCACTTTACTCAACTAAAAAAAGAAAAAAATTACTGTTTTGGCCCCTATGGTTTAACCAGTTTAACTCTTTCAGTCCAAAAGGAATCTTTTGACATATCAGACATTGAGATTGGATTTTATAACGGTTTTGGCCCATAACACTAACTATGTTATTTTTTTTTCCAATAAAGCCTAAGGGTATTATGTTCCTTTTATATCTTAAGGGGTTCTTTATGTAAGTTATAAAGTTCTTTTAATATTTTTATTTGTGTAATTACTTAATTTTTATTTATTTCTTCATTTTATGATTATTATTTAACAAAATACATTTTAAATATATAAATAAATACATATTTCTTTAACAATTTATTTTTTTTATAAATGTCAATAAAAAAATTGTTTTATAACCTTTTTAAAATTGTCTATCGTTTTTTAAAATGTTTGTTTTAAAAAACAAACAGTTTAAATAGAAACGATTTTAAAAATGGTAGACACTTTTAAAAAGGTTAAAAAACAAATGTTTTTTAAAAACGATATTTATTAAAAAAACAAATTGTTAAAGAAACATGTATATATTTGTATATTTAAAACGTATTTTGTTAAATAATAATTGTGAAAAGAGTAAATTGCCAAAATCGTCCCTGAGGTTTGGGTATGTTTGCCATTTTTATTCAAAACAACTTTTTTGTATCATATAGTCCTTCACTTTTGGGATTTTTTGGTATTTTCATCTAAACATCTGATTTTTTTTGCCAAAATCGTCCCTGAGATTTGGGATTTTTTTTGTCATGTTCATCTAAATGTTTGATAAAAAATAAAGCAAATTAGGTTTTGGATGAAAATGACAAAAAATCCCAAAAGTGAAGGACTATATTGTACAAAAAAGTTGCTTTGGATGAAAATGACAAACATGCCCAAACCTCATGGACGATTTTGACAATTTACTCTTACTCTATTAAGAAATATAAAATTAAGTATTTACACAAATAAAAATGAGTAAATTGCTATTTTAGTCCCCAGGGTTTGACCAAAAAATGCCACTTTAGTCCAAATAGTTTTTTTCTTGCCATTTTTGTCCAAATAGTTTTTCTTTATGCCGTTTTAGTCTCTGACTTCTGTTATTTTTTGCAATTTTCATCCAATCCACTAAATCCATTCAAAAAAGTCAGTTCACTTAGGGACATTTTGGTCAAACCACATTTTTATTTCTTTTTTTTTTTGCTGGTGCGACGGTATGGGGACGGTGATGTACCGATTTACAGTGAAGATGATGGCGTTGGTTGCGGGTTTACGATGATGGTGGTGGTGTTGGTTGATGACGTGGATGGCAGAAAAGTGGCTGGTGGTGGTGATAATGGCGGGTGGTGAAAATGGTGGGTGGTGATCGTGCTGAGGTGGGTGGGTAGGGTGGCGACAATGCAGGCAAGCGGTGGTGATGATAGAAGGTTGTGGTGGGGTGAGGGTGGTGGTGGTGGATAAAAATGACAAAAAATGACAAAAGTCAGGGACTAAAATGGCAGAAAGAAAAACTATTTGGACTAAAGTGGCAAATTTGGTCAAACCTCAGGGACTAAAATGACAATTAACTCAATAGAAATAGAGTAAACTTCTGTTTTGCTCCCTATGGTTTAGTGGTTTTAACAGTTTTGTCCCAATCCTTTAAAAATAGTAATTATACTCCCTGATCTATGAAGCTTATCTCTATTTCACTCCCCGCCCCTAATGTCATCCAATTCAACTGTTAAATCCTGGTTCAGATCTGGGATGGGAAAATACTAAAATCCCTCTCATGTGAGGGGCATGTGAACATGATTTAACAGTTGAATTGGATGGTGTGGGGGGGGGGGGGGAGTGAAATAGAGATAAGCTTCATGGATCAGGGAGTAAAATCACTATTTTTAAAGGATTGGGGCAAAACCGTTAAAACGACCAAACCATAGGGAGCAAAACGGAAGTTTACTCATAAAAATATTAAAAGAACTTTATAACTTACATAAACAACCCATAATCTATAAAAGGACCATAATACCCTTAAGTTTAACAAAAAAAAATAACATGGTTAGTGTTAGAGGTTAAAACTGTTATAAAATGCAATCTTAGGGTTTAATATATTAAAAGATTCCTTTTTGAACTGAAGGGGTTAAACTGGTTAAAACACAGAAGACAAAATAGTAATTTACTTAAAAAAAAGTAAATTACAAGTTTTATCCTTATGTTTACATCAAATTTCAGGCGCTGTACTTTTGGCGAAAGTTTACAGGCGGTGCCCTTTACCTTTCAAAATCTTGCACGTTTTGTCCTTTAGGCCAAACCAGTTAGATTTTTTGATTAAATCTAGTCATGTGCAAGGCACATGAGGGTACTATTGTAATTTTACCTCCCAAGGACTATTGTGTAAGATAAATTATATCAAGAGGCTATTATGTAAAAATAAAACAAAATAATTTAAAATATTATTTTTATAACCATATATATATATATATATATTTCTGAAATTAGCAACCACCTATCACCGCCATCCTCCACCTCCACCACCACTGCCACCCTTCACCGCTTTCTCTCTCTAGAAACCCCTAGATCATCATTGAAAGAAAGGAGATTCTAATTGTGTTTTTGATTAATTTCAAAACCCAGTAAGGAATTAGTCTTCTTTTCGTTGTTGTTCATTCGGTGACTGATTGATAATTTAGATCTTGTATAAAGTCCCTGTGGTGAAATCCAATGTTTTAAGATGATGGGTCCTCATCTGTGACTTCAACATCAGTCCAAATCTTTCAATCAATGTCTGGAATGGGATCACCACACTACCACCCTCATCATCTACAACCACCATCTCCAAATCAACTCACCAACCAAAAACCCCCAAAACTAATAATCCTCAAAACCCTAAAAAATTAAAATGAATCATCATCGACATAAATTATTCAAGCCCAAATTCACAAAAGATTTTTTACCTTCAATCATAGCATCATCAGTCACCATCCACAAGCCACCACCACTCCGGCCACCACCACCTGCAACCGCCCCTTCATCGTCCACATACCACAACCCACCATCACATCCACCTTCACCATCCAAAACCCACCACCACATCCACCTTCACCATCCAAAACCCACCACCGTACACCTCCCACCACCGCCACCCATAGTCACCATCGCACCCACCACCGTACACATCCCACCACCGCTACCCAGCATCACCATCGCACCCACCACCGTAAACCTCCCACCACCGCTAAACCCACCATCACCATCACACCCCACCACCCACCGCCGTACATAGATTTTTAGAGAGAGAGATAGTGTGAGTGTAGTGATTTTTTAGAGAGAGAGAGTGAGTGTGATAGAGAGCTTATGTTAGAGAGAGAAGAAAGATGGAGAGAAAGTTAAGAGAGAGAGAGTGTGCAGAGGGTTTAATATCTTTTCTATTTTTACAAAATTGTCCCGGTCTATATATTACTTACACAATAGCCCTTTGAATGGTGAAATTACAATAGTACCCTCATGTGCCTTGCACATGACTAGATTTAACCAAAAAATCTAACTGGGTTTGGCCTAAAGGACAAAACCTGCAAGATTTTGAAAGGTAAAAGCAGCGTCTGTTAACTTTTGTGCTAAAGGACAACGTCTGAAATTTGATGTAAAGATAAAAGAAAAAAAACAAAAACTTGTAATTTACTTAAAAAAAAAAAAAAAAAAAAAAGAAAGAAACATCACTTGGCAGCACTAGCCGAGACTTTCGGTTCCACAACTTAACCTAATACACACACACATCGCCAGATTAACATCTTCTCTGGTTCACGATTTTCTGAAAACCAAACACCAAAACCCTAACCACCGCGTGCTCGCCGGAGAACGCAACGATTCCGTCCAGATGGATGCAATAAGAAAGCAGCTAGATGTGCTAATGGGAGCCAATCGTAACGGAGACGTAACAGAAGTCAATCGGAAGTACTACGATCGTGACGTCTGTCGTCTCTTCTTAGTCGGCCTTTGTCCGCACGAACTCTTTCAACTCACTGTAAGTGATACAAAACCCTAATTAATGTTATATTTGAAGAATAAACGGTTCGACGCAAAGTAATTGAATTATTTTTAGGGTTCTTATTGTTAATATTGCATACTATGTTACACGAATGATAAGAAGTTTAGTTTGTTTGAATGTAAATTGAATGTGAACCTGTTTCGTTGTTTATTGAGTAATTCGTGGAAGATAACAGCAATTTGTTAGAGTTAAGCAGTAGAATGTGAAATAGAAGAGTGTTAGGTATCTTTGGATAGCAAACCACAACCAAACAATCATATGCACAAAACAGAAATCAAGACGGAGAAAACGGAACGTGAGATTTACGTCTTTCGGTCGGTGTGACTGTGACCTACCTCTACGTGCTGCAACTAGCGGTATATTATTATTCAGGTTCTCAGGGAATTACGAGTACAGTACAGAGATTAGTTTTTATAAGGACTAATTCTAGGGTCAACTGTTGGAGTATTGAGAGAAATAGAAGAGTGCTAGGTATTTTTGGATAGCAAACCACAGCAAAACAATCATGTATAAAACAGATATTACAATGGAGAAAACGGAACACTATATTTACATGGTTTGGCCGGTGTGACTGTGACTGTGACTTATGTCCACAGGCTGCAACTAGCGGTGTATTATTACTATTCAGGTGTTCAGGGAATTACAAGCACAGAGATTAGTATATATAAAGACTAATAATGTAGGGTCAACTGTTGGAGTATTGAGAGAAAAGTTAGAAGATAATACAACTTTATTGTTTTATTTGGTGTATCACTGTTTTTCGTGAGACTGTAAAAAGATTAGCAGAGTTTGACCTGTTTTATGGATTTAATATAAATTGGTGTTGTAATTTGGTATCAAGCATAGGATTTATGGATTTAATATCAATTGGTATTGTAGTTTGGTATCAAGCATAGGAAAAGAAAGACTTAACCAAGATCTGAGTATAAGGATTAATTGGAACAATGGAATGTAAAAAAGAAAAATGATATTCTTAACAACGAATGTACTTATGAAGTTCATGTAGTTACATATTGATGTTGCATATTTTCATTTTACAGTCAATTTGTACATATGATTTCAGATATTTCCTTTTCTTTTGGTGACAAACTTCTGATGCTTACTCAATTTTATTTGTTTTTGAAACTCCAGAAAATGGACATGGGACCATGCCCAAAGGTTCACTCGTTCCAGCTGAGGAAAGAGTATCCTTTTTCTCACCCTTGTATTATCAACTTTTATTATATATTAATGGTTATTCTCTAGAAATGTCAAGAAGATGACATCTCAAGTTGGTGCACTTTATATGATTTTTAGCCCATATGTTTTTATTTCTTGTTTGTTTTTTCTCTTAAGAATTATAATATATGTGGGATTTGAACAACTGAACATGGGGATTTTCATTATCAGTGTTACTTAACTGTAACCAGATACCAAGAAGCAAAGGCAAAAGGTGAAGACAATTATGATAGGGAATTGGAGGATGTTATAGACAGACTCATTGTTGAATGTGACAGAAAAATTGCTAGAGCTCTTAAACGTCTTAGTGAGGAGGATGCTAAAGCAGCTATTGCTATCTCTGTGTCAGAAGTTACACAGGTGAATTTTTTTGTTGCGCGTTTTGTGGATTTCTTTTATATATGTGCGTCTTTATATCAGTTAATGTTTGCTTTATTTGCTAATTTGTGAAATTGTAGACGCCTGAGATTCTTGAGTTGTCAAAGCAGATAAAGGAGAAGCTGAAAGAAGCTGATCAATATGGTAAGTTTGGTCGATAGCAAATAACATTTCATCTTTTTTCTCTAAAAACATTACGCTTTCTTTAATAAATGTTACATTATTATAGTATTATTTCATGATTCATGATGTGTGAACTCTGTATTTATTTGTTTTAGATTTAGGAGTAGGTTTAGTGGGTGTGTGAGGTAGGCGTTCTATTAAAGATTGTTTCAGATGAACATATGCTACACTATTCTGTTTCAGACTATGCAGTTAATATCAACGATATATCGGTTATCGGTCCCCATGTAAAATATCGGTGTCAAATACCGGTACTGATATTATCGGCGATATGGGACCGATATATCACCAATTTTCCAGATATCAGTACCTTTCTTCTTAGTTCTACCATTCTTTATTCTTCTTATCGCTGCTATTAGTGTTTGTAAGTCTTAATTGTTAAGTGTTAAATGTTAGTGTTTTAAGTCTTAATCTGTTTCTACTTGCTACAATTGTTAGTGTTTTGCAAGTTGCAAAAGGTTAGTTTGTTAACGGTAGGAGAGTATACAGAATTGTTAGTGTTAAGTTGCTATATATATAAATTCTGCATGATATCAAAACTACCGATATCCCCCCGCGATAACCGATATATCAAATATCAGTCCTTGACTGACATCCAGTTTTTATCTGCATTAACTGCATAGGTTTCAGATGATCAATATGACATATGTCTTTACTCATCATTCTCATATGTTATACTCTAGACCTTGAAGGGAAAACAGATATGAAGATTCGGGCCCTGGAGACGCTTGAAGAACTGAGAACTCAAAGAGCAGACAAACAGGTACATTTGCTTTTCTAGACCTTTTCATTATCATAATTGTTAGTACAAGTATGTAGATAAGTGTAATATTTTAGTTCTTCTCTGTGGTTTTTAAAGTGAAAAAAACAATTAGGTTTTAGTTGGTTACTTGGTTTAAAAAAGCAGGCGCAAGGCGACCTAAGGCGCATGGTGTACAAAAGGCGCAGGTGAGGTGCGCTTTTTAGGGTAAAAATTGATCTGAGGCGCGTGCTTTTTGTACATGGCTTGTTTTTGTGCAGCTTAGTGTTGTACAACAGGTTTTTTAATGTTGTACACTTATGTTTTTTTTTTCATTTTAAAACATATATAAAGCTTTTTAATTATAGCTAAATCATAGGTAGCCAGGTAGGGGATGCTAAAAACCCCTATGGGATATATAAAATAAATTATATAATCACTTTGCGCCTAGCGTACGAAAAGCTCACCGCTTTTGCGCTTCGGTTTTAGACTGCGTCGCTTTTGTGCGCTTCACGCTTTTTTTAAACCAAGGTTTGTTAGTTCTTTGACTGTTTTCAAAGCTTTACTTCAGTTATATCATATATTTGAGCGTATCAAGAACTTTTTTCTGGACAATTCGTAAACAAACATATTTTTTTATTTAAAACCAATGGGATAAAGATTTATGTAAAAGCTATCTAGAGCTCTTATTTTCTCATTCCTTGTAAATAGTTAAGTGAACTGTTTTTTTAGAAAGAGCGAGTACCACATATTAAAACAATTAAAGGTCACTAATAGTTTGTAGATTTCAGTATACAGGTAAATCGTTTTGTTGAATTCCATAATTTGTCTGGTCTTTTAACTGACAGGTGGTTTATTATTATGAGAAAGTGTATTATACAATTCGCCTTAACGTACGAGCGTACGCGATGAGAATTCCGCACATTATAAATCTTCCGAGTTTGTGAGTTGTGAGTCCGCATGTTTGAAACTTTCCGAGTTTGATGAGTTCGATTTTGTGAGTTGTGAGTCCGCATGTTGGAAAATGGTTCTGATTTTATGAGTTGTGAGTCCGCATGTTTGAAACTTTCTGAGTTTGATGAGTCTGAGTTTGTGAGTTGTGAGTCCGCATGTTGGAAAATGGTTCCGAGTTTGTGATCCGTCCGGGTTTGGGATCCTTCCGGCTTTATGTTTATATAACTTGCGGTTTACAATTTATAACTTGCGTTTTTTCGTTTTGGCGGATTATAACATGCGGAATGCAAATCGCGTACGCATCGTACGTTAAGGCCAATTGTACGTTAACTAACCCCTATTATTATTATTATTGTTGTTGTTGTTGTTTTCATTATTCTGAGTGGTTTTGCTTTTATTACCAGTCAATGCTCTTATTAGACGCATTTAACAAAGATCGAGCTTCCTTACCTTCACCTCTTCCAAACCCTCCATCATTGGCACCATTGCCCGTGCCTACTCCCGATGCTCGCACTCAAGAGTTGATTAATGAGAAGCTGAAAAAAGCAGAAGATCTTGGTAAGTTGAATTATTATTAAATTTTAAATCAATCAAATACAATTTATTGATTTTATTTTATAAGACTATCATATTAAATAATGAATATCATTTTCACGTAGTCATCTTTGTCCCTAAAGTTTGGCCAGTTTTGCGACTTTCGTCCAAAGGTTTGTTTTTTCACATTCGGATCCAAAATGTTTGAAATCTTGCCATTTTTCTCCTTTAAGTCGGGGTATTTTAGTCTTTTTGTTAACTTAAAGGGCAATTCGGTATTTTTCATTATGCTATAAAGTGAAAAAGACCGAATTGTCGTTTAAGTTAACAAAAAAAAAAAACCAAAACTACCGCTGACTTAACAGGGATAAATAGATGGAGTTAGTGAGCTGGATGAAAATGGCAAGATTTCAAACAATTTGGATCCAGATGCGGAAAAACAAACCTTGGGACAAAAGTCGCTAAACTGGCCAAATCTCAGGGACGAAAAATGACATTTTACTAACACACACACACATATATACATGTGTGAGTACATATATAGTTCATGTAAAAGTTAATATATTTGCATCAAATTTTATATCTTTAGTTGGCTAATAAGTCTTGTCGTTAATGCTTTTATTTTTCTAGGGGAGCAAGGAATGTTGGATGAAGCACAAAAAGCACTTGAAGAGGCTGAAGCACTTAAAAAGGTTAACCACTGTCTGATACATATAAGTATTCTATTTCAATTTTCAACCGGTACTGTCTTGAAATTTATTGTCATCTAGAGTAAAAACTTTTTGGTTTATTTCTTTAATCATAAGAGTTCACTTGGCATTTTTCACAATGGAATATGATTGCGCACAAATGGAGCATGAAATGGCATTATCCATGTTTTTATATCATTTTAACTGTGTTAATTAGTTAGAGTAGGTTGTACATTCATCCAAAAGCGCTACACAATGATTTTGTCTTGTTTTTTTTTTAATACTTAACCTGGATATTTTTTATATTATCTTGTTTTTGTAGCTTTCAATGCACTTGCCTCCTCGTGTGGAACCTGTTACAGACTCTTCTAAGTATACTGCTGCAGATGTGCGAGTTGTAAGTTCTTCACAATTTATGGTTTTTTGGCTTAGTTTATATCGGCAGTAACTTTATCATGAATTTATATAATTTTACTTATTAAAAAGCTCACTGCTTAAAAAATCTCGTCTTTCAGACTGATCAGAAGTTACGTGTCTGCGACATATGTGGAGCCTTTTTAAGTGTATACGACAGGTAAGCATGAATACCTTATTCAGTGAAAACTATTATATAAAGAAGCATTATTTTAATAGATCATCAAGAACCAGTATTTAGAGTTTAAACTTTAAAGTAACTTCAGTGTTTGACATGGCGATTATACCTCCTTGTCACCAGCAGGCTTTTGGGCCCAGTTTTACGAGGATAAACTTTTGCTGCTAAAGAATGTGCGTTTTTATATTTCTGTACTATGCTTGCTTGTTGAATGTTGATCATCCTACTATTAGCTGAAAGAATTGTAGGACTGTTATATAATTATCTTTTTATTAGTTATGAATATGAATTGTGATGGTTATGTTTTGTTTTATTTTATTTTTTGTTTTTATTTCACTTTCTAACCTGCTTCTCAGTGACCGCCGCTTAGCGGATCATTTTGGAGGAAAGCTTCATCTTGGCTATATGCAAATTCGTGAGAAGTTAGCCGATCTTCTGGTAATATATTGATTTATCATCTACTTTCATTTACGTTTTCAGGTTTTTGTTCTATGTTTGGCTAGATTTTGTGTATTGAAACACTCAAGTGTAATTTTTTTGCTATTACTATCTCAGGAAGAGAGAACCAATAAAAGGAAGGCTCCGGAAGATGACAGAAGGTAATTCTGCTTTTTCTTTATGTCCTCCGTTTGATGAATGATTAGTGTCTAATATGATTAATTGATCACAAGAAAAATAAATTGTTCTAATAGTAAATTATTATAATTTTTTTTGGGATATCATGTGGAGTACTATGCAGTTAATATCGGTGAAATACCGGTCATCGGTCCCCATGAAAAATATTGGTGTCAAATATCGGTACCGATATTGTCGGCGATATTGACCGATATAACTGGTATATCACCGACATTTGATTGATATAACCGATATATGACTGAATTGTTAGTGTTAAATTGTTATATATATAAATTCTGCATGATATTAAAATTACCGATATTTCACCACGATAACCAATATCTCAAATACCGGTCCTTGACCTATATCCGATATTTAACCGCATTAACTGCACAGGTGGAGTATTTGGCTTTATCGTCCAGGCCAACAATTTATCGTGTCATTTATACCACTTTCAACCTAACAAATCAAATGCTGAAAGTGCTCTTATTTTAAAGAACAGTTTTTATCTGTAACATGTTGACCGCTCATAAACAAAGTTTTATCCTTTCAAGACTGTGAGGGTATTCTCGTCATTCTACTTGTTTCTGATGCAACAAGACAACCTTTATAAATAGAATACGATACTCAGGTGACGTATAAAGTAGCTTCTATAAATTGTTGACTTCAATGATAAGGGTTAAGTACTTGGGTGACCGTCACATACATTAGTGTTTAATGCATAACAATTAAAAGAAATTTTAACCCGCTTGATATGTAAGCCAATATTTCATCTTATTTTAACTCGGACATTAGAGATGATGCATAACCTGAATCAACCATTCATAATGAATGTAACAACCTTTTTGTTTTTTATATTTTGAGAACTTTTTAAATTTTTTTTTGCTTAGATCAAAAGAACGAAGCAAGGATCTTGAACGAGAGGGCAGCAGAGATCGTGACCGAGCCGGTAGCCGTGACCGTGACCGTGACCGTACACGTGATAGTGACCGTAGGAGTCGAGATCGTGATAGGCATCATGACCGTGGTCGTGGTTATGACCGCTATGACCGTGATAGAGAAAGAGACCGTGATTCAAGGAGCCGTCATAGATCACGGTCACGGTCTAGGGACCGTGTCAGGGATTATGATCGACCAAGGTTTGATTTTATTTCCTTTTACGTATTTTGCCACTTTTTTAACTAGGGGTGTTCTTAAATCATTGGGATCGACCGGACCACCCAAACCGAATCAAGTTAACCGGTTTGGTCGGGTTGAGATCCAGACGGTTCAGTTCACAGTTTGGAACTTGTAAACGGATGCCAAAACCTAACTGTTAAACCGCCAAACAAATGGTATTTTCCACTCACTCAGCATGGCTGGTTTGGTTGTCATTTACTAAAACCATAGTTAGCGGGACGACTCGATTTATTTTTCGTCAAACCAGTGAACCGAAGTTTGAACACTTATTATCTTTACTTTTACATGTGGATGAACGTTATTTTTTAATGGAATAATGAATTTTAATAATCCAAACTATTAGCCGTTGGCCGGCAATGATCACAACTTCAAAAATAACCAGTGGTTGGTCCCACCTTTTCACATATTGTAAACTAATGGACCTTTACTAACAAAACCTTAATTTCATCTTGTCCCCTTATCCTTTTTGGTTTAGTAAATGTACATTGGTTTACAATATATGAAAAGGTAGGACCACCACTGGTTATTTTTTAAGTTGGTACCGTTTCCGGCTAACAACTAATAGTTAGGATTATTAAAGTCCATTATTCCTTTTTTAATTATCTTATTATTTTGTAGTTAATAATTTAACTTTATAAGATAAAACGATTAAGAGTGCTGTAAGGTAACTTTCAACCTATTTGACCCAATTTGTTTATTCCCTAACTCTTTTTAATCATAGTTGTCAAAAGCGCAAAAGGCGCGCGCCTAGGCGCTCGGGCGCAGCGAGGCGAGCCTATAGCGCCTGGTGGTAGCTTAGGCACAAAAATGAGCTTTTTTTGTAATTAGTTCAAACTGTTGATGGTAATTTATAAACCGAATATAATTAATCACGTCATTGTTTCCGACGCATTTTTAGTTCTTTTTGTGCTTCTTGATGGCCAAAAAATTGGATCTCCTATAATGATAACTAGCCAATCTCTATGGTTTTTTTGCCACACTATTTTCACAATAGGAAGTAAACAGGTTGAAGTTTTAATTTCAGAGTTAATTTTGAACTCATGTGCACAGGCGTTATGACCGGTACTAGCAATGAAGCTGGTGAAAGAGAAGGTTTTGTTTTCATGTTCTTGCACATTTTTTTTTGGTCGGTTCATGGAGTCTTGACGTCGGATTTACTAGTGGGTCTAATTGGTGCTAGAACAGACTTATCTTCTTTGTATTTGTTATCATTTTGGGGTTTTCTTGATGTTTGCTAGAAAGGAATTCATGCGGATGTTATTGATGTGTTTAAGCAAAATTTATGTAGATTTCATAATGGAAAACAACCATTGTTATTGACTAAATATTTAAGGTGTACGATGTGTTAAAGAGTATAAATATGGTAATGTAGGCGAGTAAAAAAATCAAAGTGTGCTGATACGTATGCCACGGTCAAACTGTCGTTATAGTATTGACTTCAAATAATTTTTTAACTTATAAAACTCGTATTTGTCAAAATTAGCCATTGTAAAAATGATCTAGTACTTTATATTGTTAAATAGAGTAAATTATAAGTTTTGTCCTATGTGTTTGCACCATTTTGCAAGCGGTGTCCTTAACCTTCTAAAATTTTGTACGTTATATCCTTTGGCCATAACTCAGTTAGATATTTTGGTTAAAAATGGTCATGTGCATTGCACATGAGAACATTCTTGTCATTTAACCTTCCTAGGGGCTATTTTGTAAAGAATTATTAATCAATGACTAATTATATAAAACTGAAAAATAAAAATAAAAATATTTATATCTTAGTTGAGTTTCAGCGAAATTCCCAAATTATAAACGAGATGAACCCTAATCTGACAAACTGCAAAATTGAGACGATCAAGCCCTTGTAATGCCCAATTGATAGAGGGCTTTTGATCTTCAGTTAAAACAGATCGAGTGACACAAAGGAATCACTTACAATGACGGTGAAATGATGAAGAGCGAGACGATCGGAGTTACGAGGTGTTTGAGATCTAATTCCGGCCATCACATTGTGGCACTTGTGATGGAAACAATACGGTTTCGGTTAGTTTAGACATCGGTGATGACTGTGTAGAATATGAAGATGCTGATAAAAGGATATTATGGAAGTGTGGAACATTAAGTGAGTCCAACTTTCCAACATGTGCAGCACGGGATCGTGCCCAGCCCAGCCCAGCATGCCCCGTGCCTAGCCTCTGCAGAAAAACAGCAACTGGTCAGGTAACTGACCACGGGCCGTGCCCAGTGGACACGCCCCGTGGTCTACCTTCTGTTCATTTCTGTTACTGGCACTCTAACCACGGGGCCGTGCCCGGACCACACGGGGTCGTGGCCAGGTGCCCAGTAACATAAAAACTTGTTTTTAACACGCTTTTACACATTCGAATCAACCTACAAACGTATTTTTGGACACATTGGGGACAATGTGTAATTTTTTAGGGGGGGGGGGGGGGGGGGGGGGCTAAAACCTTGAATCTTGCAAGTCCTAATAACAAACCTTACATAAAACTCTATTGGAACCGCTAATCACCCCAAATCTTTTCAAAATTTTTCATTTTTTACTTGTCTTTGTTTAATTTGGGAATAACAAGTTCTAAAGATGTTATGTTTATACAAATTTACAACCGATAGCGTCGTGATAAAAAGAACCAAATAAGAAAATTATAAAAAAGCATGACAAATCTTTTTAAAATTTGATTATATATATTTGTTCACACTATAAACCCATTCCCACAATAAGTGAGTTTTAAGCCTTTATCGAGCATACATGCATACATCTTTAAATTAAATGCTCATTTTCGTTTGTTGTGTGAATAGCCGCTTGGTTCTTACGACTCTAGAACTTGCCAAGACGATACATTCCCGGTTCTTACCAACTTGAACCCAAGTAAGTAAATGATGGAGGTATTAGGACTAACATTTTTCTTTCAAAACCATTGTTTTCATCATTTTTCTCCCCTACCAAAAAAATCTCCCTGGTTAACCTCTTTTGAGCATAAACCTTTTCGTTTCAAAAACCCGTAAAACAAACACCCATTACCCACTAAAACCTTTCTCCTTTCAAACCCATTTGTTTTAGTAAAAAGCTCGGTTATCTTGTGACATGAAAAAAAAATAGAGAATTTTGCAATAACCAAACAAGTTCCTCAAAAATCTTGTTTGAATATGCTTAGTTTGAATAAATTTCACAAAAAACAAAATTTTTTTACGACAACCGACGCTTTTTACGCTTTTCACCATTTCGCTAACCACTAACCCAAAAACCACATACCCTTAGCCCAAGCCTAACCCTTTCCCAAGTTCTCTTGATATTTACAAAGGTTTATAGTTAAAAAAAAGGAGGTTTGATCGCTTGGCAAGCATATGGTAGAAGTAAGTTCCATGTCGGAATCGAATGTTTCACAAAAATACATCTTCGGCCAAGTGTTGAGTGATCTTTCGTGAGGTATGTGAACTTGTATATAAATGAAATTTTAAAGAGGCATGTTATGCCCAAATAAATAGTTTTTCTTAAAAAGTGTTCTAAATAAATCATGACGAATAGGATTGTAAATAAAATAAAAACAAAATTAAATAAAGATCTTGGATTCCCGACACTCAAGATAAGCCACAAAACTTCTTCTCTACCTATTCCACTTGGGTGTGTAAGTCACATTTAAAGAGTTTTGCTTGAGTACAAGCAAAGATTCAAGTGTGGGGGTATTTGAAGTACACAAAATGCAACATATAAATTACATCAATAGAGGCATAAAACCAACCATTTTTTAGTACTAATGTTGGAAAAAACGTGTTTCTTTCTTCCTTTTGAATTTACAGGACCAAATGAGCTTAAAAGAACAAAAGGAACAAATAAGAAGCCAAAAACCAACATAATTACAAGAAGGAATAACGTGACATGCCCGACCCCTCGGTAGCATCTCCCAAGAGAAAAACAAGAAGACAGAAACTGACCACAGGGCCGTGCCCAGCCAAGCATGGGGCGTGGTCAGCCCTGACACAAGAAGACAAAGCCTGCAGAAGCTTCTACGCCCACCACGGGGCCGTGCTCAGCTCACCATGGGGCGTGGTCAACCCTTAGATTTGTAGAATCTTGATAGTACGGCAAAATGTTGACCACAGGGCCGTGTCCAGAGGCCATGGGGTCGTGTGGGGTGTCACACCCTGACTTTTGCGGAAGCGTATACGTGTGACTTGATCAGTTTTCATTGCATTCGATTATAATAAACAACTATATGACTAAAATGATGTTCATCCACTCATAAGTTTAATTTTTTTACAAACACAAGTTGTTTAAGTTTAGGTTACAATCCATCAAAAGATAAGTGATTCCATAAAAGAACTTCTTTTAAAAAAACTAGTTCTGCAGGGCTTTGCTTCATATATCCCATCAAGGATAAGATATACAAATCAACCCTTCAATAGTGGATGACATCTAAACTTGAAATTTACAGCTTGAAAACAACGTCAGCGCCAAAGATCCATCTAGTTTCCTGAAATACATGTAATTTGAAAACATCAACAAAAGTTGAGCGATAAACTTGTAACTTTTGAAAGATTCTTTTGATAACCGGTATGTAAAGCGTCTATGAACAGATCAATTAATGTTGTGCAAGGACATTAATATGTGTGCAATGGCGTAGGAAGGCTCAAACCTAGCAAATTTTGTCCGGTCCACCCGGCTGGAACGACATAGTCACTACATGCGACCACACAAGGATCCATGAGTAGGGCTCGCTACACCCGATAGATCTACCACTCCTGCCCCTCAATCTTAAACAAGATTAATGGTCTTAAGTGTGCGCCTACCAATCCACATGATCTAGCAGTTCATTCCTTAACTAAACCATACCATTGAAACATGTATTTCACCCCCGAAAGTTATAAATCCGAAAACAGTTAAAAGAAAAGGGGGACATGAACTCACTAGTTTGCGTCAGCAGCCTCGTGTACTCAAAGTCTCTATCCACAGGTCGTACCACTACCTACACACATGCTATGTTTTCTTAGACGCTTAAGTCGTGTAACGACTCTTAGCCTTAGTTATTTATTAAGACTTATTTTGAAATTTTTGATATACTTTGAGTTACACGCTTGGTGTATGTTGTATATATAATTATATAATTACAAATTATATAAATATTAGTTAAAATAAGGATATTTTAACTTAATTCATTTCCATCCAATTATTTGGAATATGGTTAAAAATAATATATTTTTTTAACTTGTTTTGTCATATGGTTCTCACATATATATTTTCAAGTATAGGTATACTTGTATGTTATTTTGTATTCTCATACTTGTATATGCGTATTTTACCAAGTGTTGGTTGTGTATGTCGGTATGTGTTTATACGTATAGGAATACGTATTTTCTTGTATTTATTAAGTATTTTATACTTAATTTACGTATAATTTTCCGGAATATTATTTTTGTACAATTAAAAATCATCAACTTTATATTCTTAAAATATATATATTTTAAGAGAACTTTATAGAAAAATATCTATAAATTTTATTTGGTAACAATATGTATACATCCACATATATCTTGAAAATAATATATTTTTAAGATCAAAGTTAGAAAAAAATATATTTCTAGTTTTCACCAAAATAATATATCTTTGAGTTGTTTATGAAAATATATATTTTCTTTCACTTTAAAAATAATATATTTCCAATTTGACAAAATATGATATATTTTATAATAGTTGTAAAAATCCTTACTTTGCCGTTTCTTCGGTTTCAAAAATACCGTTTACCACATTTGTCAAGATACGAATTTATTTTCGGAATATATATATATATTCCAAAGTGTCCATTGTCCAATTCGTCTAATATTTGTGTGTAAGTTATATATTTATCTTTAGTATTTCGGTGTCGTGTATTATTTTTCAAGTTCCTAATTTTTAGTATAACTAATACAAGTAGTATACATGTAGCATATAATTTTCTGACTTCTAAATATATATTTTCCTAAATATATACTTAGTCATTTTTATTGTTGAAAATCAACCTCCAATACTTGTAATTTTTATAACAAAAATTTATGGCAAATTTTATATTTAAAACCATGATCAAAAATCACTTGTAAACACTTGTTTAAAATTTTTTTCTAGGTGTTGAATTTTTACAAAAATTTTGCCATAGTTTTCCTTGAAAATGAAGGTTTCCCTTTGCTTATTAGCATATCATTTTCTTTTCAAAAATTCATCACCAATCATCATCAATCAACACTACAATTGATGTACATTATATAATTCCCAATTATATAATTATTAGTTAAAATAAGGATATTTTAACTTAAACTATTTTTATCCAATTATTTGGAATATTGTTAAAAATAATATATTTTTAACTTGATTTATCATGTATTTCTCACATAAATATTTTCCAAGTATAGGTATACTTGTATTTGCGTATTTTGTCAAGTATTGGTAGTGTATTCAAGTGTGTATATATACGTATAGGAATACGTATTTTTCATGTATTTATTAAGCATTTTATACTTAATTCATGTATAAATTTCTGGAATATTATTTTTGTACAATTAAAAATCACCATCTTTATATTCTTAAAATATACATATTTTAAGAGAATTTTTGTAGGAAAATATCTATAAATTTTGCTTGTAAAAAATAAGTATACTTTCACATACATCTTAAAAAAAAGGGAAATTGGTTTTTAATAAACCAACCTTTGCCCCATTGGTAAATAATAATCCTACCTACAGAATTGGTAATTAATAATCCTACGTTTCAATATGTTGGTACTTGATGGACCTCCGTTAGTTTTTATTAACTGAAGTTAGTTTTTAAGTTTTATTTATTACACAAACAGTCCCTGTAGTTATAATTTACTAGTTTTAAGTTTTATTTAATACACAATCAGTCCCTGTAGTTATAAAAAAAATCATAAAAATAAAAAAAAATCTAAAAAATTCAAAAAAATCATAAAAATTCTAAAAAAATAAAAAAAAAATCTAAAAAAATCAAAAAAATCATAAAAAAACCTAAAAAATCCAAAAAATTCTAGAAAATAAAAAAAACTCTAAAAAATAAAAAAAATTCAAAAAAATCAACCGTTTCGACCCGAACCGTTTCGACCCGAACCGTACCACCACCACCGCCACCACCACCGCCACCGCCACCACCACCACCGCACCGCCACCACCACCACCACCACAGCACCGCCACCACCACCACCACCACCGCCACCGCACCGCCACCACCACCACCGCCACCGCCACCGCCACCGCCACCGCCACCACCACCACCACCACAGCACCGCCACCACCACCACCACAGCACCGCCACCACCACCACCGCACCGCACCGCCACCACCACCACCACCACCACAGCACCGCCACCACCACCACCACCACCACCACAGCACCGCCACCACCACCACCGCACCGCCACCACCACCACCACCACCGCCACCACCACCGCCACCACCACCGCCACCACCGTTTTCGAAACGGTCCGGGTCGAAAACGGTACGGGTCGAAACGGTCCGTGTCGAAACGGTACGCGTCGAAACGGTCCGGGTCGAAACGGTCCGGGTCGAAACGGTCCGGGTCGAAACGGTCCGGGTCGAAACGGTCCGGGTCGAAACGGTACGGTTCAAAACGGTTCGCGTCGAAACGGTTCGGGTCGAAACGGTTGCTTTTTTTGAATTTTTTTTATTTTTTAGAGTTTTTTTGATTTTCTAGAATTTTTTGGATTTTTTAGAATTTTTTTGATTTTTTAAGGATTTTTATGATTTTTTAGAGTTTTTTTGATTTTTTTAGGATTTTTATGATTTTTTAGAGTTTTTTTTAATTTTTTTAAGATTTTTATGTTTTTTAGAATTTTTATGATTTTTTAGAGTTTTTTTGATTTTTTTGAATTTTTATGATTTTTTATGATTTTTTTTATTTTTTTAGATTTTTTTTTGATTTTTTTAGAATTTCCATGATTTTTTTGAATTTTTTAGATTTTTTTTTTTTTTTTATTTTTATGATTTTTTTTATAACTACAGGGACTGATTGTGTAATAAATAAAACTTAAAACTAGTAAATTATAACTACAGGGACTGTTTGTGTAATAAATAAAACTTAAAAACTAACTTCAGTTAAAAAAAACTAACGGAGGTCCATTGAGTACCAACATATTGAAACGTAGGATTATTAATTACCAATTCTGTAGGTAGGATTATTATTTACCAATGGAGCAAAGGTTGGTTTATTAAAAACCAATTTCTCTAAAAAAAAATAATATATTTTTAAGATTTAAATTAGAAAAATATATATTTTTAGTTTTCACCAAAATAACATATTTTTGTGTTGTTTAAGAAAATATATATTTTTATCCACTCAAAAATAATATATTTTCTATTTTGACAAAAAAATGATATATTGTGTAATAGTTGTAAAAATTCATATTTTGCCGTTTCTTCGGTTTCAAAAATACCGTTTGTCACATTTGCCAAGTTACGAATTTATTTCCGGAATATATATATAGTCCAAATGTCCATTGTTCGATTTTTCCAATATTCGGGTATAATTTTTTTGTGAATTTGGTAATATTTTATATTACAATTTTTGGTATCTTGGTGTGGTATATTATTTTCGAGGTTCCTAATTTTAATATAAGTAATACAAACAATATACAAGTAGTACATAATTTTGTGTCTTCAAAATATATATTTTCCTAAATATATACTTAGTCATTTTTATTATAAAAAAATCAACCTCCAATATTTGTAATTTTTATAAATAAAATTATGGCAATTTTTATACTTAAAACCAAGATCAAAAATTACTTGTAAACACTTGTTTAAAAATATTTTTCTAAGTGTTTAATTTTTACAAAAATTTTGCCATAGTTTCCCTTGAAAATGGAGGTTTTTCATGCTTAATAGCATATCATTTTGTTTTAAAAATTCATCATCAATCAACAACAATCTTCATACAACTTACCATAAGCCATTACTTACACTTTTACAATGTGATATGAACTTGAAGTTTTATAAAACTTTGTAGTATTTTAACATGTTATTTAACATGTTTATCTAACACTAAAAACATGGTTTTTGTTTCATAAAACTATTTCTTGTAGAGCTTCATCCTTTACAACTTGTAAGATGATTTTACAAAAATTAATCTTCTTGCATTTTTCTTGTTTCCTACACTTTACTAGTTCCATTTCCACTCCTAAAACATGATTATTTTCTTTAAAACCAAATCATGTTGAATTTTGAAATAAACTTTATGTTTTTTAAACTTTTATTTTTGAAATCTTACACTTTCAAGATATATAACTTGTAGGATTCATCATCCTACACTAAATCATGTTCACCTTCAAGTTCATAGTTCACATAAAGGATGATCAACATAAATTTCTCAAGATCCATCCTCATATTTGCTAGATCATGTGTTAAATCATCATCTAGCAAGCTTCATATGGTGATCTACACCATACATACAAGTAATCAACAAACAAGTTTACTACATACACTTAAACAACTTTGATCTTTATGTTTTCAAGCTTTATGTTCATGTTCATCTTCATGTTTTGGTGAGATTCTTTAGATTACCAAGTTACTTCATACTTTAACCACTAAAATTAAGAGTAAAAACAAGATCAAAGAAGCTTACTACTAGCACTATGGCTAGGGAAGAACAATGTGCAAGATGAAGAAGAAATGAAGTGGATAAAAGCTCCTTGAGAAGGTCCTTCCAATTTCCTTGCTTCCAACCTTCCTAACTATGCTTGAGACACCTTGTGAACACCTTGGATTAGCTTGGAAGATGAAGAAAAGAATGTTGTGATGGTGATGTGGGTGAGCCGAGAATGGGAGGGAGAGGGAGGAGGATGATGGGATTTTTTTTTGAAGTGTAAATTGTTTGATGAATGCACTTTGGTTTATAATGTAATACCCCAAATTTTGTATGCCATATTATAATGTTAAAATCGCAATACTATGATAAAAAGAAATGGTAAATATAGAATTTTTTACCATTATTAGGATTTATAGTTTATTAGCAAATCCAAAATTTCATGAATGCGTATGAAAGTTATTGGAGTAGTGTGTAATTTATGAAAGTGTCATGTTTTTAAAAGGTGGGGGTTTAAAATAAAAAATGGGAAAATAAAACACCTAAAGAAAAATGGCCAGTGATTCTAAGTGTGGGTGTGTTCGCGAACGAGAGAGAGGGCAAGGGAACAAACCCTAGCTCTAAAATTCTGGCCAAAATCCTACAAATAAAGAAGGCAAAGGGCTGAATTATTGATGCAAGAGATAGAAATCACGATCCCCTAAGTGTTATAAGTGTCAAGTAAGTTTAATTTCATGATTTGGTGATGTTTGATTTAGTGGGTTTAGTGTAATTCGTGAATGCAATGTTAAATCTAGTATGAATAATGGTTGCTATGGTTGTGTAGACATCAAGATATGATAAATTCTGAATATGATGATGAATTTGGGAAAAACCCACTTATACACCATGAATGACTTGAATATTGTGAAATTCTATATGTTTGTTAGATTATTGATGATGATATTATGATGGATAGGTGATTTAGAACAATGTGTATATGCTCATAATGGTAAATTGTAAAGTTAGGAAATGCTATGATAATCAATGGATGAACTATGGAGAAAACATGCTTTAAGTACTTGTACACTATGCTTATTTATTAGTATGCACGTCAGGTGTTTGAAGAAATGCCATAGAATAATTTAGTTGTTTTATGATATGGAATTTTGATAAAATGATGTTATTGAATGAAAATGAATGTATGCTTAGTCATATAACGCCATGATCAATGAATAAAATGCATAAGTAATGTAAAACATACAAAAGCTAAAAGTGTAAAGTTATGACATATAGGCACGAAGAACGAAGAAGGCGCAAGTCATTCGAAGTCACAAGCATCTCAAGATCGCGGTAAGTTCATATGAACTTAATTCCCCTTTTATGTAGTTCTACGGATGTTAATTTAGTTATTTAAACCTTAGTGTTGAGATGTATGTTTGCTTATAGCGGAAAATGTGATATGTTGTATGTTTGAAAATGGATAAGTAATCTAATAACATTGGATGTGTAATGACCACTCAAATGGGTCATAAGTCGTTGGAAAGGTAGAATGGAAATGGCTAGATAATGACTTGTGGATAACGGGTCAAAATGATGAAAGCATGTTAAATGAAGGGTATGTATTAAACCATTGCGGATGGTTCGAGTAGACTAGATGATGAACATTTCTAAAAGAAACGTTGAAGAGCATAAAGAAATTTATGCTAGGAGGAAAAAGAATGAAATGTAGTATGGTCGCTGACAAAAGGAATGAATTTGTTAACGGGTCGAATAATGGTAGTTGGGTAAAAGATTTGTTATTGCATATACATGTAGAACTAATAAATGTTTTGTTGTTATGGATGATAGGTAAATCCCATGCTTGATTGCGGCGCACTCGGACCGAACACACAATGTCAACTTTTATACGCTTCCGGTTCAAGTTGTCTATTATGAATGGGTCAAAAATTTCATTTTGTGATATGATGTCAAACTTGTGTCTAGTATGTTAGTAAGTAGTTTGGATTTCTAAACCTTTTGTGTAGTTTGTACAAAATGTTTATGGTGAACCTTATATGGTCATAACTTTTGTTATTTTGAAAAGTGTCATAGGACTTAATTAAAATGATGTTGTTAAAAGCAGGGGGAAAAGTTCTTAATACAAACGGGTCATACCAAAATTTTGTAAAATTGTATGAATTTTATGTTATTAGTCGAATGTGAAAAGTTGGGCGTCTCAAGTTGGTATCAGAGCTGAGGTTTGAGGGATTCAAGTATTAGAGCAAAAATGCTTGAACTCAAACCAAAAGCTCGTATGAAGGTGTGTTCGTTCCGAAGCGCAATGCAAGTAAGTAAATCGTAAATATGATTATGATTTTAGTTAGAATTAAAAAGGGATTTATAGGATTTACTTTATAAACTGAGTTCTAAGGAAAATAATGACGTTAAACGGGTCCGTATTTAAATTACGGACACGTAGGAAAAAGAATCGAGCAAAACGGACTAGTAGAACAATAGATATGGGGTTTTAAAGTTAATATTTTTAAAAAAGGTTAGAGCTGGGCATTTCAGCAACACAGAACTGAACTTTCTGTGAAAAATGGAGTGTCGCGCTACGCGACACCTAGCTTGCATTACCGTCGCGTCACACGACAGCTTGAAGGCTGTCCTTCGGGGCCCGCGAGAGCTTCAGTTGCTGGCGATTTTCTTTTATTTTGATTGTTTTGAATACGTAACTTGTTTTAAATGATTTCTAAGGCCTCGTAAGCAACGTTTAAGGTAATTTTCATGTTAAGAATAATGAGGAAAGGTATACATGGATGGTGATAATGAAAAATCATTACGAACAAGGAACATGATCTACACGATACGACATGATCGTCAATGACGATAACGTATGAAGTATGTATTATAAATTGAATGTAGTATGCTAGTATGAGTTTAAATGTGATGAAGAAAAGTATAAAAAGAAATTAACGAATGAAATGAACGTTTTATGTAGATGGCGGATAACGTAAACGTGAATGATGATATAGCGGCTCAACATGAAGTAATAAACAAAAGAATTGTGGAAGAAGTAGGGAAGGTAATAGAGGCTAGTATTCCTCGGCTAGCTCAAGAAGTTGAAGGTCAAGTGTTGGGAATAGTCAACAAATTAGTGATGTCCAAAGTAGAAGAGCTAAAAGAAATGATCAATGAATTGCAAACGAAGAAAAGCACTCGAAGATGCACGTATAAGGAATTTATGGCATGTAACCCCTTGCCATACAAAGGGGAAATTGATCCGATAACCTGTCAAAGATGGATTTCAAGCACCGAGGCCGTGTTTGTGAGAGGTAGATGTGAAGTGGAGGATCAAGTGATGTTTGCTACGGGTCTCCTACAACTCCAAGCAAAGGATTGGTGGGACGCATATTCAAAGGAATTGGGGGATGACAAAGTACAAACGTTAACATGGCAAGAGTTCAAGGAGCCATTTCTGAAATATCATAGCCCACAATCCGCAATTGATAAGATTCAAGAAGACTTCTTACGTCTTCGACAAAAGTATGAAACGATTGACGAAATAACGAATAAGTTCCTTGACAAGGTGAAGTTTTGTGGGGAGATAGCGGGGACTGAGAGGTTGAGAATCTTACGTTATCATGCTATGTTAAAGGCTGAATATCGTGAGTTCGTAAATCCTTCTAAGTGTGAAACGTTGAATGAGTTAATCGACTGGGCTAGAGACAGGGATATTGAGATAAGAAGGCAGGTTGAACGGGGGGAGAAAAGGGTGGCGGAGAAGACTACCAACCCAAACCCATCAAAAAAAGGCAAAGTATCAAGATCAAAACAGGAAAGGAAAGACAAGTAGTGGAATCCCGACTTGTAAGACATGCGGGAAACATCATTCGGGTGAATGTTTGTTGGGAAAGAAAGGATGCTACAAATGTGGGCAAGAGGGACATCCGTATTATAGGTGCCCCGAATATTCAAAAGCGTGTTACAATTGTAATCAAACAGGGCACATTAAAGCAGAATGTCCGAAACTCTAACAAGGGGCAAAGAAAGATGGAAAGAAGGACGAGTCTTCCAAGGCTCGTGGGAGGATGTTCCAGTTAACCTCGGATGAAGCTAAGACTATCCCGGATGTGGTTTCAGGTATATTCTTAGTTAATTCTATGCCTATGAATGTTTTATTTGATTCAGGGGCTAGTAGATCGTTAATTTCTAATGAATTGTTAGTTCATCCATCGTTCAAGCTTGAAAAGATGTTAGTACCCTTAGAAGTGGAAGTTGCTGATAGTAAAAGCTATTTGTTACATGATATTTGTAGAAACTGTAAGATCTTAATCGAAGATGAGGAATTTAGTATAGATCTTGTCCCGATGTACATAGGGGAATTTAAACTAGTTGTAGGAATGGACTGGCTAGGCCAAAACCACGCTGAAATTCAATGCGAAAAGAAAGTCATTCATGTAGTAACCTCGGTGTCACACCCCGATATTTCCACATATTACCGGTGGGCCCGGTGGGGAGTATCGTGACGTAGTTGATATCATCATAGTCAATACACACAATATAAAAGCACAGCGGAAGGCTCGGTGAATAAACTATTATAAACCATAATGTCTGAGTATCCGAGTGAAAGAAAATACAGACTGGAATGTAATGAGATCCACAGGCGGATCAAAAAAATAAATACAAAGAAACAAAATAACAGAGTCCAGGTATCTATGGATTTGCAAGATCCTCTTATGACACCTAATAGCTCCAGCCTATTACGAGAGGTACCTGTCAAATCAGCCTTTAAGAAAATACGTCAGTTTACACTGGTAAATACAATTAATTGACTCTTTGAAAAGTATTTATAAAATTGGTTTTAATGCACATGGCACAAATCTTTTATAACTTGGGACAATTATTTAAATATAATCTTGTATACAGATTTACATGTTTGTCTTACAATTGGGGCCGGTTGGAAGCCGGTCGTGATTAACCGACTCACCACTTATAGAACCCACAAAGGAGTTATCCCCAACATGTGGGTTATTATTTTAGCATTTGCATCTGTCAGGTGTATGCCTACACTCCGTGCATAGGTCGTGGCCATTTTCAAATGAAATGAGCTGAGGATATCTTGGACACGGTCGAATTAACCCCCAATGTTTATGTTATCAAACAAGACAGATTAAAATGGGTTATGTAAATTTATTAATCACAATCCGATTAAATGATTTCATACCCGACCAAGTGGTATTATTATAATACCATATCCCAAGCCCGTATAGGGAAAATAAGTTAAAAGTATTTACCTGAGCTAGTGTGAAAGATAACTCAGCAGTATAATCCTAAAACTTCTTGATGGTACCTTCTACTGGATGCTACTAATCTGTATTATAAGGTTTAATAACCTATTAGGATGCTAACGGGCCTTCAGTTAAGTCAAGGACTTAGACCGGCTAGCTAGAAGAAACTTTACGGTTCTAAAACGCTAGATTAAGCGGAGACCGGAATAGAATATGGTTTAGAACTGACAAGCTTGGATACTTTTATAATATGGGTAAACTAATCACATTCTGGAATTTGAGGATTTAATGATAAGGTTAAACCCGTTTCGGCTATTATACGTAAACTAGTCACGTAAACCGATCCGAACGCGTAAACGCGTAACGGGTAACCAAATGAATTATATACAGGTATTAATTGTTATTATGCTTAAAATATGTTAATACATCAGTAGGATGTTAACATATATGCCAAAAAAGTAATTTAAACCAATTTAAGTCCCGAAAGGGCATTTTGGTAATTTTAATACTTATAAAAGAGATTTTATAATAAATTGAAGTTCTGGTCTTTTGAAATCAGTAAAAATATCTAATTTAATAATTTATATCAGTAGGGTATTGCCCATATGTGAAATTTATCCTATATAACCAATTTATGCACCGAAGAGGCATTTTTGTAATTTCACATAAGCTTTAAGGGTCAATTTTGGAAATCTGAGTTTAAAAATTTTGCTTACTGTTAAGGTATAGAAATTTATTAAAAAAATCAGTAGGCATCAAGTCTTATATGTAAAAATAGTTTTAACCCATACTATGTGCTTAAAACGCGTAAAAGTTGGTTTTAAGCGATTTTCGGGTCTTAATAGGAAATCTGAGTTTTTGATCAGTTTATAAAGTTCAAAATAGTTTATCTATCATATAGAATCAGTAGCAAAAGGTTTGGTATCCAAATATTATGTAAAACTCATTTTATTCAAGAAAAGGGTATAACCGGCAAATACCGAATTAAAGCTAGAACCCTACGATATGATCAGTTTAAAAATAATTAAAAATCTTTAAAAATCCCAAAATATTATATTACATCAGTGGGTAAAAAGTTTGGTGTCAAAATTTGGGTTTAGATAGGCTTTATGCTAATTACGCCATTTAATTAATAAAAAGCTTTCTAATTACGCTATTGAGCATAACTCCTAATCTAGACCTCAAACTGATGTCAAATTTTTAGGACAAGTTTATAAATCAGTAACAAAGGTTTTTGTCCTCTCACATTTCTAAAAATCTCATTTGTGTGTCAAAAGGGTGTTTATGGCATGTATAAGCATATTAACGATCAAGAGCATATAATTCAAACCACTAAGAACCATGCACTATAACTCCAGAGGGTTATACTACTAAGTAATGTGGTCCTATTGGAAGCTTAAAACATGGGAGAATTAAGATTGAACGGGTCAGAACTGAAAGTCAAAGCAAAAGTCAAGCTTTTGCGACTTTCGGTTATAAACTGACCTTAGACTGATAATTATCGGGTTAGGATTGATAAAACATGTTCTAATATTAATTACCAAGTCATTAGAATGTTAAAATATAATTTAGAACCCCTGGTTTATTAATTTTATTCATTTTTAAACTTTCTGTCCAGTTTGACTTTTTGTCAAACTAGTTTGACCCGACAATTAACTAGTCGAACAAAATAATTAGGAGGTGCCCTTTTAAGGGTTAATCACCTACATTAATATGGTTCCATAACTACTTTCGTTTTTATCAGTGGCTGGACCATTTGTGATTAATTCGAAAGTCAAAGCTAAATTACGACAAGTTTGACTTTTCGGTAATTAAGCTAATTAAAATGACTAAACAGGTAATAAGACTCTTACTAATGGTCCTTGCTATCTTTTCTACACTTCCAAATCTTCTCCTAATCCTTGCAAGCTCCAGAGATGATCCCTTCTGAAGTTGTTGCAACTTAAGTGTGTAAGAACATAGAACTAGTCCTCCTTTTATACTAAAATCCCACTTCCTAGATCACTTGCAGCTGTTAAGGGAGGCCCTAGGATCACCCCACGTGTCCTAGTGGTTTATTATAACCGACTTACAGCCCATAGAATCGTTACAAATGAGGTTAAGGCGGTGCAACTGATCAAACCTGCACCTGTCCTAAGAATTCTGCTCTGGGCACTTTTACGCGGCCCGCGTAAGAGTCCTTTAAGGCTTACGCGGCCCGCCTGGAACCGGGAAACAGGTTAAACAAGTTTCTAACTTGGCAGCGTTAGTCCCTGATCATTTAAAACCCATTTTAACTTCATTTTTGGCAACCAAGGCCCTTGTAGTTGGTTTGTAGAGGCCCAAGGATGTATAAACAAACTTCGTTAGGCTCGGGTTCGTTAATTATCACTATAAATGCATGTTTCGTCAAGTTGACACTTATAGCCCAAAGTCTTGAAAACATGCTTAACGACATTGAAATCGCGTGAAATTTAAACCACTTATTCTTGAGAGTATATTTGAATATTCCGAAGCCTCGGGTTTGATAAAAGGTCACTCAGAGGTCAGAATTGACATGTTGACACGTTTAACCCTCGTAGTTTTATAATCTTCCGATTGTTTTCACAAACGGCTTCTTATATCCAATCAATCTCTCGTTTAAGAATATATTCATCATGTATGGTCATTCAGAGGCATAATTTTGGCATGTTGACACTTTTAGTCCCTCCGGACACATAGTTTCACTGTTCGACAACTTTAGTCCTTCAAACTCAATATTTCACCTGTTTAAAGTTTAGAACACGTGTCTTTACATAATTGGACACGTTTTTACGTGGTGTTACATCCTTACCCCCTTAAAAGAAATCTCGACCCCGAGATTTACTGGAATAAGTGAGGGTACTTCTGTCGCATAGTGGACTCAACCTCCCACGTATATTCGGGACCTCTACGAGCATCCCATTTGACCTTTACTATAGGCACATGCTTCCTTCGGAGCTTTTTAACCTGACAATCCTCGATCGATATAGGTCTTTCAACAAATCTTAGGCTTTCATCAATCTGTACATCTTTATGAGACATGGCTAGTGATTCATCAGCTAGACACTTCTTGAGATTACAGATGTGGAACACATTATGTATTCCACTCAGCTCCTCAGGCAAGTTTAGCTTATAAGCTACACTGCCGACACATTCAATAATCTCGAATGGTCCTATATATCTAGGGCTTAGCTTGCCTTTCTTACCAAAATGCATCACACCTTTCCAGGGTGATACTTTCAGTAAGATTTTGTCGCCAACCTCAAACTTTAGAGGTTTTCGCCTCTTGTCCGCATAACTTTTCTGCCTATCCCTGGCAGCTTTCAGGCGATCACGAATATGGACAATCTTGTCCGTCGTTTCAAGGACTATATCAGGTCCTGATAACTGAGCTTCTCCTATTTCCGCCCAACAAACAGGCGTTTTGCATTTTCTACCATATAATGCCTCAAAAGGTGTAGTCTGAATGCTTGTATGGTAGCGATTGTTATAGGAGAACTCGATCAAGGGTAGGTGGTCATCCCAACTACCTCCTAAATCAATAACACATGCACGAAGCATGTCTTCCAATGTTTGAATCGTACGCTCACTCTGCCCATCTATCTGAGGATGATAAGCAGTACTAAAGTTCAAACGAGTGCCCAAAGATTGTTGCAAACTTTTCCAAAAGTGAGAGGTGTATCTAGTATCTCTATCCGATATAATAGACACCGGAACTCCGTGGAGAGATACAATCTTATCCACGTAAAGCTGAGCTAGCTTGTCAGAGCTGTGAGTCTCTTTAATGGGTAAGAAGTGTGCTGACTTAGTCAGTCTATCAACGATAACCCATATGGTATCATTTCCCTGTCTTGTTTTAGGTAACTTGGTTATAAAGTCCATAGTTACCATCTCCCACTTCCATGTGGGAAGTTCTGACTGCTGAAGTAGACCCGATGGTTTTTGATGTTCTGCCTTAATCTGAGCACAAGTCAAGCATTTAACTACATGGGTGGCAATAGATTTCTTCAAACCTATCCACCAATAATTAGCCTTCAAATCTTGATACATCTTGTCACCTCCGGGGTGAACTGAATATTTGGAGTTGTGAGCTTCCTGGAGGATTACATCTCGAAGTCCTCCATGAATGGGAACCCAGATTCTTCCATTCAGTCTGAGAATTCCATCCTTGCCAGGTGTTAACTATTCAACGATAACACCTAACCTCTCATCTGGGAGGTTAGCTTCTAAAACAGCATCTTTCTGTGCAGCTAACAACCTTTCATTCAGGCTATTCTTCAATTCAATGCTCTTAGCATTAATCCTGATAGGTTTGACTCTTTCCTTTCGGCTTAGAGCATCGGTGACCACATTCGCTTTACCAGGATGGTAGCGAATTTCACAATCATAGTCATTTAAGGTTTCCATCCAATGGCGCTATCTCATATTGAGCTCTTTTTGATTGAACAAGTGTTGAAGACTTTTGTGATCAGAAAAGATCACACATTTAGTTCCATACAAATAATGTCTCCATAGCTTTAGTGCGAATACAACGGCACCCAACTCTAAATCGTGGGTGGTGTAATTCTTTTCATGCACTTTTAATTGTCGTGATGCATAGGCAATCACCTTGCATCGCTGCATAAGCACACAACCCATACCGGTGTGTGAAGCATCACAGTATACGACAAACTCTTCAATTCCATCAGGTAAGGTTAGCACTGGAGCATTGCTCAATTTCTGCTTAAGAATCTCAAAGGATTCTTGTTGTTTCGGACCCCAATCAAACGTAACATTCTTACGGGTCAAAGAAGTTAATGGTGCAACTATCCTTGAGAAGTTTTCAATGAATCTTCTATAATATCCAGCTAAACCCAGAAAGCTGCGAATTTCGGTTGGAGTCTTTGGTGCTTCCTAATTCATCACGGCTTCTACCTTAGCGGGATCTACTTGGATACCTCGCTCACTGACAACATGTCCAAGGAATTGGACTTCACGAAGCCAGAATTCACATTTAGAAAACTTAGCGTACAATTTCTCTTGTTGAAGTAATCCTAAGATGCATCGAAGGTGCTTCTCATGATCATCTTGATTACGAGAGTAGATAAGTATGTCATCTATGAAAACGATGACAAACTTATCCAAGTATGGTTTGCAGACTCTATTCATGAGGTCCATGAATGCTGCTGGTGCATTAGTGAGCTCAAAAGGCATCACTAAAAACTCGAAGTGTCCATATCTCGTTCTGAATGCTGTCTTAGGCACATCTTCAGTCCTAACTTTGAGTTGATGATACCCAGATCTCAGATCAATCTTCGAGAAGAAGCTCGCTCCTTGGAGCTGATCAAATAAGTCGTCGATCCTGGGTAAGGGATAACGATTCTTGATCATTACCTTATTCAGCTCACGATAATCAATGCATAAGCGCATTGATCCATCCTTCTTTTTCACAAATAAAATTGGAACTCCCCAAGGCGAAGAGCTAGGTTGTATAAAACCCTTTTATAGTAAGTCGTCTAATTGAGTCCTGAGCTCTTTCATTTCAGTAGGTGCTAGACGATAAGGAGCTCGTGCAATAGGTGCAGCTCCTGGTAGAATGCCTATCCTGAACTCTACTTGCCTCTCAGGAGGTAATCCAGGTAACTCGTCAGGGAAGACATCAGGATACTCAGAGATGATTGGGATGTCTTCAATCTTAGGCTTCGGATCATTCACAGTCACTTGTGCCATGTAGATGACATATTCCCTCTTTAAACACTGCGATACCTTGAGAATAAACACATTGTTGGGTAACCCGTATTGTGTATCTCCTTGAATAGTGACGGATTCACCAGAAGGGGTTTTGATAATAGCTAGCTTTTTATCACAGGCAATTTGGGCTTGGTTATGCGACAACCAATCCATGCCCAAAACTATATCAAACCCAGCCAATTTCATTGGCAAGAGGGATAGCGGGATAGAATGATTCTTGATGGATATAAAGCATCCATCAAGAAGAGTCGAAGCTGTTTCTAAGGTACCATCGGCAAGCTCTACCTCATATTTTATGTCTAGAGTCTTAATAGGCAAATTCAGTGACTTACAAAACTTATGGTCTACAAAAGACTTATCAGCACCTGAATCAAATAAGACTCTAGCATAATTATTATTAATGAGGAAGGTACCTGTTATGACGTTCTCATCGTTCACCGCTTCCCTAGCATTCATTTGGAAAACCCTTGCATTGGTTTTCTTTGCCTCCTCGGGCTTCTTAGCATTCTTGGGGCAATTGGTCTTGATGTGCCCCTTTTCATTGCAACCGTAACAGGTTGCATCCTTAATGTTCTGGCACTCTACAGATTTGTGCCCTTTCTTTTTGAAGATCCCACATGGTTTAGCTTGTGGGTCTTGGTTGCACTTTCCAAAGTGCCTTTTGTTGCAGATCTTGCACCTGGGTTTGTCATTCGACTGCCCCTTCTTAAAACCAAAGTTCCCTTTGTTCTTTTTGTTTGATTGAGAGGACTTATCTTCCTCTCTCTTCCTCTTCCCGTCATCAGTACTTCTCTTTGCCCTACTCCTCACAATATCAAGTGTAAGGGACAGAGATAGATCCACAGCAGGTCTATAAGTAGTGGGCTTGGAAGCCTTTACGTTTCCTTTTACTTCAGGGGCTAAACCACTGATGAAACGCGCAATGCGTTTGGGTTCAAGAGTGACTAAATATGGCACCAGCCTTGACATTGAATTAAAGCTGGTCACATAGGATCTACAGTCTAAATCCTTCATAACTAAAGTGAGGAAGTCAGATTCAATCCTCTCAACTTCGTGTTGAGGGCAGTGCGTGTCTTTTACAAGATCTACAAACTTGTTCCACGAAAGGTTATAAAGATGAACCTTTCCAGTGGACTGTACTAACGCTTTCCACCAAGTGAGGGCATCGCCCTTAAAGGATTGAGACACAAACATGACGATGTCTTCCTTAGCACACCCACTGATGTCAATCACAGTCTCCATTTCATCTAACCATTTCATACAGTCAATTGCTCCTTTTTCTCCTGTAAAATCCCTCGGTTTACAGGAGACAAAGTACTTATAAGTGCAACTCTTTTTGTGCTTAGGAGCCTGGTTTAGTACCACTCTTTGAGGCTCAGATCTTTGATTGGATGAATGCTGAGATTCATCCCTTCTTGATGCGTGTGATTGTGATAAGGGTTTTGAGTGAGTTTTGGGCCGAACATTACTCGGATCCTTGAATATCTTATCTACCGCTTGAGCAACCGCGGTATCAATCATAGCTTGCAGTTCAGCGTTTGTAAGATTTATCTTAGTCTCATTATTGTTTCCTTCCCGTGGATGACTGTTTACTTCATCAGATCCAGCCATGATTTGGGTACTATAATAATCAATAATGTTATATTTAAATTATGCAATAAATCATCATTTTGCTGATTGGATGGTCATGGTATTAAACCATATGGACCATTTTAAGAAAATAATAATAATCAAGGAGATATAATTCTTTATATTTTATTAGACAGGGGAAAATAAATCACACTGCCAATGTCATGGAAGACATATTCATATAGCACAAGGCTCGTCTCGAAGGACATTTAGATGGCACAAAAACCTTGTCATAAGGACGATTATGATCATTGATTTCTTGGATCAGTGATTTCTTTAAGGGTCGAACAAAGTTCATCGCCTTTTTGACAAGAAGTCTATAAAACAAAACTTTCATTGTCATTATTACACCTTTACTTATAAGCATACATCTCAAATGGATGTTGTAGGTGTATACATCATATTGATGTTTATTAGCCATGATTCATATTGATCATATAGGCTATAATAGTGACTTGGAAAAGTCCAAGTACATTTGGAAGCTTGTGTGGTTTCTCGTACCGCACAGCCAGGAATGTTAACATATTTTCAGATGTTAACAGAGAGTTATTATCTTAAAAAGGTTGTACCATCATAGCCATTTAATATTTTGGCTAGGTTATACCTTTAAGAGTTTCTTTGGCAGATCAATCAAATTTGAAATGATATAGTAGGATGTAATAAAATACATATTTAAAATCGAAAATAACTTCATTAAACCACGAAACTAGTACAACGATGCCCTAAACGGGACTTGAAAATAACACACTGCCCACGCAGGGGCTACGAAAAATAGAAAGTAAGTCCACACAGGGACTTGGTACTGAAAATAAGATAATGTCCTCACAGGGACTTATTGAAAGACAATACAAAATAAAACAACAACTTCCTACTTCTTCTTGCCTTTAATAAGGTTTGCAAGGCCTTTGAGAAAGCCATTATGCTTCTTCTTAGTTTCACTGGCTTCACGTTCGACCCGGTCTAACCTCTGTAAAATCTCCTGAGTTTGTTCCTGTTGGTGAGGATGAGGTTGCTGGTAAGGTGGGTATTGATATCCCTGTACCTGATATCCAATTGGGTAAACTGGTGGGTAAGAAGAAGGATAAAGTGCATTGTACTGAGCAGCTGTAAGGTATGGATCATGATTTCCATAATCTGATGGGTATCCAGATGGTTTATACCCAGATGAACCTGGGTATGTCGGGATCGGGTTGTCAAAACCCAACGGCGGCTGCGGTGGTGCATGAGAAACTGGCGGAGGGTTGACTTCGGGCACCGTGTGTGAGGGTCCACCCATTTGGGGGTCCTCTGGAATAGGAGGGTAAGAACTTGAACCATGAGGGGATGCGAACCGTGGTCCCCCACGTACATACATTCGAGCATTTCTCCTTCGCCTTGGCAGCTCGGGAGGCTGTTGAGGTGGTTCCTCAACTGGTAAAGGTGGTGGGGTAAAGAACCAATCATACTGAGCCATTCTCTCAGCATACGAATCAGGCCCTCGGTACGGCGATCCTTGATAGGGAGAACCGCTCGATATGCTAATAGGATGGCCCGGTGTTCCGGTTTGCATTTTAGGGTCCGGGTCGTCGTCCATTTCCATCTCCTGAGAGAAATGATCCTTAGGTCCAAGAGGATTGAAACCCAAAAAGTCGTTGACGTATTCATTGGGATTAAACTGAGCTGGAGAGTAGGTAGAATCCGAGTGATGAAAAGGGTGAGAGTGAAAGGAGTGGTGCGATTGGCTCGAGTGATGTGATCCCTGTGAATGATGGGAATGTTGGGGTTCAATAGGAATGGGTAACCCAAAGTATGGAGGGTCGATTGGTGAGGATCCAAGTGAGACAGAATGCCTTGCTGGTTCGAAGCTATGACTCCACTGGTCCCGTGAGTCGGAGCCAGAGAGTGAATCGGATGGGGTACGTCGGTGGGAGGGTCCCGCATGGCCCGATGGCCCTCCTTGCATAGGCCCTTTTCCCTTGCCTCTCACTCGTGGCGGCATTTTCCAAGAAGTTAACCTGTCAAAACAAGTAGATATAATATAAACAATTAAAAGGAATGTTAAGAATAAATCCTAGGTCATTAGCCTAGACTCGGAAGTCTAAGGAATGTGCTTATTGTGTCATTGAGATTAAACACAAAAGGTTAGTGTTTAATTCACTCAAATCTGGCTCTGATACCAACCTGTCACACCCCGATATTTCCACATATTACCGATGGGCCCGGCGGGGAGTATCGTGACGTAGTTGATATCATCATAGTCAATACACACAATATAAAAGCACAGCGGAAGGCTCGGTGAATAAACTATTATAAACCATAATGTCTGAGTATCCGAGTGAAAGAATATACAGACTGGAATGTAATGAGATCCACAGGCGGATCAAAAAAATAAATACAAAGAAACAAAATAACATAGTCCAGGTATCTATGGATTTGCAAGATCCTCTTATGAAACCTAATAGCTCCAGCCTATTACAAGAGGTACCTGTCAAATCAGCCTTTAAGAAAATACGTCAGTTTACACTGGTAAATACAATTAACTGACTCTTTTGAAAATTATTTATAAAACTGGTTTTCATGCACATGGCACAAATCTTTTATAACTTGGGACAATTATTTAAATATAATCTTGTATACAAATTTACATGTTTGTCTTACAATTGGGGCCGGTTGGAAGCCGGTCGTGATTAACCGACTCACCACTTATAGAACCCACAAAGGAGTTATCTCCAAGATGCGGGTTATTATTTTAGCATTTGCATCTGTCAGGTGTATGCCTACACCCCGTGCATAGGTCGTGGCCATTTTCAAATGAAATGAGCTGAGGATATCCAGGACACGGTCGAATTAACCCCCAATGTTTATGTTATCAAACAAGACAGATTAAAACGGGTTATGTAAATTTATTAATCACAATCCGATTAAATGATTTCATACCCGACCAAGTGGTATTATTATAATACCATATCCCAAGCCCGTATAGGGAAAATAAGTTAAAAGTATTTACCTGAGCTAGTGTGAAAGATAACTCAGCAGTATAATCCTAAAACTTCTAGATGGTACCTTCTACTGGATGCTACTAATCTGTATTAGAAGGTTTAATAACCTATTAGGATGCTAACGGGCCTTCAGTTAAGTCAAGGACTTAGACCGGCTAGCTAGAAGAAACTTTACGGTTCTAAAACGCTAGATTAAGCGGAGACCGGAATAGAATGTGGTTTAGACCCGACAAGCTTAGATACTTGTATAATTTGGGTAAACTAATCACATTCTGGAATTTGAGGATTTAATGATAAGGTTAAACCCGTTTCGGCTATTATACGTAAACTAGTCACGTAAACCGATCCGAACGCGTAAACGCGTAACGGGTAACCAAATGAATTATATACAGGTATTAATTGTTATTATGCTTAAAATATGTTAATACATCAGTAGGATGGTAACATATATGCCCAAAAAGTAATTTAAACCAATTTAAGTCCTGAAAGGGCATTTTGGTAATTTTAATACTTATAAAAGAGATTTTATAATAAATTGAAGTTCTGGTCTTTTGAAATTGGTAAAAATATCAAATTTAATAAGTTATATCAGTAGGCTATTACCCATATGTGAAATTTATCCTATATAACCAATTTATGCACCGAATGGGCATTTTGGTAATTTCACATAAGCTTTAAGGGTCAATTTTGGAAATCTGAGTTTAAAAATTTTGCTTACTGTTAAGGTATAGAAATTTATTAAAAACATCAGTAGGCATCAAGTCTTATATGTAAAAATAGTTTTAACCCATACTATGTGCTTAAAACGCGTAAAAGTTGGTTTTAAGCGATTTTTGGGTCTTAATAGGAAATCTGAGTTTTTGATCAGTTTATAAAGTTCAAAATAGTTTATCTATCATATAGAATCAGTAGCAAAAAGTTTGGTATCCAAATATTATGTAAAACTCATTTTATTCAAGAAAAGGGTATAACCGGCAAATACCGAATTAAAGCTAGAACCCTATGATATGATCAGTTTAAAAATAATTAAAAATCTTTAAAAATCACAAAATATTATATTACATCAGTGGGTAAAAATTTTGGTGTCAAAATTTGGGTTTAGATAGGCTTTATGCTAATTACGCCATTTAATTAATAAAAAGCTTTCTAATTACGCTATTGAGCATAATTCCTAATCTAGACCTCAAAATGACGTCAAATTTTTAGGACAAGTTTATAAATCAGTAACAAAGGTTTTTTTCCTCTCACATTTCTAAAAATCTCATTTGTGTGTCAAAAGGGCGTTTATGGCATGTATAAGCATATTAACGATCAAGAGCATATAATTCAAACCACTAAGAACCATGCACTATAACTCCAGAGGGTTATACTACTGAGTAATGTGGTCCTAGTGGAAGCTTAAAACATGGGAGAATTAAGCTTGAACGGTTCAGAACTGAAAGTCAAAGCAAAAGTCAAGCTTTTGCGACTTTCGGTTATAAACTGACCTTAGACTGATAATTGTCGGGTTAGGATTGATAAAACATGTTCTAATATTAATTACCAAGTCATTAGAATGTTAAAATATAATTTAGAACCTCTGGTTTATTAATTTTATTCATTTTTAAACTTTCTGTCCAGTTTGACTTTTTGTCAAACTAGTTTGACCCGACAATTAACTAGTCGAACGAAACAATTAGGAGGTGCCCTTTTAAGGGTTAGTCACCTACATTAATATGGTTCCATAACCACTTTCGTTTTGATCAGTGGCTGGACCATTTGTGATTAATTCGAAAGTCAAAGCTAAATTACGACAAGTTTGACTTTTCGGTAATTAAGCTAATTAAAACGACTAAACAGGTAATAAGACTCTTACTAATGGTCCTTGCTATCTTTTCTACACTTCTAAATCTTCTCCTAATCCTTGCAAGCTCCAGAGATGATCCCTTTTGAAGTTGTTGCAACTTAAGTGTGTAAGAACATAGAACTAGTCCTCCTTTTATACTAAAATCCCACTTCCTAGATCACTTGCAGCTGTTAAGGGAGGCCCTAGGATCACCCCAGGTGTCCTAGTGGTTTATTATAACCGACTTACAGCCCATAGAATCGTTACAAATGAGGTTAAGGCGGTGCAACTGATCAAACCTGCACCTGTCCTAAGAATTCTGCGCTGGGCACTTTTACGCGGCCCGCGTAAGAGTCCTTTAAGACTTACGCGGCCCGCCTGGAACCGGGAAACAGGTTAAACAAGTTTCTAACTTGGCAGCTTTAGTCCCTGATCGTTTTAAACCCATTTTAACTTCATTTTTGGCAACCAAGTCCCTTGTAGTTGGTTTGTAGAGGCCCAAGGATGCATAAACAAACTTCGTTTGGCTTGGGTTCGTTAATTATCACTATAAATGCATGTTTCATCAAGTTGACACTTATAGCCCAAAGTCTTGAAAACATGCTTAACGACCTGAAAATCGCGTGAAATTTATACCACTTATTCTTGAGAGTATATTTGAATATTCCGAAGCCTCGGGTTTGATAAAAGGTCACTCAGAGGTCAGAATTGACATGTTGACACGTTTAACCCTCGTAGTTTTATAATCTTCCGATTGTTTTCACAAACGGCTTCTTATATCCAATCAATCTCTCGTTTAAGAATATATTCATCATGTATGGTCATTCAGAGGCATATGTTTGGCATGTTGACACTTTTAGTCCCTCCGGACACATAGTTTCACTGTTCGACAACTTTAGTCCTTCAAACTCAATCTTTCACCTGTTTAAAGTTTAGAACACGTGTCTTTACATAATTGGACACGTTTTTACGTGGTGTTACTCTCGGGGGGGGGGGGGGATGGATAAGTGTTCAAGGAGATAGGGTCATCAAGTCGAAATTGTGTTCTATAATCAAAGCCGTCAAATATGTGAAGAACGGAGGTAAGGCGTATCTATCTTACGTGATTGACACCAATCGAGGTGTTCCAAAGCTTGAAGATGTGAATGTAGTGAAAGAATATCCGGATGTGTTTCCGGAAGATTTACTGGGGCTTCCGCCCGAGCGGGAAGTGGAATTTAAGATAGAGCTTAACCCGGGTGCAAAGCCGGTAGCCAAAGCTCCTTATCGGTTGGCCCCAACCGAAATGAAAGAACTGATGACGCAACTCCAAAAGTTTCTCGATAAAGGTTTTAGTAAACCAAGTGTTTCGCCATGGGGAGCCCCCGTATTATTCATGAAGAAGAAAGATGGTTCGATGCGAATGTGCATCGACTATCGAGAGTTGAACAAGTTAACGGTGAAGAATCGATACCCGTTGCCTAGAATTGATGACCTATTTGACCAGCTTCAAGGGGCAAGTTGGTTTTCAAAGATCGATATGCGGTCAGGTTATCACCAACTGCGTTTCAAACACGGTACGGACGTTACGAGTTTTTAGTAATGTCCTTTGGGTTAACGAACGCACCAACTGCATTTATGGTTTTAATGAATCGGGTGTGCGGCCTATGCTTGATAAGTATGTGATCGTTTTTATCGATGATATACTAATATACTCCCGAAGTGAAGCAGAGCATGCTTCCCACTTACGTGATGTATTGGAAACGCTTCGCAAGGAAAAGTTATATGCAAAGTTCTCAAAGTGTGCCTTTTGGCTTAGAGAGGTACAATTTTTGGGTCATGTAATCGATGCAGATGGTGTCCATGTGGACCCATCCAAAGTAGATGCGGTAATGAATTGGGTTACCCCGAAGAATCCAAGCGAAATAAAAAGTTTTCTTGGCTTGGCTGGGTACTACAGGAGATTTATCCAAGATTTCTCCAAGATAGCCTCGCCTATGACGAAGTTAACAAAGAAGAGTGAAAAGTTTATATGGGGCGAAGAACAAGAAAAAGCGTTTCAGACTTTAAAGGAAAAGCTCTCAAATTCTCCGGTGTTGACATTACCGGATGGAACAGATGATTTGGTAGTGTATACTGATGCCTCCCACCAAGGTTTAGGTTGCGTGTTAATGCAAAAGGGTAAAGTCGTTGCTTATTCTTCAAGACAACTCAAGCAGCATGAAAACAATTACCCAACTCATGATCTAGAATTGGCGGCAATCGTATTTGCCTTGAATATTTTTTTCGAGCAGAAATATTTTTTTCGAGCAGAAAGATCTTTTTTCGAGCAGAAAGATCTTAATATGAGGCAACGAAGATGGTTGGAACTCATTAAGGATTACGATTGTGACATTCATTACCATCCCGGGAAGGCTAATGTAGTGGCGGACGCTCTAAGTCGAAAGGAGTACCCGTCTCCGATTCGGGTAAAATCTATGAAGATGGTAGTCACTTCTAAACTCCTTGATGAAATTCTAGAAGCTCAAACTAAATCTTTAAATGCCGACGACTCGAAGAAAGAAAGGACGAAGGGATTTATTCATGAATTTGAAGAGAATGCAAATGGTATGAAAACGAGGTATGACCGAATCTGGATACCTTGGGAATGTGATGTGAAAGAATTACTATTGAATGAGGCCCACAAGTCTCGGTACTCCGTCCATCCGGGAGCTACAAAAATGTATCGAGACTTGAGAATGAATTACTGGTGGCCGGGAATGAAAAGAGACATTGTTAAGTATGTTGCTAAGTGTTTGACATGTTCTCAAGTAAAGGCCGAGCACCAAAAACCGTATGGAAAGTTGCAGCCGTTGGAGATACTGGTGTGGAAGTGGGAACATGTGACAATGGATTTGGTGACTAAACTTCCTAAGACAAGGAAAGGACACGATGCTATTTGGGTAGTTGTTGACCGATTAACCAAAAGTGCACATTTCTTACCCATTCGGGAAACCTCTAATTCGGAAAAGATGGCGGAAGTTTATATGAATGAGATTATATCTCGACATGGGGTTCCGGTGTCTATAGTGTCCGACCGAGATACCCGGTTCACATCTCGTTACTGGAGGAAGTTTCACGAAGAATTGGGGACCCAGTTACATATAAGCACCGCCTACCATCCACAAACCGATGGTCAGTCGAAACGAACTATCCAAACATTAGTTGATATGCTAAGGGCGTGTGTTATGGATTTCGGAGGAAGCTGGGATGATCATCTACCTTTGGTAGAGTTTTCATATAATAATAGTTATCATAACAGCATAAAAATGGCCCCCTACGAAATGCTCTATGGAAGGAAATGTAGGACTCCGGTTTGTTGGGGGGGAAGTGGGTCAACGAGAACTCGCGTCAAGAGAAGTAGTAGCCAAGACGAATGAAAAGATTGATATGGTTAGATCAAGGATAAAAGCAGTGCAAGATAGACAAAAGTCGTATGCGGATCGGCGAAGGCGACCAATTGAATTCCAAGTGGGAGATTATGTCTTATTGAAAGTCTCTCCATGGAAGGGGATAATTCATTTTCGCAAACGCGAAAAATTGGGTCCTCGATACATAGGACCATTCAAAATACTTTCTCGGGTTGGGTCAGTAGTAGCGTACTAGTTAGAATTACCTCCCGCGTTGGATGGAATTCATAACACTTTTCATGTGTCGCAACTGCGGAAGTGCCTCGCGGATGAGACGGCATACGTGCCTTTGGATGATATTGAAGTAGATGAGAAGTTAAATTATGTTGAAAGGCCCGTCGCAATAAAAGATTTTAAAGTGAAGCGACTCCGTAACAAATCCGTTCGACAAGTGTTGGTTCAATGGCAACACCGGAAGGGATCGGATCTTACATGGGAAGCGGAGGATGATATGCGAAAGCACTACCCAGAGTTATTCGGTATGTATTCTGGTTTCGGGGACGAAACCATCTTTAAGGGGGTGGACTTGTAACACCCCAAATTTTGTATGACATATTATAATGTTAAAATCGCAATACTATGATAAAAAGAAATGGTAAATATAGAATTTTTTACCATTATTAGGATTTATAGTTTATTAGCAAATCCAAAATTTCATGAATGTGTATGAAAGTTATTGGAGTAGTGTGTAATTTATGAAAGTGTCATGTTTTTAAAAGGTGGGGGTTTAAAATGAAAAATGGGAAAATAAAACACCTAAAGAAAAATGGCCAGTGATTCTAAGTGTGGGTGTGTTCGTGAACGAGAGAGAGGGCAAGGGAACAAACCCTAGCTCTAAAATTCTGGCCAAAATCCTACAAATAAAGAAGGCAAAGGGCTGAATTATTGATGCAAGAGATAGAAATCACGATCCCCTAAGTGTTATAAGTGTCAAGTAAGTTTAATTTCATGATTTGGTGATGTTTGATTTAGTGGGTTTAGTGTAATTCGTGAATGCAATGTTAAATCTAGTATGAATAATGGTTGCTATGGTTGTGTAGACATCAAGATATGATAAATTTTGAATATGATGATGAATTTGGGAAAAACCCACTTATACACTATGAATGACTTGAATATTGTGAAATTCTATATGTTTGTTAGATTATTGATGATGATATTATGATGGATAGGTGATTTAGAACAATGTGTATATGCTCATAATGGTAAATTGTGAAGTTAGGAAATGCTATGATAATCAATGGATGAACTATGGAGAAAACATGCTTTAAGTACTTGTACACTATGCTTATTTATTAGTATGCACGCCAGGTGTTTGAAGAAATGCCATAGAATAATTTAGTTTTGTTATGATATGGAATTTTGATAAAATGATGTTATTGAATGAAAATGAATGTATGCTTAGTCATATAACGCCATGATCAATGAATAAAATGCATAAGTAATGTAAAGCATACAAAAGCTAAAAGTGTAAAGTTATGACATATAGGCACGAAGAAATAAGAAGGCGCAAGTCATTCGAAGTCACAAGCATCTCAAGATCGCAGTAAGTTCATATGAACTTAATTCCCCTTTTATGTAGTTCTATGGATGTTAAGTTAGTAATTTAAACCTTAGTGTTGAGATGTATGTTTGCTTACAGCGGAAAATGTGATATGTTGTATGTTTGAAAATGGATAAGTAATCTAATAACATTGGATGTGTAATGACCACTCAAATGGGTCATAAGTCGTTGGAAAGGTAGAATGGAAATGGCTAGCTAATGACTTGTGGATAACGGGTCAAAATGATGAAAGCATGTTTAATGAAGGGTATGTATTAAACCATTGCAGATGGTTCGAGTAGACTAGATGATGAACATTTCTAAAAGAAACGTTGAAGAGCATAAATAAATTTATGCTAGGAGGAAAAAGAATGAAATGTAGTATGGTCGTTGACAAAAGGAATGAATTTGTTAACGGGTCGAATAATGGTAGTTGGGTAAAAGATTTGTTATTGCATATACATGTAGAACTAATAAATGTTTTGTTGTTATGGATGATAGGTAATCCTGTTAGGATCTGAGTTTGGATTGATTGTGTTTTGTGTTTGATTTAAGATGAACAATGAACAAGTAATGCAGCGGAATGTAAATGGAAACAAACTTTTCACACAATCAAACAGGAGAATTGATTTCAACACACATTTTCAACAAAGAACCGAATGATTGAATTTATTTCATCAACGATTACAATTTCATGCGTGTAAAAAAATCCCGCTCAGCCTGAGCTCACAGTGATTTGTTCGTACACGAAGAAAGATGGTGAAGAGCTAATAGAACAGTACATGGTACTGTTCTATTTATAGGCATGAACAAACCATGTGGCATCTTTGCTGACGTCACCATGAAAGTGACATCTAACCTCCTAACAAACTCTAACAACTGATCTAATACAAACACTGCTTATGCTAACTACTGATTACAATACATTACATAAGAACAAACTAAACTACTGCTGAATCCTTCCACTGATGTGAACCCAGCAGTACTTGACATATTCAGTAGTGCTTGACCCATAGCAGTAGATTGAACAGCAGGGCTTTAGTGTTCATCAGTCTTTGACTTGATCAGCAGTTGTAAGTCAGCAGTTATAACGATCAGTGGATTGGAGGTCATCAGATGTTGAAACCACTTTCAAGGGGAGAGACTTGTATACATAACATCTGCTTATTCTGGATCCACTGCTCTGATCCGGTTTTGGCTTTAATTATCTGTTCCTCTGATAGGGTTCAATCCCAACAATCTCCTCCTGGAACAGATAATGCCAAAACCCTTCATTATTTGTAGATCTTTATTGTCTCATCAACAGTTCCCTTATTTCCCTTTGAGTTGTAACTCAAAGTCTAAGGCATCTGTGTCATCTTCATCCCTGCAAAGTGGAAGATCAAGGAGATCCTGCAAATCTTCAATACTTAGGCCAAGTGATTGTTCCCTTGTTATTTTCTTCACTTCTCCACTAGACTTGATCACAGTCAGTACATGGGTCTGTTTGTCAGTTTTCCACTTTAGTACTTTTGAGTCTGGTGGGTTTCTTGGGAGATTTTTATTAGATGAGGAGTTTGGTGATGCTGGCCTGGTGATGACTAACTGAGCAGTGCTTGCAGGTTGATCCAATCCAAGAGTTTCTTCTATCATCATTTTAATTCCCTCTTTTACAAGGTCATCTCCTGCATTTAATTCTTCCACTGTTTCAGCATCCAACTGTTTTTGTTGTCTTCTTTTATAGATGGCAGCACCAGCTGTTGCAGTGGATCTCCGGATTTGCAGCTTTGATGGTCTTGTTGAAACCTCTGCTTCAGGATAGTCAGGTTTTTGTGGAACCCTTGGATCTTTCTTCCTTAGTTCCTCCAACCTTTTGTAGGTGGTCCAGACTTTGTCTTCTTTCCATCTCATCACTTGATTTTTAGACACATAATCAGCAGCAATTAACTCCTCTTTCATTCTCTTCAGCTCCAATGTCTTTTCAGGTACATTCTTCTTATACTTTGCTTAATCAGGATGAGTGTGTTTGACCTTGTTTTTAATCATTTCTTGAATCCTGGCTGCTTCACTTTCAAGCTCTGGAATGGTCCAATCTTTGTACATATATTTTTCTCCTTTGTATTTCTTAAAAGCCATGATGTTGTCAAGGTAGTCTTTTCTCAATGACTCATCTGCTCTTTCTGATATCTGTTGACAAACATTCTTTGCAAACTGCTCCAAGGATCTGACTTGAGTGAGTAGAAATTAATAATGCCTTTGAATCTCTTTGTCAGTTTTTCCTTGTGAGTTTCTTTTGGATATATCCTCTGCCTGTTGAGCCTTAACTTTCAAGTATTCTTCAATGTTGTTAGGCCTAGGATATCCTTCAACTGATGGCAAACTCCTTTTAGCAGGATCATCCTCATAGTAGAAAGATTTAATTTTCTCTCTGACTGCTATAAGTTCTAGAGGATATTGAAATCCTGCTGGAGTGATGGCAGTGATTGGCTGTTGAACTTGGGATGAAGAGAGAGGAACAGGGTTTGGAATATTGATAAGTGCATGAGATTGCGAAGATGTAGGTAGTGGTGATGGAGAATCATCATCAGGTAAAATTACCCTTCTCCTTTTTTGTTTAGGAGAGGCAGGTGGTGTGTTGGATGGTTGTGAAGTGGTGATTTGAGTGGTGGAAGGTGGCTGACTAACAGTTGTTGAAACAACTGGTGTTTCAACCACTATTGTCATTACAATAGACGTTGTAACATCTGATGTCTTCTGCTTTTTAGCAGGAGGTGATGGTGGTGAGGTTGTTTTTGGTGGTGAAGTGATTTTGGGTGGTGGTGGTAAGACAGTGGTTGTGGTGTGTGTTGAAGTGGTGTGTGTTGAAGTGATGGCAGGTGTTTGGCTAGCAGTTTGATGTTTGGAGCCTTTGGAAGGTGGTTTGGAAGCATGCTTTGTGGGTCTAGATGGTGTGTGTTTGGGTTGCCTCACTTGTCTAATGGGCTTCTTCTTTTCATCCTTAGGATTTTTATCATCCATAGATTCAGAAGGACCCTGCACATTCAGCTCCATAAAAGCTCTTTTCTCCTGTTCCCACCTGGCTTTATCCTTAGCCTCTCTATCCCTTTTTACACTTGCTTTTGCTTCAGCAAGTGCATTTGTGGTAACATCAATCTTCTTACTACCATCTGGCAAGGGAATGTCTTTAGTCATGTTATCTTTTTCTGGTTCAATATAAAGACCATCTTCAATACCCTTCTTCCTCCACTGCTTGATTTTCTCCCCCTTTTTGGCATTATCTGGTGGTGGATTATCAATAAAGAGAACAGTGGGAGGAGCAGTGCCAGTGGTGTTTAGTATGTGGGCCTTGATATGATGTCAACTTGGGTATCTTTAAACCTTGACTCCATCATGTTTCTCAGCTTTTGAACATGTATCTCATGCTGCTGATCAGCCAATTGTCTTTGTTGTTGGAGCAGATGTTGAAATAAGTTCCATAACTCATTTGCAGCAAGTGCAGGTTGTGCAGGTGCTTGAGCTGGAGCAGCAGTGGTTGGTACCTTTTGAACTTTCAACAACTGTTGCAGCATATCTTTAATTTCCGCAACAGAAGTATCCAGCTTGTCAATTCTGTCCGTCAATTCTCAGTACATTAAACCATCACCCAACTTAATGGGATCATCTGATTTCCCACTTACAGTGATTGTAACAGTGGTTGATTCAGGGAGTGTACTCCAGAAATCATCCAGTGATGCCCCTTTGCCTTGGAACTGGGGACTTCTTCCTTCAAAAAGAGAAACACTTTTTAGTGACCCAGTGTAAACTGGATACACAAATGTTCCCAGAGAAGAAATTGCCTCCAAGGAAGTCTTATTGATGTAACCACTGTCCAAATGCAAACCAGTGGGTTCAGCACTTGTAGTGGCTGCTTCACTTGGACTACCACCAAGAGTTACTTGTAAATCAAGGGGTGTAACCTCCTCAGGTCTTTTTGGTGGGTTAGCAATGATTGATACATCAGACCCAGTTACTTGTAGAGGTATGTTCTCATTGACAGGTGATTGAGAAGGACTGGTTTGTGCCTGGTTCAGATCAAGAGCATCCAACAATATTTGTGTCTGTGGGGGAATTGTGGAGGTGAGGTTGGGTGTAGAAAGAGAATTGGCCCCGAGCATTGGGCTGTGGATGATGGAAGCAAGTGATTCCAGAGCATCATATTGTGGTGTCCCTATATGTACAACCTATTCTTTTTGAGAAGAAGCAGGAGGAGTTTGAGGCAAAGGTTGAGATATTTCTACCAACTGCTGTGAGGAAGTAGCAGCAGTGGTTTCTTGTGACTTTTGTGCTGTCACTGGCAGTTGCTCTGGTATCTCATCCTCCAGAGTTGCCTTTTTGGTAGGTTTGGGGGGCTTTTGAGTTTTCTTTTGTTTTGGCTTTTTGGTGATTTTAGGTGCGGGTTTCAAAGCAGTTGTTTTGCTGCTATGATCACCTAGAGCAGTAGGCTCAGCAGCAGATACCTGAGGAGTAGTGGTAGCTGCTAAATTCTGCTCAGGGACCTCTGCTTGTGTTTTGCAAGGTGTTGACATTCTTGTGAAAGTTTCAGTAGTTAAGCTATTTATTTGAAAAGAGTCACCTTGTTTTATTACATGAGCATTATCCTTACCAAATTTCTTTTCAAAGTAATAACTGAGAAATCTTGGTAAAAAGTAAGAATGGCTTTTTATCAACATTTTTAACTAAATCATTAAAGATTTCCTGGGAGTAATTGAAATTTTCATCTTGTAGAATAGCATATCCCAGGTTTTGAATCTTTAATGGTATTTCATTAAAAGAAGTTGTTTTGTTTGAAACACACATTAACAGGGTATGGAACAAAAATCTTGTTGCAGGTGGAAAATTACCTTTTTGTAAGGTATCCTTTTTTATTGTATCTGCATACCCCCTTTCAAGGAAATCAGTTTTTAACTCGTTTTTGGGAAAAGAAGTTTTACCTTGCTGATCGTCGAGTTCAAAGACTTCCGAGATGGATTGTGGTGTGATTTTGACTGCTTTACCCATTAAAGAAGAGTTAATGGCTATGACATCTTCTCCTTGTTTTTCAAGAATAACATTTTTCCAAAACTCTCTCTGGGTTTTCAGATAAATTGGAGCATCTGCTGTTAACAAAGTTTTGTACTTTGATGCAGACATAGTGTCAATGATGGAATCGAAGGTATCGGTGGTGCCAGGTTTTGTAAGGAGACCCAGATAATTGTGAGGAGCTTTGTATTGTATTTCGATGGGTGTGGTAGCCATTTGAGTGGCCTTTTTAGGAGACGATTTTGAAGTGGATTTCGCAGATGACTTTGATTTTATCATTTTGGAGAAGAAGATCGATGAAGGATTTGAGAGAAGGAGATGGAAACTGCTTTGAGAAAGGAATTTTTGTGAATTCGATTCGACAGTAAAACCCTGTTTGGGGTTTTGAAGAGGGTTTTATAAAGGAAAAAGTGAATGCTGACGTGGAAGCGGTTACAAAAGATCTGACCACTATGTACTGTCCACGTGCCAACCCCTGATGAAATGAAGGACAAGTGCTTTATGAAAACAACTGATGGAATAAGATCAGTGGTTGTAACGGTAACAAATGAAGGCAGTGGGTGATTTTTACTATCAGTGGATAGCATATCAGTGGATAAAAACACTGATTTTGAACAACAGTGCTTATCAAGGAAATGAGAGAACAGGGGTTGACTTTCAGCAGTGGACAGACTTTTCAAGTAGAACAGACTTTTGAACAAAACAGTGGTTATGGCAGACTTTTAAGGATTTAATGAAAAATTCATTTTTAGCTATTTTTAAGGATGGATTTTTGATTTTCTGAAAACATTTTAATGCTTTTATTCATAGAAAAGGAGGATTTTGCCTGTTATTCCATGTTCAACATGCCAATCCTAGAGATCAAGCTTTCAAAGGTGGATGTGTCTAATGTTTTGGTTAGCACATCTGCCAGCTGATTCTTAGTTGGTACATGAGGCAGAGAAATCAAACCTTTTTCATAGCAATCCCTCACAAAGTGATGTCTGATGTCAACGTGCTTGGTGGTTGACTGGGAAACTGGATTTTTGATGATATTTTCTGCTGCCTGACTGTCCAACATGAGAGGCGTCTTTAGGGCAGTGATACCAAAATCCAGCAATTGATTTTGAAGCCAAAGCAGTTGGGTTGTACAGCTTGCAACAACTATATACTCTGCCTCAGCAGTGGATGTGGAAACAGCTGCTTGCTTTTTTCTTTGCCAAGACACTAAGCAATTGCCTAGGAATTGGCACCCTCCTAAAGTGGACTTCCTTGTCTTGTCACATCCAGCAAAGTCACTATCTGAGAAACCTGAAAGCTCAATTTTACCATCAGCTGGATACCAGATACCAAGTGTGGGAGCACCTTTTAGGTATCTGAATATCCTTTTTACAGCAATAAGGTTTAACTTTCTAGGGGCTGATTGGGATCTTGCACAAACACATGTTGCAAACATGATGTCTGGCCTAGATGCAGTTAGATACAATAAAGACCCAATCATGCTTCTATATAAAGTTTGATCAACCAAATCATACTTTTCATCAGACATGACTATTTTATTGGTTGCAATGGGTGTACTACATGGTTTACAATCATCCATCTCAAATTTCTTTAAAAGTTCTTTGGCATATTTGCCTTGATGGATAAAAGTGCCATTTTGCAGTTGCCTTACTTGGAGACCAAGAAAGCACTGGAGTTCACCCATTGCTCTCATTTCAAACTCAGCTGTCATGAGTTGCCTAAACTCTTCACACATTTTATTACAGGTGCTTCCAAAAATGATGTCAGCTACATAAATCTGGACAATCATCAAATCCTTTCCTCTCCATTTTAAAAACAATGTTTTGTCTATTTTACCTCTTGTGAAACCAATGGATAGTAGGAAAGTGGAAAGAGTTTCATACCAGGCCCTTGGTGCTTGTTTCAGGCCATACAAAGCTTTATTTAGCTTGTAGACATGATTTGGATTAAATGGATCCTCAAAGCCTGGAGGTTGAGAAACATAAACCTCTTCTTGAATCTTACCATAGAGGAATGCACATTTAATGTCCATTTGATACACCTTGATTTTGTGGTTGACAGCAAAGGCCAGAAATAATCTGATAGCTTCAAGTCTTGCTACAGGGGCAAATGTTTCATCATAGTCAATGCCCTCTTCTTGTCTGAACCCTTGAACCACAAGCCTAGCTTTATTCTTGACAACAATTCCCCTTTCATCAGTTTTGTTTTTGAAGACCCACTTTGTGCCAATAGGACTTACACCCTCTGGTAGTGGTACAAGTTCCCATACTTGTTGTCTTTTGAACTGTTGGAGCTCTTCTTGCATGGCTTCTACCCAGCTGTTGTCTTTCAGTGCCTCTTGGTACTTGACTGGCTGATAGAGAGATAGAAAACCGGCAAAAAGATAAATGTTTTGGGATTGACTTCTTGTGAGCACCCCTTCATTGATGTTGCTAATGATTTGGTTGTCACACCCTGACTTTTGCGGAAGCGTGGTTATTTGGTGTGACTTCTTAATACCATAGCAATCAATCATAACAATGCTATATGATAAAACATGAGATGTTCATCCATTAATAAAGTTTAGAAAATACCATAATACCATTGTCTGAAAACATCAACACCAAATTAAGTTACAAACCATGACTTGTTTAACTGAGTTCATAAAGACTCCACAAAAGACTTTAAATGATACCTGAGTTTAGAAACATGTATCCCGTCCAGGATAAGGATACACCCCCTAAACTTGACAACCATGGATAACATCTCTTATTCACGACGCAGCTTGAAGACACATGCATACCCTGCCAGATCCTCTAATTCCCTGAAATACATGTAGTTTAAAAATATCAACAAAGTTGAGCGAGTTCATGTGAATGTCTGTGTGTATAAACCTTTAAAGTATGTCTGTATGTATGAAAGTCCCTGGTATGTAGCAATTAAGGGAAAAACAGATCACCAATGGGTTGCAAAGCCAATGGTATGTGTGAAAATGCTGCAGGAAGACTCAAACCTAGCAAATTTGTCTCCGGGATGAAGACATAGTCACCACATGGGCCACCCTGGTCCGCATGGGTGTGGGCTCGCTACACCCAAATAGATCTATCACTCATGTCCCTTGGTCCTACAATGAGGATTAATGGCCTTAAGTGTCATACCCACCACTCACATGATCACGCAGTAAACCCTCCTTAAGCTAATCATACCATGTAATAAACGTTTGTAATAATCGTAACATGTATTTCACCCCAAAAGTATAAAACTGAAAACAGTTAAAAGAAAAGGGGGACATGAACTCACCGTAGTGCGTCTTCTGTACCGTCAACTCAAATCTCCGCAGCTAATCACGACTACCTACAGTGTACTAACGTCTATTAGACGAACGGGCCGTGCCTTGGCTTAGAGTTTAACGTTTTTTAGTTGCGTTTCTTATGTCTCCGAATATTATTCCAAGTTATAATTATTTGTTAAAATAATAATTATTTTAACTTTAAATTATATTAAATTTTGGAATAGTTGTTTAATCAATATTTTTGTATTAATACTTCTCAAGTATTTATTTTCGTATTTCCTTCCCAAGGATGGGGGTATGTCATACACGTATATTTTGTAGTTCCGAAATAATATATTTTTAAGTCCCACTTAGAAAATATATATGACTTATTTGTCAAAAATAATGTATTCCCAAGAAAATATATATTTTTCCCAAAATCATATATCTTCTAAATATACTAGGAAAATATATTTTAACTTCCCAAAAATAATATATTTTCTCTTTGTCGAAAATATGATATACTTGGTAATATGTACAAAATCATATTTTCACTTCTTTCGTTTCCAAAATAATATTTACCAAAAAAAAAATATATTGCAACGGTATATCCCGGAATATTTCATAAGTTACGTTTTAGCGTTCGGTTTCACGATATCAAGTGTGTAACTTAAATATTTATTCCGTGAGATTTTTGGTATTATTTTGGAGTTGTAAATTTCATGGTATTTGTAAGTTATATTATTTTACCCTAAAATAATAGAGTAAATTTCAAATTTCGTCCTTTATGTATGTCTAAAATATCAAATCATGTCCTTTGTCTTTAATATCTTCAAGAAACATACTTAATGTTTGAAAAACCATTCAGGTTATGTCCTTTACCCAAAACCTGGTTTGTTTTCCCAGTTAAGTCAGGTCATGTGAGAAGCACATGAGGGTATATTGGTCATTTTACCCTAATTGTAATATTGTTTTAAGGCCAGTTTATCCCTCATACTCTCTCTCTAACTCCCCAAATTCTCTCCAACTTTCTCTCTCTAAATGAGTCAGAGCCGAAAACAACTCCGGCGAAGATTCCGGTGTAGAACGATGGCCGGCCACCGTCCACGGTGGTTCGGCGGTGATGACGGCGGCGGTGGGGGTGTCTACGGTGTGATTTTCCGGCCAAAACTACTCCTACCGCAGTATAATCGACCTCCTCTACACGATGGTGACCTTCATATTTCAAGATTCGAAGCCGTTGAAGCTGTGAAACGACTCCGGCGAAGTTCCGACCAAGTTTTCGTTGAACCCAACAATAAAGAGTATAAAAGAGGCTCAGATCTGTAAAGAATCAGAACAAAGAGGATAAATCCGTTGTATATACACACACACAGAGAAAAGGGTTGTCGATTTGGGGGCAAATCGAAAGTCATCGGCGGCGTAGGGCGGCGACCACCCTTCAGGTGGAAGCAAAGAGGTCGAGACGGCGAGAAAAGGGGGCGGCGGCGGTGAAAGGGGCGGTGGGGATGCCGGTGAATTCTTGAACCATCTGACGGAAGTTAGTGGTGTCGGTTGTGAGAACGGTGGTGGGTGCTCTCCGGGAAGCTCTTGTACGTTTCTTTGGGTTCTTTATGGCTACTCCTATCTGATGTAGACCCGTTTTTGGTTGTGTGTCTATGGTGGTGGTGGTTGTTGTTGTGTTAGGGTTGTATGAACCGAAATCTGGTAGGCTGTTTTGTTGTCGTATGGTTCCGGTCCAGGGTGAAGCGGGATCTTGGAGCAGTGAGAAGGAAGAAGGGGTGTAGAAGGTGGTGGTATTGGTGGACGGTGGACGGTGGTGGTATGATGATGATGAGGAAGGTGGTGGTGGTTGTGGTTGGAGGAGGTGGTTGAGATTAGGGTTAAAGTTGGTGGTTGGATTAAAGTAAGAAGAGATTGATTGAGTGGTTGAATCATACTCTGCGTTCAAAGAGAGAGAGAGAGGAAGATCTGAATTGTTTATAATTTTTTTAGTATTTAGGGTAGAATGACATTAATACCCTCATGTGCCTCTCACATGACCTGACTTAACTGGGAAAACAAACCAGGTTTTGGGTAAAGGACATAACCTGAATGGTTTTTCAAACATTAAGTATGTTTCTTGAAGATATTAAAGACAAAGGACATGATTTGATATTTTAGACATACATAAAGGACGAAATTTGAAATTTACTCAAAATAATATAACTATTCCATAAAGTAAACAAATATTCACACAAGTGTCTTAATATAAAATATATATTCTAAATATATATTTATCCATTTTTTTATTTACAAAAACCAACCTCCAATACTTGTATTTTGTTACAAAAATTATGGCAAGGTTTATATTTGAAAACATAGTTTAAAATACACTAGTAAACACTTGTTAGAAAATATTTTCTAAGTGTTGGAATTTTTAGAAAATTTCGCCATAGTTTCCTTTGTAAATGGAGGTGTCCATGCTATTTAGCATATCATTTTCTTTTCCAAAAATCATTCAAACAATCAACAATCATACCCTAAACATCTTATACTTACCAAGTGTAAAAACAATACACTTTACATAGTAACATGAACTTGATCTTTCATAAAAACGCGTAGTAACTTGGTGAAGTATTTAGTAGCCTTTGTTACCCTCTAAAGTGTGTTTATTTCCTTAAAAATCCCATTCTTAAAGAATTTAAGTGTTTACAACTTGTAAACTCATTTTGCAAAAATGTTTATCTATAACATCTTCTTGTTTTAAAAGTATTTCTACACTTGTTTTGTTACTAAAAATAGTGTAAGTTTATTGAAAACCATGATCGTTCTAAGAATCATATTTTAAACTTGGTTTTCTTGGAAAAATCATTCACAAGTCTTGAATCTACAAGATTATTAACCCACTTTGTTTATTACTTTTCAAGAAAATCCTTTTACTTTAAAGTTCATGTTTAATCAAGAAGATGGTTATTTCATGTAAACACATAATCACCTCTTATCTTGTTAGATCATGTTTTTAATCATAATCTAACAAGTTTCACATGATGATCAACATCATATTACCAAGAAATCAACAAGAAATCATCAACATATACAAAACAACATCATACTAACAATATTTCATCATATTTCATCTTATGTAAACTTTATGTTCAAACTTTAAGTTTATGTTCTTTAGTGTTCTTGTTATTCCATCAATATATATCTTTTATCCACTAAAATATGAAGTAAACAAGGGTTTATAAGGATCTTACAACTAGCTTAAAGCTAGGGAAGAACAATGTAGAAAATCAAGTGGATAATAGCACACAAGAGAGGTCCTTCAAGTTCCAAGAGCTCCACACTTCCTTAAACACCTTGTAGCGCCTTGAAATGGTCTTGGATTGGATGGAATGAAAATCGAAAATGGTGATGTATGGGGGGGTATGTTCGGCCGAGCTTATGAGAGGAAGAAGAAAGTTGAAGTGTGTTGGTGAATGATGAAGAAGATAGTTCTTATAACCCCTAATCTCTTATGTCTAATGGGTATAGTGTCCTTTGAAGTACATACAAGATCACACCAAATCCAAGATAAGATTATGGTAATATTTAGTGAAGATTTAGAAATCTTTGAGGTGGGGCCCCTTAGGTGAGCCGTAGATTGTATATGGGGGGGGGGGGTAATTTGCAACTTGATGGTAAATGATGGTAATTAGTGTAAGGTTAAATGTAAAAGTTAGTGTTTTAGGTGTAGGATGCTTCATGTAACATGTTAAAGTGTTCGGGAGCCATAACTAGCTCAGAAAAATAAAAACAATGCTTCTAGCAATATTTTGGTGTTCCGGGTAATGTCCGGTTGTTCGGTTAGATACCGGTTCGTTAAAGTGTCAAGTTATACCGTATAGTGTCTTTTATGTAACTTTTTGTGATGCTTTCAATTCCCGACACTTAGGAAAGCATACAGGACCATTTTGCCATATTTCTGCATGTTACTAGCATGTTAAAATGCTGATTTTTGATAATAAATGCAAAATTCTGCACTTTGAGTGGGTTTTAGGCACTTTCCGGCACTTAAACTATCACCTAGTGACGCAGTTTTATGGTCCTCACTTCCCTACACTTCGTACTAGTGTAGTACCTTGTCTCTGGCTCATACTGGGCCTCAAAACACTGTCTGTCTATGTACTGGCACTGTCAGTATGTTTCTGAGTTATCCGCTAACTGTGCTAACCGTGCCTTGTGCATCATGTATGTCACTAAAGTTTGTATGTAATAAATGGTGTGACAGCATGAAATGTGATGCACATGTATACATGATAAGAAATCAGAAAACAATTTAAGTCATCAGTTGTAATTAAGCACAGTCATTAAGCATAAATTAAGATTAATTAATTGTAGGGACACATGCAATTTTGACGGTTGTCACATTGGTCAGGTGGATGAGATTTCAAGAAGATAAGATCTCCTTGGTATGGAACAATGGCATTTAATTGTGAAGGCTGCAGATGTGAATCATCTGAGCTAACCACTGCTGGTGACTTTGATGATCCAGCAGTGGCTTCAAATGGAGGTGGAGGAATAGGTGGAACTGGTGTGAAAACATGCTGACTTTTATCCACTGATGGAGGACTATCAACAGTGTTTGATGATGTGGGAGCAGGGGTTAAAGGGCTACTTTGATCAACAACTGTTGAGGTAGTAGTGATTGAGCTTTGACAGCTGTTTTGAACATCTGCTGCTCTTCCCATTGAGACAGACTTTTGTTGAGGAATGATGACTTCATACCCATAGTCTGATGATGAATCCTTTGATGGACCTGCACTGTTAGTCTTGACAACAGTATTTTCAAAAGTAAAATTTTCAAGATCAAACAATTCTGCAGGATTTGCTGGGATTTTCATTGATGAAAGTTCATTGAACTTCACATTCAAAGTCTCTTCCACTGTTTTGGTCCTTGTGTTGAACACTTTGTAGGCCTTAGCAGTGGTTGAGTATCCCAGATGATAACCACAATCAATTTTGGCTGCAAACTTAGAAATAGAGTCTTTTAAGTTTAAAATGAAGCCTGGGCAGCCAAAAACTTTGAAATATGAAATCAATGGCTTTATTTTATACATCAGTTCATAGGCAGTCTTTTGATGTCTGGGGTTGATTAAAACTTTGTTTTGGACATAGCAAGCAGTGTTTACTACCTCTGCCCAAAAATTTAATGGCAAACCTGAATCAGCAAGCATGGTTCTGGCAGCCTCAATCAAGGTCCTGTTCTTTCTTTCAACAACCCCATTTTGTTCTAGTGTTCTTGGAATGCTGTATTGCCTCACAATTCCTTTTGACACACAGAAATCATCTAACTCCTTGTTCCTGAACTCTGTGCCATTATCACTTCTGAAGATTTTTACTGGCAAGTCAAACTGCTTTTCAACCTGTTTCACAAAGTCTTGCAGAATGCCTGTAGTCTCACCTTTTGAGTGTAAAAAGTAAGTCCATGTAAACCTAGAAAAGTCATCAACAATAACCAAACAATACCTCTTTTTCTTAAGACTCATGACTTTAACTGGGCCAAACAGATCCATATGAAGCATTTGCAAACATTTGGTTGTATTGGACTCATCAATTGATTTGTATGAGCTTTTATGTTGTTTTCCTTTTAGGCAGGAAACACAATGCTCAGGACAGGTGAACAGTTTTTGAGGTAAACCTCTTACTAACCCCTGTTTTGAAATGGCAGTGATTGTCTTGAGATTTATGTGCCCCAATCTTCTGTGCCATAATTATGTCTGTTTGTTTGATGCAGCTGAGAACAGACAGGCATCAGTTTTGGGGCTCTCTTTTGACATATCAACTACATAAACATTGCCACTTCTTTGAGCAACAAGTTTGGTTTTTCCAGTTTTTATTATTGCTTCAATCTTTTCAACCATTTCTGGTCCAACAATCCTACAACAATCCTTTGTGAAGAATGAGCCATAGCCCTTATCACTCATTTGTGAAACACTTAGGAGGTTGAATTTTAGATTGTCTATTAGATTGACATTTTCAAATTTTACATTGCCAGATTGTACTGTACCAGACCCCAGAACTTTCCCTTTACTATTATTACCAAAGGATATATCACCCCTCCATGGATTTTGAAATCTTTGAGTAGGGCTTTACATCCTGTCATGTGCCTGGAGCCTCCACTATCTACATACCAAAGGCTATCTAAGCATGCAGAAGCTCCCTGCACATGAAGTAAAAGGATTAGTTCATTAGGGTCTCCAAAGCCAATAAGGCTTTGGATGGGGTCTCAACAGTGTCTGGGATGAGTTCAGATGGATGGACAGTGGTTAGGTCAGGGGTTTGGACAGTTTTGGGACTGTTTTTCTCTAACCACTGTTGGGGGTCTTGTCCAATGATCTGCTGATAACCAAAAGGATGCCTGTTCACTCTTGGTTTAGAAGGCCTTTTGTAAGCCTCATAAACATGTGGGATCCTTTGGTATGATGGTTGTCCCTTACCTCTTCTGAATTGATTGGCAGGGGGTGCATCAGTCACCTGAACATCTCTTTTGACAGATGTTTGGTTCAGCTGTTTTGTAACAGCTGTTTGGACTGGCACAAACAGTGGTTGGTTCTTGGTGAACTTGACAGATGATGTTGATGAACTTAAGGATGTTTTTGTAGTGTACTCATTCTTTTTTACATCAAAGTTTTTGAGATACACACATTCTTGAGTTTTGTGGTTTGTTTTACCACAGATGGTGCAGCTCTCAGCAGGTGTAATGACACTTGTTTTGTTTAGATCATATGCTTTTAGATGAAAACAGTCTTTTGTTAGATGATTCTTCTTTTCACAAAAATCACAAAACAAGTTTTCGATCTTTTCTTCCTTTTCTCAGACTCCTTAGCAACAGAGTTTTGAACCACTGTTGGGATGTCTTTGAGAGGAATGACCTTTGCTTTAGGAGCTTTTACACCATCAGTGGTTGTGAAGTCCATTGGTTTAAAATTCTCAAGAATGTCACACTCATCACACCATGTGGGTTTAAATTGGTATTTCTCAATTTTCTCAAAAGTTGAGGATCCCACAGATTTTTCCAGAGTGATTTTGTTACCAAGTTTGTCAGTTATCTTAACTTCTTGGCCATTCTTGTTTGTTGGTGTTATTTCAACTGAACCATCTTGTTTAGCAGCAGTGTTTTCAATTTCATCATATTTTCTAAAGCCTATGCCAAATTTTACATTGCTTTCAAGCTGTTTTTCTAACATGACCTCATAACCTTTGCAAAATTCCACCCATCTTTCACAAGTGATTTGGGTGGATTCCAACTCCTTTTTGCAAACTTGATATTTTTCTACCATAGTTTGGAGTTGGTTCTTGGTTATGCTTTGCTCTTCTTTTAAGATGCATATTTCTTTGTCCTTTTCAGCCAATTTGTTTTTAAGTTCTTTTAAAGACTTTTCAAATTTGACCTCATCATTCAACACTCTATCCCTAAGGTTTTCATTCACCTCTTTAATGTTAGCAAATGCTATAATGCACTTCTCTGAACACAGATTTTCAAGAACCTGAGATGATACCTTAGCTGCAGCCATCATGGCACAGTCACATTGATGATCATTTTCTTCATCAGCTCTTTCTTCTTTCTCACCTTCTTCCTTCTCTTCCTTTTCTTCTTCTTTGGACCAGGGGTCAACCAATGGTTCAATCAGGGTTTCTGAATTTTCTCCCAGCAGTAGTTCACCAGCAACAGCCGTAACCACTGCCTCAGCAACTTCATCCACTGTTTCAGCACTTGTTTGCCCCTTTTCAGCATCCAGCTCTTCTGGTATTGACTCTAATGCCATAAGACAGAATTCATCATTAGAAGCATCATTAGTAGCATAGAGTGCAAAATTTTCATCCCCTAGCTCTTCAGGTAAGCTGCTCCAGTCAACAAAGCCTTGGGTGAAAAAGCTTTGCTGATCTGGTTGAATAACTGCTGGTGGTGCAGCTTGTTGTGGTGCAACTGGTTGCACTTGAACCTGAGGTACAGGAGCCTGAACATACTGAATTTGAGGGACAGTGGTTTGAACATAATGCATAGGAACAGGGTTTGCATAATGAGCAGTGTTTACATGGGCAGCAGGGGTATAATGGGAATAGTGCACAGTGCTTTGATTTTGTGGCCTAGGGTTTGAGCTGGGATGAGTAACAATTGGACCAGTGGTTTGACTCCTACATTCCCTAGCAAAGTGTCCTAGCCTATTGCACTTGTAGCACTTGATTTTTGACTTATCCAACCCCACTTTTAAATTCCCATGTAACCCTGGGAATTTTCTCCCTGTCCTTTTGTAAAATTTGCTTGTTCTTACACTAAGCAATGCCAATTGATGCAAAATGTCCATTTCTTCAAGATCAGTTGGATCAAAGTGCTGTAGGTCATTTAGTTCAAAGCTCAAGTTATCTGACATTTGGTTTTCACAATTTGCAGTGAAAGCATAATTTGCAGAGTGAGAATCAGAGTTGTTAAAGTTTCCACCAGCAGTTATATCAATAAAATGATCATAACTCTGATCCTTACTACTGCTACCAGATTCTTCCTGACCAAAAAGAGCTGTGCTGCTAAATGCATAATCATCAGCAACTTTACCAGACTCTTGCAACTTCTTTTTCTGGTTTAACTCCCTTTCATAGGTCAGGAGTCTACCATGAAGTTGGGTCAGGGTCAGATCTTTGAACTCAGCAGAATTTCTAGTTACAAAAGCAATTGTATCCCATTTTTCAGGTAGTGATCTAAGAAACCTGCTATTTTGTGTTGAATTAGGAAATGTAACTTTAACAAGTCTTAGCTCACTAATGAGACAACTAAATCGCTCAAACTGTTGGGTCAATGATTCACCCTTGATGTGACAAAAGGTTTCATACTGCTGATTCAGAATTTCCCTATTATTTTCAATAACTTCTTCCGTTCCCCCAAACTATTCCTTCAGTGCATCCCATAGCTCTTTGGCACTGTTACAAAGTAACAGCCCATCATAAATTTCATTTGGTAATGCAGATGCAATGATGCTAAATGCTTTGGCATCGAGTTCGAACTTTTGGAAATCAGTTTCAGTATAATTTTCAGGTTTTTTAGGTTCGAACTTCTTTGTATCCTCAGCACTTGGCACCATGGGAACATGTGGTCCAAAAACAACAGATCTCCAACATCCAGTATTCTGTTGAGCAAGGATGTGACCCATCCTTCTCTCCCAGATGTTGTATTCATTACGTTTAAGCACGGGTGGTTTGAAAAGTGAGCCGATGTTATTCTTATCATCTTGTGATTGTGACGTCATCCTGGTTGTTTTACAGGCACTGATTAATCAACTTTGATGGTGATTAAACCTTGCTCTGTTTTTCAACAAAACGAACAACTATCAGTATCAACGATTGTGAGCTGAACTATTTATGTCAAAATGATTGTTAAATCAAATTTGACTGTCCGAGATCTGATACCAATTGTTAGGATCTGAGTTTTGATTGATTGTGTTTTGTGTTTGATTTAAGATGAACAATGAACAAGTGATGCAGCGGAATGTAAATGGAAACAAGCTTTTCACACAATCAAACAGGAGAATTGCTTTCAACACACATTTTCAACAAAGAACCGAATGATTGAATTTATTTCATCAACGATTACAATTGCATGCATGTAACAAACTCCCCCTCAGCCTGAGCTCACAGTGATTTGTTCGTACAGGAAGAAAGATGGTGAAGAGCTAATAGAACAGTACATGGTACTGTTCTATTTATAGGCACGGACAAACCACTGTGGCATCTTTGCTGACGTCACCATGAAAGTGACATCTAACCTCCTAACAAACTCTAACAACTCATCTAATACAAACACTGCTTATGCTAACTACTGATTACAATACATTACATAAGAACAAACTAAACTACTGCTGAATCCTTCCACTGATGTGAACCCAGCAGTACTTGACATATTCAGCAGTGCTTGACCCATAGCAGTGGATTGAATAGCAGGGCTTTAGTCTTCATTAGTCTTTGACTTGATCAGCAGTTGTATGTCAGCAGTTGTAACGATCAGTGGATTGGAGGTCATCAGATGTTGAAACCACTTTCAAGGGGAGAGACTTATATACATAATATCTACTTATTCTGGATCCACTGCTCTGATCCGGTTTTGGCTTTAGTTATCTGTTCCTCTGATAGGGTTCAATCCCAACAAATCCCATGCTTGATTGCGGCGTACTCGGACCGAACACACAATGTCGACTTTTATACGCTTCCGGTTCAAGTTGTCTATTATGAATGGGTCAAAAATTTCATTTTGTGATATGATGTCAAACTTATTTCTAGTATGTTAGTAAGTAGTTTGGATTTCTAAACCTTTTGTGTAGTTTGTACAAAATGTTTATGGTGAACCTTATATGGTTATAACTTTTGTTATTTTGAAAAGTGTCGTAGGACTTAATTAAAATGATGTTGTTAAAAGCAGGGGGAAAAGTTCTTAATACAAACGGGCCATGCCAAAATTTTGTAAAATTGTATGAATTTTATGTTATTAGTCGAATGTGAAAAGTTGGGAGTCTCATATAACATCTTCCATCCAACATTCTATTATCCAAAAGTTATGATGTTCAATATTCTTGCAACATGATCTATTTTAATATTCAAGAAAATCAAAAGTGTGGGGCCTATGTAATCGGCCATTAGATGGGGGGGGGGGTCATGGTTAGATTTTAATGGCAAGTTAGTTTATCTAGTTACATTTTAAGTATTAAGTTAGGTGTTAAGTGTGTTTATGTGTTTTAGGATGTAATATGATGTTTAGTGATTATAACTAGCTTCGTAATATTAAAACAATGCTTCTTGTTAAATTTTGGTGTTTCGGGTAGTGTCCGGTTGTTCGTTTGGTTACCGGTTCGTTAAGGTGCTAAATTGCGTAGTTTAGTGTGCTTTAGGCTACCTTTTATGACAGTTTTCATTCCCGAAACTTAACAAGTTATTCTGGACACTTATACCATAATTCTGCATTACATTTTGAGGTTTAAATGCTGAATTTTGCTATTTTCTGCTGTTTTCTGCAGAATTCTTCAGTTTAAGTGTGTTTCGGACACTTTCTTGCACTTAAATCGTTACTCGGAAGGCAATTTTATAGTCCCTACTTTCCTACATAATATTCTAGTGTAACTCTTGGTTCCGGGGCTCATTCTGTGTTCTAACAACATGTCTGTCTGAGTACTGAACTCCCATCAGTACTTCTAGTTTATCCGCTTATTGTGCTAGTCTCATGTTGTGCACTAATTGAACTATTCTGGGTTGCATTTAATAATGATAAGCAACATGCAACCTGTATTGTATTTTTATGTCTTTGAAAGTAATCAGGAAATCATTCATATCATAGTTCAATCATGCACAGTCATAAGGTACAAATTACTGTTCATCGTGTACGGAAATACTTGGAAAAGTGCCAGTTGTCACATTCTCCCCCGTTAAAAGAATTTCGTCCCGAAATTCAAGCTGCGTTATCGGTTGCAGGGGAGTTGTGAAACAAATGTGGATACTTTGACTTGATTTGGTCTTCACGCTCTCATGTAAACTCTGGGCCGTGACGTGAATTCTAACGGACTTTGACAAGTTTGATACGACTTCTCCGTGTCTTGTGGACCTTCCAGTCCGTAACCTCAACAGGTTCTTCAGTAAATTGGAGTTTGTCGTTAACGTGGATCTCGTCTGCGGGAATGACGACTGTTTCTTGAGTCGGACTTTTCTTGAGAGTAGACTGCTAAGTTCTTCTGGAAGCTTTAGCTTGTACGCAGCGGTTCCGATTCTCTCTAGAATCTCGAAGGGTCGGATGTACCGTGGGTTCAACTTCCCACGTTTTCCAAACTGTACCACGCCTTTCCAAGGTGAGACTTTCAATAAAACCATATCACCAACCTCAAATTCCAACGGTTTTCGCCGCTTATCGACGTAACTCTTCTGTCTATCGCGAGCTGATTTGATATGATCACGTATCGGAGCAATCTTTTCCATAGTTTCTTGAACCAACTCTGGACCAATAATCTGTTTATCTCCGGTCTCCACCCAACACAGCGGGGACCTATACTTGCGTCCATATAAAGCTTCAAACGGGGCGGCCTGAATGCTGGTGAGATAACTATTATTATAGGAAAACTCCACTAAAGGCAAGTGAGTATCCCAACTTCCACCAAAGTCCATCACACAAGCAGGTAGCATATCTTGCAAAGTTTAAATCCTCCGTCACTTAAGCCGTCTGTCTGAGGGTGAAATGCAGTACTAAGGTTCAGCTGAGATCCAAAAGCTTGCTGAAACGTCTGCCAAATCCTTGACACAAAACGACCATCTCGGTCGGATATGATAGAAATAGGCACTCAATGGCGTGCCACAATCTCCCTGAGGTATATCTCTTCTAACTTCTTCGTGCTATCTTTCTCACTGATCGGTAAGAAATGTGCAGACTTCGTGAGTCGATCAATGATCACCCAAATCATATCATGACCTCTTTGGGTTCTCGGTAGCTTGGTAATGAAATCCATTGAGATATGTTCCCACTTCCACATGGGAATCTCAGGTTGTTGCAGCAGCCCTAATGGTTTCTGGTACTCCGCCTTAACTTTGGCACAAGTAAGACAGTTACCCACATATGTAGCAATGTTTGCTTTCATCTTGGGCCACCAATAAAAATCCTTCAAGTCTTGGTACATCTTGTCAGATCCAGGATGGATAGAGTACCTTGACTTGTGAGCTTCATCCAAAATAAGTGCGCGTAGATCCCCGAAGAAAGGTACCCAAATTCGCTCCATGAAGTACAATGTTCCATTTTCATTTGGCAATAGTTGTGCTTCCATTCCACGTAATGATTCAGCTTGTAGGTTATCCGGTTTAAGCGCTTCCTGCTGAGCTTCGCGAGTTCGAGTAGTGAGATCAGTTATAGTCATCTCTAGGATTGGCACCCTTAGAGGCTTTGCACGCTCCTTGCGACTCAAGGCGTCTGCTACAACATTCGCCTTGCCCGGGTGATACTTAATCTCACAGTCGTAATCATTTAGCAACTCGACCCATCTTCGTTGTCTCATGTTCAAATCCTTCTGATAAAAAATGTGTTGCAAACTCTTGTGATCAGTAAAAATCATGCAGCGAGTACCTACAAGTAATGACGCCAAATCTTCAACGCAAAAATCACAGCTCCTAACTCAAGGTCATGCGTTTTATAGTTCTTCTCATGCACCTTTAATTTTCGTGATGCGTATGCGATGACTTTGTCCCGTTGCATCAACACGAAACCAAGACCTTGTCGAGAAGCATCACAATAAACCACAATTGTCGTATCTCAGTTGGCGTCTTTGGGGCTTCCCAGTTCTTGATTGCCTCGATCTTGGCAGGGTCAACATGAATTCCATTCTCATTCACCACGTGACCTAAGAATTGGACCTCGCGAATCCAAAATTCGCACTTCGACAGCTTTTCATACAACTGTTCCTTCTTCAAAAGTTCCAAGATAGCTCGCAGATGTTGCTCATGTTCTTCCTTGGTCTTCGAGTAAATAAGGATGTCGTCAATAAACACAATCATGAACTTGTCTAGATACGGCTCACACACCCGATTCATGGGGTCTATGAATACTGCCGGTGCGTTCGTTAAGCCAAATGGCATGACAAGGAACTCGTAATGTCCATAGCGAGTCCTAAAAGCCGTTTTAGGGATACTTTCTTCCTGTATTCACAGTTAATGATATCCCGATCTCAAGTCGATCTTCGAGTAGTAGCTAGAGCCTTGTAATTGGTCGAACAAGTCATCAATCCTCGGCAAGGGGTACCGATTCTTGATGGTTAACTTATTCAACTCCCTATAGTCGATACACATACGAAAACTGTCATCCTTCTTCTTGATAAACAATACTGTAGCTCCCCAAGGCGAGAAGCTCGGCCTTATGAATCCCTTATCCAACAACTCCTGGAGTTACGCAGGTAACTCTTGCATTTTGGATGGCGCAAGTCGATACGGTGCCTTGGCTACAGGAGCGGCGCCTGGAACCAAGTCAATATGGAATTCGACTTGTCTTTGCGGAGGTAATCCTGGCAAGTCTTCGAGGAAGACTTCAGGAAAATCCTTTACCACCGGAATGTCTTCAAGCGTCGGCTCTTCAACTTTCTTATCAACTACGTGTGCTAGGAAGGCAACACATCCTTTTTGTAAACATTTCTGCGCTTTCATACAGTTGATAATTCGTAAGGGCGTCTCGTGCTTCTCTCCATGAATTACAAGCATTTCTTCATTCACTAACGGAATACGGATCGTCTTCTCATGGCAAATCACTTCCGCACGGTTGTTCGACAACTAATCTATCCCGACAACAACATCGAAGCTTCCCAAATCAACAGGTAGAAGATCAATAGAAAATTTGCGCTCTCCAAGTTCCAGAGTACAACCCTTAATTACTTCATTTGCCTCTACTAACTTTCCATTTGCCAATTCTATTGAGTATGGGACGTCTAGCTTACTTGAAACTAGGCCTAGTGTACTCTTAAAGTCTATAGATACGAAACTAAAGTCGGTGCCAGTATCAAACAGAACAGATGCATAGTGTTGGTTAATAGTGAACGTACCCGTAACCACATTAGGATCCTGGCGTGCTTCTCTAGCTCCAATAGTAAACACTCTTCCACGGGCCTGATTGTTCTTAGGGAATCTCGCTTGAAATGCCCCATGTCACCGCAGCCAAAACAGCGTTGGCCACGTCCATTATTGTTTCCACCTTGGCCATTGTTGTTGTTTCCTCCACGATTTCCGTTACCAGCTTGGTTTCCATTTCCACCCCTATTTCCATTTCCTCCCTGATTATTGTTTCCACCCTGGTTCTGATTACCATACTGATTTCCATTTCCACCATGATTACCATTCCCTCCCGGGTTTCTATTTCCACGTCTCATGCCATACCAACATGCATCTTGTGCATGACCAACTTTTCCACAGTTTTCACACTTTCCATATCTGCACCGACCAGAATGATGAAATTGACAGATGTCACACTTGGGTAGGGTGCCCATATATCCTTTTCCCTTGGCCTCAGTGTGTGTCGCGCCAGTCTAGGCCTCTGCTAGTGAATTTGCATCCCTACGCTTGTTGGGATTGTTGTTTGCCCACGTGCTTTTCTTGAAATTCGTGAACTTCCTCTTGTTGTTAGTTGAGGATTCCTCGTGAGTTTCTTTCTTACCTTCACCAGCTTTAGAGAACTTCCCCAAACGAATAGCCTCTTCAGTAAGGGCCACACTCAGATCTATAGCCTCGGTGATGGTCTGAGGCTTAGAGGCAGTAACCATGCTTAATATTTGAGGAGCAAGTCCCCAAATAAACCGCTTGATCCTTTTGAATTCGGGCTCGACAAGATAAGGAACAACCCTTGATAAATCATGAAAACGCTGAATATACTCGGCAATCTTTGGTCCATCCATCTTCAGATTCCAGAATTCAGTTTCCAGTTTCTGGATTTCAGCTCTTGAACAGTATTTCTTGCGCATCAGTTCCTTGAGCTCATCCCAGCTTAGCACATATGCAGCAGCTTCACCAAAAGTTTGAACCTTGAGGTTTCACCAGGAGAGTACACCATCCAGAAACAACCCAGAAATGTAGGTGACTCTCTGCTCAGGTGCACATTTGCTCATTCTTAGCACAGAATCGGTCTTCTCAACCCAGCGAACAAAAGCGACGGCACCTCCCGTTCCATCAAAGTTTAGGGGCTTACAATCCAGAAATTGCTTATAGGTGCAGCCTGTAACACATGCAACACAATTCACGAGTGAGCATTGACAAAGCACAATTGGAAATATCCAAAAGATTTGTAATGTGTCTTGGGTGACTTAACATTACCAGTTGGAGGGTTATTTCCGGAAGTGCCACCGCTGTGTTCAGAGCGGAGGGCTTCATGTTGCGCTATTGCTTGCAATGTGCGCTCATGGAGTTCTGCCTCAGTTCTCGGTAGTGTGTTCGTGTTCGTGCTGCGTCTGGGCGGCATTTTCTTCTAGCAAGAAGTATTGGGTAGTTTAGACATTATTCATCAAATAAATGTATATGAGGTATATATATATATATATAGTATAAATAATCATCACATCAAGCAACCACGTAACCATATAAATATCACTTGCACATATAAATCAACAATGTATTTAATGAGAAAACGACCATTGAGCTTTCATAAATGTTTAACCAGATGATACATTGTTTTCAATAGTAGCATAACAAAAGGGACACAAGGTTACACCACCTCGGTCATACAAGTTTTAAACATACAAAAGTAATAGTCATCTTTCTTCCACATTATCTTCTTGTCTTCAAAAGTCTTGTACTCAATCATGGTCTTCTCATCAAAGGGGTACCTACAAAAATAAAAGATCTAAAGCGCTGGAGGCGGCGGGGGAGGTAGAAAGAAGATCAAACTGTGTAAATGAGCGAGCTCGTCCTCAAGCTCATGCACGCGATAGACAAGAAAACTAATATGCTGCTCCGCTGTAAGAAAACGGGCATCGAAGCCCTCAATAGTAGTAGGAGCAGCTGATGGAAAAACAGAAGGAGGGATCGATGGTGGTGGTGGGGGAACAGGTGGAGGATACGATGGTAGTGGAGGCTGTCGGGTGTTCTCCCCGAACTCAAGCTCTAAGACTCGACGGCTGAGTATCTCAAACTGTAACTGAAGGGATAGGATTAGATCATCGCGTGTGTACCCAACATGGTGTGATGGGTGGTAAGGATTAGATATCGACATCGAGTATGGGGGAAACCATCTGGGGGATTGACTGAACGTGTCTGACTCAAATGGAGTGAACTGAGGTATAGGCGGGGAGCCGGCATCTCATGCTGAAAGATAATAGGGAGATCAGTACGGTGCGCGTCGGTAGCAAAGGGTAGGAGAGGACTCCCTGGAATAGGGGGAACAAAAACAGCAGGTGGAGGCTATGAGACGGGTGGTGCAATGGGAGGTAGATCAAGAGGAGCTGACACTGGATCAAGGATGTGATCATGGACAGGAGGAGGTGTGGGAGCACAAACGGGAGAGGATGGGGCGGCAGACATGGCGTCATCATCATCGAGATCGGTCGCATAGGCCCTGACTCCTGCAGCATGTAGGGCCGATGAAGTCACAGACTCGAAAGAGTCTGCAACGGAGTGTAGGTCAGATTCAGATGAAATATCAATGACAGAGATGACAGGAGAAGGTATATCTAGAATAACGACGCAATCCACCTCGCCATCACCCTGGTCGCCCACAGGGTGATCTCCCACAAAGATATCAAGATCATCATCATGCAAGTCATCAAAAGGCCAATCCTCAGGAGGAATGGCAGCAAGGGGAATGGCATCTATCGGAATGGGCTCTATGAGGTGCTCACCATTGGGGTGCCCGATGATCAGCTGGTCGTGGATCGGGAGAGCAAAAGCTAGAACATCATCAAAAATCGGAACGTCATCTCCAAAATCGGGCAGCGCGAAAGGCTGGAAGTCATCATCATCATCTGATAACATCTCTGGATCACTCTCTGTGTCGGATGTGAAAATCTCCGGGTCGGGTGCCACCTCATCGTCGGATACGATGGCCATGGGCTCATACTCCTCTGATAACCCGCTACTCTCGGACGACGACATAAGCACCAGTAACAATAGACCATAACATATGTACATCTATTAATTATTATTACTTAGTATATACAGGCAAAGGCAGGCATGTGATATGTATAGGCAAATAAAAGCAGGTGATATGTATAGGAAAATAAAGGCATGTGATATGATGCCTTTACATGGTTCATTCCTAGTTTGACAAGTCTACCCCATGTAGACTAGTTAGTGGTATAGTCTACACTAATGTCCTTGCTCGTATTTCTATTTTCCTTGGAAAAATGTTTGTTCCATGGATCTTGGCGTTTTGTACATGCAATGAAAAATATTTTCGTGAGAGAATCCTAGGGATTGTAGTCTAGACTCGAGAAGGAATCCTAGTTCACTACAATTGAAGCTCTAATACCAACCTGTCACACCCTGACTTTTTGCAGAAGCGTGTGCGTGTGACTTGATCAATATCATTGCATTCAATTATAATAAACATCTATATGATTAAAACATGATGTTCATCCATTCATAAGTTTTAAAATAATACAAGCACAAGTTGTTCAGTTCAACCAACAAACTTCATGATTAGTTTACAAACCAACCAAAAGTAATAAGTTCCATAAAAAATACTTTTAAACCAAGGCTTTGATTCGTATATCCTATCTAAGATAAGATATCCAAACCAAACCCTTCAAAAGTAGGATGACATCAAACTTGAAATCACTTCTTGAAAACTTTCCCAAAGCTGCCAGATCCATCTAGTTTCCTGAAATACATTTGAAAACATCAACAAAAGTTGAGCGAGTTCATGTGTTTTGTATGTGAGCTCGAATAATCTTGTAAACATTTGTAAGTATTCCTTTGTAATCCAGTATGAAAGCGTCTATGAACAGATCAATAAATGTTTTGCAAGGAGATTAATATGTGTGCAATGGTGTAGGAAGGCTCAAACCTAGCGGATTTTGTACCGGGCCACCCGGCTGGAACGACATAGTCACCACATGCGGGAAACTCGCGGACCCATGGGTGGGGCTCACAACACCCACATAGATCTATCACTCATGCCCCTTGGTCTTTATACAAAGATTAATGGTCTTAAGTATGCGCCTACCCATTCACATGATCTAACAGTTCATTCCTTAGCTAACCATACCATTTGAAAACGTTTGAAACATGTATTTCACCCCCCGAAAGTTATAAATCCGAAAACAGTTAAAAGAAAAGGGGGACATGAACTCATTGGTTTGTGTAGCTATCTCGTAACTCAAAGTTTCCTTTCCACGAGTCGTACTACCATCTACACACGTGCTATATTTTATTAGATGTTTAGGTCGTGTAACGACTCTTAGCCTTATTTGTTTATTAAGACTTATTTTGGAATTTAGTATACTTTGAGTTATACGATTGATGTACATTATATAATTCCTAATTATATAATTATTAGTTAAAATAAGGATATTTTAACTTAAACTACTTTTATCCAATTATTTGGAATATTGTTAAAAATTATATATTTTTAACTTGATTTATCATGTATTTCTCACATAAATATTTTCCAAGTATAGGTATACTTGTATTTGCGTATTTTGCCAAGTATTGGTTATGTATTCCGGTGTGTATTTATACGTATAGGAATACATATTTTTTCTTGTATTTATTAAGCATTTTATACTTAATTAATGTATAAATTTCCGGAATATTATTTTTGTACAATTAAAAATCACCATCTTTATATTCTTAAAATATACATATTTTAAGAGAATTTTTATAGGAAAATATCTATAAATTTTGCTTGACAAAAATAAGTATACTTTCACATACATCTTAAAAAAATAATATATTTTTAAGATTAAACTTAGAAAAATATATATTTTTAGTTTTCACCAAAATAACATATTTTTGTGTTGTTTAAGAAAATTTATATTTTTCTTCACTCAAAAATAATATATTTTCTATTTTGACAAAATATGATATATTGTGTAATAGTTGTAAAAATTCATATTTTGCCGTTTCTTCGGTTTCAAAAATACCGTTTGTCACATTTGCCGAGTTACGAATTTATTTCCGGAATATATATATATATATATAGTCCAAATGTACATTGTCCGATTTGTCCAATATTCGGGTATAAATTATATATTTATTTTCTTGTGAATTTGGTAATATTTCATATTACAATTTTTGGAATCTTGGTGTATTATATTATTTTCGAGGTTCCTAATTTTAATATAACTAATACAAGCAATATACAAGTAGTACATAATTTTGTGTCTTCTAAATACATATTTTCCTAAATATATACTTAGTAATTTTTATTATCAAAAAATCAACCTCCATTATTTGTAATTTTTATAAATAAAATTATAGCAAATTTTATACTTAAAACCAAGATCAAAAATTACTTGTAAACACTTGTTTAAAAATATTTTTTTAAGTGTTTAATTTTTACAAAAAAATGGCCATAGTTTCCCTTGAAAATGGAGGTTTTCCATGCTTAATAGCATATCATTTTCTTTTTAAAATTCATCATTAATCAACAATAATCTTCATACAACTTACCATAAGCCATTACTTACACTTTTACAAGGTGATATGAACTTGAAGTTTTATAAAATTTTGTAGTATTTTAACATGTTATTTAACATGTTTATCTAACACTAAAAACATGGTTTTGTTTCATAAAACTATTTCTTGTAAAATTTCATCATTTACAACTTGTAAGATGATTTTACAAAAATTAATCTTCTTGCATTTTTCTTGTTTCCTATACTTTACTAGTTCCATTTCCACTCCTAAAACATGATTATTTTCTTTAAAACCAAATCATGTAGAATTTTGAAATAAACTTTATGTTTCTTTAAACTTTTATTTTTGAAATCTTACACTTTCAAGATATATAACTTGCAGGATTCATCATCCTACACTAAATCATGTTCACCTTCAAGTTCATAGTTCACATAAAGGATGACCAACATAAATTTCTCAAGATCCATCCTCATACTTGCTAGATCACGTGTTAAATCATCATCTAGCAAGCTTCATATGGTGATCTACACCATACATACAAGTAATCAACAAACAAGTTTACTACATACACTTAAACAACTTTGATCTTTATGTTTTCAAGCTTTATGTTCATGTTCATCTTCATGTTTTGGTGAGATTCTTTAGATTACCAAGTTACTTCATACTTTAACCACTAAAATTAAGAGTAAAAACAAGATCAAAGAAACTTACTACTAGCACTATGGCTAGGGAAGAACAATGTGCAAGATGAAGAAGAAATGAAGTGGATAAAAGCTCCTTGAGAAGGTCCTTCCAATTTCCTTGCTTCTAACCTTCCTAACTATGCTTGAGACACCTTGTGAACACCTTGGATTAGCTTGGAAGATGAAGAAAAGAATGTTGTGATGGTGATGTGGGTGAGCCGAGAATGGGAGGGAGAGGGAGGAGGATGATGAGATTTTTTTTGAAGTGTAAATTGTTTGATGAATGCACTTTGGTTTATAACATCTTCCAACCAACATTCTATTATCCAAAAGTTATGATGTTCAATATCCTTGCAACATGATCTATTTTAATATTCAAGAAAATCAAAAGTGTGGGGCCTATGTAATCGGCCATTAGATGGGCAGGGGGTCATGGTTAGATTTTAATGGCAAGTTAGTTTATCTAGTTACATTTTAAGTATTAAGTTAGGTGTTAAGTGTGTTTATGTGTTTTAGGATGCAATATGATGTTTAGTGATTATAACTAGCTTTGTAATATTAAAACAATGCTTCTAGTTAAATTTTGGTGTTCCGGGTAGTGTCCGGTTGTTCGTTTGGTTAGCGGTTCGTTAAGGTGCTAAATTGCACAGTTTAGTGTGCTTTAGGCCACCTTTTTTGACAGTTTTCATTCCCGACACTTACCAAGTTATTCTGGACACTTATACCATAATTTTGCATTATATTTTGAGGTTTAAATGCTGAATTTTGTTGTTTTCTGCAGAATTCTGCAGTTTAAGTGTGTTTCAGGCACTTTCTGGCACTTAAATCGTTACTTAGAAGGCAGTTTTATAGTCCCTACTTTCCTACATAATATTCTAGTGTAACTCTTGGTTCCGGGGCTCATTCTGTGTTCTAACAACATGTCTGTCTAAGTACTGAACTCCCGTCAGTACTTCTAGTTTATCAGCTTATTGTGCTAGTCTGGTCTTGTGCACTAATTGAACTATTCCGGGTTGCATTTAATAATGATAAGCAACATGTAACATGTATTGTATTTATATGTCTTTGAAAGTAATCAGGAAATCATTCATATCATAGTTTAATCATGCACAGTCATAAGGTACAAATTACTGTTCATCGTGTACGGAAATACATGGAAAAGTGCCAGTTGTCACACATGCTTAATATAATAATCAAGAAATTGGTGGGGTGGGACCCCTTTGTTGACCGTCCACCATGGGGGGGGGGGGGGTCATGGTTTGATTTCAATGGTAAGTTGGCTAATCTAGTTACATTTCAAGTGTTAAGTTAGATGTTAAGTGTGTTTAGGTGTTTTAAGATGTAATATGGTGTTTAGTGTTAATTTGTCACTCGGAAGGCAGTTTTATACACTTTCCTACATAAAATTCTAGCATAAACTTTGGTTCTGAGCCTTATTCTGTGTCCTAACATGATGTATGTCTGAGTACTGAACTCCCGTCAGTACTACTTGTTTATCTGATAATTGTGCTAGTTAGTTATGTGCACTAATTGAACTGTTTCGAGTTGCATTTAACAATCATAAGTAACATGCAACATGTAATGTACTTGTAAGTCTTTGAAAATAAATCATGAAATCATTCATATCATAAGTTCAATCATGCACAATCATATAGTATAAATTACTGTTCACATCGTACGGAATTACATGAAAAAGTGCCAGTTGTCACATTCTCCCCCCGTTAAAAGAATTTCTTCCCGAAATTTAAGCTGCGTTATCGGTTGAAGGGGAGTTGTGAAACAAATGTGGATACTTAGACTTAATTTGGTCTTCACGTTCCCATGTAAACTCTGGGCCATGACGTGAATTTCAACGGACTTTGACGAGTTTAATACGACTTCTTCGTGTCTTGTGGACTTTCCAGTCCGTAACCTCAACAGGTTCTTCGGTAAATTGGAGTTTGTCATTGATGTGAATCTCGTCTGCGGGAATGACGACTGTTTCTTGAGTCGGACTTTTCTTGAGATTAGACACGTGAAACGTGTCGTGGACACTGCTAAGTTCTTCTGGAAGCTTCAGTTTGTATGCAACGGTTCCGATTTTCTCTAGAATCTGGAAAGGACCAATGTAACGCGGGTTCAACTTCCCACGTTTACCAAACCGCACTACGCTTTTCCAAGGCGAGACTTTCAACAAAACCATATCTCCAACCTCAAATTCCAACGGTTTCAGCCGCTTGTCAGCGTAACTCTTTTGTCTATCACGTGCTATCTTGATTCGGTCACGTATCTGAGCGTTCTTTTCTGTAGTTTCCTGAACCAACTCGGGACCAATAAGTTGTTTATCTCCGGTCTCCGCCTAACACAACGGGGACCGACACTTACGTCCATATAAAGCTTCAAATGGGGCGGCCTGAATGCTGGTGTGATAACTATTATTGTAGGAAAACTCCACTAAAGGCAAGTGAGTATCCCAGCTTCCACCAAAGTCCATCACACACTCTCGCAGCATGTCTTCCAGAGTCTGTATCGTTCGTTCACTTTAGCCGTCCGTCTGAGGGTGAAAGGCAATGCTAAGATTCAACTGTGATCCAAAAGCCTTCTGGAACGTTTGCCAAATCCTTGACACAAAGCGACCATCTCGATCGGATATGATAGAAACAGGCACTCCATGATGTGCCACAATCTCCTTGAGATATATTTCTGCCAACTTCTTCGTACTATCTTTCTCACTGATTGGTAGGAAATGTGCAGACTTCGTGAGTCGATCAATATGTACCCAAATCATATCATGACCTCGTTGCGTTCTCGGTAGCTTGGTAATGAAATCCATCGATATCTGTTCCCACTTCCACATGGGAATCGCAGGTTGTTGCAGCAATCCTGATGGTTTCTAGTACTCCGCCTTAACTTTGGCACAAGTAAGACAGTTACCCACATATGTAGCGATGTCAGCTTTCATCTTGGGTCACCAATAAAAGTCCTTCAAGTCTTGGTACATCTTGTCGGATCCAGGATGGATAGAGTACCTTGACTTATGAGCTTCATCCAAAATAAGTGTACGTAGATCTCCGAAGAATGGAACCCAAATTCGCTCCATGAAGTACAATGTTCCATCTTCCTTTGGCAATAATTGCGCTTCCATCCCACGTAATGATTTGGCTCGTAGGTTATCCATTTTAAGCGCTTCTTGCTGAGCTTCACGAATCCGAGTAGTGAGATTCGTTTGTATGGTCATCTCTAAGGCTCGCACCCTTAGAGGTTTTGTGCGCTCTTGGCGGCTCAAGGCGTCTGCTACAACGTTCACCTTGCCCGGGTGATACTTTATCTCACAATCGTAATCGTTCAGCAGCTCGACCCATATTCGCTGTCTCATGTTCAAATCCTTCTGATCGAAAATGTGTTGCAAACTCTTATGATATGTAAAGATCGTGCAACGAGTACCATACAAGTAATGACGCCAAATCTTCAACGCGAATATCACAGCTCCTAACTCAAGGTCGTGCGTTGTATAGTTCTTCTCATGCACCTTCAATTGACGTGACGCATACGTGTTGACTTTGTCCCGTTGCATCAACACGCAACCAAGACCTTGTTGAGAAGCATCACAATAAACCACAAAACCATCGATACCATCGGGTAAGGATAGAATCGGTGCGTCGCAGAGTTTATCCTTCAACGTCTGAAAAGCTGTTTCCTGTTTTTCTCCCCAATCGAATTTCTTATCCTTCTGGGTTAGGGACGTTAATGGCTGAGTAATACTTGAAAAATTCTCTATGAATCTCCTGTAGTATCCCGCTACCCCAGGAATTGTCGTACCTCCGTTGGGGTTTTAGGTGCTTCCCCATGTTGATTGCCTCAATCTTGGCAGGGTCGATGTGAATTCCATTCTCATTCACTACTTGACCTATGAATTGCACCTTGCGAATCCAAAATTAGCACTTTGAAAGCTTCGTATACAGTTGTTCCAGCCTCAAGAGTTCCAAGATAGCTCGCAGATGTGGCTCATGTTCTTCCTTGGTTCGCAAGTATATGAGGATGTCCTCAATATACACCATCACAAACTTATCCAAATACGGCTTACACACCCAATTCATGAGGTCCATGAATACTGCCGGTGCATTTGTTAAGCCAAATGGCATGACAAGGAACTCGTAATGTACATAACGAGTTCTAAAGGCCGTTTTAGGGATACTTTCTTCTTGTACTCGCAGTTGGTGACATCCCGATCTCATATCAATCTTGGAGTAGTAGCTAGAGCCTTGCAATTGGTCGAACAAGTCATCAATCTTCGGCAAGGGATACTGATTCTTGATGGTTAACTTATTCAACTCCCTGTAGTCGATGCACATACGGAAACTGCCATCTTTCTTCTTAACAAACAACACTGGAGCTCCCTAAGGCGAGAAGCTCAGCCTGATAATCCCTTGTCTAGCAGCTCATACAGTTGAGTCGAAAGCTCTTGCATCTCGGATGGAGCTAACCGGTAAGGTGCCTTTGCCAGTGGTGCCGCTCATGGCACTAGATCTATCTGAAACTCCACTTGTCGCTATGGAGGTAACCCAGGCAAGTCTTCTGGAAAGACTTTTGGAAATTCCCTTACAACGGGGATGTCTTCTAATCTTGGCTCCTTGGTCTCCTTGTCGACGATGTGTGCGAGGAAAGCTATGCAGCCTTTTCGGAGGCACTTTTGCGCCTTCATAACCAATGTGGGATGTCACAATCCACCGCCTTATGGGGCCCAGCGTCCTCGCATCAACTGTATGAAGACCGTGTACTATAAGCGCTTCATCATTTGCAAGAGGGATGCGAATGATTTTCTCCTGACAAACCACTTCGGCTCTAATCTTGGATAGCCAATCCATGCCGACTACTACATCAAAACTACCTAAACCAACTGGTAGGAGGTCGATAGAAAATCTTCGTTTCCCAAGTCCAAATGTACAACCCTTAATAACTTTATCCACCTCGACTAATTTCCCATTTGCCAACTCTATAGAATATGGGGTATCTAGTTTACTTGTTTCTAAGCCAAGTATATCCTTAGGTTCTGTAGATTCAAAACTAAAGTCGGAGCCAGTATCAAATAGACGGATGCAAAGTGTCAGTTTATGGGGAACGCACCCGTAACTACGTTCGGGTCCTGGCGTGCCTTGCGTGCTCCTTTCGTGAGAATGCTCCCACGAGCTTGGTTTTTCTTCAGGCAGTCCTTACGATAATGACCTTTTTTGCCACACCTGTAGCAACCTTTGCCCTTATCGTTTCCATTACTGTCCTGAATTCCATTCCCATGCCCCATACCAGACCAACATGCCTCCTTGCTATGCCCGGTCTTGCCACAATTGCCCAACTATGAGTCCTTGATAACCACACCTATCACACTTTGGTAGTTCTCCTTGGTAGTTTTATAATTTGTTTTAGTCATGGCAACGAATGCCTTGACTTACTTGATTTCAGCGGTTTCCTTATGTTTGTTGCTATATTTAAAGCCTTGCTTGAGATGCGTATACCTCCTCTTATTCCTATCCGAAGAAGATTCCACATGTGTCTTCTTTTTTTTCACTGGACGCTTATTCGATTTCTCCATCATTAATCCGTCCTCGGAAGAACCTAGGGCAAGAGTTATCGCCTGAGTGATTCCCGATATGGTTCCTCTTATTCCGCCGTTGTTTTCAGTACTACTTGCTTCGTATTGGACGATTGCTTTAGCGACTTGCTGGTTTACTAGCGCTTCGAGCTCAGTTCGTGTTGTAGGTAAAGGTTCTGATTGGGCTTGACCATCGTTTCCTTCGCTGTGGTTCCATGTGCTTCACATGTATAAATCATATCGACGAAATTAAACATTTATTTTGGAATAAATTTTGTCGTCTTTGAGTGAAAGCAAAGCTCACTCGTCACGCACTACGAGTATATGGGTAAGGTAATTCATAATGATACTTATGCAAGTCTTCCCACCATAATCATCTCATCATTGTAGCGGGGCAAAATGAGTTACAACAAAGTCTTGCTAAGGATATATCGACTTTTGTATACACCATATCAACTTGTTACAACTTGCTTTGTAAAGAAAACCTCCTCGGAGTCACCTCACTCCGGTTGATGCAAGTCATCCAGTGCTATACAAGATACAGTGAGGTCTTCCCTTCACCTTGTTCCTTGTTTATTCCTCAAGTCTCCGACTCTTCCATAGCCTTTAGTTTTACAAAAAATGGGTATACTTCCCAAAAGATGGGGGTTGTGCACTACTACCACGTTTAGGGGGAGGTGATAGTGAAAACACATAAATAAGGTCATGAGGATACGTGACTTCTTCCTCGGGACCGAATTGTGCCTTGTAGCAACCGTAGAGCGGTTTCTAGGGCGCGAAGGCACTACCCAAATGATGGGGTGCACTACGGGATAAAGAGTGTGGAGGTACTGATAGGGGTGTTGGTGGTGGTGATATAGTTAGTAGGTGATAGAGTGCATGTGGGGTGAAGGACGAGAAGAATCCTCTTGCATGTGTCATCCATGTGCCTAAATGGAATGGGGATCTGTTGAGAAGGGGAGAATCGAGTGGTCGCTTCCGTCCTTATAACATGTGTTCTATACTTCATGGGCCTCGATTGTCCGATGTAGGGAGGACCCCTTTGCCACACTGGACTGTGCGACGCATACATTGATTTTTCTTGGGCTCCATGAGTCCCAACATGGTTGGTATGGTCTTCATGAATGCCAAATAGAGTGCGGTAAAAGGGTTACACTACAGTCTGCGCCACGCTATCCCCTTGGGGCAAACGGATGCCAATTGCTGGGGTCTATCGTAGCAACTACAATGGATAAGTTGGAGTGTTGTAGGATCCGTACAAATTCAAACACAAGGATCCTAAAGTGTTGTGGAAAATCTTACCTGAGTGTTAGCCACCTTGACTTGCTTAGATACCGGGTCCCAAACGACTCGTACTACAGGTAGAAATGTTAGGTGCGAAGTAAGCAAAGACAGACTTCCTACTTTGTAGTGTGTTATAGTAACTATCTCAGTTAGTGTTCTATGTGATGGAGGTTTGAACAAATTAGAAATTTCAAATGGGTGATGATCATTAGCTTGACCCGCAGAGCCCACCATGATTTCCATGCACTACAAGTTGTTATTACGTGCGCCCCTATAATAATAAATTGCCTTGCATGGTCACCCTAATTTTCTCTCGTTCAAGCAGACGATTTGACAGAGAGGGGACTCTACTGCCTTCATACCTTCAACATGGAAAGGACCTTTATGATGGTCCACGCGCTAACGTCCGTTGTCGTTACGCGCGAAATGGCACAATGCTTAGACAAAGTGGGAAAAAAGAGAGTTCCTAATAATAATAGTTGGAGGGGAACCTTCAAGATGAGTATTTTATATTCCTTGTTTGGACAAGAGTGTCGTCAATCATGTTTCGTAAAAGCCACAGGGACCTCGTCCCACTGATAAGGTTGTTGTCCAAGGTTACCACCTCCGCCTCGCCGTCACTACCGTAGTCAGGCACCTTCGCATTCAACGGGAAGAACAACCATCTTTCTACGAAATCAAGCTCAGGGTCTCGTTCGGTAATTACATCAGCCATAAGCTCCGCAATAAATGCGAGGTCGATAATCTCATTGTGCGAGTCAAGAACAATAATAGAATTCGAAGTCGAAGGTATCTCGTTTTCAGCAAAAAATATTCCGTACAGATATATGCATATATATTAATGAATAATAATGTTACTTAGTATATACAGGCAAATAAATGCAACATGTCACATATAACTCTCGTTTGTTCTTTCGTGGGTCATTTCGTCTTCGGCAAGTCTATCTCATATAGACTATACCTAAATTGGCACATTAGTCGAGGTATTCTCCCTCCCTACTAATGTCCTTGCTTTGTCTTTCCTTTGAAAAAATGTTTGATTCATGGATCTTGACGCTTTTGTAAATACAATGAAAAACATTTTTACTCGACAACAAACAAAAAGGTCTTCGTTAGGGAATTCTATTGATTGTAGTCTAGACTCGAGAAAGAATCCTAGTTCACTACAATCGAAGCTATGATACCAACCTGTCACACCCTGACTTTTGAGGAAGCGTATACGTGTGACTTGATCGGTTTTCAGTGCATTCGATTATAATAAACAACTATATGACTACAATGATGTTCATCCATTCATAAGTTTAAAATTTTTACAAACACAAGTTGTTTAAGTTTAGATTACAATCCATCAAAAGATAAGTAATTCCATAAAAGAACTTCTTTGACAAAAACTATTTCCGCAGGGCTTTGCTTCATATATCCCATCAAGGATAAGATATACAAATCAACCCTTCAATAGTGGATGACATCTAAACTTGAAATTTACAGCTTGAAAACAACGCCAGCGCCAAAGATCCATCTAGTTTCCTGAAATACATGTAATTTGAAAACATCAACAAAAGTTGAGCGAGTTCATGTGTTTTTGTATGAGTTCCAAATAAACTTGTAACATTTGAAAGATTCTTTTGATAACCAGTATGTAAAGCGTCTATGAACATATCAATTAATGTTTTGCAAGGACATTAATATGTGTGCAATGGCGTAGGAAGGCTCAAACCTAGCAAATTTTGTACCAGTCCACCCGGCTGGAACGACATAGTCACTACATGCGGCCACACAAGGACCCATGAGTGGGGCTCGCTACACCCGATAGATCTACCACTTCTGCCCCTCGGTCTTAAACAAGATTAATGGTCTTAAGTGTGCGCCTACCCATCCACATGATCTAGAAGTTCATTCCTTAGCTAAACCATACCATTGAAACATGTATTTCACCCCCGAAAGTTATAAATCCGAAAACAGTTAAGAGAAAAGGGGGACATGAACTCACTAGTTTGCGTCAGCAGCCTCGTGTACTCAAAGTCTCTATCCACAGGTCGTACCACTACCTACACACGTGCTATGTTTTATTAGACGCTTAGGTCGTGTAACGACTCTTAGCCTTAGTTATTTATTAAGACTTCTTTTGGAATTTTCGGTATACTTTGAGTTACACCCTTGATGTATGTTGTATATATAATTATATTATTCTGAATTATACAAAAATTAGTTAAAATAAGGATATTTTAACTTAATTCATTTCCATCCAATTATTTGGAATATGGTTAAAAATAATATATTTTTAACTTGTTTTGTCATATGGTTCTCACATATATATTTTCAAGTATAGGTATACTTGTATGTTATTTTGTATTCTCATACTTGTATATGCGTATTTTACCAAGTGTTGGTTGTGTATGTCGGTATGTGTTTATACGTATAGGAATACGTATTTTCTTGTATTTATTAAGTATTTTATACTTAATTTACGTATAATTTTCCGGAATATTATTTTTGTACAATTAATAATCATCAACTTTATATTCTTAAAAAATATACATTTTAAGAGAACTTTATAGAAAAATATCTATAAATTTTATTTGGTAAAAATTTATATACATCCACATATATCTTGAAAATAATATATTTTTAAGATCAAAGTTAGAAAAATATATATTTCTAGTTTTCACCAAAATAATATATCTTTGAGTTGTTTATGAAAATATATAATTTCCTTCACTTCAAAAATAATATATTTCCAATTTTACAAAATATGATATATTTTATAATAGTTGTAAAAATCCCTACTTTGTCGTTCTTCGGTTTCAAAAATACCGTTTACCACATTTGTCAAGATACGAATTTATTTCCTGAATATTTATATATAGTCCAAAGTGTCCATTGTCCAATTCTTCCAATATTTATGTGTAAGTTATATATTTATTTTCTTATGATTTTTGTAATATTACAATCTTTAGTATTTTGGTGTGGTGTATTATTTTTCAAGTTCCTAATTTTTAGTATAACTAATACAAGTAGTATACATGTAGCACATAATTTTGTGGCTTCTAAATATATGTTTTCCTAAATATATACTTAGTCATTTTTATTATTGAAAATCAACCTCCAATACTTGTAATTTTATAACAAAAATTTATGGCAAATTTTATATTTAAAACCATGATCAAAAATCACTTGTAAACACTTGTTTAAAAATATTTTTCTAAGTGTTGAATTTTTACAAAAATTTTGCCATTGTTTCCCTTGAAAATGGAGGTTTCCCATGCTTATTAGCATATCATTTTCTTTTCAAAAATTCATCATCAATCAACACTACAACTTACCATGAGCCATAAACACATTTCTACAAGATGGTATGAACTTGAAGTTTTGTAAAATCTTGTAGTATTTTAACATGATGTTTAACATGCTCCACTAACCCTAAAAACATGGTTTTTATTTCATAAAAATCATTTTTACAAGATTTCAATCTTTACAACTTGTGACACACTTTTACAAAAATTCATCTTCTTGGATTTTTCATGTTCTCCATACTTTACTAGTTCCATTTTAACACATAAAATGTGTTTATTTTCTTTTAAAAACCAAGTCTTGTAAAATCTTGAAGTAAACTTTATTTTCTTGAAACTTTTATCTTTGAAAGCTCATACTTTTAAGACTTATAACTTGTAGGAACCATTATCCTACACAAAATGATGTTCATCTTCAAGTTCACACTTAACATAAAGGATGATCAACATAGATCTTTCAAGATTCATCCTCATACTTGCTAGATCATGTTTTAAATCATCATCTAGCAAGATTTTATTTGGTGATATACACCATACATTCAAGAAATCAACAAACAAGTTCATCACACACATTAAAGAACATAGATCTTCATGATTTCAAGCTTTATTCTTATGTTCATGTTCTTGTTTTGGTGTGATTCTTTAGATCTTTAGTTACTACATACTTTAACCACTAAAATCAAGTATAAAAACAAGATCAAGAGGGCTTACTACTAGCACAAGGGCTAGGGAAGAACAAGATGCAAGATGAAGAAGAAAAGAGGTGGGTAATAGCTCCAAAAGATGGTCCTTCAAGTCTCCTTGCTTGCAACCTTCCTAAGTAGCTTTGATTCACCTTAGAATGTGCTTAGAATGTGTAGAAATGAGCTAGGAAATGGAGATGAAGAATGGGTATGTTGGCCGTGAGCTTTGCAGGAGAGGAATAAGTTATGTTGGCCGTGAGCTTTGAAAGTGATAAGTGTGAAGGCTTAGGCTTATTGGTCCTTTTATCCAACAACATAAGTTTACACCAAGGTTCTTATGACTAGTATCTATCTAACATGCTTAATATAATAATCAAGAAATTGGTGGGGGTGGGACCCCTTTGTTGACCGTCCACCAGGGGGGGTCATGGTTTGATTTCAATGGTAAGTTTGCTAATCTAGTTACATTTCAAGTGTTAAGTTAGGTGTTAAGTGTGTTTAGGTGTTTTAAGATGTAATATGGTGTTTAGTGTTAATAACTAATTTTATGATGTTAAAACAATGCTTCTATTTCAATTTTGGTGTTACGGGTAGTGTCCGGTTGTTCGTTTGGTTATTGGTTCGTTAAGGTGCTAAATTATGCAGTTTAGTGTATTATGAGATACCTTTTATGATAGTTTTCATTCCCGACACTTTACAAGTTATTCTGGATAATTAAACCTTATTTCTGCACAATATTTTGGTGTTAAATTGCTGAATTTTGCAAAATTCTGCATTTATGGTGTGTTTCGGGCACTTTTTGGTGTTTATTCGTCACTCGGAAGGCAGTTTTATAACCCATACATTCCTACATGAAATTCTAGCATAAACTTTGGTTCTTAGCCTCATTTTGTGTCCTAACAAGATGTCTGTCTGAGTACTGAACTCCCGTCAGTACTACTTGTTTATCTGATAATTGTGCTAGTTTGTTCTGTGCACTAATTGAACTGTTTCGGGTTGCATTTAACAATCATAAGTAACATGAAACATGTAATGTATTTGTAAGTCTTTGAAACTAAATCATGAAATCATTCATATCATAAGTTCAATCATGCACAATCATATAGTACAAATTACTGTTCACATCGTACGGAATTACATGAAAAAGTTCCAGTTGTCACATAGGGCCCTCTGCTGACAGATGCAATAAATGAAGGAAGAGAAGAAGATGGCCATGGGCCGTGCCCAATGGACACGGGGCCGTGGCCAGGGCTCTGTTCTGACTATAAATAGGGGTGCTTGGTTCTCTTCAAATTCATCCCTTAGCAAACCACTTCTCTCTCACTTTGCCACCACTCCACCACCACTACAACACCAACACCCACCACCATCATCCATCTATCATCTTTAGAGTGTGTAGTAGTCTCGGGATCCAAGATAGATCGTAAGAGTTCTTGTCAATCAAAGGCCATGCTTGGCTAATCTCTTACATCACTTGGTGAAGACAAGTCTTTAATGTACTACTTTTGATTTTTAATCTTTCGGCACTTTTTAATTGGGTTTGTATTAATGACTTTAATAACTAGTTTCTTATGTTGAAAGTAAATTTTCTTTACCATTTCTTCATGATGTAATTGATTTGCTCATTCGTGTCTTTACGGTCTATATAAAGCGCGTTAACTACCTGGAAGGGGGTTAGGAGGGTGGTTTGGTAAAGTTCTTGTCTCGTTCAGTGTATAGATCATGTGGGGACTTGGTTCAAGCTTACTAGGACCTCCTTCAATGCCCCAAAGGTATTGGATGGCGGGGGGTGCGAATAGCTTGAACCTCTCATATGTAAACTACTATTAACACTTTAAATCGGATTCTTGGGATTGCATCCTTGCTGACTCAAACCACTTAGCCGAGGGTAACATCACCTTAAAAAGAGGGGCCTACCACTTTTCGCATTAATAACTTAGTTAGTTATCTTTCAATATTCCAACCCTCCGGGATTGTATCCCTGCTGACTCAAACCACTGGGTTGAGGGTAACGTCACCTTCAAAAGAGGGGCCTACTACTATAACTAAGATAATCTCTTAAAAAGTCTGAAAGTGCGAAAATCATCAAAGGATACATTAAAGATGAGTTGGATCCAAGTGATTCTATCTTGTCTATTTGTTTTTAATTTTATTTATCCTTCAATTTTTAGATTTACTTTTATGTTTAAAAACTCTTTTAAAAAAATTAGTTCGATTAGACGTTGACGATAAACCGGTATTAAAAGCTCTTGTGTCCTTGGACGACCTCGGTATCTTACCAACACTATACTACGCTCGCGATGGGTGCACTTGCCCAAGTGTGTGTTTAGTGTTAGTACAATATCGTGTTTTATAAATTCAAAACTTGACTAATGCGTAAAACGGACTTAAAATATCAATAAATCATATCACGCTCAACGCACACCAACACCGCCCGTAAACTTTTACGCCAAAGGACACCGCCTGCAAAATGGTGCAAACATGAAGGACAAAACTTGTAATTTACTCTGTTAAATATTATAATTAGAGAAAAATGCTCAGATAGGCCTTGTGGTTTGTTCAAATTTCACATATAGTCGTATATTTCTAAAATTACATTTATAATCCTCAACTTTTGTACATTCGTTCTCAGATAGTGCATGACGTGAATGAGGGTTAGTTTTCTCAGTTAAATGGGTGTAAAATAACTAAAATACCCTTACTAAAAAATGACATAACATATATAATTAAGTGGGATCCCTTTCTCTCTTTATAAAACCAGACCATAACCACCTAGGGCTGTTCAGAATGCTCGTGGCTCGGAGCTCGCTCGGATTTAGCTCGAAAAAAGCTCGCTCGATATAGCTTGGTTTGAAAGTGACCCGAGCCGGCTCACCTCGTTTAGAAAGTGAGTCTAGCTCGGCTCGTAACGAGCCAGATTGGCTCGGTTTGGCTCGCTTGTTAGCTCGTCTCGGATCATTTATTTATAATATATTTTAGAGTAAGTTGCCAAAATCGTCCTTGAGTTTGGGGCATGTTTGTCATTTTCATCCAAAACAACGTTTTGGTACAATATAGTACTTCACTTTTGGGATTTTTTTCCATTTTCATCCAAACATCTAATTTGCTTTATTTTTTCTATCAAATATTTGGATGAAAATGGCAAAAAATCTCAAATCTCAGGGACGATTTTGGTAAAAAAAAAAGTCAGACGTTCGGATGAAAATGAAAAAAAATCCTAAAAGTGAAGGACTATATGGTACAAAAAAATTGTTTTGGATGAAAATGGCAAACATACCCAAACCTCAGGGACGATTTTGGCAATTTACTCTATATTTTATTTTTATATATATTATAATATACTAAAAAAAACTAATTATTATTTACATGTATTTAGGTTTGTAACTTGATATCCATGACGTATTTGAATGTTGATTACTATGCTAATGAACTAATATTGTATTCATCAAAGTTTAAAACTTATTTTGTGTTGTCTAACTTGATTTTGGCCTGTGATATATTAGGTTGAACTTATTTTGAATATGTTGTTTTAAAGTATTGAATAATATTTTAGACTACTTAATTTTTAGAGCAATGTACAAATTTTTATTTTTATAATCGAGCCAAACCAAGCCGAGCCGAACCAACTCGGTTTAAAACCAAGCGCCCGAGCTTTGATTTTCAGCTCGGTTTCAAATCCGAGCCAACTTGATTTATAATCGAGCCAGCTTGCCCTGGCTCGGCTCATGAACAGCCCTAAACCACCCATTCCCACCTCCACCAGACCACCCTAACCACCCTAACCACCACCATTCACCTCTCACCTATAACTCTCTCACCACCAGACCATCCTAACCCACCGCAGACACCTTCACGACTGCCAACAACCACCATCCCCACCTTAACGCCACCGCCCACGTTCTTCTCCGACTACGCAAATACCACCTCCAACCTTCAACCCACCATCACCACCGCTATTCTGCAGACACACGTCTCTAAATCCCACTTACTCTGGCGAGAACTAATTGTTTGCCTTCACGCTCTTGACCAATCTGGTTGCAAAATAATAAATAAATTCAACTGGAAACCATCACAACCATGTTTGCAGAGAAACACATACTATAGATATTACTTCTCTCATCTTCCAATTCAAACCTCTTGAGTACACCTACCACCACATCCAATAAATTAACGACGCTGTGAAGTAAAGTTAGAAGAAAAAATAGAATGATTCAATTATAACAAATATAATTTTGATTTTAAAGAAGTTTTCAATATTATTTCATAGGCTGCTGGAAAAATGAACTCACCTACTGGTACTGGAGATAGGTGTGGGAAAGGGAGGGTGGGGGTGTGGGTGGGTGCAGAATGAAATGTTAATTTTCTGTTGCTTTGATCATACGTTTTAGTTTGATTCCAAATTCAATTAATGAGAGGGAGGGCATAGGGGTGGGTAGATTGTGGTGAAAGGCGGATGGTGGTGGTGGTGGTGAAAGGTCGAGATGGTGGTAGGTGGTTTAGGGTGGGGAAGATAAAGTGATCGGTAGGTCCTACATAAATTAATATATTAAAAAGTTTTCTTTTTAACTTTTTCGTTATTAATTTAATAGTAAGGGAATTTTTGTCATTTCACACCCACTTAACTTAGAAAACTAACAACTATTCACGTCAGGGACTGTCTAAGAACGAATGTAGAAAAGAGGGGGACTATAGGTGTAATTTTAGAAATATAGGAATTATAGATAAATTTAGTCAAACCACATGCACTATTCAGGCTTTTTTTTCTCTTATATAATATAATATAATATAATAATAATTAATTATTATTATTATTATTATTAATTAATTAAATCTTGATGGTTGGGAATAGTATTTCAATTAACAGTGGATGCTAGTTTTATTAAAATTACAAGTTTAAGTAACACGGGAGAATTTTATATATCCTACCAAACTTGTAAAATTACGTATTTTTCCATAAATTTTTCCACAAAAACAAGTTTACATTTCATAAAGTAAAATGCTTTGTAAGCATAATTATTGTATAAAATATTATATTTTACAAATTTAAAAGGTAATATGTGAATTGCCATGAAATACCCCTTTCCCTGACCTTCGATATGTATTTTATAAAATTTGAGTATCTCATTATCACAATCATTTTCTAGTGTTTTTTTATAACCAGCTCGCCATCTTGTATACGGGGGACCTTTGGGAATTCTTCACGCTCTAACAGATAGTACCAAAGTACTTTAAAAAAATAATCTTAAAACGATGATGCTAGCGATTCATTGGTTAAACATGTTTGGCTGACAAAGAAAATACGTATTTCTTATACCTACAAAAGACATGGAGGGGAATTAATTAATTATTAATTAAATCTTGAGGGTTGGGAATAGTATTTCAATTAACAGTGGATGCTAGTTTTATTAAAGTTACAAGTTTAAGTAACACGGGAGAATTTTATATATCCTACATAACTTGTAAAATTACGTATTTTCCATAAATTTTTCCACAAAAACAAGTTTACAATTCATAAAGTAAAATGCTTTGTAAGGATAATTATTTGATAAAATATGATATTTTACAAATTTAAAAGGTAATATGTGAATTGCCGTGAAATACCCCTTTCCCTGTGTTTTATAAAATTTGAGTATCTCATTATCACAATTATTTTCTAGTGTTTTTTTTATAACCAGCTCGCCATCATGTATACGGGGGACCTTTGGGAATTCTTCACGCTCTAGCAGGTGGTACCAAAGTACTTTTAAAAAAGAATCTTAAAACGATGATGCTAGCGATTCATTGGTTAAACATGTTTGGCTGACAAAGAAAATACGTATGTCTTATACATACAAAAGACATGGAGGGGAATAGTGTTAGATATTTGCCTGACACTTTCCAGTTGGTCCATCCAAATTACGATTTTGCCTCATTTAAATTTACAGTTTTGTTATTGATTTTGTTTTTTCCTCTCAGGCAAATTATAATTTTGCCCTCAGTTCAAATTTACAATTTTGCCATTATTTTTTTCTGTGAGTATTGCTAGAGGTTGGGTGCTACTACCCTCGCTTTGCCTTACCTCGGCGACGCAGATTGTAGATTCGGAGTGTAAAGTGGCTATACCAGCTTTGGTAGGGAATTTTAAGGAACCATGGATGGTAGAACTAATGATGCCGAAGGCACACATCCCCGGTCTCCCTAAGATCCATTGTGTACAGACCTTGCTAAAACAACCAGAAAGGTCAGGTTCACAGTTCGCACTAAGTTTCCAGTACCCAGGTGGGTAAGGTGATTTGCCCAATAGGCTGAACGACCTCCCCGGAAAAGCTCACTAACGTCATAGACACTTGTATTAGTTTTGCCTTAGTCTGTGCTACCAATTGCTGGAAACACTATTGGTACATGATCTTCGAGGCGCTACCACTGTCTACGTAAATCCGCCGAACCTTGTGACCCGTAATGACTGTGGACACAATGATTTGTCCGTCCTTGATGTCTCCGGAGGAGATGGGTGGAAAAGCAATCGACTGCTGCATCCATGATGCCATATGTTGGTTGGATAGTTTTATACCCTGACCGTTCATCTTCCTGATCATGCAAATTCTGGATTGGTTGTTTGGGTTATCGATCGGCGCCGTAGTGGACTTTCCATCTTTAACTTCTTTTACCAAGTGTAATAATTTTTCGAATCGGATGACTTTTTCAATTTCTTGTTTTAGAGACCAACAATCATCCGTATCGTGGCCTTTTGCCCGGTGGTAGTCACAGTATTTTTTAGAGTTTTTATCACCTGTGGTCCGGAGCTTGGGCGGTGTAGGGAAGCTTGCTCCATTAGTGACGAGGATCTCACTAGGAGTTTTCAAAAGATCTGATAAATTATAGAATCGTGGGTTCGCACTTCTACCCCGTGGGGCTCGATCATTTCTGTTATAAGGATGCGTTCGTCCCCTGTTTCCTACCGGAGGTTTATCAAAGACGGAACCTCCATTTTTCTTCCAAGAAGACATTCTTTGTTTTGGTTCAACCGTTGAACTGCAAGCGTTCTTTCCCTGGCGAATGCTCGGGCACGTTCCATTAATACTTCCATTGTCTTAGGAAGATTTTTGTGCAGTTTTTCTACCAACTGATTGTTTCGGACTCCGTGACAAAAACCAGAGACCCGTAGTTGGTCAACTACCCCACTGATTTGCATGCTTTCTCGGTTGAACCTACCAATAAAGCTATCAAGAGACTCTCCGTCCCGTCTCCTGATGTTATGCACTTCGGTAATCTCTTTTGAATAATGCCTTTGCTGGCTGAAATTCTGGAGGAACAACCTCTGGAGCTGCTCGAAATCATTAATTTCGCCATCATTCAGTGCGTCAAACAGTACCCGAGCTGCCCTGGTTAAGGTCTGAGCGAACATAAAACACCAAGCTGGCATTGACCATTGTTCAACTCGTGCACCCCCATCAAAATCAAACATATGGTCGTCCGGATCCGTAGTGCCATCATATTTTTTCACCTTAGATGTCATTTTTAACTTTGGTGGGAGCTTGGCATGAACTATACGAGCGCTGAATTTCGACTTTGCAGTCATTGATACCGGATGACATGGCTTTGTGAGCTCTGGATCATTGGCAACGACTAATTAAGGGTCCAAACATATCATGACTGCAAAAGATGGTCCCATAGATCCATGCATACAATAAATGTTATAAATTCCTTCCGTCGATGTAACAATTGTGGAGAAAGTAGGAGTGGCGAAAGCTATAGGACTCATAGTCCTTACTGGTGATTCGTCTGTAAAAAGCCTGGTTCGTAAATTGAGGATCTGCTCGTCACGAGCTTGCTGAGCTTTCAATCATCTCAATAGACTAGCATTTTTGGTGAGGAATTCTGCGTCAAATTCCGACACAGGTGGAGTTGGCATCATTATAAATGGAAATGATGTTCCTGGTTGTAGGAGCTGTAGCTTGTGAGCTAACAGTAGATCCCATATTCACAGAACCTGGGGCCGCCATAGATCAGATGATTTTTTGCTCAAGAAGTTCAACTAGTGAAATACTACGAGCTGTGAAATCGGATGGCGCCAATTGAAGATCCAAAGGATGTTGCCGAGGACTGTAACCACGCTTAGATCTTGTAAACACACGAAGATCAGAACCTGCAAGATGAACAAACTGTTAGGCTCGCCGCAGAGATGAGAGGGCCCCTTTGTGACCACCCTCCGACGTGAGGATAAATGTTTGATAGAGAGAGAAAGTAGAGAGAGAAAGTAAGGACGAAGGTTCAGAAAATCTTACTTGTGGTGTACTTGCTGAGGGTATTTATATTAGTCAACTTTGATGACGTCATCCGGCAGGACGCACCTGTTGATGGTGCGTCTGTTGGTGACTGGGAGACAGAGCTTTGGGATATGCGTCCTTTGTGATTCAGTCCGGATCTCTTGAAGAAAGTCCGTCCCCAGCTATGTATCTTCACAATTCAAACCTCTTGCGTACACCTAACACCGCATCCAATAAATTAACGACGTTGTGAAGTAAAGTTAGAAGAAAAAAATATAATGATTCAATATAATTTTGATTTTAAAGAAGTTTTCAATATTATTTCATAGGCTGCTGGAAAAACAAACTCGCCTATTGGTGCAGGAGAGAGGTGTGGGAAAAGGGAGGGTGGGGGTGGGTGCAGAATGAATTGTTAATTTTCTGTTGCTTTGATCATACATTTTAGTTTGATTCCAGATTCAATTAATGAGAGGGAGGGGATAGGGGTGGGCAGATTGTGGTGAAAGGCGGATGGTGGTGGTGGTGAAAGGTCGAGATGGTGGTAGGTGGTTTAGGGTGGAGAAGATAAAGTGAGAGGTAGGTCCCGCATAAATTAATGTATTAAAAAATTTTCTTTTTAACTTTTTCGTTATTAATTTAATAGCAATAATTTTTTTGTCATTTCACACCCACTTAACGAGAAAACTAGCATACATCCACGTCAAGGACTATCTAAGAACGAATGTAGAAAAGATGGGGACTATAGGTGTAATTTTAGAAATATAGGGATTATAGATGAAATTTAGGCAAACCTTAAGGACTATTCGGGCTTTTTTCTCTTATATAATATAATATAATATAATATAAAAGTTATATTATAATTATAATATAATAATAATAATAATAATAATAATTATTATTATTATTATTATTATTATTATTATTATTATTATTATTATTATTATTATTATGGGTGGGAGTTGGCTACAAAGTCATTTTTTCCTACAAAGTGTAGGAAGTGATCTTGTGATGACATGTGGCATCTAGAGAATTTTAATAAAAGGGTACAAAGGTAATTTAATAAATAAGTTATTTTTGGAAGTGATAATATTAAAACAATAAAATGAGATTTTTTAGGAAACTCTTTATCATTAACAATTCAAATATATCAGTTACATAATTAATCATTCACATATTATTCTAACATCATTCAACGATTTTTGTTCATTTTCACATAACATGCCTGTTGATCATTTATTAACAATTTCTTGACGATGTGTTTTACCAGTTACAAGTTCACTCACATGTGTTATAACTGTTTATCTTTTAAGAAGGTCATGTAGACGATTTTTGTTCAACTTCACCTAACATGCTAGTTGATCCTTCATTAACAATTTCTTGACGATGTGTTTTACCAGTTACAGTTGACTCACAATGTGTTATAGCAGTTTATGTTTTTAAGGGGGACATGTAGTTATAATTATTGACGTTGTGTTTTATCAATTGTTTGGTTTCGTCACGATGTGTTATATCAAGTATGATTCACGAATGACATTTTTTTGTATCTTCTTGACGTTGTGTTTTACAAATATTGGGGGTCTTCATGGTGTGTTATATTGTATATTCTTGACAATGTGTTTTACCAGCAGGTTTACTTACAATGTGTTATAGTAGTTTATGTTTTTAAAAACATGTAGTTGTAATTATTGACGTTGTGTTTTATAAGTTATCGGTTTCATCACGACGTGTTATACCAGTTTTTATTCACGAAGGATATGTCTTTGTATTTTTCTGACTTGTTTTATAAATACTAAGGTTCTTCTTGGTGTGTTATATTGTATAATTTTTTTTACATATACTAGTTCATCAATATTTATCAAATGCTCTCACAATGTGTCATACAAAAAAAACAGCATTACTACATCATGCAATGGCATCTAATAACCTATAGTTAAATTTTATAATATTTAATTACTAGCAATTAAATCTGTAGTTAAATTTATCATATTAAATTACTAGCCATATGAAATTCTTATGACAAGATTTATCAATTATACTAAACCTTTACATGTATATACATATCTGTGTCGGAATTATCTATTGTTGGTTTGGTATATTTGGGTGTTTAAGAGAAGAGAAAACATTTTATATTAACAACTTTTAATAAAACTATATTTCTATATTTTATATTTTTAAACATTACAACTGAATTAAAATAGAATAGAGTATGACTTGAAATTTTAGAAGAAATATGTGAATTAGGTGATATTTGCTTATGGTATATTTATAATATCGAAAAGGTATTTCAAAGACCTTTTAAACAAAATTTAGTTTATCGTTTTTCGTAACAACAGTTCAACTTTACAAGTTAGAGAAAGAGAGAGAGAGAATTGTGAGAAAGATGGTATGTGTTATGATATAATGGTTATTACCTTATTTAAAACTAGTTAAATGACACATTTACCCTTAATCAATCAATCATCCTATTTTTAAAACATTCATAATACCAAAATGTCATCAAGATGATCTCAACCATTAAACACACTTATCTAATGGTCAAGATCACTTCCTACACTTTGTAGGAAAAACACACTTTGTAGATGAACCTCACCCTTATTATTATAATTAATAATTTTAAATTAAATCTTGATGGTTGGGAATAGTATTTCAATTGACAGTGGATGCTAGTTTTATTAAAATTACAAGTTTAAGTAACACGGGAGAATTTTATATATTCCACCAAACTTGTAAAATTACGTATTTTTCCAAAAAACAAGTTTACAATTCATAAAGTAAAATGCACTGTAATTGTAAGCATAAATATTTGAGAAAATATGATAGTTTACAAATTTAAAAAGTAATATTTGAAATTGCCGTGAAATACCCCTTTCCCTGACCTTCGATATGTGTTTTATAAAATTTGAGTATCTCATTATCACAGTCATTTTCTAGTGTTTTTTTATAACCAGCTCGCCGTCTTGTATACGAGGGACCTTTGGGAATTCTTCTCGCTCTAGCAGATGGTACCAAAGTACTTTTAAAAGAGAATCTTAAAACGATGATGCTAGTGATTCATTGGTTAAACATGTTTGGTTGACAAATAAACTACATATTTCTTATACCTACAAAAGAAATGGAGGAAAATAACGTCAGACAATTACCTGGCACTTTTCCGTTGGTCCATCCAAATTACGATTTTGCCCTATTTAAATTTACAGTTTTGCTGTTGGTTTTGTTTTTTGGGTTATTGGATTTTATCACCCCCAACTATTGGCCTTTGGCCGTTGCCACCCGCAACTAATACTTTGACACCCGGCACCCCCAACTTGACTTTTTGTTTGTGCTGGCACCACCCAGTTAACTTTGCACTAACTTGGTTAGTTTTTTTTGCTGACTTGGCCATTTTTTGATGATATGGCTGGTTTTTGATGACATGTCATGCTGAGGTGGCTTTAAAGAAATATGTATGTTATTTATATAATAACTACATAAAACAGATCCTCCTCTCTCTCTACCCTCACTCTTTACATCTTTGTATCTCTCACCCTCTATCCACCAACAACTACCACCATCAACCATCACCGCCCACCACCATCCCAGCTACTACCATCCACCACCACCATCACATTTACAACGGCCGTTAGATCTGCAACAAGCCAACAAACAACCACTCATTTACCCCGTCGATCTAGGGCTTTTTAAAGGGGAAACGCCAATCTATGGTTCCGGTGGTAGATTCTGTGTTTCAAGTGAAGAAAACGACATCAGACATAACCACCAGTTCATCACCAGATCCGGTAGCATCAACTACTGGTTCGATCACTGCCGGTTTCTTCTCACCGGCATAAGATGTCTCCGGTGATATTATCATCCAGCGCCGGAAGCGTCATCGTTCCCAACCGAAAACCCAAGTCTCTGGTGGTGTTATCATGCAACGCAGTTTCGAAGTTAAACGGGTCGCTTAATCTGTTAATTGGTGTATATGCATGTAACACCCCGAAACGGGTTTGATAATCAAACCACGATAATAGTAATGAAGGGTAAAATACCGTTAGTGGTAAAAATTAACCTGGTAAATATTAGGAATTAAATAAATAAATCTAACATTTATTAAAAGGAGAATAAATACTTTGAGAGAAACAAAGTATATAAAAAGGGCCCGAGTTAACAAGACTTAAAGTAAAACGGGTTATGAACCCCGGAACTTACTAAGTTAAGTAGGAATAATTAACTTGGTTACCAATGGGTAATTAAGTGAATGAAAGTTTAGACTTATAACCCTCTTTATAAAAACTCTAAACATGAGGGGCTAAATGTGGGTAACTAGGAAAGTGATTTAATTAAATCATTTATAAAAAAAAATTAAAAACACACACACACACACATGTGTGTTTTCGATCGACCAGGAGGAGCCAGGAGAAAAAAGGAGGGGTTTAAACCCTAACTCAAGAGAATCTCCAAATTGAGGGATCAATTCAAGGCCAAATCGATGCATGAATACATAGAAACGATCACCTAGTCGTGGGGATCGTAAGGTATGTCAAATTTTTGATATTTATGAAGTTGAGATTTTGATGAACTTATGAGAAATCGAAATTCAAGTTTGAATGATTGATGTTTGGGTGAAACTAGGATGAATTCATGTTTAGAAACAAACCCTAGTTGGAAAACTTGATGAATTAGTATTAAAGACTAGGGATTTGATGATTACTCTTGCATGTGCTAAGTGGGTTTTGACTAAATTCGTGTATGTGATGCTTTTAGGGGTTTTGATTGCAAAGAATAAGTGTTATAATGTCATAAACATGTTCAAATTGAAAGCTGAATTCAAACAGCTTCTGATCAGAATTTACAGCCGACTTGTATTGGCTGTAACCTGGACAAAACGTGACAAAAACATGTGTTTCTTGAGTCTAAAATGTAATTCCAGGAAATATCTTTAAAACCCCACTAGAATCGCATTTTTTCGACGAAAATTGAGCGTTTTATGAATTTTTCCATAACAAAGGTTCAAGCTGCGTTTTCTGGCAGAATTAGCAGCCCATTACGAATGCCATAACTCAATTTAGGAATTGAGTTATGATCTCAAATTCTTACTGTAGAAAGTTTTAATTGATTAAAAGAATCGCCAACTGGAATTTCGTCAATCGGATAAACGAGGAATTTTAAATGAATTTTTCCGTAAGCTGCAGTCAGAAGTGACGAATCTGATTGCAGCTTAGTAAATGAATTTTTACGAATTTTTGGTAAGAGTTAGATCTTGAAATTTTAAACAAGTACTAACCCTCCGAGTGGTATGCCACATAAAAAAATCATAATTTTTGAACACTTGTAAACAGGTTAAACAAGTCACAAGAAACAGCCCATTTTCAGTGATATGAAATGCCTAAATGAAATCGCGGCCTACTAGTTAGTATGTAAAATTCGATTTCGTTAAAAGTTCGGATGAAATATGCCTAAGTGAGTTCATTGAACCAAATGTGCATTTGAATATGTTGATAAGTCAATTGACTTTAAAAAGCCAAACCGACCAATGATTAGATCAAATGATAATTTTGATATGGTCGAATGATAAATTCGACATAAAACCCGTAGGATGGAATAGTCGTAAATGATTATGACTAATCTAACCGTCTTACGACTTATGATGATAGTTGACTCTTGACAAGCTAGATGGAGACTTAGGAATGAAGCGGGTCAAACGGAGCAAGTACGAAAAGAAAAGCGTAATTTTGATGCGAGGTAAGTAAAGCTTACACTCTTTTTTTATAAAATGTTTAATCATTATAAGGGTTACGAATATGTTAAGCTAATGGTTAAAATGTGGTGTTCCGACGTAGTTGATATGGCTCGGAATAAGTAAAAACGATGGAAAACCATAATGGATGGTAAAAATGGGTAAATGGTGGTATAGTCATGGAATGACAAACATACAACGAGTTTTGAAATGTTTCCCTATGGGATAACTCATAATAATGATGGGGATAAAATGGTAATTAGTTGCGTGACGACCAACGTAAGATAAAGTTAAATGATACCCTACGGCGTAAGCCGAAATGGGTTAAATAACGAAATGGTAAATATATATATATATACCATTCAAATACAAATGCAAAATGTTTGGTCGTTTAGACCAAACGGGTTAAAGGGTAATTTTTAGCGCCATTTGACAAATAACGACTAATAAGTATTGTCGAGTCTAATGCTCACAGAATAAGAACGGCTTACGGAAGTTTGCATTTGCTATAAATTAGCAAAATCATTAAAGCAAGATATTAGAGCGGGTCAATACTTGACCCGAGCCAGGTACGCATATTTTAAATTATAGTTAGAAGTAATATGTTGGTCAAATATCAGTGAAAGCCCTTCGTCGTAAAATGAGGGACTGAAATTGACCAATATACCCATGAACGCTAAACCGGGTAAACGGTCTTATGAGCCGTTTAAGATCGTGTATTATGATAATGTAAGTTATAGATAAGTATAAAGTGGATTGTGCATAACAAAAGGGAAAGATTTAAACTTAGAAGGTTTAAGTCTTCGAAACGGGTCAAAAGAACTATGCGCATAGATTGGGTACTAGCCGCGTAATTCATAAAAGTTACAAACCCGAATTATAGATTTTGAGTTAAGCATGTTGAAGTGTGCTAAATGGTTAATTAGAAACAAGGTTGTAAACTTTTAAAACAAATGGGTGGAATAAATGAAATAAGAAATTATAAACTAATCATTTATAATTCAGGTTTCATATGCGGAAAATAGGATAAATTGATGCGTATTTTCATTACAAACGCGTAGGAAAAAGAATCACCTAAAACGGACTTGTAGATAAAAAATTATGACACTTTAAAGATCGTTTTACGATTAAAACCATAGCTGGGAAAAATGCAGGTTTCAGCAACAAAACTGCTGGAAAATCATCTCCCCCGCGACATGCGACAGGGAGCAGTAGTCCTGGCGTGACACGCGAGGGCGCTCGCGGCACGTGAAAGATCGAGAGGAGTCTGTCGCGTGGCGCGACAGACTAAATTCCGAAATTTTATTTTGTTTTTGATTGTTCGATACTAGAACTTGATTATACTAATATTAAGATATCGAAACTAACTTTTAAGTTGGTTTTGATCATAGGTGAATGCGAAGACGTCCCGGATGAAGATCAAGCTCATTGAAGAACCGAACACGATCAAGATACAAGCTTCAGCACATGGTTTCGTCGTCATTTAAAAACGACAAATTTATACATATTGTATTGTATTGTCTCAAATCTGAAAATGTTTTAATTTAACCATATTTTTCAATGTATATGTAATTATAATTATATGTTTATTTACGTAAATAATACGAAAACCCTAAAATAATAGCAAGGGTGTTACAAGTCGGTTCAAGGCTTGATCACAAATCCGGTAAGTACAAGTATGTTAGTGGTTTAGCATGTTAAAGTGTTGTAAACAACACATAGAGTTATCGTGTAATACACGCTACCCCAATTAAAATGATTGATACAGTTAATGAAATTACGTGCGTTGACACGTATAGCAGAAAGCCTCGTATTATAATACGGGTGATTATTGATGTCGACATTACTAACCTTTGTGAATGTTTTGATTGAAGGACACTCGCATATGAAGATGACGAGAATTGAATAAATTACGGATATGACAGAGGAACGGTCCGAGGTATGACAAGAGGAGCATGCTCACCAAGGACCAAATCGCGTAACAATCGCAAATAAGAATAACGGCAAGGAACGCCCGTCGGGGAAAGCATTACCAGGTGCACGCTTTTAAATATAATCGCACAAATAGCAATATGCAACAAACATGTAGAGAATGATTGTTGTATATGTAAATTAAAAACTTGGAAAGCCTGAATAGAATACCTATCCAGGATATTATTTCCAAGAAAACTAAATAGAGGCGTTACTTACATAGGGTGTGATGTGAAAACTATAAAAAGGTCGTGTGTGTCATGTGTTAATCGCTTACTCTGGCCAAGTAAGTAGTGGCATATGATACCATGAACTTCTTGTAGTGGACGCATTTATGTCCTATGTAGTAAGGGCGGGGCGAATGGGACGAATTAAAAAGGTACCCAAAAGAATCAAATAATTAAAATGTTCGATAGTAAACGTAAACGCAAGTCGGATGAAGGAAGCGTATTACGTTAGAATAACGAGCCCGAGAGAAGGGACAAAGATTAAAGTAAATGAAAACACAAACCAACTAATGTGAATGCTAAGGCATAGGGGGGGTAAAGTTTGAATGTCAAAGTGATGAAATTCACACAGACCAGTCAAGGGGGTAGAATAAAGAAATAAAGGACTTGACTGAATGAAAGCGATTGATTTCGCTAAGACGACCAAATAAATTAAGGTGACGTCTAAAACCATATAAGAATGGTTACTTGATGGTGACTTCAGTAAAGATACCCGATGGACGGGTAGGATTGTGGGTGAATGCGTAAACCAAGAGACGGGAACACGAAATAGAAAGTCAAAAGACTCGGAATATGAGTCATGACTAAAGAACGATGAGAATATGCAAACATAAATTTTGATAACTACGTTCAACTGTTTTAAAGTCGAACGGGTCGAATAAAGAACTGAGTTTGACGTTCACAAGTGATTAAATTTCACCCAAAATGAGTCAAACGAGTTAATTAAGGAATAACGCTTGATATAGTAAGGAAAACCCAAACCGGTGAAACCGGAAAGCTAAAAACATTAAGATAAAAGAACCCGGGTAATGGGTTGTAAAGAAGTACAAGTATGGACCGAGAAACGGTAAGTGTAAGAATAAACCGACGGGTAAACAACGCAAGGAGTCATAAAGTCGAAAGGTTAGTCCGAAAGAAAACAAATGTAGCTTTAGACTATGGTAAAGATCCATAGGACTCAAGGAATGAAAATGAATGAATTCTAAATCTAAAAAGGGTACGTCGATACCAAAAGTATATTTTAGAATGACATAAATAAAAGATGAATCTACGGGATCATCACAACTTTCAGGACTATAAGAAGTGTTAAGGTTTACGGGGCCAGAATGACCCTCGGGTCACAAAATATAAAGAAACAAACTTTTGGGGTCTCGCCTTAAAAAGTGAAAAATCTAATAAAATAGCCTACGAGGCTAAGTGAAGGAACCTACGGGTCGATAAAGTAAAGCGTGGGAACTAGCTATGGTTCCCCGCATAAAATAATAACGGAAAGAAATAAATCATGGGTCATCAATTCTCTGATGAGAGTAATTGACAAAAGTTAAAGAGAAAAATGTTAAACTAAAATTATGTTTTAGTCAAAAGAAACAATTTAACAAAACATAAGTAATGTGAGATCACGAATTCACATAAGGCCGGGGATGACAATGTGGTACACCCGAATGACAGGGAGTAAAATAACGGTGACTAGTCAGTCTAACCGGTAAAACCATTCGAAGTTAAAGTAAAAATATGAACTATGTAAAGCGCTCGTCAACATAAGATTAGCGTGAAGTAAACATGTTAACAGATGTAGTGATCGGGTGATCAAATGACAACTCGGTCAAATAAGTGACAAAGATAAGGATTTCAAGGTGAAAGCTACAGTCCATAAGAATTAATACATAAAAGATAACCATTTCAATACAGATGATAACTTTTGACCAAGAAGAATGAATGTCTTGAAAACGAAACCAAGTTCGTTTAGTTACCAATGAGCTACATAAAGAAGGTTTCGAGGACGAAACCTCTATAAGGGGGGTGGACTTGTAACACCCCGAAAACGGGTTTGATAATCAAACCACGATAATAGTAATGACGGGTAAAATACCGTTAGTGGTAAAAATTAACCCGGTAAATATTAGGAATTAAATAAATAAATCTAACATTTATTAAAAGGAGGATAAATACTTCGAGAGAAACAAAGTATATAAAAAGGGCCTGAGTTAACAAGACTTAAAGTAAAACGGGTTATGAACCCCGGAACTTACTAAGTTAAGTAGGAATAATTAACTTGGTTACCAATGGGTAATTAAGTGAATGAAAGTTTAGACTTATAACCCTCTTTATAAAAACTCTAAACATGAGGGGCTAAATGTGGGTAACTAGGAAAGTGATTTAATTAAATCATTTATAAAAAAAATTAAAAACACACACACACACATGTGTGTTTTCGATCGACCAGGAGGAGCCAGGAGAAAAGGGGGGGGGGGTTTAAACCCTAACTCAAGAGAATCTCCAAATTGAGGGATCAATTCAAGGCCAAATCGATGCATGAATACATAGAAATGATCACCTAGTCGTGGGGATCGTAAGGTATGTCAAATTTTTTATATTTATGAAGTTGAGATTTTGATGAACTTATGAGAAATCGAAATTCAAGCTTGAATAATTGATGTTTGGGTGAAACTAGGATGAATTCATGTTTAGAAACAAACCCTAGTTGAAAAACTTGATGAATTAGTATTAAAGACTAGGGATTTGATGATTACTCTTGCATGTGCTATGTGGGTTTTGACTAAATTCGTGTATGTGATGCTTTTAGGGGTTTTGATTGCTAAGAATAAGTGTTATAATGTCATAAACATGTTCAAATTGAAAGCTGAATTCAAACAGCTTCTGATCAGAATTTACAGCCGACTTGTATTGGCTGTAACCTGGACAAAACGTGACAAAAACATGTGTTTCTTGAGTCTAAAATATAATTCCAGGAAATATCTTTAAAACCCCACTGGAATCTCATTTTTTCGACGAAAATTGAGCGTTTTATGAATTTTTCCGTATCAAAGGTTCAAGCTGCGTTTTCTGGCAGAATTTGCAGCCCATTACGAATGCCATAACTCAATTTAGGAATTGAGTTATGATCTCAAATTCTTACTGTATAAAGTTTTAAGTGATTAAAAGAATCTCCAATTAGAATTTCGTCAATCGGATAAACGAGGAATTTTAAATGAATTTTTCCGTAAGCTGCAGTCAGAAGTGACGAATCTGATTGCAGCTTAGTAAATGAATTTTTACGAATTTTTGGTAAAGAGTTAGATCTTGAAATTTTAACACAAGGTCTAACCCTCCGAGAGGTACGCCACATAAAAAAATCATAATTTTTGAAGACTTGTAAACAGGTTAAACAAGTCACAAGAAACAACCCATTTTCAGTGATATGAAATGCCTAAATGAAATCGCGGCCTAATAGTTAGTATGTAAAATTTTATTTCGTTAAGAGTTTGGATGAAATATGCCTAATGTAACACCCCGAAATCGGGGTTGGTAATTAAACCATGTTAATAATAATGAACGGGTAAAATACCGTAGGTGGTTAAGTAAACCCAGTGAATATTAGGATTTAAATAAATAAATCTAATATTTATTTAAAAGGATGAAAAATACTTTGAGAAAACAAAAGTATATAAAAGGGCCCGAGTTAACGGGACTTAAAAATAAAACGGATTATGAACAAGATAAAGTAACTGGGAATAAATGACCTAGTTAGTCATAAGTCTTATAGTAATAAGAAAATTTGTTAAAACACACTATATGCAACTTGGTAAAGTGTAGGGACCAAAGGTGATAAACTTGAAACAAGTTTGTATTAAATAAAACATTCAACACCAAAACACACACTCTAAGTGTGTGTTCTGGTCGTAAATCGCAGGGGAGCCAGGGAACTCCATGCCCAAACCCTAACTAGCAAAAATCAAGCAATTGAGAAGCCAAATCGACTCCAAATCGAAATCTAAGCTTAGATTAGTGATCACCTCAGTGAAAGGATCATAAGGTATGTCAAAATTCCCACTTTGGTTCCATCTCAAATCTGGATGAACACATAAGAATTCGAAATTTATGGTTGCATGTTGTTGGTGCACTACATCTGTCGACTTCGTCTTGTATCGAGTCTTAGTTTTAGATTGTTAGATCAGGGCACATTTTATGAGAAAATAGGATAGCATATAGGTCTAAACTGTCAGGTCCGCTTATATGGACATAGGAGGTCCGCTTATTTGTCAGGTTCGCTTATGTGTCACTAGGAGGTCCGCTTATGTGTCAGGTCCGCTTATGTGTACATGTCCGTATGTGGGAACCTACCTGGTCCGCTTATGTGTACATGTCCATATGTGGGAACCTACTAACACTATAAATACCACATGAGCGAACTCATTTGTAACTTTGGAGAATTCCATGCCGAAGTGCTGCCGGTGTGAATAACGAGCTGTAAACATTGTCAAATCAATAAAATCAGTAGATTAAGTGAATTACAAGCTGTCGCTACTTTCGTTTCTTGTTATTCCGCACCTGAAACGTAGTTGAACGCCTCTGAACGACTCATTCGGGTCGAAACACGATCCTACAATTGGTATCAGAGCACAGGAGGAGGAGTTCTGTAGAGAATAGCTGGTTTTCATTGATATTTCTTACTTCTACACCTTCTATTTTCAGTTCAGAAAGTTGTACCGGTCAGAATTGGGTCAAAATTGCACAGATTGCGTGTTATTGGACATTGATAAACCCTTGAAAGTTTCAGACTGAAATACGGACTAAAAATGGGTGAAATCATCTTCGGACTTGGTTCCGCTTATTCGGACATTTGAGTAGATCCGCTTATTTGACAGCTTCAAGTCCGCTTATTCGGACATATTTTGATTAAGTCCGCTCCAAACTGCATCAGGTCCGCTTCAAATTTCATTAAGGTCCGCTCCAAAGACACTAGATCTGTGACAACCCGCACTAAACCAGGTATCCGTACAACTTAATTAATGATTAATTACTACTTGATTACTGTGCTTGATTGAACTAGCTGATAAACTGCTACCTGCATACTGATACATGCACTAACTTGCATCATACCTTATTTGCTGTCACTACATTAATTACATACTGGACCCTAGTGACAAACATGATGCACAAAAAGCACAGTAGCACTAAACGGATACACAATAAACATGCTGATATAACCAGCATCAGGCAGACACTGCCTCTAAGGCCTGTAAGAGCCTCATATATTTTGGCTACACTGGTAGTGAGTGTAGGAATATAAGGGTTATGGTACCGCGTCTCTAGGAATAAGATACACTGATTCGGATGTGCCAAGAACGTACTTTAAGTACCAAACACAGCACTTTAATAATTAAACCAGCTTCTAGCTGACTAATAAAGTGCCAGAACATGAGAAAATATTACTAGACACTTTCTAAAGTGTGGAAACAAATTGTGTCACTAAAAATGTTAATAACGACACTTTAAAGCCTTTTGTAACACTTTAACGGATTACTATCCAACCGAACAACCGGACTATACCCGGGACATGAAAATATTAATATTTTCACTATTTACATTTTTCTGAGCCAGTTAGGGTCCCTGATTACCCTAACACCCGTCATAACACGCTATATATCACTAACGAGGTTAAACACTAAACTAACCTATTTAACCTAAACTATATCCTAACTATCTAGTTTGGATCGAAACCCCCCCCCCCCCTCTTCTCATAACCGGTCCCATAATCAAGGGGACACATAAGTACAAGTTAATTATTTTAATAAGATTATGTTTAGGATCTTGGTGACATGTAAACCATTGGTTAAAACCCTTATTTTTGTCTATAAGTTCCAAAGATTACTTCACACTAATCACTTCAACATAAACCAAACTTACTCACACTCTCTTGCCCCCTCTACCTCTCGGCCGAACACCCCACCCCCCTTACCCATCATTTTCGATCTTGGTTCTTGCATTCCAACAACATACACACTTCAAGGATCTCATATTAGGAGCTTGGGTGCACTCGGAACGCGAAGGACCTCCACCGTTAGCTTTTATCCACGCGATTTTCATCAAGAATCTTCCCTAGCCTTGAGCTAGAGGTATAATGTTTAAAACTTGTTTTTAATCCTATCTAAGGTGGTTAAAAGAAATATTGTCGGTTGAATCTCGTTAAAATGAAAGATGATGATCAAAAGTCTAGTAAAAACTATAAAAGTGGTGGTTAATAGCATATAACTTGTGTAAAAGTCGTAGGACTTAAATATGTGTTTATCTAGACCCGATCTATGATGTGGTAGCTCGGATCTCCGTTTAACCCGACTTTGTAAGATCATGTATCTTCACATAAGCTCGTTTTTGGTTACCGCAAGGGTTAAAAGGCGAAACTCTACCACACAAGATACATGAACTTGTGTAAAAAATATTTTACTTGTGTAAAAGTGATTTAACCGGTAAAATGGTGTTTAAAACTAGCGGATCTACGTATCCGCAAGTGGTATTTTTGAAGAACCACACAATAAAGAAATCATGTACTTTAAAAAGTGGATCTTACACTAGTAAACATGATTTTATGAACCACAAGTGCGTAGACACTTGTGAAATGAAAAGATCCGACAAATAACTATTTTTGGGAAAAATGACTAGAAGTTGTAAAGACGGATTTCGCTAGTCACAAGGTTTTTACAAGATTAAAGTTACTTTATATAAAGATCTACAAGAAATAAGGGGATTTACACTATAGATTCGGAAAAACTACAAGTTCATGCGATTATGCAAATTTACATACTTGTCGACTAGTTTGTTGTGTCGGAAATTGTTTGATTGAATAAAGAAGATTGTTGAATTGATTTGTTAAAAGAAAATGATACGCTTGAAAGCGTGGCCACCTCCAGTTACAGAGGAAACTCTGGCGAAATTTTCTAAAACCTAACACTTAGGCTTATTTACACAACAAGTGTTAGAACTATTTTTGGACATACTTTCGAAACATAAATTTCGCCAGCACTATATTTTACTAAATATTCGGAGGTGGGATTTTCACAAAGATTAACGTGATAAATATATTTGTCACAACACTGTTTATGATTATTTTGTGAAATACATAAATATTATTTTAGAGTGAAAATAATATTTACAAGCGTTAATGATTCCAAAACTTTACGAACGCTTCCACAAACATACAAGTTACACCGGTAATTACATTACCACAAGATTGATAAAACGTAACTTACGCACATGTATTGTATCCCCCATCCTTGGGAAGAAGAATAACTACCAAGTGTATACGGAACATAAACACGAAATAGTTGTCTAACTATTTCCCCAAAGACATAAACTGTAAAGCTAAGGCACGGCCGTCCGTCTAATAGAATTAGCACTTGTAGGTCGTTGCACAGCTTACTGTATTGGAGACACTTGGTAGAGACGCGCATTCACTGTGAGTTCATGTCCCCCTTTTCTCTAACTGTTTTCAGTTTACTTAACCGCGGGGGTGAAATACATGTTACTTTGTTTACAAGTACTTTATACACGGTATGAATAACGTAAGGAGGTTTAGATCATGTGAATGGGTAGTTAGAACACCGAGGGACTCGAGCGGTAGATCTATCTGGGTGTAGCGAGCCCAGCTCCCGGCCCAACAGAACAGGCCTCTCGGAGGACTAACAGAACGGACCTGGAGTGACTTGGTACCCAACGCAAAATCGGCTAGGGTTGTGTCTACCTACTTGCATTTCACGACATGCTAATGGCCTTGCAAACCATTGGTGATCACAAGTCCTCTTACACTGCTACATACTAGGAAACTTTTATACTTACAAGTGTTTTACTTACTCACTTGCACATGAACTCGCTCAACATTATTGTTGATTTTTCAACTCACATGTATTTCAGGAAATTAAACGGATCTGGCACGGTATGGAACGTTTTCCGCTGCACTTGTCATGGAGTCATCAGGGTTTAGGGGATGTGTCTCTTTCCTGGACAAGACACAGTCCTTAAACCACGTTTATGTTATGATTTAATTTGTAAGGTTGTTGAACAAGGTTATGGTTGTTGGTTAAAACAATGGTACTGTATTTTGTTTTCAAAACTTAATGGATGACTTGCATGGTTTTTAAATTCATATAGCTTGTTATGATTAAGCTATGGTATTAAGAAGTCACACCAAGATTAACCACGCTTCCGCAAAGCCAGGGTGTGACAGTTTGGTATCAGAGCTCTGATCATAGCGAACTAGGATTCTTTCTCGAGTCTAGACTATGATCACTAGGGCTCTCACGAAAACATTTTTCTGCATACCACTTAAGTCCAGATCCACACTTTTTACAAACAAATGTTGAGCACATTTTATTTACTTATAGACTCAGCTTGGAGGGCTGAGGATCGATCTGGAGGATCGAGATGGTCAAGGTAGTTGAGCACGTTGGTTTGTTATAGGATCGATCTGGAGGATCGAGATGATCAAGGTAGTTGAGCACGTTGGTTTGTTATAGGATCGATCTGGAGGATCGAGGTTTGGTTTAAGTGAAGGATAGAGCAAGTCTTGTAGACTGGATGAAATTGGCTAGTAAGACTGGGAGGATTATGTGATGCCTTACTTGGTGACTTATGTGACTATTTGATTATATGATTGACAATTTGTACATGTTTGTGTATATGTTACAGACACATGGATTCTACAGGCACTGGTGGTTCCGGCACCACAGGCCCTAGGCCTATCGTTTCAGACGATATTAAGTCATCGGAGCACGAAGTTTATACGTCAGACTTCACCAGCACGGATGATGATGACTTTCAGCCATTCGCCTTACCCGACGGCGTTGATGAGCTCCCAGTTGATCTTCCAGCAGGGGATCTACCACTCGTTGTGATCCCTGCTCCAGTACCCCTTGCATCATACCATGTTTTACCCGTCGACGACGAGGAGGACGACGTCGATATGTTTGAGGAGGAGCCTTTGGAGGATGCTCAGGGCGAGGCCCTACCTGTTGTTGCTCCCTTACTGATCGCAGATGCTCCGGCTGCGGAGTCACCTGCACATTCCCCAGTCGCGGACTCCTTTGAGTCTGTGGCTTCTGTACCCACACATGCTCATAGTGCGCAGCACTTCTCCCATGGGTCCGATTCTGACCAGGCTTTTTCTGTTGCTTCCATACCTGGACTTGTTTTTGACCATGACGACGAGGGGGATTCAGATCCCATGTTTCCACCAGGATTTGATCCTGACCGTGATTTAGAGTTTGTCCCGATGGACGAGTTGATGGAGGATCCAGCAGATCCTATTGACCCTTTTGATCCGATTGATCCCGATTTTGATTTTGACATGGCGTTTGATGACTTGGAGCCTGCCATTGCTCCTGAGCAGGCAGCTGTCCTTGACCCTTTACCAGAGCATGACCCTGTGCATGCTGATGTACCTTTTGAGCCCATTGCTGATGATCACCACATAGATGTTCCTGTTGATCCCATTGGTCCTTTACCCATTATTGCTGTACCAGTTGACCCCCCTCTCGAGCACTTGGCACCCGTTCACCCTGTTGTAGCTCCTTTATTTGATCCCGTTCCCCTAGAGCCCGGACATGCACTGTTCGCGGCACATATGGATCCACCGGACGAGTCTGCACAGCACGGGTGGATACCGGCTGATGAGGACGTCCCACCGTTACACCCACAGATCCCAGACACTCGACACGTTGACTTTTCGTTTCAGGTTCCTATGTTTATACCTCCAGCAGGGCCTGGAGAGGGCTCTTCAGCACACCCTGATGGGCATGTACCGATGCCCATGCCTTTCATGCCTCAGATTCCTTTTGTTCCACCCACTACAGCTCCTTTTGGTGTGGCACCCTTTGACCCCACACGTGAGCCACTGCTGTGGGCACCATTTTCCCCTATGCCACCCACTGATCCATACCACAGGTCCTACGTAGGACACACCATTGAGGATGTATTGATGTCATTTGTATACCAGCATGAGTCGCATGAGCAGCGACTACAGGAGTTGGAGAGAGCCCATCTGCAGCCATGTCAGTGCCATGGCCGGGTACCCTCTCCGTTACAGCCGTTTCGACCATTACCCCCTGACTATGCTGCTCGTCTTACTACTTTGGAGCAGCAGATTGCTTCCATTATTCGCACACAGCAGGCGATGGAGGCGGACTGGTTACAGTTGCGCCGTTTGTTTTATACCCATTTTCCTCCTCCACCACCATCTGCTTAGAGCTCATCGGTGCCACTTGGGTAGGCGAGGTGATAAGGCGGCGATTGCTTTTTGACTGCACAGCTTTTTGAGGAGACTACGTTATGACTTGACTTTTGTTATGTACTTGATGTTGTATTGATACTGATGTAGCTTTTGACAGGGGTGATGTAGCCCCTAGTGATTGATGATTGTATGTATACACTTACGATGTGGTCTCATTTATATGGCAATCGCAGTTTTCTCACCATATTTGGATTCGCTTGATTACTTGTTTATATTTTGTGACATGGGATGTTGTGTGATTAATATTTGTGATGTGTGATAACATGAGGTGTTATGTGATTATACTATTACTACCGTTATATACGTACACTATATTACGAACTGATTTACGTATTATAACAACGGAGCCTTACTATGGCCTAACCAACTTAAACCATCTTTTAGAAGATGCCGCCAAGACGCGAACCAAACATGCCCACTAACGAGGCAGAACTACAACAGATCATTGCCGCTGCCATAGCACAGTACGCAGCATCTCAGCCAGGAGCAAGCGGAAGTGTTAACCAAGGCAATAACAATCCACCTCACGGATGCACCTACAAGCAGTTCTTAGACTGCAAACCAGTTAACTTCGATGGCACAGGAGGTGCAGTTGCCTTTACCCGCTGGGCTGAGAAAACCGATTCCGTCTTACGCATGAGCAAGTGTGCAGAGGATCAGCAAGTCACATACATTTCAGGGCTGTTTCTAGACGGAGCCCTATCTTGGTGGAACTTACAAGTCCAAACACTAGGCGAAGCTGCCGCCTACGCCCTGACTTGGGCCGAATTGAAAGAACTGATGCGCAAAAAGTACTGTTCACGCGCAGAAATTCAAAGGTTGGAGACTGAATTTTGGCACTTAAAGATGGATGGACCAAAGATTGCAGAATACGTCCAGAGGTTTCATGACCTATCTCAAGTGGTTCCTTACATGGTTACGCCAGAATACAAGCGAATCGAGCGCTTCATTTGGGGTTTGGCTCCCCAAATAATAAGCATGGTAACCTCCTCCAAACCAGCGACTATCACTGAAGCCATCGATTTGAGCGTGGCTCTCACCGAGGAGGCGATTCGTCTAAACAGGTTTGGTGATGTAAAGGCAAAGGAGAAAGAGACTCATGTTGAGTCGTCAGGAAGTAACAAAAGAAAGTTTTCAAACTTCAAACAAAGTGTTAGCGGTGATGGTAAGAGAGGAGCACCAAACACGCCAGCTCAGGGTACGACTGGCAGTGGAAGGAAAGGAAGGGGATATATGGGCACCCATCCCAGGTGTAATGCCTGCCAGCGTCACCATTCTGGTCAATGTGGGCTAAAAGTATGTGAAGCGTGTGGGAAACGTGGTCACTCTAAGGATACTTGTTGGGTCCCTGCCGGCCGCGGAGGCCAGGGAGGATATGGATATAGGAATGATAACCGTGGTGGAAATGGAAACCGCCTACCAGGAAACTTGGGAGGAAACAGAAACCGAGGCAACAATGCAAACCAGGCTGGCAATGCCAACCAAATCAACACCCCAGCTGGAAATGGGGATGGAAACGGGCAGAGACTCGGATGCTATAACTGCGGGGAAATCGGGCATTTTAAGAAGAATTGCCCAACACTGAATCAAGCCCGTGGTAGAGTATTCCAACTCGAAGCTAGAGAAGCACGCCAAGATCCAAATGTTGTTACGGGTACGTTCCCTATCAATCAACGCTATGCATCCGTTTTATTTGATACTGGTGCCGATTATAGCTTCGTATCGTTAGAATTTAGGAATATGCTTGGGTTAGCTGCTCATAAGTTAGACATTCCCTACTCGATCGAATTAGCTAATGGAAAGTTAGTTGGAGCCGACGAAGTAATCAGAGGTTGTGTGATAGAATTGGGAGAACGCGAGTTTACTCTGGATCTACTACCAGTCCAACTGGGAAGCTTCGACGTGGTGGTAGGAATGGATTGGTTATCCGGAAACAAGGCTGAGATAGTATGTCACGAGAAAGTTGTTCGTATCCCAACTGATCATGGTGAGACAATTGTGGTTCACGGAGAGAAGCGTGACACACCGCTAAGATTTATCAGCTGCTTGAAAGCAAGGAAGTGTCTACAGAAGGGATGTGTTGCTTTTCTGGCGCACATCGTGGACAAGAAGGTTGCCGAGCCAAGGATCGAAGACATCCCTGTCGTAAGGGAGTATCCAGAAGTCTTCCCAGAAGACTTACCCGGACTGCCACCTCAGCGGCAAGTGGAGTTTCACATCGACTTAGTTCCAGGCGCCGCGCCTGTGGCTAAGGCACCATACAGACTTGCTCCATCTGAGATGCAGGAATTGTCGACACAACTTCAAGAGTTGTTAGACAAGGGTTTTATCCGACCAAGCTTCTCGCCTTGGGGAGCTCCGGTCCTGTTTGTCAAGAAAAAGGACGGAAGTTTCCGCATGTGTATTGACTACAGAGAATTGAACAAGCTGACGATCAAGAACAGGTATCCTCTGCCAAGAATCGACGATCTGTTCGATCAACTTCAAGGTTCAAGCTGTTACTCTAAGATCGATCTTCGATCTGGATACCATCAACTAAGGATACAGGAGGAAAGTATCCCGAAAACAGCCTTCCGAACTCGTTATGGACACTACGAGTTCCTCGTTATGCCATTTGGTTTGACGAACGCACCTGCAGTCTTTATGGACTTGATGAATAGGGTTTGCAAGCCATACTTAGACAAGTTCGTGATTGTATTCATCGACGACATCCTGATTTACTCAAAGACGAATGCTGAACACGAACAACATCTTAGAACCATATTGGAGCTGCTAAAGAAAGAACAACTGTACGCCAAATTCTCCAAGTGCGAGTTTTGGCTACGCGAAGTCCAGTTTCTTGGACATGTGGTTAATGGGGATGGAATTCATGTGGATCCTACAAAGATCGAGGCAATCAAGAATTGGGAAACGCCTACAACGCCAACCGAGATTCGACAATTCTTGGGTTTGGCTGGCTACTATAGAAGGTTCATCGAGGACTTTTCAAAGATCGCTCAACCTTTGACGCTCCTCACGCAGAAAGATAAGGAGTTTGATTGGGGAATCAAACAGGAAGAAGCGTTTCAGATACTGAAGGATAAGCGTTGTAACGCGCCAATCTTAGCTCTACCAGAAGGTACTGATGACTTTGTGGTATACTGCGACGCATCGCGTCAGGGATTGGGTTGTGTGTTGATGCAACGCCAAAAGGACATTGCTTACGCATCACGCCAACTGAAAGTGCACGAGAAGAACTATACCACACACGATTTAAAGCTTGGCGCAGTGGTTTTCGCTTTAAAGATCTGGAGACACTACCTGTATGGTACGAAGTGCACAATCTTCACAGATCACAAAAGCCTTCAGCATATATTCAACCAGAAGGAGTTGAATATGAGGCAAAGACGGTGGGTTGAGTTGCTGAACGATTACGACTGCGAGATAAAATATCACCCAGGGAAGGCAAATGTAGTCGCCGATGCCCTAAGTCGTAAAGAAAGGATCAAGCCCATAAGGGTTAGAGCTTTGGAAATGATTATACGAACCGACCTTTCCTCGCGCATTCGTGCTGCACAAAAGGAAGCTCTCAAGGAAGGAAACCTTGAGGAAGAATATCTCCGTGGAATGGAAAAGCTTTTAGTACCAAACGAGGAAGGAACATTATGTTTTGAGAAAAGGATTTGGGTTCCTCCGTTTGGTGAATTAAGGGAAGTGATTTTCGACGAAGCGCACAAGTCACGGTACTCTATCCACCCTGGATCGGATAAGATGTACCAGGATCTCAAAGATTACTATTGGTGGCCTAGGATGAAAGGCGACGTTGCTGTTTACGTGAGCAAATGTTTAACGTGCGCTAAGGTCAAGGCGGAATACCAGAAGCCTTCGGGACTTCTGCAACAACCTGAGATTCCCAAGTGGAAATGGGAACAAATCTCAATGGACTTTGTTACAAAACTGCCAAGAACGCCAAGAGGCCATGATATGATTTGGGTGATTGTTGACCGCCTAACAAAGTCCGCACACTTTCTGCCAATCAAGGAGAAAGACAGTACTAGTAAACTTGCGGAAATTTACTTGAGAGAGATCGTAGCACGTCATGGAGTACCTCTCTCGATCATCTCTGATAGAGACGGAAGGTTTGTGTCAAGAATATGGCAATCCTTCCAAGAATCTTTTGGCTCACAATTGAATCTGAGCACTGCGTTCCATCCGCAAACTGACGGCCAGAGCGAGCGAACGATACAAACTTTGGAAGACATGCTGAGGGCATGTGTTATGGATTTAGGCGGTAGCTGGGATAAACACTTACCTTTGGTTGAATTTTCATACAACAACAGCTACCACACCAGTATTGGTGTCGCGCCATTTGAGGCCCTATACGGACGCAAGTGCCGATCACCACTATGTTGGTCTGACGCGGGTGATAGGCAGCTTGCTGATCCCGAGATCGTCCAAGAGACGACAGACAAGATCGCGCAAATTCTCAAACGCATCGAAGCCGCTCGCCACAGGCAAAAGGCCTACGCGGATCCAAACCGGAAGCACGTGGATTTTCAAGTTGGAGAAATGGTTTTACTGAAGGTATCACCCTGGAAAGGGGTGGCGCGCTTTGGAAAGCGTGGAAAGTTAAATCCACGCTACATTGGTCCCTTTAGAATTCTAGAAAGAATTGGGACGGTAGCATACAAGTTGGACCTACCCGCTGAACTAAATGGTGTTCACGATACATTTCATGTATCCAATTTAAAGAAAAGTCCAACTCAAATTGACGTTGCCATTCCTATCGACGAGATTCATATTGATGACACGCTCCACTTCGTTGAAGAACCTGTTGAGGTCACGGATTGGAAAGTTAACAAGACCCGCCGGAGCAGTGTCAAGCTCGTCAAGGTTCGTTGGAATGCCAGACATGGTCCTGAATTTACCTGGGAACGTGAGGATCGGATGAAAGAGAAATACCCCCACCTATTTCCTAAGAACTCTGCTTCTACAAGCAGAACTTAAATTTCGGGACGAAATTTATTTAACGGGGGAAGAATGTGACAACCCGCACTAAACCAGGTATCCGTACAACTTAATTAATGATTAATTACTACTTGATTACTGTGCTTGATTGAACTAGCTGATAAACTGCTACCTGCATACTGATACATGCACTAACTTGCATCATACCTTATTTGCTGTCACTACATTAATTACATACTGGACCCTAGTGACAAACATGATGCACAAAAAGCACAGTAGCACTAAACGGATACACAATAAACATGCTGATATAACCAGCATCAGGCAGACACTGCCTCTAAGGCCTGTAAGAGCCTCATATATTTTGGCTACACTGGTAGTGAGTGTAGGAATATAAGGGTTATGGTACCGCGTCTCTAGGAATAAGATACACTGATTCGGATGTGCCAAGAACGTACTTTAAGTACCAAACACAGCACTTTAATAATTAAACCAGCTTCTAGCTGACTAATAAAGTGCCAGAACATGAGAAAATATTACTAGACACTTTCTAAAGTGTGGAAACAAATTGTGTCACTAAAAATGTTAATAACGACACTTTAAAGCCTTTTGTAACACTTTAACGGATTACTATCCAACCGAACAACCGGACTATACCCGGGACATGAAAATATTAATATTTTCACTATTTACATTTTTCTGAGCCAGTTAGGGTCCCTGATTACCCTAACACCCGTCATAACACGCTATATATCACTAACGAGGTTAAACACTAAACTAACCTATTTAACCTAAACTATATCCTAACTATCTAGTTTGGATCGAACCCCCCCCCCCCCTCTTCTCATAACCGGTCCCATAATCAAGGGGACACATAAGTACAAGTTAATTATTTTAATAAGATTATGTTTAGGATCTTGGTGACATGTAAACCATTGGTTAAAACCCTTATTTTTGTCTATAAGTTCCAAAGATTACTTCACACTAATCACTTCAACATAAACCAAACTTACTCACACTCTCTTGCCCCCTCTACCTCTCGGCCGAACACCCCACCCCCCTTACCCATCATTTTCGATCTTGGTTCTTGCATTCCAACAACATACACACTTCAAGGATCTCATATTAGGAGCTTGGGTGCACTCGGAACGCGAAGGACCTCCACCGTTAGCTTTTATCCACGCGATTTTCATCAAGAATCTTCCCTAGCCTTGAGCTAGAGGTATAATGTTTAAAACTTGTTTTTAATCCTATCTAAGGTGGTTAAAAGAAATATTGTCGGTTGAATCTCGTTAAAATGAAAGATGATGATCAAAAGTCTAGTAAAAACTATAAAAGTGGTGGTTAATAGCATATAACTTGTGTAAAAGTCGTAGGACTTGAAATATGTGTTTATCTAGACCCGATCTATGATGTGGTAGCTCGGATCTCCGTTTAACCCGACTTTGTAAGATCATGTATCTTCACATAAGCTCGTTTTTGGTTACCGCAAGGGTTAAAAGGCGAAACTCTACCACACAAGATACATGAACTTGTGTAAAAAATATTTTACTTGTGTAAAAGTGATTTAACCGGTAAAATGGTGTTTAAAACTAGCGGATCTACGTATCCGCAAGTGGTATTTTTGAAGAACCACACAATAAAGAAATCATGTACTTTAAAAAGTGGATCTTACACTAGTAAACATGATTTTATGAACCACAAGTGCGTAGACACTTGTGAAATGAAAAGATCCGACAAATAACTATTTTTGGGAAAAATGACTAGAAGTTGTAAAGACGGATTTCGCTAGTCACAAGGTTTTTACAAGATTAAAGTTACTTTATATAAAGATCTACAAGAAATAAGGGGATTTACACTATAGATTCGGAAAAACTACAAGTTCATGCGATTATGCAAATTTACATACTTGTCGACTAGTTTGTTGTGTCGGAAATTGTTTGATTGAATAAAGAAGATTGTTGAATTGATTTGTTAAAAGAAAATGATACGCTTGAAAGCGTAGCCACCTCCAGTTACAGAGGAAACTCTGGCGAAATTTTCTAAAAACCTAACGCTTAGGCTTATTTACACAACAAGTGTTAGAACTATTTTTGGACATACTTTCGAAACATAAATTTCGCCAGCACTATATTTTACTAAATATTCGGAGGTGGGATTTTCACAAAGATTAACGTGATAAATATATTTGTCACAACACTGTTTATGATTATTTTGTGAAATACATAAATATTATTTTAGAGTGAAAATAATATTTACAAGCGTTAATGATTCCAAAACTTTACGAACGCTTCCACAAACATACAAGTTACACCGGTAATTACATTACCACAAGATTGATAAAACGTAACTTACGCACATGTATTGTATCCCCCATCCTTGGGAAGAAGAATAACTACCAAGTGTATACGGAACATAAACACGAAATAGTTGTCTAACTATTTCCCCAAAGACATAAACTGTAAAGCTAAGGCACGGCCGTCCGTCTAATAGAATTAGCACTTGTAGGTCGTTGCACAGCTTACTGTATTGGAGACACTTGGTAGAGACGCGCATTCACTGTGAGTTCATGTCCCCCTTTTCTCTAACTGTTCTCAGTTTACTTAACCGCGGGGGTGAAATACATGTTACTTTGTTTACAAGTACTTTATACACGGTATGAATAACGTAAGGAGGTTTAGATCATGTGAATGGGTAGTTAGAACACCGAGGGACTCGAGCGGTAGATCTATCTGGGTGTAGCGAGCCCAGCTCCCGGCCCAACAGAACAGGCCTCTCGGAGGACTAACAGAACGGACCTGGAGTGACTTGGTACCCAACGCAAAATCGGCTAGGGTTGTGTCTACCTACTTGCATTTCACGACATGCTAATGGCCTTGCAAACCATTGGTGATCACAAGTCCTCTTACACTGCTACATACCAGGAAACTTTTATACTTACAAGTGTTTTACTTACTCACTTGCACATGAACTCGCTCAACATTATTGTTGATTTTTCAACTCACATGTATTTCAGGAAATTAAACGGATCTGGCACGGTATGGAACGTTTTCCGCTGCACTTGTCATGGAGTCATCAGGGTTTAGGGGATGTGTCTCTTTCCTGGACAAGACACAGTCCTTAAACCACGTTTATGTTATGATTTAATTTGTAAGGTTGTTGAACAAGGTTATGGTTGTTGGTTAAAACAATGGTACTGTATTTTGTTTTCAAAACTTAATGGATGACTTGCATGGTTTTTAAATTCATATAGCTTGTTATGATTAAGCTATGGTATTAAGAAGTCACACCAAGATTAACCACGCTTCCGCAAAGCCAGGGTGTGACAAGATCAGTAGGCCCGCTTTTCTGATCAATCAAGTTCGCTCCAGTGTCACTTAATTTGATAGATCCGCTCCAAAGACACTTTATCAGTAGATCCGCTTTTAGTGACAAAGTTCAGTAGGTTCGCTTATTTGAACATCAGTGGTTTCGTTTATTCGAACATCAGCAGATTCGCTTATTCGAACAACATCAGGTTTCGCTCTAAAGAATATCAGGGTTCCGCTTATAAGAACATTAAGGTTCCGCTTATACGAACATTAGTGGTTTCGCTTGAACGTACATTAGGGTTTCGCTCTAACAGACATCAATAGTTTCGCTTCAACAGACACTTGAGGTTTCGCTTCAAAAGACATCAAGGGTTTCGCTTTTGTGTCACCATATACCTGATTTCGCTTATTAGTCACAGTTTTTGAAATAAGTGCTGAAAAGTCATGGATACCGAATTCTACAACGCGTTTCCAACACCGTCTAGTTCATCTTCCATCGCTCAGAACATGAATTTGGAAAACGAGACGGGAACCACCCAAAAGCCCCCAAAATTGATGAGTATCGAAGAATACTACGGGTGGAAAGACAGATTCGAGAACTGGGTTCAGGCAAACCATCTTAGGTCATGGGAATGTATTTTGAAGAAATATGTTTTGCCACAAAATGATTTGAAAGTTGATAAAAAAATACATGAATTTAGTAATGAAGAACGTGATATGTATAGAGCTGAAAAGATGATGACCAGTCTGCTTCAACAAGCTATCAAAGAAGACATTTTCATTCTGCTACAGCATGACAAAACTGCAAAGTCAATCTGGGATGCACTTAAAGTCAAATTTGAGGGTAGCGAGAAAATGATTAAAAGCAAGAAGGCACTGTTAAAGAAAGAGTTTGATATGTTCAGCAGTTTACCGGGTGAAGACACAAAGAAGCTGATTGAAAGATACTGTCATCTTGTGCGATCTATGTCAATGCTTAGTATAAAAAAGGAGTCTGAAGAGTGGGTAGACAAATTAGCTGATGCGTTACCGCAAAAAGAGTGGGGAACTTATCTGATGATCCTGAAAAACACAGGGGTTTACGATGGGTTATCAATTGGTGAGTTTATCGAAAAGATTGAGGGTCAAGATTTGGAACAGCAGAAGATAGCAAGGATGAACAGTCCAAGTGGTCAACAGGATGTAAAGATGTACTACAAAGGTAGTATTCCGGTTCCAGAAGCTGAGAGAAGTCCAAAAATCCAGACTGCTTTTAGTGCTGGAGATTCATAGGAAAAAGCTGATCAAAGTTCAAACAAAAGCAGCAGTGGTTTCTCATTATATCCGAGTGTTAATCCAAAGAGTTCATCAGAAAGCTTTCAGTCTCAAAGCACAAAGACAGGAAATGGTTATGTGATTCAGTGCAACATCGCTCTAAATCTTCCAGAAGGTCAAAGCTTTTCAGAAGACACTGCTAAAGACCACATGGCTCTACTTGGTTCCGTATTGTTATCTTATGAGGGTCTAGTGGCTGGTCGGATCGGAAATCCCATGCTCACAAAGGAGGATTACGATCAGATAGATGCCGAAGAGATGGAACTAATGGATATCAAATGGTGTCTTGCGAGTGTTCTTAGACGGGCTGAAAAGTTCAAAATGATTACCGGGAGAAATGACTTTCTTGATGCTCATGTATCTACTTTAGGTTTTGATAAATCTAAAGTTACTTGTTTTCGTTGCAGGGAGAAAGGACATTTCAAGCGGGAGTGCAAGAACAGAGAAGCTAGTGGCGCTCAGAATCCATTTGGAAAAGATGATTACTACCGGAAAGCCATTTATCAGCAAGTTGGTCAATCACAAGACTCACAGACGGCTCATGGTAGAAGAATCGAGGATTAAAAAAGAGCGTGTGTGGTGGATTTTGACTGGAACAATTATATCTTTCCTGATAGCAAAGCATGCATAGTTGATCAAGATGATGAGAGGCTACCTGAAGGTTTCAGTTGGAATATGTTTGCAGATGAGAATGGGAATTTTAAAGCTTTCATTGCTAAGATTGTCAGAGAACCAGACATGTTTGCCACATGGATGAAATCTATCGGTGAGACAGTGAAAAGTGAAAAATGATGTTACTTCAGAAAAAGAAGTTGTATTTGATCAAACACCGTCTGATTCTGTTGTATCAGATACTGATTCTGAAAAATCTGTACAGTTTGACCAGTCACCAGTTGATAGTAGCAGCGATGATGAGGAAGAGAAACATATTAATGTTGCTAAATCTCATCTGTCTCCTGAAAGTTTTCATTTCTATTTTGCAGATCGCATGGAGAAACTGAAAGAAAAACGAGCTGCTAAAGAACAACAACTAAAGAAATCTGAAGATGTTGTTCAGAATGAGAATGTTGAAAGTGTTTCTGAGAAGACTACTGAAGCTGAGAAGGTGAAAGAACAAGAAAAAGTGATTGAAGTGATAAAGACAATCGAGGTTGAAAAGTTTGTTGAAGTTGTAAAGCCTTGCATGAAGTGTTTGGAAGCTTGCAAGGAATGTGCTGCAAAAGACGACATCATTGCTGAATATGAGAAGAAGAAAGAGCACTTAATGTTCAACCTCAATTATGTAAAAGAATCTTATGATGTCTTGAACAAAACAGTAACTGGTCTCCAAAAGACAAACTCAGAGAGAGAACAAGCACTTACGATGATGAATGCTGTGATGATGACAAAGCAGAAAGCAATCAACTTTTACATCGAAGAGAGTGCTAAATGGAAGCAAGAGTTGGAGACAGAAAAGATCGAGAATGAGAGAATTAGACGTTTATTACAAAGTTATTCTAGTTCTGATTATCTCATTGATCGTATTTACCCAACGGTTGCAGGTATGGAAGTTTTTCAAGATGAGAAGCCAAAGAAGAAAGATAGTGGTAAGAAACCGACTGTTAGCTATAACAAGTGTCCACCTCCGATCTGGGAAGGTTATTCTCCTAGAAAACCAAACGAAGAGCAACTTGAAAAAGCAGTCAATATAAAGCTAAACACCGACACAACTGACGTTTTACCAGATAACATTGATGTCACGTTTACCTCGTCCGATACTGATCATGAGTCTGAGTTAATAAAAAAGGTGGTCGATCAGGTGTTGGATACTGAAGAGGAGTCTGAGTCTGGAGGGTCAAATTCGTCTGTCAACAGTCCAAAGTCGTCGGTTAAACGGTCTTATAGTAAAGAATTTTTGTTATCGAAAGCAAATTTGGATGATGAAGCATTTGAAGTTGCATACACTTTAAATGATTCGGACAAATTGTACTCTGACAAAGAGTTTCCAATAAGAAGTGTTCGTTTTGACATGATCAAAAAGGTTTTCAAAATGACAGAAATTAATATTTCTGAAATAAAAGATTTAAATCTTACTGAAAAACCTAAAAAGTACACTTCAAGAGTTCAACAACGTCTAAACAAGAAAAAGGGTTACAATTCTGGTTCTGGTTTTCAAAAGAAATCAAACCAAAATCATAGCTACAAAAAGAAAGGTCTTGGTTTTATTCCACTTGAAAACTATAAAAATGAAAAATATGTTCGAGATTTTAAATCGAAAATGACATATGTTGCAGGAACTAGCCATGAAGAAGAAGCTAAGAAACCTTTCTGGAGACAGTCAAATCAGGAGTTTCTTGCTGAAAAGAAGAAGAATGGAACTGAAATGTCTCATCCAAAGGAAACTCGAACCTGTTACAAGTGCAATGAAGCTGGTCACATTGCATGGAACTGTCAGAAAAATGCTAAAACAAAACAGGGAGTTTCTCAGAAATTGAAAGAAAAGGTTGTTGATATTGAACCACCAACCGACAGACTTAAAATTTTTGAAAATTCAACTTATGAGGTTGGTGAGTGTTCTAAAAAGAATTTTTATAAAAAGAAAGAGAATGACAACCAAGTGTGGGTTGTTAAGAAAGTTGATGTGAATGTCGGCGATGAATCTGGTTCCACAAAGCCAGAAGAGCCATAGGTTGAAGTAAAAATTTCAGTGAATGATGATGATTTTCCATCGCTGAAGTTTGAAGAAATTAAACGAAAAGTTGGTAAAGTTGATATCTCGAATCAGTTTTATTCTGAGAAAACTGAATTTGATGTTGAGAAAACATTCAATAGGAGTGTTAAGAAAATTTTTGGGAAAATGTTGAATGTGAAAGTTAAGGGGGTTAAAGATTTTTATGCAACTAAAAAGGCAACTTACAACCCTACTGAGCAAGAATTGAAAGCCATCAAGTCTGAGAAGACTTGGATGGAAGTTTGTTTCCCTTGAAGTCTTAGGACTTTGCCGGAGATCCCAAGTTTGTAATCGTGGATCAGGAATCGGCATCATTCTTGTTAAGATAGATTTTGTGAAAGATTTTTAAATGTGTTTAGTTTTTACAGGATAAGTGTGAATTGCCGGAGCTTCCAGGTTGGTAAGGGCGAAGCAGGAATCGGCATCTTGATTGGTAACATGTATTTGTGTAGATGTTTATTCCTACATGTGGTTATATGTTTTGGATATACTTACAAGTGGTAAGAGGTTGATTCTGACAAAGTAATTACTCAAGGTCATTAGTTTGAACTTGATGTAATCCACATATAAGAGATTGAATGGACAAAATGATGAACCAAACCCCTAACTTTACAAGTGGTAAAAACAAACTCATTTTCCGGAAAAATCATTTTGATTAAAATAAACTTAAGTGTTTTGAGATCTAAATGAGAAAATGGTTTGTAATAGGGGGAGTTCTGATTGTTTATGCCAAGTGGATGGCGATTTGATGCAATTCGATGTCAGTTGTCAAGTTTATTGTACAGTTTGATTTCAAATTTCCTTTAATGTGTTTGCATTTTAGGGGGAGTAGATATATTTTTCAGAAAATCCAAAAACATTTGAAAATTTGAAAAAGACAAAAACATGATAAAATCAAAAATGAGTTTTTGTGTCAAAGAAGAGGAAATGATAGTACATCAGTAGACAGTTACAGTATGCTAAAGAATTGTATTGTTTAAATAGAGTTAAATGGTCTCACTGATGATATGTCGATAGGTTTTTACACATTTAGTAAACTTTTTCGGGATATAAACAAAATTTCAAACTTGCTTATTTCGTGGGGAACACTACTTGGATATATAGGTAACCCCTGAAATCTCGTTTGAAAGGTCCCTCTTTCTGAGATACTAGGTCTTTATGCTCAGTGATATATGGGGTATTATCCCGGGACTTCTGATTTTGCGGAAGCAATGGCCTAGTCCCCGGAGAATACTTTCTGCTTGCTTGAAATATAGCGCCGCCCTCAGCAAATTGATGAAACAATAAAATTGATAGTCATTGCTGTTGTAATACAAAAGATCCTCTAAAGGGGACACACCAAAAGTCGAAGCCGTCATCTCTCTGCGTATCGAAAGATCGACCTGAGCTCTCACGGCCCTCGCAATTTAACCCCTTACAAATATCATCTGTGGTATACTCACCTGTAAGACTGAATATTGGGATCTGGATACGGGAGTATATTCAAGAGGTGGGACACATGAATGAGTTTAAGTTCTTAAAACACCTAACTCATATCCTGAATCAGTTGAAATTTGTGTGAGAATTTAAGTGGATCAGTATATCGGCAATCTAAGTGAATTGTTTAATTCTTAATGTGTAACTAAGCTCAACGGTACTCGTGACTTGTTTTAAACTGATATGATTCTCTTACACAAAACTCACAAAAATATTGTCTGTAAATATTTCTTTACTGTATTTCTTTAAATTCAAAAATACAAAAAGATTTTCGGTGTATTTTAGCATAAACTTTTGAAAAAATCAAAAAGATTTTCGACAACTGATGTTGGAAAGCTGATTTTCAAAATTCCGAGTGCTAAACATGATGACATTATTGTGAGGGGGAGTGTGTCTTAATCATCAAATGTGTTTTGACAAATCAACAAGTGGTTCATCATGAGTTTGTGATCTGAGGGAGAGTGATTGTTGATGCTTATGTTTATGAGAGGGAGTTATTTGATTATATCAGAATGTTGGTGCATTTAAATTGTTAAATTTAGAAATTCATTTCTGGGTTAAGAATGTGCAGGAATAGTCAAGTTTCAATACTGGAAATGAATTGCTGTGAAAGTCAGACAAAGATCCTGAAGTAGATGTTGCTGAAGAACAAAGAAATGCCAGCAAATCGAGAGGGGAAGTCTGATGATATTCAAGCAGATACTGTTAAAGAGGAGTCTGTTGATGAAGATAAAGAGAGAGAAAAGCCCAGAGACTGATCAAGACTGAAGAAGTGAAGACACAGCATTGTTGTGACTCGATAGTCGACTCGTCAACATCTGAGGGGGAGTCTGTTGGTGCACTACATCTGTCGACTTCGTCTTGTATCGAGTCTTAGTTTTAGATTGTTAGATCAGGGCACGTTTTACGAGAAAATAGGATAACATATAGGTCTAAACTGTAAGGTCCGCTTATATGGACATAGGAGGTCCGCTTATTTGTCAGGTTCGCTTATGTGTCACTAGGAGGTCCGCTTATGTGTCAGGTCCGCTTATGTGTACATGTCCGTATGTGGGAACCTACCTGGTCCGCTTATGTGTACATGTCCATATGTGGGAACCTACTAACACTATAAATACCACATGAGCGAACTCATTTGTAACTTTGGAGAATTCCATGCCGAAGTGCTGCCGGTGTGAATAACGAGCTGTAAACATTGTCAAATCAATAAAATCAGTAGATTAAGTGAATTACAAGCTGTCTCTACCTTCGTTTCTTGTTATTCCGCACCTGAAACGTAGTTGAACGCCTCTGAACGACTCATTCAGGTCGAAACACGATCCTACACATGTTTGTTATTTTGATGAAATAGGAATGATATAATGTCTAGGAGTAAAACCCTAGTCAATCACATGTTGAAGTCATGCTTATTTCTTGTGAATTCACAATCACCATTGAAGGTGATAAGCGGGTGTTGTAGGAACATGTTAAACACTAGAATTTTAATTGTTGTTCTAGTGTAATTTGAGTTCTAGGAAGTAAATTCAGATTTTGTTAATGTGAAAACTGATGTAAACATGCTTAGTTGATGTTAACCATGGCTAAATGACAAGTATTGAGCTTGATAATAAATTGTGAGAAATTATGCCCGCAAGGTGTTTGTTAAAATGCCTAAGTGAATGTTTATATGTTGAAATTACGAATGAAACGCGTAATTGCCTTGTTTGACGAATTACGTGAAATAAGGGTTAAAACGGGTTCTAATCATAATGTTGATTTAACTTAATTATGCCTATTGTATGATTTAAGATAGTTGACCTATAAAAGTCAAACTAACCAATGATAAAGTCGAATAGTATTTTCGACATAGAAAATACGTAAGGTGGAATAGTCGTGAATTGAAATGACTAATCTAACCACCTTGTGAATAATGATAGTTTGTCGCCTAACGAGCTAGGTGGAGGCTTGGGAAAGAAGCGGTCAAACGAATCAAGCGCGAGAAGAAAGCGTATTCGGATGCGAGGTAAGTAGAGCTTACGCCCCTTTACATTATTTGCAAAGTTACTAAATTTCAAGTATTGATATGAATGCTACTAAGTGGTTGGTATATGATATTCCGACACGATTCAATGAGAGTCGGAATGAGGGAAAATGGTAAGAAATCATGAATTATAGTAAAAGGGGTAAAATGGTAAATTAGTCATGTAATGACGAATAAATAAAAACGGTTTTAAGTAAAACAAGTTCAAAGGAAAACCGGGAAAGGTTTAAAGGGGTGAAATGGTAATTAAATACCATCTCATACGGACAAATGGTCAATTAGACTAAATGGGTCAAATGGTGTGGTTAACATCATTTGACAATCGCTTGTTGAGTTTTGTAATCACAGGAAATAACATAAGCTTGCATTGCTTTAACTAGAAAGATTTAAAGCAAAAGTTATGTAAACGGGTCAGTACTTTGACCCGGGCCAGGTACGCATAAATAAGCTTTTAAACATACAATTTTTGGTCAAATATTTAGCGAAAGTCCCTCGTCGTAAAGTGAGGGACTAAAGTTAACCAAAACACCCTTGAAGGGTATATTGGGTAAACGACCCATAGGGGTTGTTTAGGAACTTGTATTAAGATTAGGGAATCATTAAATATGAATAAAAGTCATAGGAATACACATTCGTGGGTCAAATGCTCAAAAATGGTCATTTGCGTAAAATGACCAACCGATGGGTAAAATTTGGAAAAGGTGTTCATTATGTTGAATCCACCATAGAAATAGTTTGGGTGGAAGATAAGTAGTTAATTATCAAGAAGAGAAGAGGCGCGAAAAGAAAATAGCGAGTTTGAATGCTCAAATGCATGAAAACTTCTAAACGGGTCAAAATAAAGTAGGTTGTTAAAATTTTGGCTTAAGTGTAATAAAGAAAAACGTAAACCGGGTAACGGGAGCGTAAACTATATGAATAATGGATCCGGGTAATGGATGATAGCTTAGACATGTTAAGAAACGAACCCCATGCAATTAAAATGAGTTTGGATAGGTTTGGATGCAAATTTGATGAAAAATAAACGTGCAGAGTTGACACGGGCGGGTGAAGTTTTGACACGGCCGGGTGAAGGGGCTGTGAAAAATATATGTTAAGTTGACACAGCCGGGTGATCTTTTGACACGACCGGGTGAAGGGGCTGAAAACAAAATATATAATTTCTTGTATTTAATTATTTTGTTCAAATGCCTTGATTTCTAATCTTTTAAATGAAATTGTATGATAGGTAAAGATGCTCTTTAGGCCCCGGAGGATGATCAAGCCATGTCAAGAACCGAACACACCGAACAAAGCTTCCGCATTTTGTCTATTTTGTTTTAGTGACATGTAAACACTTGAAATTATGTTTTGAAAGTTTATCTAGCATGATGTAAGCTTGAATGTTATGATCAAGTATGATCTTAAAACGATGAAGTTTTTGTAAACTCGAAAAATTTTGTACTAAATGCAAGATAAATGTCATAAATCCTGTTATTTTAAGTTGGGTCTTACAAGTTGGTATCAGAGCTCAAGGTTAAAAGAATAAAGTGTTCGGTTCGAGGCTTGATCGCAAATCCGGTAAGTACATGTATATAAATGGTTAACATGATTAAAGTGTTTTAAATAACACATAGAGTTATCATTTAATACACGTTACCTTAATTAAATGATAAAAATAGTTGACGAGATTACGCGCGTTGACGTGTATAGTAGAAAAGCCTTGTATTATAATATGGGCGATTACTGAGGTCGATATTACTAACCCTTGTAAATGTTTTAGTTGAAGGAAACTCGCATCTGAAGATAGCGGGAGTGTAATAAATCTCGGATATGACTGGTGGAACGGTCCGAAGTATGACAAGCAGAGCGTACTCGCCAAGGACCTAAATCGCGTAATAGTCGCGAGTAAGGTGAATAGAAAGGAAAGCCGTTAGGGCAAGCTTTACAGGTGCACATTTTAAATTTATTGCACGAATAGTAATATGCAACAGATACGTAGAGGCTGACCGTTGCATATGTAGATTAAAAACTTGGAAAAACCTGAATAGAATACCTATCAAGGATATTATTTCCAAGAAAAAAATAAGTAGAGGTATTACTTACATGGGGTGTAATGTGAAAATTATAAAAAGGTCATGTATGCCAGGTGTTGATCGCTTACTATGGCCAAGTAAGTAGTGAACACGTGGTACCATGAACTTTCTATGATGGACATATTTACATCCGATGTAGTAAGGACGGGGTGAATGGGACAAATTAAAAAGTACCCAAATGAAACAAATGAACAAAATAGTTGATAATAATGTAAATGCACAGCCGGGTGACGGAAACGTATTACATTAGGATAATGAGCCCGAGAGAAGGGACAAGGATTAATGTAAATGATGATATAAATGAATGATCAAAAAGAAAATTTACGAAAATAAGTCATCTTGGACGAAAGGGCCATGGTGAACAAAATGGGCAAGTAAAACCAAAGTATAGATGATCCGCCGGGTCATAAAAACAAAGGTGTTGCCCACACGAAAAGGATAATCAAGGTTGTTAACTTTAGTCGTAGTAAAGAAAGGATAACGATGATAATCGTCACTCATAATTAATAAGACCGCCAATGGTGGTCACGTAAAGAATAAAAGACATGGTCAAATAAAAGCGACGGATTTCGCTAAGATGACCAAGTAAATCGAAATGAAGTCTTAATGCATACCGGAAGGGGTGCAATGATAACGATTTCGGTAAAAAACCCGGTTGATGAGTAAGGAATTAAACGCATGCGTAGACTGAGAAACAGGAACGCGTATGGAAAGTAAAAAAGACTCGGGTTTTGGGTCATGACTAAAGGACGATAAGATACTACAAATAGAAATTTTGATAAATTACGTTCAACTATTTCAAAGCTGAACGGGTCGAACAAAGACTGAAGTTTGACATTCATAAGTGATGAATTTTCACACGAACAAGTCAAACAAATTTAATAAAGGATGACACTTGCTAAAGTAAGTAAGCGCGAATCGAATAAATAAAAGTGTGAAATATTAATAAACCTATGTAAAGGAGTTATAGGCGTTAAAAACATTAAAATAAAAGAACCCGGGTAATGGGATGTAAAGAAGTATAGGTAAGAACCGGGTAACGGTAAGTGTAGGGCAAACCGACGTGTAATTGACGTTAGAAGTCAAGAAGTCGGAAAGATAATTCGAAAGAAAACAATGTAGCCTTAGACTACGGTCAAGGTCAAACGAAATCTAAAAAGTAAAGGTGAATAATTCTAAACATAAAAAGGGGTGCCTTAACGCCATGTGCGTATATAAACGTATACACATTTGAATAAAGACCCGAATAAAAGATGATCTACGGGATCATCATAACCTACGGAATATTAATTAGTGTAACGGTCTACGGGGCCAAAATGACCCACGGGTCATGAATTGAAGCAAAGGGATCATAAGGGCCTCGCCTTAAAAAGGTGAAAGCTTAAGGAAATAGCCTACGAGGTTAAGTGAAGGAACCTACGGGTCAATAGTGTAAGGTGAGGGAACTTGTTACGAATCCCCGCGTAAAACGAGAACGGAAAACAATAAATTATGGGTTGTCAATTTCCTTGATATGAGTAATTGACATAGTTAAAGAGAAAAACGTTAAACTAAAAATTCAGTTTTAGTAAGAAATAACGTTTTAACAAATATGAATACTATAAGGCGAATTCGGAAATAACAAATATCAATGAGTATGGGTCTTAACATCGATAGGTGCGAGACGATACATTCGAAAAGAAGAAGTATGATAAAGAAACGTTGAATTAAACTTAAACGTGACGTGACACGCTCACGGACAAGAAAAGAAATATAGAAAATGATCACGTTGTAACGTGAGTTACAGGGTATGAAGTGACGGCGACTAATTAGTCTAGCCGGTAAAACTATTCAAAGTTAAGAAAGCGTCATAACAAATACAAGCGCTTGTTAATATAACACAAGCGCGGGATAGACCAGTTAAAAGACTAACGAGACTAAGTGGTCAAGTGACAACTCAGTCAATAAAGGTAAAGGGTTATAAGCTGTAAGTAACGGCCCGCGAGGCCTTACACATGAAAGACGTACGCATCAGTATACATGAAAACTTTTGACCAAAGGAAACGGGAGCCTTGAAAACGAAACTAGGTTCGTTTGATTAAACCAATGAACTACGTAAATAAGGTTTCGGGGACGAAACCTCTTTAAGGGGGGTAGACTTGTAACACCCCGAAATCGGGGTTGGTAATTAAACCATGTTAATAATAATGAACGGGTAAAATACCGTAGGTGGTTAAGTAAACCCGGTGAATATTAGGATTTAAATAAATAAATCTAATATTTATTTAAAAGGATGAAAAATACTTTGAGAAAACAAAAGTATATAAAAGGGCCCGAGTTAACGGGACTTAAAAATAAAACGGATTATGAACAAGATAAAGTAACTGGGAATAAATGACCTAGTTAGTCATAAGTCTTATAGTAATAAGAAAATTTGTTAAAACACACTATATGCAACTTGGTAAAGTGTAGGGACCAAAGGTGACAAACTTGAAACAAGTTTGTATTAAATAAAACATTCAACACCAAAACACACACTCTAAGTGTGTGTTCTGGTCGTAAATCGCAGGGGAGCCAGGGAACTCCATGCCCAAACCCTAACTAGCAAAAATCAAGCAATTGAGAAGCCAAATCGACTCCAAATCGAAATTTAAGCTTAGATTAGTGATCACCTCAGTGAAAGGATCATAAGGTATGTCAAAATTCCCACTTTGGTTCCATCTCAAATCTGGATGAACACATAAGAATTCGAAATTTATGGTTGCATGTTTGTTATTTTGATGAAATAGGAATGATATAATGTCTAGGAGTAAAACCCTAGTCAATCACATGTTGAAGTCATGCTTATTTCTTGTGAATTCACAATCACCATTGAAGGTGATAAGCGGGTGTTGTAGGAACATGTTAAACACTAGAATTTTAATTGTTGTTCTAGTGTAATTTGAGTTCTAGGAAGTAAATTCAGATTTTGTTAATGTGAAAATTGATGTAAACATGCTTAGTTGATGTTAACCATGGCTAAATGACAAGTATTGAGCTTGATAATAAATTGTGAGAAATTATGCCCGCAAGGTGTTTGTTAAAATGCCTAAGTGAATGTTTATATGTTGAAATTACGAATGAAACGCGTAATTGCCTTGTTTGACGAATTACGTGAAATAAGGGTTAAAACGGGTTCTAATCATAATGTTGATTTAACTTAATTATGCCTATTGTATGATTTAAGATAGTTGACCTATAAAAGTCAAACTAACCAATGATAAAGTCGAATAGTAGTTTCGACATAGAAAATACGTAAGGTGGAATAGTCGTGAATTGAAATGACTAATCTAACCACCTTGTGAATAATGATAGTTTGTCGCCTAACGAGCTAGGTGGAGGCTTGGGAAAGAAGCGGTCAAACGAATCAAGCACGAGAAGAAAGCGTATTCGGATGCGAGGTAAGTAGAGCTTACGCCCCTTTACATTATTTGCAAAGTTACTAAATTTCAAGTATTGATATGAATGCTACTAAGTGGTTGGTATATGATATTCCGACACGATTCAATGAGAGTCGGAATGAGGGAAAATGGTAAGACATCATGAATTATAGTAAAAGGGGTAAAATGGTAAATTAGTCATGTAATGACGAATAAATAAAAACGGTTTTAAGTAAAACAAGTTCAAAGGAAAACCGAGAAAGGTTTAAAGGGGTGAAATGGTAATTAAATACCATCTCATACGGACAAATGGTCAATTAGACTAAATGGGTCAAATGGTGTGGTTAACATCATTTGACAATCGCTTGTTGAGTTTTGTAATCACAGGAAATAACATAAGCTTGCATTGCTTTAACTAGAAAGATTTAAAGCAAAAGTTATGTAAACGGGTCAGTACTTTGACTCGGGCCAGGTACGCATAAATAAGCTTTTAGTTAAACATACAATTTTTGGTCAAATATTTAGCGAAAGTCCCTCGTCGTAAAGTGAGGGACTAAAGTTAACCAAAACACCCTTGAAGGGTATATTGGGTAAACGACCCATAGGGGTTGTTTAGGAACTTGTATTAAGATTAGGGAATCATTAAATATGAATAAAAGTCATAGGAATACACATTCGTGGGTCAAATGCTCAAAAATGGTCATTTGCGTAAAATGACCAACCGATGGGTAAAATTTGGAAAAGGTGTTCATTATGTTGAATCCACCATAGAAATAGTTTGGGTGGAAGATAAGTAGTTAATTAGCAAGAAGAGAAGAGGCGCGAAAAGAAAATAGCGAGTTTGAATGCTCAAATGCATGAAAACTTCTAAACGGGTCAAAATAAAGTAGGTGGTAAAATGTTGGCTTAAGTGTAATAAAGAAAAACGTAAACCGGGTAACGGGAGCGTAAACTATATGAATACTGGATCCGGGTAATGGATGATAGCTTAGACATGTTAAGAAACGAACCCCAAGCAATTAAAATGAGTTTGGATAGGTTTGGATGCAAATTTGATGAAAAATAAACGTGCAGAGTTGACACGGGCAGGTGAAGTTTTGACACGGCCGGGTGAAGGGGCTGTGAAAAATATATGTTAAGCTGACACGGCCGGGTGATCTTTTGACACGGCCGGGTGAAGGGGCTGAAAACAAAATATATAATTTCTTGTATTTAATTATTTTGTTCAAATGCCTTGATTTCTAATCTTTTAAATGAAATTGTATGATAGGTAAAGATGCTCTTTAGACCCCGGAGGATGATCAAGCCATGTCAAGAACCGAACAAAGCTTCCGCATTTTGTCTATTTTGTTTTTGTGACATGTAAACACTTGAAATTATGTTTTGAAAGTTTATCTAGCATGATGTAGGCTTGAATGTTATGATCAAGTATGATCTTAAAACCATGAAGTTTTTGTAAACTCGAAAAATTTTGTACTAAATGCAAGATAAATGTCATAAATCCTGTTATTTTAAGTTGGGTCTTACACCTAAGTGAGTTCATTGAACCAAATGTGCATTTGAATATGTTGATAAGTCAACTGACTTTAAAAAGCCAAACCGACCAATGATTAGATCAAATGATAATTTTGATATGGTCGAATGATAAATTTGACATAAAACCCGTAGGATGGAATAGTCGTAAATGATTATGACTAATCTAACCGTCTTACGAATTATGATGATAGTTTGACTCTTGACAAGCTAGATGGAGACTTGGGAATGAAGCGGGTCAAACGGAGCAAGTACGAAAAGAAAAACGTAATTTTGATGCGAGGTAAGTAAAGCTTACACTCTTTTTTTATAAAATTTTTAATCATTATAAGGGTTACGAATATGTTAAGCTAATGGTTAAAATGTGGTGTTCCGACGTAGTTGATACGGCTCGGAATAAGTAAAAACGATGGAAAACCATAATGGATGGTAAAAATGGGTAAATGGTGGTATAGTCATGGAATGACAAACATACAACGAGTTTTGAAATGTTGCCCTATGGGATAACTCATAATAATGATGGGGATAAAATGGTAATTAGTTGCGTGACGACCAACGTAAGATAAAGTTAAATGATACCCTACGGCGTAAGCCGAAATGGGTTAAATAACGAAATGGTAAATATATATATATATACCATTCAAATACAAATGCAAAATGTTTGGTCGTTTAGACCAAACGGGTTAAAGGGCAATTTTTAGCGTCATTTGACAAATAACGACTAATAAGTATTGTCGAGTCTAATGCTCACAGGATAAGAACGGCTTACGGAAGTTTGCATTTGCTATAAATTAGCAAAATCATTAAAGCAAGATATTAGAGCGGGTCAATACTTGACCCGAGCCAGGTACGTATATTTTAAATTATAGTTAGAAGTAATATGTTGGTCAAATATCAGCGAAAGCCCTTCGTCGTAAAATGAGGGACTGAAATTGACCAATATACCCATGAACGCTAAACCGGGTAAACGGTCTTATGAGCCGTTTAAGATCGTGTATTATGATAATGTAAGTTATAGATAAGTATAAAGTGGATTGTGCATAACAAAAGGGAAAGATTTAAACTTAGAAGGTTTAAGTCTTCGAAACGGGTCAAAAGAATTATGCGCATAGATTGAGTACTAGCCGCGTAATTCATAAAAGTTACAAACCCGAATTATAGATTTTGAGTTAAGCATGTTGATGTATGCTAAATGGTTAATTAGAAACAAGGTTGTAAACTTTTAAAACAAATGGGTCGAATACATGAAATAAGAAATTATAAACTAACCGTTTATAATTCAGGTTTCATATGCGGAAAATAGGATAAATTGATGCGTATTTTCATTACAAACGCGTAGGAAAAAGAATCACCAAAACGGACTTGTAGATAAAAAGTTATGACACTTTAAAGATCGTTTTATGATTAAAACCATAGCTGGGAAAAACGCAGGTTTCAGCAACAAAACTGCTGGAAAATCATCTCCCCCGCGACACGCGACAGGGAGCAGTAGTCCTGGCGGGACACGCGAGGGCGCTCGCGGCACGCGAAAGATCGAGAGGAGTCTGTCGCGTGGCGCGACAGACTAAATTCCGAAATTTTATTTTGTTTTTGATTGTTCGATACTAGAACTTGATTATACTAATAATAAGATATCGAAACTAACTTTTAAGTTAGTTTTGATCATAGGTGAATGCGAAGACGTCCCGGATGAAGATCAAGCTCATTGAAGAACCGAACACGATCAAGATACAAGCTTTCGCACATGGTTTCGTCGTCATTTAAAAACGACAAATTTATACATATTGTATTGTATTGTCTCAAATCTGAAAATGTTTTAATTTAACCATATTTTTCAATGTATATGTAATTATAATTACATGTTTATTTACGTAAATAATACGAAAACCCTAAAATAATAGCAAGGGTGTTACAATGCATCGATTGTTACCTGTCTTCTCAGATCCGACAACATCATCCACTGTTCGATCACTGTGTTGCATCATTCTTTAGTTAAATTGTTTTCATCATTCTTTAGGATGCATTCTGAGAAGATCGGTTTTGAATTGATTCCGCTGCTTGTTGTAAGTGTTTTTGTTTGTGGGTTTTGTTGGTGGTTGGTGGAGGTGACGGTGGTGGTTATGGTACGGGTAGAGGAGATGGTGGTATGACGTGGTGGTTATGGTACGAATAATAATGATACGGTGGTGGTTATGGTACGTCGGAGGAGATGGTGGTTTGACGTGGTGGTTATGGTATGGTGGTTTGATGGGCCTACATAAAAAAGCCACATCATCGAAAAATGGCCAAGTCAGCAAAAAAAACTAACCAAGTTAGTGAAAAGTTAACTGGGTGGTGCCAGCACAAACAAAAAGTCAAGTTGGGGGTGCCGGGTGTCAAAGTGTTAGTTGCGGGTGGCAACGGCCAAAGGCCAATAGTTGGGGGGGTGATAAAATCCAATAACTCTTGTTTTTTTTCCTCTCAGCCAAATTACAATTTTGCCCTCAGTTCAATTTACAATTTTGCCATTATTTTTGTTTTTTTTTCCTTGTCAGATTATGATTTTGCCGCTAGTGTAAAATTATAGTCGTTCCATCCTTTTAGTTTTTTTCAGGAAAAATATGGTAGTGTTTTGTTTTAATTGATTGACTCGATGTAAATTTTTTTTTAGATCATATTATAAGTAGTATGTACATATAACCGAAACACAAACATACATGTTATAAGAGAATAATATTCGGCTTAATGCCCTGCAACACAGACGGTATAAAGACTAGTGATCAACAAATGTACACATTTGCCGGTTCACTCAAAAGCAGTCCCGGTCCCTTAGCTAATTTAATCAAAAGAAACGATGCCATTGATTCCCGGTTTAGCTGAACCGGTCCGTTAATTTAAAGCAAAAGTTGGTTGAATAGTGTTGACGTGGCATTTCGACATCCACCTACAAGAAAAAGAAAAAGAAAAATCCAAATGATGATGACAATCAACATTCAGAAATGACCGTCGCTACTGCCTCCGTGCTACCCACCGTTTCCGTTAATCCCTCCGTCAACCACAGGTCTTCTGGCACAAACCACATCACCCTCACCCCCCACCGCCGCCGTCTTTATCCCGTACGAGGTTCATTTTTTTGCATATTCATTACTTGCTTTTTGATCTATGTATTATTTTAATTGCGTGAGATTATCAACTGTAAGTTTTGGATTTAGATAACTTTATGAATCACTTTTTGATTAAAGTATTTTATGAGTATGCGAAATTAGACCATGTGTAATGGTAATAAACTTACCCTTCGGCGTTTTACGCCATGATGGGGCATTTTCTAAAATGGGTGTAGTGGGGATGTGGGCATTGTGGTGTAATAGAATTAAATTAAAAAAAAAAACCATAAAAATGTTATTGGACAAAAAAGGCATGGAAACAGGTGATTGGCCACTTCGAAAATGGATCCGGCGTGTAATATACAACGCTCCATACGAATTTTGCAAAAAAAAAAACGCCCACGGGGGCCGCTTGGGGGGCGTGCTCCGGCGTTTTCGTCCAAAAAATGCCCAAAATCTCACGAGTACGGGTGGTCTTAATAATTAGGATAAGACAGAACTTCTATGTGAAAACAAAGTTGTAACTCCCGATTACCCAAAATAGCTTGATGACAGTAAAATCACTAACAATTGCTAGATTAACTTGATTGTGTCAGTTTATTTCAAATTTTCAGTCATAACTTCAGATGTCAAGCGCCTTACGGTTTGAATTCAATTCGATATGCAATTTGTACTTTTTGATTTAAGATCTTATAACAACTACATTGAACTGTGTAAATGATGCTGGTGGAAAATCAAAGATGGTAGATTGTTAACAAAGTTCATTTCAATTACAGATGAAATGTTGATTGTTATGTTGAAATTAAAGATCAATTTGTTTGATGACATCTACTGCAGTAGCGAATGACTCTAAAACGACACAAGTATCTCCTGATCTTACCATCGAAAAGTCACAAGGTGATAAGATTGTGGATGGAATGGAATTCGGTGAACTATGCAATGAATTCGAATGCATTAGCAGCCCAGCCGTTGAAGCTACTGCAAGACAACTTGTGCGCGATATTTTAGAGCTTCGGGAGGGCAACCGCGCTCTTGGAACTTATGCTGTTTCAGTTAAATACAAGGTATTTTATATGATACAAATCATAATATTCAATATTAATATTTACAAACCTTTGAGCTAAATCTAAATTTTCATTGTTAATACGATATTTAGAGGGTATTTTGGTAATATGATGCAGGACCCGGTCAGAAGTTTTACGGGTCGTGATAAATACAAGAGACAGTTATGGTCAACTGGTGCACTAGATAAACCTAATGTGGTGAGTATCTTATATGGCTTATATTTAATATTTATCTTTTTTGTTTACATTTTGACCATAACCGATTTTTACATGTTTTCGCAGAGTGTGCAGGACATGGTGATGTTGTCTACAAGTTTGTTGAATATAAAATGGACTTTAAAAGGAACTCCTAAAAATCCATTAGCTAGTGTAGGTGGGCCCGTGATTCTCAAAGTCGACTCGCGGTTTACATTAAACCAAATTAGTGGTCAAGTTATCGAGCACGAAGAAAGTTGGGATTTATCTTCATCATCAACCATTGCTCAGGCATTTTTTTGGGCATCACGTCGTCTATTTTCTACAACTGAATCTGCAAAAGATTTTTCTGATACTCTCAAGAATTTTTCTAGCCGTTTTTCTACAAAAAAGGAAAATGTGGATTACTATCCGGATCCCTCCGGTGATCCCACCAAGGTAATATGGTAATTTTATGGTAATTATGCATATGTTTGGTTTTATTAATGTTGATTGATTGTTTAACTTTTTTTCGTTTTTTTTTTTTGGTGTTTATTGTAGTTTTTCCAAGCGGAGGATGACTTTCAAAGGGACGCCGTCCAACTCGCATTGTTTCTTGCACTTCTGTACTTTTTAGTACAGTTTCTGAGGACAACCTTGTAAAATCACACTGTATGTATAATTTCAACTGTGTAAATGTATAAATACTGCTACCTTATATGATTATATCTTTCTTGATATATGTATGCATGTGTCTGTTACCTGAAACTTGGTGTGCATATTGACGTACATATAACCGTGAGTGCATACTGACGTATATAACGGCGCGTGCATATTGACCTATATAACTGCGCGTGCATACTGACTTATATAACCATAGATGCATACTGACGTATATAACCGCGTGTGCATACTGACGTATTTAACCGCGTGTGCATACTGATGTATTAACCGTGTGTGCATATTGACGTTTTTAATCGCGTGTGCATACTGACGTATATAACTGTGCGTGCATACTGACTTAAATAACCATGTTTGCATATGACGTATTTAACCGCGTGTGCAAACTGACGTTTTTAACTGCGTATGCATAGTGACGTATATACAGTGTGTGCATACTGACATATATAACCACACGTGCATACTAACGTATTTAACCGAACGTGCATACTGACATATCACGTACATAGCCCCGTGTACATGCTGACATATATAACCGCGTGTACATGCTAACGTATATAACCACGTGTACATGCTAACGTATTATGTACGCGTGGTTCCTTAGGTTTTTAGCTCTTTATGTTGAATTGTATTTTTTAACTGTCTTTTCTAGTTAATGCAACTAAAAGGAAGTAGTTAAGCTTTTAACAGGATGTTATGATGACGTTTAGGTTCGGAAGATTTTCTTGTCCGGGTGCAAAGGTTTTTGTTTGCGTACACATATGGTTTCTTATATTTTTGGAAAGTTTTTTTCTAAGGTTAACATGTCAAATAATTAAATTTCGGTTTTTTGTTACTTTACAGTAAAAGATATGTTTTATTTAATTGTATTGTATTGTATGCAAAATGTTAGGCAATTAGAAACCTACATGGGGTTGATTTGGTCCTCAAGCTGCATATAATGTATAACTATAAGGGTCATGTAGTTGGTTATTGTTATCTGTGTATCTGAATTAGGGGTGTAAATGTATGGGTTGGCAGGTTGAGATAAACCCGAATTCTACTTGTGTAACTCATTCATCTTTAGGACTAGATCATGTTGGCGGGATGTAAATTCGTTGTAATCAAGTTTAAGTGGGCTAAAAGGGTTGGCGGGTTATAAATGGGCTAAACAAGAAGCAGGTTGGTGGGTTGTTTTTGTGTAGAAATATATTGGGTTGATGGGTCGATCGGTTTAATTAAATAGGCTAGTATTGGGTTGAGGGGTCGATCGGTTTAATTAAATAGGCTAGTATTGGGTTGATGGGTCGATCGGTTTAATTAAATAGGCTAGTATTGGGTTGATGGGTCGATCGGTTTAATTAACCAGGTTAGATGAGTTAACATTTTATTATTTATATATATATCTTGTTATTGGAATAGGTTAGACAAGTTAACATGTTATTATTTATATATCTTGTTATTGGAATATGTATAAATAGGGTGGAGATACAATAGGAAGTTAATTTGGCTAGGAATGATAGGAAGTGATCTTGACCATCCATTAAGTTAATCAAGGGCTAAGATTAAATCAGGGAGATTGAAAGTAAGAAAAGAGGCGCGTGACTTTTTTCAGGGGCATTCTAGTCAAGTAAGCCAATAGTTTCTCTCTCCTCCAATTCCCCCCCATTTTTTAAACGTTAATAACTCTTTCATACGACATTATTTTTTTATAAAAATTGCACCAAAAAAACGAGCGTTTTTTTATCTTTAAAACGAGTATACTATTGCTATATTTTCAAAAAAAAAAAATTCAAAACCCAGTTGCGTAAAACGCAATAGAAAAACCCCCAGTTACGTAAAACGCAATGAAAAAAAAACCCTAAAAAATGACATTTTTCTAAAACGCAATGCACCAAAAACACAAAGAAATGACTTATTTGTAAAACGCAATGGCCAGAAAACACAAAGAAATGTTTTATTTCTAAAACGCAATAGCCTAAAAACTCAAAAGAAAATGTACTTTATAAAACGCAATGGACTAAAAACCCATAAAAATGTGTTTTACCTAACGTTTGTGTTTTACGGAAGCTCTTGAATGAATTGCGTTTTGCTGTTAAAGAGAGCTATAGGGAATTTTGAATATGCAGAATGTGATTACGATCTCTCCATATTTGCAGACTCACCAAACTTTCCAGATACAAGAATACTAGGTTATGTTTTTAAGGTGATTTGAGATTTGAACCATGGCAACTTTGTCACCCAATTGTTTCTTCATCCAATCACAGTTATATCTTCATTCTTGCTCGTTACTGAATAGCCAGAAAGGACTGAAAACACATAAAAAGTGTTTTACCTAAAACGCAATGCACAAAAAACACAAAGAAATGTCTTATTTGTAAAACGCAATGGCCAGAAATCACTTAAAAATGACTCATTCTAAAACGCAATGGACTGAAAACACTTCAAAAATGTGTTTTACCTAAAACGCAATGACTAAAAACACTTAAAAATATGTTTTTTCTAAAACGCAATAGCCAGAAAGGACTTAAAAATGACTCATTCTAAAACGCAATGGACTGAAAACACCTAAAAATGTGTTTTACCTAAAACGCAATGACTAAAAACACTTCAAAAATGTGTTTTACCTAAAACGCAATGACTAAAAACACTTAAAAATATGTTTTTTTTTCTAAAACGCAATAGCCAGAAAGGACTGAAACTGTCTGGGACTGTGAAAACACTCTTATTTCTAAAACGCAATGGACATATAAAACTGTCTGGGAACTGTCTGGGACTGTGAACTGTCTGAATTGTCTACGAATTATTGTCTTCGAAATGAGCCAATTTCTGGAAAATCAACCCCAGCCAGGGGCTCTGCCCCTTGGACCCCGCCAGGGGCTGCCGCCCCTGGGACCCCGTTACCGGGGGCTGCCGCCCCCGGACCCCCGCCATGATCGTAAAACGCAATAAGTAAATCAAAAACCCAGATCGTAAAAATGAAATTAAAGAATTTCTTACATGGATCGAAGTGGTTTCTTCAACAATTGATGAATTTTGAATGATTGAAACACTTATCAACGCTTGAATCGAACGAATCGAGTGATTATCTCCAAAATCACCGGAAAAAACGAGATTTTTTTATGAAATTAAACTGGGTTTTCTTCAAAAAAAGCTGAAGAACACGTTGATCGGGTTCTGAATCATTGATTTGTGATGAAAATCGCACTATAATGTAGTGATTATTGAGATAGAAAGTGAAGAAATAGTTGAAGATGGTGGGTTTTGAAAATGATAGGTTTTTGAATTTACTGGGTTTTGAAAAAGGAAGAAGAAGGAGTTGGATTGACTAAAATACCCTTTCTCTTTATTTTAAAATTTGCCACATGTCATAATCCTATGGCTTCCTATCATTCCTAGTGAAAATTAACTTCCTATTTGATCTTTACCCTGTATAAATATTGATTAACATGTTATTCTTTATATATGTTTTTTCTGGTATATGTAATATAATAATAAGCCATCTTAGCATTTTAAAATTTTTAATAAACCATTTGAAATAAAAAAAAAAAATTCTGTTTAGAACTGAACCTTAAACCAGACCTGTCTGTACTAAATACTGTAGGTCCCTCTCGAGGATGAGATAAAACCTTATCCTTGTTATATCAAACACACTAGCGAGTGCGGAATCCAAGCTAGCATGCAACCGAGACTTTATACGAGAACAAGCACAAACACAACACACAACATTCAACGATTAACACCACTTGTATTAATGCGTATGAAATGTTCGGTTACAAGCTCAATGTTTACAGATATGTTCTATAAACTCTCAAAGTTCTCTCGTGTGTGTGCTCTCAACAGAATGCTCTCACAGTTTCTGTCTCTCTTGTCTCTCTTGTCTCCCTTGTCTCCCTTTTTAACAGAACACAACACATGGGTATTTATACCCGACACATATTGTCTGGTCGAAGGATCAGACAGACTGATCGAAAGATCATCTGTCGACCAGAAAGCCATCGAAAGATTCACAAACACCTCGAAGGATGATATCCTTCGAGATATCCTTTGAGTTCATCCATCGAAGGTTTATGTTTCGAACTCATCTATCGAATGTCCATCTTTCGAGCTCATCGAAGGATATAAAACAATCCTTCGATGACACATCCTTCGACACAACCAGCTTACAACATTTTTCTAACTGTTTGGTCAAGTCAAACCAGGAGGATGGTTGACTTGATCAAACTTACATCAACCTTACATTAAAGACATCGTTTTGTATCATGACGAAATACAGACAAAGTACAGACACAAGTGCACCAACAAACTCCCCCTTGGCTGTAGCTTTGTCTCGATCTTTGTGTCTTCAAGTCTTCAAGGCCGAGTCGAACCGAGCCGAGTCGCGTCCACACAAAGTGCATCAACAAACTCCCCCTTGGACGCTACTTGTGATGGTTCGTCTTCTATGTCTTTCATGTCGGCGGATCTTCAAAGTTTTCACGCGTAGTAAGCAGAAAGTGTATCAACAAACTCCCCGTTTCATGTAGAAAGTGTGTTGACAAACTCCCCCTTAGATTGAACTCTCCATTGAGTCATGCTCGTGAATCTTTTGACTTGTCAATTCTTCAGATCCTTGTGGTGTTGATGAAGGGACAGCGGCAACTCGATCATTTTATCCTTTGAGTGCCTCCACTTCGTGTCTTCATTCCAAAGCTTTTCATCGAACATGTTCTCCTCGCCTTTAGCATCTGCACATGCAAGAAAGCTAAACGCATAATGAGAACAACCGCTTGGAATATAGTTAACATTTAAACTAACGACATATATGAGATCAAATCTCAATCAAACACCAACCGATAGCAGTTTGAAAGTTTAGACAAAATATTCATTTTAATCCTTTAACTTTCAAAACTCGTTAACTTCGACTGTTTATGAAGATGCAATTGTTTTCCAGCTTACGATCAGGAATTTGGGTAGGATAGACTCGAGTTCCAACATCGGTCAATCAAAAATAAACTAGAAGAAAAATCTTTTTGGATTTTATAAAGTTTAAATTAAAACACACCTAAAATCTTTTTGAAATTTTCATTTTTCAATGTAAAGACGGAAAACAATAAATAAATATGTACAAAGATGCATAAACAGGAAACATTAAATAAATATTTACAGACATTCTTTTTGCGAGTTTCGAGGGTAAGAGAATCATATCAGTGTACGGTCATGCCAAAACGCTCTTGTTTTTCAATTAGTTAACATTAAGATAAGCATCATATAACAATTATCGGTATTGTTGTCCACATAAGCTCAACTTATCATTTGTAATCATGGCGAGGGGATACGTTAAGGTATGATTTATACTTACCGACCGGTGTTCATCCACATCACGACACATTCCCGTATCAAGGTATGCACGAGGGTTCATCTTACCGGTGAGTATACCGATTATCATCTGTTTGACCGTATATGATGTGAGAAATTCACTTATTTTGATTTGAAAACAAGCCCTATGTGATAGAATCACTTATTGATGAGGAACTTGATTTTCGATGCATGAGGGCACAGGAGCAAGTCCGTGAACAGGTCAGTACTTTCGTACAGCAGAGAGACGAACTTGACTCCCGGAAAGAATCTGTGATATATTATCACTTATTTTGTTTGGACATGTGATTGTTGATCACTTATTGAGGTCGTATGCAGTATGTACACGTATGTATAGTATCATGGAAGATCTAGACTTGCGTCCCCATTATTTTCGGTAAAAGATACAACCATGATACCCAGATGATAAGCAGCATAAAGACCGAATATCTCAGAACCTCGGCAATCTCTCAAACGAAATTTCGGTACTAAGACCATATGCCAATGAGTGGTTCCCACCTGGTCTTCAGTCGATTTAAGATTTATATAACCCTGCACACTTTAAAATGATTGTGAGCCTACCGATACATCTTATATAGAGCTGCTTATCGTTTTTCATTTTAGGTTTAAAGAGGTTTAGACAGACCACTGATGTACTATCATTTTCTCTTTTGCTCGCCAGGAAACTCATTTTTGCTTTTCTATTGTTTTTGTGTTTTTGAAATTTTTCAATGTTTTTGGATTTTCAAATTTTGGATTTACTCCCCCTAAAACCAATAAACTAAGACAAATTTAAAAGACACAAAGATATTTACAAAAATGATTTTCCGATGTTGGTTAACTCATGTTTTACCTCAATGCCGTTTACCAAAATTAAGTTTTAATCAGAAATGATTTAGCGAATTTTGGAAAAATCAGTTGGCATGTCGGTAATCGGTGCGGACCATGACAACATTGTCTGGCCAAAGAGTGCTGAACGAGATAATAATTCACAAAGCAGCTTAAATATCGACAAGTATAGGAGAGATTAGAAATTTAAAACCGTATCCTGCAACTGCATCGTGCATTGCGAGGAATCTGAGCGCTCTCCCACACTGGATATCCACCCGGTGTGGATTTCAAAGACGATTTTTGTAGCTACTGAGAAATCTGTTGACAGCAACAAGATCATAAACCTTTGGGTCCGGCTGGTCTTCCACATTGCACCAGCGAAGGTCTTTATCTTTCTCTTGAGAAGTAGTGTGCGGTTGTTCAATCCATGCCAAGGCATCCGCACACCCGGTTGGTTTGTTCAACAAACACATTTTCTTCAATCACACCGCGTAGAAATGTACACTGCACGTTCATTTTGTCGATTGTTGAACTTCAGACGTGCTGAAGGTGCGTACATTTTGATTTGAATCTATCCCGGGGACCCGATCAAAGCCTTGAACATTCACATTTTGAAATGATTTTCATTTTGTCGAAGCTTTTCAATCTCTTTCAACAGACATTTCTGTTTCCCTTTACTTTTTCTCTCCATCAAAGGCAGCAATTTCTTCTGTTGCCTATTTTGTGCAAGGATGCTCCACTATCAACAATCTTACGACTATCGAAAGTTCCTCCTGGAATATCCTACACACTCATTCAGAGATTAGTTGGAGAGGGGGACCCAAGCCTTTGTGGACTTGGGTCGTCCTTGATCGTCAAGGAAAGTGATTTCAATCACTTGATGATTAGGAAAAAGAACCTGTGGTGCTCCCCCTGACTGAATTACCTGTTTTTGTTTCCAAGCTGTTTGTCCTTTACCAGTATTTGTATTTACTGGTTTTACAGTTTTAGGTTTTGCTTGAACAGGTTTTTCTTCTTTGACCTCTGATTTTAAGGCCTTTTCAATTACCTTTTGATTCTTTTGTTTTAACTTCTTTTCCCTTTCTTTCAAGACACGTGGGTCTTGTTTCAGGGAAAATGATCGTTTTTGGTAATTAGTTTCTTGGGGAGCACTTGTTTTTGTCTTCAACTTTTGCAGGTATGGGCAGTATCTTACAATATGCCCAATTGTGCCACACTCAAAACACATTCTCCGCTCTACAAACCTCGGACAAACATGTTGATGATCAGACGGAGAACCAGACAATGAACTTTGTGATCTAGACGTGCTAGGACCTAAATCACATCCGTTGGTGTGTTGGGTGTAATTATTCTGATCATTTCGTTTTAAAATTCTAACTTGTTTTATAAAATCAATGTTAGATTTATCCTGAAATGTTTCAAGTTTGTCTGAACCCGTGGATCCAACAAAGTTCATTTTCGGTTCTCGTTTCTTAACAGGAGCTCTTTTGTTTTGCACCTTTTGTTGTTGAACTTTAGGTGCTTGAACATTCTTGTTCTGAGCCTTCTTTCCCTGTACCTTACCCTTTCCGGAGTTGACTTGTTGTTTTCGCTCAATTGGTGGTTTTTGGTTTCCGTATTGTTTTCTAATTTGTTCACACGGAATTGGATCACATTGAGTAACGATAACTTTGCCACTTTTGTTCCCCAAAAACTTATCAGTGCATCCTTCAAAAATTTGCTCAATTAAATCTTGATTTACATTTTTAATTGGAAAATCTTTGTTAGAGTAGATTTTGCCATCTCCTTTGAGCGTGTACAACAAGTTATTCCCTTCACTGCTTGATACAAGGGACTCCATTGGTTTTGACATTTCAGTCTTACTCGGTTTCACTGGTGGATCACACAGGATGTGATTCTCAATTGGAATATCTGTTGTAACCGAGTTAGACTGTAGTTTCACAATTTCTTCAGATTCATCATCCGAAGAATCAGCATCCTCAACAATGGGAGGACTCTGTTCCTTAACACACGATGAATCTGTCTCATTCTCAGATTCAGATTCTGATTGACCCGAGGATGATGTACCAGTTGTGAACCCAAGGCCTGCTGCAAAGTCATCTAGACCGAGTGGCACAGTAGGTTCAAAACGGGGCATATCCTCGTCATCAGGCAATTTGGAGTAATTGTGATTCATTGGGGGAGGACATGATCTGAATCCAATACATGGTTTATCCCCCTTTTTCTTTCTCTCTTGAACGTCAATGATGTGATCCAATACAAAGCGGGAATTGGAATAGCTTTCCAGTTTCTGCTTAATTGTTTCACATTCACATCGAGCTGTTGTCAATTCTACCATTTGCTTTTCAATTGTGTCAATAAGATTATTGTTAGCATGTTGTTTTCGCAAAACAGCCTTTTGTAATTCTGAAACATCATGTTTTAATGACGCAATTGTTGCTTTAAATTCCTTTTCATTTCTCGTTAAAAACAAGTTAGCTTCAGTTGCTTTAGAAAGATCTACAATCAATTCTTGATTGTGTTTGTGTGTGATTTCATATTTCTCTTGCAAACCCTCGTGTTTGCTTTCCAATTCGCAACACTTATCATTCATCGAAACATGTTTGTCTTGCAAGTCAAACAAACTAGCTTGTAAAGCATCATGTTTGCCTTGCAACTCAGACATGTTTGCCTCTAAATCAGCATTGTTAACACGCAAACTATCACAGTTATCACAACTAGCTACAGTGGGTTCATCGACATATACCTGACCTGATGAACTGTCGACATTAGCCATAAAGGCTGAATGGAGAGAAGACGAAGAATAAGCAGCTTGATCCACCAAATTAGATCTTCTTTCAGTTCCTGCTGCAGCTTCTTCCAAAACCTCATCAATATCTGCATCGACTGACGCACTTGATGTCTCATCCACATGATCATTCCCTGAAGTGGAGGATTCTTCATCTGAGCTTCCACTATAACCAGAAGAGTCTTCATCCTCAGAAGAGTCACCACCAATGGCGGAAGATTCTCCACCACTGGCGTGATTTAAATCCTTTACGACTTCAGCAAAACATGCTGTTCCACCATTTCCTCCTTCTCCAAGCTGAAGCGACCAATCACAACCCTCATCTATTTGAACCACCAGCCCCCGGTTGGCATTTGATGATCCTTCTTGGCCTTGGTTGTTGACAGGTATCAACGTACGAACATTGTTCCCGTTCTGGTTCTGCTGGTTGCCTTGATTTCTGAACGGATTTTGATTTCCATGCTGAGCTGATCTTGTGCATTCCCTTTTGAAATGACCCCGTTCGCCACAGTTAAAGCACTTGACAGCTTGCTTGTCGAACCCATACTTGGTGTCTTTCTTGTTTTCCAAGTTGGTTCTCCCCGTCCTTTCCATAAACTCCTTTGCTCTTCGAATTGCACTAGCAAGAGCCCATTTGATATCCATCATTTCAAACTCTTCTTTATCCACTTGCTGATAATCTTCATTGGTTAGATTGATATTCCCAATCTGACCTGCGATCAATCCACTATAAGCACTAACCAAGGTATTCAACATCTCCATATGCTCCTTGGCTACTTCGACACTGACTTTGGAAAAGTTGGAAGTGTCTAATCTGACTGTGTTAGGATTGGAAGTGGCTTGAAAGTTTGAAGAGCTTCCATAAAACCCTTGCTGTTGCGGTTGTTGCTGCTGAGCTTTCGGTTGCACATCTGGTCTTGAATACATCATAGCGTATGCTGAAGGATCAAACTGATCTGTTGTGGAAGGTCCGGTGCTTGAGATGAAAGCTGTTTGAAGCTTCGCGTGTTGAGAAGCTGGTTTTTCTCCACTGATACCTCCTGCAATCCCAAAGTACATTTCTGGATTTTGAGGAGTTTGTGTTCTTTTTGCTTTAAGCTTTTCTTCTACATCCTTATTCTCCAATCTTTGAATTAATTCATAAACGGTGATTGTGTCTAGAACACCATTTTCTTTGAGAATTTCAAGATAACTGCTCCACTTTGCTGGTAAGCTATCAGCGAATCTCTTCACCAATTCTTGTGGAGTGGCAGTGACTTTAAAAGCAAACATCTCGCTCAACAAGTGATGGAACCTTGTAGATAACTCTGCCAAAGTCTCATTCTCCAAACACGTGAATCCTTCAAACTCTTTCTTCAATAATTCTTGCTTGATCTTTCTAGATTGAGCATTTCCTTCACAACGTAACGTGAGCATATCCCACAAGCTTTTAGTAGTCGTGCAGTAAACAAACTGGTGGTAAATGTCTTTGTGAAGAGCTTGTGTGAGAATCATGAATGCTTTCTTTTCTAACTCAAACTTCTTCTTATCTTCTTCAGACAAAGTGCTGTAAGTTTGTGGATTAGATCCTGCAACTTCCAACTCATTTTCAAAAGCTGTGAAGAAGCACATCCATAGATCTTGACCTTGTCCCTGAACATAAGTTCTCAGCCTTTCTTTCCACCATCCCCAATCATTGATGTGATTTAACTTTGGCGGTTTTGTGCTTGTACCAGTTTCACTGTCGTTCTGCATCATAGATTGAATGCTGTTGCTTTGATTTGTGACCAAAGCCCATTGATTTGCAGTTATCATAGCAGCTTGAGGTGGGGCAATAGCTCGCATCCATGCAGTTTTGTCGAAATCTGACGTAGATTGCGTAGATTGCATAGCTGATGATTGTGGAGTCGAAGTTATTTGAGTCCACGCGGTTGGATCCCACTGACCGTTTGTTCCCATTTTATGAAAATTAATATATTAAGTGAAAATTGATTTAAAATTTGAAAAATAAGTTTTCTCCTTTTAAAAATTTAATTTTCACAAACTATGTTAAAATCTGTTCGAAAGATAGACACTTGTTCGAAGGATCAACAGTGTTCGAAAGATCACTGTTGAATTTCGAACAATGACTTCGAAAGATTCACTAAGACGAAGGATCCTTATCTTTCGAAATGTAACAGTAGCTCGAACAATATATCCTTCGAAAAGATTCCTTGGCTCGAAAGATAACTCACTGACTTCGAAAGATGTTCGAAGGATGGGTATCTGTCGAACCTCCTTGATCGAAAGATGATCTTTCGACTTCGAAGAATATCTTTCGATGAGTACTGACACAGCAGACAAACAGGTGACAGGTTGGTGAAAAAGGTGACGGGTTGGTAAATCTTTCGGCAGAAAGTATGGTTCAGACCATCATTTTCTGCAAAAACAGATTTTGTTTGATTATTTTAATCAGTTCACCCTTTCCAATACACCAACAACTTTCGAAAATAACTAAACAAGATCAAAAGATGTAAACTTTGAAGAACACTTGAAGATATTATGAACACAAAGGGTTTTCCGGTAAAACTACAAACTTCCGAAACCCGGTTTTGCTTGAAACTTCACTAAAAATCAACTTCTAAAATGTGAACATGAAAGAAAAGGTGATTTTTATAAGAACTTCCAGCAAAACAACAAGATTTAAACCCGATTAACAATGTTTTTCAGAAAAATATAACTTTTCAAAACCCGAAAAACAGCAAGAACACCTCGGTTTTAACAAGGAGAAGAGCCAAAGCTCTGATACCACTTGTAGGTCCCTCTCGAGGATGAGATAAAACCTTATCCTTGTTATATCAAACACACTAGCGAGTGCGGAATCCAAGCTAGCATGCAACCGAGACTTTATACGAGAACAAGCACAAACACAACACACAACATTCAACGATTAACACCACTTGTATTAATGCGTATGAAATGTTCGGTTACAAGCTCAATGTTTACAGATATGTTCTATAAACTCTCAAAGTTCTCTCGTGTGTGTGCTCTCAACAGAATGCTCTCACAGTTTCTGTCTCTCTTGTCTCTCTTGTCTCCCTTGTCTCCCTTTTTAACAGAACACAACACATGGGTATTTATACCCGACACATATTGTCTGGTCGAAGGATCAGACAGACTGATCGAAAGATCATCTGTCGACCAGAAAGCCATCGAAAGATTCACAAACACCTCGAAGGATGATATCCTTCGAGATATCCTTCGAGTTCATCCATCGAAGGTTTATGTTTCGAACTCATCTATCGAATGTCCATCTTTCGAGCTCATCGAAGGATATAAAACAATCCTTCGATGACACATCCTTCGACACAACCAGCTTACAACATTTTTCTAACTGTTTGGTCAAGTCAAACCAGGAGGATGGTTGACTTGATCAAACTTACATCAACCTTACATTAAAGACATCGTTTTGTATCATGACGAAATACAGACAAAGTACAGACACAAGTGCACCAACAAACTCCCCCTTGGCTGTAGCTTTGTCTCGATCTTTGTGTCTTCAAGTCTTCAAGGCCGAGTCGAACCGAGCCGAGTCGCGTCCACACAAAGTGCATCAACAAATACCCCTAGACATCAAGTAACATATCAAGTAACATGTCAAAACAAACTTTGTAAATATTTAACAAAATTGTGTGGTTAAAAATAGTTGGTAAGTTGAGCTTTTAATAAAAGAAGAATGTTCAAGTGCATTTTAGATGATTTTATGTATTACCATTTTAGCTAAACAAGAAATATTATAGTTCTGTAAAAATTAAATATAACCCAAATCAACTTATTTAAATGAAAAATTGAGACCAAAGTAACCAAACAAAAAGAGAGATTTGATCTTCATATCAAACATAATTATTAAACATTGCCACTGTTTACTCATACATTACTAGTTTAGTAGCTATAAACACCAGCAACACAAAAACTGACACATTTGAACGACCCGCACCCGAACGGGTCCATGAAATATCATGCGCACCAACCTCGTACACCATCCCAGACTCTTCATCTTTCACTCTAATGCTCGACGAGCCTGAAAAAAAAAACAAACAAACATCCAAATGATAAATGCAATAATATCTTTTTGATTAAACAGACAAAAAAGTGTTTGATCTGTACTTACAATCATAGTCTGTCCATCCAATGGTTTGATCTTCCATGTTATATGTAACCAACCTATCTGTTAGTAGAAGATCTGCATACAAAATAAACATATAAAAAACCCACAAAAAATTTATAAAAAAATAATTAGTTAAGCTTTTAAAAGATTTGTCATAATATCATCGATTTTTCCGACTAACCTCCCAATAAGATCGCATTTGATTCCCTCGGTTGCATGCCATTGCTCATAAAACCAATGCACCAATACTGATGCTGAAATCACAATGCAATGCAAGTGTTAATCACAAAAAAATAAATAAATAAAAAGTTTTTTAAATATAACCAAGCATATACCGGAGTTGTAAAGATATACTGATGGGGAAAAACTCTCAACTTAAGAGCATTCGCAAAGTGAAATATAACAATCGGGAAAACGTCATCCACGCTGCAGTATCAAATATAAATGCAACTTGTTTAAAATGTTTGTTACTTTTTTTGAATAATAATAATAGGGGGGGGGGGGGGGGGGGTAAAAGAACTCTTACTTCCCGTGGGCCGGGTAACACTTGAACTGGTTATCAACTATCTGAACGTCTGCTTCCGATTGTGCAGCCGAAACCTAGGTCCAATATTCAACAGTGAGAGATATTTTATAAGGAAATGTAATGCGCGAAAATATTAATATTCTAGTTACCTTTTTCATCAACTGGTTATAAACTGGGTCAGGAAAATAAGCCAAAGTTGTACCGCTATCAATCACTGTTCCTCGTTTCGCTGCAGTGTTGAACATTTTTGTTGGAAGAGTTACAAACTCATCACCCACTTGAATTGCTTTCAATTCAATATTGAAATGTGCCCTACAATGTAGATAAAAATGTAATCAATATTTATATAACATAAAGATAAAGATAATAAAGGTAGAAATGTATGATCTTTTTTGTTAAAAAAAAGCTTACATATCAGGCAAAATTGGCGTTGAGTTTACTTCCGGGTGCACAACTTCTCCAATAGCAAAGATCCCGCCTTTAGAACCCGACAAGCAATGAGAAAACATCTTTTTCACCTTTTTAGATGCGGCAAGTTGTGAAATTAACGACGCGTTAGATTGCCCGAAACCTAATATTCCATCTAGTGCTTGCTGGGATTTACCTAAACCCCCCGATTGTTTCGATCCACACCTATTTTGGATCACAAATCATGAATATTAAACTTAGAATCCTAGAATCACATTACAGATAAAAAGATCAAAGCTTACACATTTTCATAGATTATAAAGTTACTTTTAAATAAATCGATTTATTAATGTACAATATTAATGTACGAGTTAACTCACCCGAACATAATTCTTCCTTGCATATCCGACGTTTGAAGATCCCCGGATATTCTATTAAGTTGCACATTATCTCTAACGAAATAACCAGTTGTTGAGCTCCCATCACCATATCTAACAACATATGAACATTGCGACCCTAAAACACACTCGTTATTAGAGGGATCCACTGTTGTGGTGCAAAAATCTTGATCACAGGTAACAGTTCCAGAACTCGAGGACTGATCTGGATCGTATAGCGAGAGTGGGACCTGAAAGCAGGAAGCCAAAAAAGTAAATTAATTATATCAAATTAATACATACATACATACATATATAAAACAGTGTATGTTGTAAGGTAAGATCTTGAAGAAACTTACTCCAAGGTCACTTTTTTGGGGACAGTTTTCACATCCTGCACAATTAACCCACAGGATGTCACTCCCAGTATCCACTTGCACGTAAAACTCCTTCGCTGGGCTCCCAAGCTGTATCTTTGTGTAGTAAAGTCTAGATTGAAAAAAAATAAATAAATAAATAAAGCCAAAATACTTAAGAAAATCATAGTACCAAACTGTTAAGATACAAAGACAACCATCTACTTCAAAGTTCATTTTTTAATATCATAAAGCACTACAAAACTGAAAAAGAACTCTTAAGTGATCTTGTAAGAAACCCAAAACACTTCAAAAATAAAAAACAAATAAATTCATAAGAATTTTTTTTGAGGCAGTAATTGCTTGTCAATCTATTGCAAAAAACAACTCTTGTTACTCTTGAGCCTTGAATCCCCAAAATAAATGTTCTTCCACCCCCCACCAAAAAAAAGGTTTTTTTAGGGCTAAAATATACAAAATCATCATAGATTACACCAAAACCAGATAATATTCAGCATTAAAAAAACCACATTTTAAAGAATCAAATAAAAAATTGGGTTTTATTTAGGGCTGGAGAATACAAAACCATCACATATTCATTAAAACAAGATAATATTCATCAATAAAAAAAACCACATTTTAAATACCCAAATCAATTTCTACCTACAACAAATGCATAATTCAATTTGTGTGTGTGAGAGAGAGAGAGAAAGCTCACGCAGCGGATGTAGGACTACTATCACCACCAATAGGCAGATCAGCACCGGCGAGTATTCGCCGGTGCCGATCCAGATCATGTGCAACATAACCACTCAAAGACTCATTACCAACAACACCAAACTTATGTTGAACTTCAAACACAACATTCCCAGATACCCCAACACATCCCAACCGAACAAACTCCACAAGCACAAGCAAAACAAAAACCATAAACCCAACAACAAACACACCCATTTTGACAACAACAACAACAACTCTCAGAGATTAATAATATTGGCTCAGTAGTTTGACAACAGTGCATGCAATGTGAAATGAACTTATGGGTGAGTATACATATATAGGAAAGATGAGGAGGGTACAGTACATACCTGAGGTGGATTGTGATGAAGCAAAAGCCAAAAATAGTGCAAAGGGATAGAGGTTAATTCACGTTTCTTGTGTATGCATGATGCATCACCTCCATTGTTTGCTATATTTAGGTTGGATGGTATGAAATTGAGAATTCATGAGAATTGCAGGAGGTGGAGTTTGCTAAAAATGGATTTGGTGAACCTTAGTTTTTTCATTTGTGACGTTGTGTAAGACTATAACGTGTCACCGTTGATTACATAATGAAAATAGTAAATACAAATATACATTTTTTAATTTTTTTTTAAAAGTTAAAGTTTAGAGCACATGAAATACACATACTTGAATACTGAAGATTACATGTGACAACTTGTTCATAATGAGTAATGACATGGGACTCGTGTAAAGCGCTAGTTAGATGATGTGGATCCTCTGGAGCTTGTCTCTGAAAATTTCAAAAATTTGAAGGCTAGGCTGAGTAGAAAAATTAGGCCTTCAAATATAAACTTCTTTGTTAATATATATATAAATAAAAAAATAAAAAAATAGGGGAACGTTCATTTAAGAAAAAAATTTAATTGAGAAGAAAAAGAACAAAGGGTATAATTATAAAACATTAAATACTTTTTCACTTATCTCATTTTATCATCTTTAACTAATTAATCCGTCATAAAAATTATCATCCTTCACACTAATGTTTTTTGAATACACACATCAAAAGTTACCCTACACCTTTTGAAATTTACCCTACATATGTTGAAATTTATCCTACACAACCCGTAATTTATCATATACACATTGTAATTTATCCTACACTCTAAATTATTTTATTTTATTTTTTGAAAAAATATATATTTTGAAGATAAGTTACAAATTTTAATGTAGTTAGCTATTAAAAAGGAATACTACTAATTAATGATCTTTGTAGGTTTACCATATTACCCTTATAGTAACATTAAATACTTTTACTAAACGAAGTAAAATAAAGCATTCTTATTGGTTGAAATTTTTTCTTTTTTTCTTCTTACATAAAGTTTATTCTCATTTGAACTCTCCACTAAATATATATATATATATAGAAACAGGATCAGGAGAAAACGCTCAAAAGTGTGAGAACGGTTAGAACGTATCCTGACCCAACACGTGTCATGCGGCATAGAGAAGGGCGGAGGGGCTTTTTTGTCCTTTCATATTTTTTTTAAACGCGTGTCACATCACCTTTGCATTTTTTGGCGTTTAATAAATACACGGCGTTTTATTGTTTTTATATCAGGATTATGGTAAATATTTTGGCGTTTTAAGTATGTTTGGCGTTTTTATTGTTTTTTAGATCAGGATGCAGCCCTATAATGTAAAAAACATCAGTAATTTTCTTGAAGTTTATTTATTTATTTTTTTTTCTATCAAGTGTTGTGCCATGTAAGATACAGACCTATAATGTGACAGTCAATTATGGCGTTTTGAAAAGATAAATAAATTCAATTTTTCATGTAGTGGCTTTTAATATAATAAATGTTTGGCAATAATGTTACCGACTCTTTATTTTACCGTTTAGCAATTACTGTTTCGTTCAATTTCATCTGTCAATTAGTGTTGATTTTTCCAGTAATACTTTGTTTGGCGTTTTATATAGCAACATCGTGTTTTGCTAGTATCCGTTCTCTCAGTTTTGACACTATCAGGCGTTTTGGTGTTTGGCGTTTTTGGCGTTTTATACTCAATTTTTTTTATTAGTAGAGAATTAGATAATAAACAACAGAGAATTAGATAACAAACAATAGAAAATGAAAAAAAAATTAAAAATTATAATCTAATTTCTCAACAAAATCTTCACTGTCATCAGCCTCTTCTACTTTAACCTTTTTGACGTTTTGAACATGTTATTGAATACCTTATGTAGATCCTTATTTTCCTACATAACGTCCATCTTTAGAAGATGCTTATTTTTGTGGCATCCTTTATTGTGGTTTGATATATACTTGTTTGATGACATGTTGAAGACCAACGCCTGCTCTAATGTATTGATCCCTTCATGCCATCAATATATCCATAAAAAACAAAGTGACTTGATGACATATCAGTGTCATCAGTCTCTTTTTTTGAATATTTGTCCATCTCATTCAGCAAAAGCTTATAGAGATACCCACCTCAGAGAAGAATCCATTCAGTGAAACTTCATTCAGAACAATACTCAATATAGAATGTACGAGGTTCCGCATCTGCGGATTTTTTAACTATTTTTTTGGCGTTTTTAAAGTGAATGGTTTCTAGGAAATATGGCGTTGTTTTTGGTTTGTGATCAGTTGATTGTGCAGATACGTCTCTCTTATAGGATGTTTTTGGCGCGTAGTTTAGGCGAAATTTTATTTATAATAAATGATATTAATAAAGTAGCCGTCTTTTCAGTTACTGTGTATTTTTACTGTTTTTGTTCAGCTTTTTATGAGTTTTTACGGTCATAGACTTTCCATCTCCCAAGTTTGGCGTTTTTTAATGGCTCTAAGTAGTTTTTTGCGTTTTTTTTTCATTTTTAGCTTTTAATAATACTTCTGCAAATCACTTTTATTATAGTTTGGGAGTTTTTGGCCTTTTACTGCATTATGGCGTTTCACAAGCATTATGACTGTTTGGCGTTTTATTAATATAATGTATTTTTTATTCTAAGTTGAAAAATACATAACAAACAACAGAAAAAGAAAATTAAAAAAATAAAAATAGAAACTATTCATCTTCCAAATCTTCACTGTCATCAGTCTCTTTCTTCTTTGAAACATGTTCACTGGCGGTTTTGCTTTGTCATGCTTGTGTTTTTGTGGCCGTTTGGAAAGACAAAATGACATGAGTTTTTTTTTTAATATGTATCTTCAAACAACTCATCAGTGTCATTCGTCTCTTCATGCCATTATAATATTCATCAATAACAAAACACAAAAAATGACATAAGTCTGTCCCCAGCATCTTTTTGTTTATGATTTGTCCATCTCATGTAGCAAAATGTTATTTGAGTCACAACACCTCAGGGAAGAATGCATTCTCCGAAACTTGGCGTAGCACAATATTGAATATACAAGAAACGTTATTTGGTAATTTTGGCGTTTTACTGAGGAAACAGTGTATCTGAAAGAAACGTCGATTTTTTGGAATCTTTGGTGTTTGCGTGTTTTGGCGTTTTCTAAGATGATTGGTATATAGTAAAATATGACGTTTTTTGAGTAGGTGTGTTTGATGTTTTGGGGATTTTGGCATTTGTAAGATGAATGGTATATAGTAGAAAATATGGCGTTTCAGGTTCTAGGGTGTGCGTTTTTATGTCTGGGATGTTTTTGTTTATATAGTGATGTGTTTTGGTCCGTAATGGCGTTTTATTCATTAGTTGGCATTTTGGTATAGAAGTGTAAAGACCTTTTTACCCTTAATGAAGCGCGTCCACTTAATAGAATTCGTGTTATTTACGAAAACGCCACTGCGCCAATCTAGTCCATAGATTGTTTTGATCGGACGATCCATAAGCGTTCTCACCGTTCTCACACTTTCCACCGTTTTCTCTAGATCCTGACCCTATATATATATATAGGGCCAGGATCATTTCAGAACCATAAATATTTACAGAACTCGCAGAACTCATAATAAACAATCTTTTTATTTATATATTTTTATGTTTAGGATAATTTTATCATTTATTATGTGTATTTTTACGATTCCATACATGTTAAGAGTAATTTTACCATTTTTATATGTAATTTTATAACTACACATATGTAAACTAGTTTTTTTACATATATGTAATTAGTTATGACACATATATATAATTTTGGCAATTAAACAAATGTAAACTACTTTTAACATATATGTAATCAAAGAAATACATATAATAGATGATAAAAAGATCCTAAATACAAAAACTTATATATAAAATGATTGTTTATTAGGAGTTCTGAAAGTTCTGTAGTTATTTAGAGTTCTGAAATGAACTCAACCATGTTATATAGGGGCAATATATATATATATATATATAGGTAGAGGATCCTGTAAAAAAGGCTTAAAGTGTGAGAAGGGTAAGAAAGAATCTCAGCCATTAGATCTTTTGATATAATGGTTGAGATCAATAGGGACCAAATTGTAAAATATTTTCATTAATTTGGACTGATTTGAAATATCTAGGGGCAATATAGTCTTTTAAACCCACTAGAAATTAGGTAATGCACATGTAACTTCCCCCCGTCAATAACTTTTTATATGTAACTTTTTGTTAAAAAAAATTACACCATAATAACGGGCGTTTTTTTATCTTTAATATGAGTACCATATTGCTATACTTATATAGAGAAAAAATATGTTTCGATCAGATGTTTAGTCAATGAATGGTGTTATATACTTGCTGAATGGTGTTATATACTTGCTGAATGGTGTTATATACTTGCTGAATGGTTTATATACTTACTGAATGGTGTTATATACTTGCTGAATGGTGTTATATACTTGCTGAATGGTTTATATACTTACTGAATGGTGTTATATACTTACTGAATGGTGTTATATACTTGCTGAATGCTGAATGGTGTTATATACTTGCAGAATGGTGTTATATACTTGCTGAATGGTGTTATATACTTACTGAATGGTGTTATATACTTGCTGAATGGTGTTATATGCTTCCCATAATTAAGGTGGCGGTTATGGGAAGTTTTTAATTAATTGAATTAATGATAAAATTACTTGTTTACCCTTTTCAATTAATTTAGATCTAATGGCTGAGATTCTTTCTTACCTTTCTCACACTTTTGGTCTTTTTTACAATAACCTTACCCTATATATATATATATATATATATATATAATAAGTTTTAAAATTTCAGGGCCCCGAAAAGGACGGACCTGAGCGATCGTTCACCCCCTCCTCCCAGCCAGCCATGAGTTGGGACATGTAATACAACTAATTAAAAAACCAAAGAATGCATGTGACAATATAACAACCCTCCAAAACATACCCGACACCCCAAAAGTATTTAAAATATCCCAAATCGCCCTAAAATACACCCCGTATACGAAAACAGGCCCCGAATACCTTTATTTTTATTAAAATTAATTAAAAACAAAATTCAGTGGGTCGTCGCGGGGCGCGACAGAGCCCTTGAGGGCCGTCGCGGGCCGCGAGCGAGTGAACAAGAGGCAAAGCCCGGTGCCGCCACGTGTCGAGTGCGTGTCGAGGCCAGTGGCCGAGTCAGCCAAGCTAGGGCCTACCCTAGCTGGCGTCGCGGGCCGCGAAGCCCTTCGTGATTTCCGTCGCGGGGCACGATAAGGTCGACGAACAGCCCTATAAATTCCCTTGATCGGCCTTCAGTCCAACTCGTTCAATTCTCAAATTTTCCCTCTCAATTTCTACGTAGTATACACTATACTCGGGCATTATACCCCCCCTAATTAGCGAAGTTCTGCCTTATTGTAAGTATCATAACCCCCGGTTACGTATTAGATACGCTGCCCGATTGATCTAGGGTTCCGTAACGGCTGTCGTGGTTAATAGATAATATTGGGTTATTATACTAACGCGTGTGCATTTGTGTAATTAATAGATAATCACCAGGAAATCCTAAAGGAAAACCCTAAGACAGCAATGTGAGTAATCCTCCTTTTTGCAAATTGTTTTTACAAAACCTCATATGATTAACATTATATTAAACAGTGATTGAGTATTTTTTTTCTACAATTATCGTCGGTATGTTGGGGTTTTGTATACAAAATTTGTTACTACGTTGTGAGTAGTAACATGACCACAAGTCGGGTTGATAGTACCGTGGGTGGTAATTAAAGTAGATGGAAACAAATGTAATTGCGCGACCGCCCTCAATGCTGTAGACTGATAAAACCTGTTTTGATTAAACTGAGATTAACTCACCAGTATTTCCCACTGACAAAATGTTTTTAAACGCGTTTCAGGTAATAAAATGTGAAAGCCAAATAGAAGCCAGCTGGACAGCACTGAAGACTTGGAAAAGTGGCAATAAAAGTTACCCAAATAAAGAGATGTTTTTAATTAAATAAAATAGGGTTTATCCCTATAAAAATATGTGTACTTGAAACTTGGGAATTTCCCATGTGTTTAATATTATAAAAGCGTGGTATTTTACTCTGATAAAATATTTTCTAACTAAGGTCCTGATGTAAATTCCGCTGCCAAAATGATAAACACCGATACCACCGAAACTGGCCGCGACCGGCCGTTCCCGGGTTGTAAGGGGGCGGGGGTTGCGACAGAAGGTGGTATCAGAGCTAAGCCACTGATTCAGCCACAGAAGTGTTCTGCTGACACCAAAATTTATTCAATATGTTAGGAAATAATCTACGGGATTTCGTGCATATCTGTACATTATTATTTTGTGTTATTTGACTATTTGTTAGTTTACAGTATGAGCGACCAAGGACCTTCCGACGCCTACCGTCAGTTGTCCAGCTCACCTAGAAACGAAGGCACCTCTTCATAGCCTACCCTCTCAGGGTATTCGGCTGACAATGAAGATGTGATATTCATGTTCAAGGCTCAATCTGAAGAGCCATTCCCTCCTAAAAAGAGAGGATGGTTCAGCAAAGGTGTGCATGAACGTAGGAAGAGGATGTAAAAGTTACAACAACAGCGAGTTTTAGCAGCCGCTAAGAGAGAAACAGATGCTCACACCCAAGATATGCTCAATAGGAGTCTAGCAAATTTTCATATTCTAGCAACTACAACTGCAGACCCTAATTTAGAGCAACTCATAGCACCCCAATCATTACCCTTGTTTCCCACACAACCAATGGAGATTGAAGTCAACTCGGAAAACCAAATCCCAGCATCAGCCTTTGACCCAACTGAGATACCTAGAATACCAGCACCCAATCCCTTAGACCCAGACTACGACCCGTGGTTTGACGACCATAGGGATTACCAGCAACGCTACCCAATACTAGAAGAACCCATGCCAAACCTAGCAGCTTACCCAGGTCTGGACCCTCTAGATCCCTATTATGATAATGATCAATACATTAGGGAAATTATATAGAATCCATATCCTCGGGAAGAACCAATGCCACAGTACCCAGATCCAATACCAGCACCTGCACCACCCATGAGCACAGAAAATGTGCAAGAATTCCGAACCTTTGGTGAGGAGATTTTAGAAGAGAGCGAAAGAATGAGACAAATAGGGGAACGACTCGTCTGGAAATATGACGAGCGTAATATGGACTTTTGGATGAACCCCTATCATTAGTAATAATAATAATAATAATAATAATAATAAATATATATATATATATATATATATAATATGTGTGTATGTTTAAAAAATGATTTTATATATATATATATATATATATATATATATATATATATATATATATATATATATTGTAGTATAGACCACCTAGTGGTTAGTGATGCATACTAGTATTGTATTTTTATTCTAGTTGTATTTGTAATAAATATAGATGCATACTATCAAATAGAGTAAGTCGCAATGATCGACGATTTTGGATCAACATGCTTGTTGCATTGGATATTTTATGCAATATTAATACTTGGTAATTGTTTAAAATCCAGATAATGAAAATCAAATAAATAATAGTGAAATTCGACACCTTGTAACCCAAGGAATTAGGGATGCCATGCCAGCTATTATCCAAAATGTTAGGGATGCGGAAAATAATGATAAAAGTGGTAATGGAAGTAAACGAACCCATATAGAACCTAGTCACAACATGCACAATAGACCCATACTTCAAGTGCCCATTCCTAAAAGAAGAAGAACCATGTCTTATGGTTGTTCTTACAAAGAATTCTGGTCTTGTAAACCAATAGAATTCTCTGGCAATGAAGGGGCCATTGCAGCTTTACGCTGGATAGAAAAGACTGAGGCAGTCTTAAAAATAAGCAAGTGCGTAGAAAAGGATAAGATAATGTTTGCCTCCAATCTGTTTAAAAACTCAGCCTTAGAATGGTGGAACACTATCCTTGAGTCTAGAGGAAGTGATAGGGTTTACAGTATTTGAATGGGAGGAATTTAAGAATATGGTGGAAAGGAAATTCTGCCCTCCCAATGAAAAGGAACAGATAGCAAACAAGTTCTTAAACCTTAGAATGACTGGAGTGGATAGTAAGGGGTACACTACTTTATTCTTTGAATATGCTAGAATAGTACCATCCCTTGCATCACCTGAACCAGTATTAATCTCCCGCTACATCTGGGGATTAATCAGTGAGATTAGGCATGTAGTCAAGGCCGCTAGACCTCAAACTATAGAAGAAGCTGTAGAACTAGCAAATACCTTGACTGATGAATTAGTACGTACACGAGAAGAAGACCAGAGGAGAAACCTAGCTCAAAGGCTTACCTAGGAATTTCGCTACGGTAATTCCAACCGTGGGAAAAATGTAGGTTCTACCTCTAAACCTTATTGTAAGGCTTGCAAGAAGAAGCATTCAGGAAGATGCTCCACTTACTGTAATTTCTGCAAGATACCATGACACAAGGAAGAAGATTGCAGGAAGAAACCTAGTAATGGAGTGTGCTTCAACTGTGGAGAAAAAGGTCACATCAAACCGAACTATCCAAAACTAGCTCCAGCCATGAACAACAAGACTACTGAAAATGCTAGAACATTTGTTCTGACTGCAGAAGAAGCAAAGATGATCCCGGATGTGATCGCCGGTACGTTTTTAGTTAATGATGTTTTTGCTAAAGTATTATTTGACTCTGTTGCAAACCAAAGTTTTATTAATACTTCATTTTGCAAACTTCTCAATCGACCATTAACTAAACTCCCACAAGAATGTCTAGTAGAAACAGCAAACGGGGAAACCATTAAGATTTCTGAAATCTTGCAGGGAGCAAGAATAAAATTTTTAAATCAAAAGTTTATTGCAAACCTTTACCCAATGAATCTGGCAGGATTCGATATTGTATTAGGAATGGATTGGTTAATAGCCAATAAAGCCAGTATTTTATGTGATCAAAAGTCAATCCAAGTAAATTCACCAAGGGGTGAAAAGAACACAATCAAAGGAGATAAGCCCTCTAGATCCACAAAATTCATCTCTATGATGAAAACAGCCAGTTATGTAAGAAAAGGATCATTAGTGTATTTGATTTCCATAATCATTAACACTAAAGGAAAAGAATTGAAAGATATTCTCATAGTATCCCAGTTTCCAGATGTGTTTCCAGAAGAATTACCAGGGTTGCCACCAGACAGAGAAGTGGAATTCAGAATCCACCTACTACCAGGAACAGCACCGATTGCCAAAGCGCCTTATCGATTGGCACCCACAGAGATGCAAGAGTTAAAGAAGCAGTTAGACGAATTGTTGGAAAAAGAATTCATACAGCCAAGCTCATAGCCATGGGGAGCACCGATCTTATTCGTCAAGAAGAAGGACGGGTCAATGCGTATGTGCATTGATTACCGTGAATTGAACAAAGTCACGATTAAGAATCGGTATCCATTACCGAGAATCGATGAATTATTTGATCAATTGCAAGGAGCTCGATTTTTCTCTAAAATCGATTTACGATCAGGATATCATCAATTAAAGGTACAGGAAGAGGACATTCCTAAGACCGCATTTAGAACAAGGTATGGCCATTATGAATTTACTGTCATGCCATTTGGTTTAACCAATGCCCCAGCTGCATTTATGGACATGATGAACCGAATATGTAAGCCATATTTGGATAAATTCATAATTGTCTTTATAGATGATATTCTCGTTTACTCTAAAAATAAAGAGGAACATGCAGCGCACCTGCATGCACTTCTAAGTTTATTGAGAAAAGAAAAGCTTTATGCTAAGTTTTCGAAGTGTGAGTTTTGGTTAAAACAAGTACAGTTTCTTGGACATTTAGTCAATCATGAAGGAATTTATGTGGATCCCACAAAGATAGAGGCGATTACCAAATGGAAAACCCCTGAGTCACCAACCGAGGTTAGAAGTTTCTTAGGATTGGCCAGTTATTATAGAAGATTTATTCGAGATTTTTCTAGAATAGACATTCCCTTAACTATGTTAACCTGTAAATCTGTTAAGTTTGAATGGGGACCAAAACAAGAAGAAGCTTTTAGAATTCTTAAGCAAAGACTAACCAATGCACCCATACTAGCGTTACCTGAAGGAACTGAAGACTTTATAGTCTATTGTGATGCTTCTAAACTAGGTTATGGATGTGTATTGATGCAACATCAAAAGGTTATAGCTTATGCATCTAGACAACTTAAGAATCATGAAGAAAATTATTCAATCCATGATTTAGAATTAGGAGCTATAATTTTTGCCCTTAAGATTTGGAGACATTGCCTTTACGGTAGTAAGTATACCATTTTCACTGATCATAAGAGTTTAAGGTATGTTTTAGGGCAAAAGGAATTGAATATGAGACAAAGACGCTGGATGGAAATTCTTAGTGATTATGATTGTGATATCCAGTATCATGCAGGAAAAGCAAACGTAGTAGCTGATGCTTTAAGTCGAAAGTATCTTGAAAAACCAAAAAGAGTACGTTCTCTTAAATTACATCTACAAGTAGATTTAAATGAATAGATTAGAACAGCACAAGAATCAGTGATCAAGGATGATACTGAAAAGTTGAAAGGAATGATTAAGGAACTAGAACAAGGAACAGATGAAATTTGGAGATTCCATAAGAAAAGAATGTGGATACCTAAATTAGGAAACCTACGCCATCGTATATTAGAAGAAGCCCATAAGTCTAAGTATACGATGCATCCTGGAAGTGATAAGATGTATCAAGACTTAACAAAGAATTTCTGGTGGATAGGAATGAAAAAGGATATAGCAGCATATGTTGCAAAGTGTCTAACCTGTTCACAAGTTAAAGCTGAACATAAAAAACCCTCAGGTTTGTTGCAACAGTTAGAAATACCAGTTTGGAAATGAGAATTGATAACAATGGATTTTGTTACTAAATTACCCAAGACAAGAAAAGGTAATGATACAATCTGGGCGATTGTAGACAGGCTAACTAAGTCAGCTCATTTCCTAACCATGAAGGAAACTTTCAGTATGGAACAATTAGCTAAATTATATGTAAATGAAATAGTTTCATTACATGGAATTCCTTTATCAATTGTTTCTGATAAAGATAGCCGTTTTACCTCTCATTTTTGGACAAGTTTCCAAAAAGCAATGGGAACTAAGTTAAATCTAAGCACTGCTTATCATCCTCAAACGGACGGACAAAGCGAAAGAATAATTCAGACAATGGAGGAGATGCTTAGAGCTTGTGTAATTGATTTCGGAGGTAATTGGGATGATCACTTACCATTAATCAAATTTTCTTACAATAACAGTTATCACACAAGTATCAATGCTGCACCATTCGAAGCACTTTATGGACGAAAATGCCGAACTCCAGTCTGTTGGGCATAAATTGGAGAAAAGCAACTATCTGGACCTGAGATAATGCAAGAAACAACCAACAAGATCATTTAAGTCAAGGAACGATTGAAAGCAGCACGCGATCGACAGAAGAGTTATGCAGATAACAGACGAAAGCCATTAGAATTTCAGGTAGTAGACAAAGTGTTATTAAAAGTCTCTCATTGGAAATGAGTGGTAAGATTCATCAAAAGAGGAAAGCTAAGCCCCAGGTATGTTGGACCTTTTGAAATTATTAAAAGAATAGGACTTTTAGCCTATCAGCTACAACTGCCAGAGGAAATGGAAGGAATACATGATGTATTTCATGTATCTAATCTCAAGAAATGCTTAGCTGATGAATCACTAGTGGTACCTCTTAAAGATATAGAGGTAAATGAAAAGCTTAAATTTGTAGAAAAGCCTCTACAAATCGAAGACAGAAAGGTCAAGAATCTCAAACACAAAAGATTAGTTCTAGTCAAAGTGAAAGGGGATTCTAAAAGAGGACTAGAGTACACTTGGGAGCTTGAATCTGAAATGCAAAGAAAATATCCACACTTATTCCAGTAGACCTCGAGGACGAGTTCTAAAACAAGGTGGGGAGGATATAACAACCCTCCAAAATATACCCGACACCCCAAAAATATTTAAAATATCCCAAATCGCCCTAACATACACCCCATATACGAAAACAGGCCCCGAATACCTTTATTTTTATTAAAATTAATTAAAAACAAAATTCAGTGGGTCGTCGCGGGGCACGACAGAGCCCTTGAGGGCCGTCGCGGGCCGCGAGCGAGTGAACAAGAGGCAAAGCCCGGTGCCGCCACGTGTCGAGTGCGTGTCGAGGCTAGTGGCCAAGTCAGCCAAGCTAGGGCCTACCCTAGCTGGCGTCGTGGGCCGCGAAGCCCTTCGTGATTTCCATCGCGGGGCGTGACAAGGTCGACGAACAGCCCTATAAATTCCCTTGATCGGCCTTCAGTCCAACTCGTTCAATTCTCAAACTTTCTCTCTCAATTTCTACGTAGTATACACTATACTCGGGCATTATACTCCCCTAATTAGCGAAGTTCTGCCTCGTTGTAAGTATCATAACCCCCGGTTACGTATTAGATACGCTGCCCGATTGATCCAGGGTTCCGTAACGGCTGTCGTGGTTCGGCCCGACGTAGTCGTTGGAATGCCGTCTCGGGGAGGGTATTACTAATGTAAATATTGGATTATTATATTAACACGTGTGCATTTGTGTAATTAATAGATAATCACCAGGAAATCCTAAAGGAAAACCCTAAGACAACAATGTGAGTAATCCTCCTTTTTGCAAATTTTTTTTACAAAACCTCATATGATTAACATTATATTAAACAGTGATTGAGTATTTGTATTCTACAATTATCGTCGGTATGTTGGGGTTTTGTATACAAAATTTGTTAATACATTGTGAGTAGTAACATGACCACAAGTTGGGTTGACAGTACCGTGGGTGGTAATTAAAGTAGATGGAAACAAATGTAATTGCGCGACCGCCCTCAATGCTGTAGACTGATAAAACCTGTTTTGATTAAGCTGGGATTCACCCACCAGTATTTCTCACTGACAAAATGTTTTTAAACGCGTTTCAGGTAACAAAATGTGAAAGCCAAATAGAAGCCAGCTGGACAGCACTGAAGGCTTGGAAAAGTGGCAATAAAAGTTACCTAAATAAAGAGATGTTTTTATTGAAATAAAATAGGGTTTATCCCTATAAAAATGTGTGTACTTGAAACTTGGGAATTTCCAATGTGTTTAATATTATAAAAGCGTGGTATTTTACTCTGATAAAATATTTCCTACCTACGGTCCTGATGTAAATTCCGCTGCCAAAATGATAAACACCGATACCACCGAAACTGGCCGCGGCCGGCCGTTCCCGGGTTGTAAGGGGGCGGGGGTTGCGACAGACAACTTGTCATAATGACAATACACGGGTGTAAAGCGCTAGTGAGATGATATGGATCCATCAATTGGAGCTAACAGTGAGCAGAAAACCGAAATAATTGAACCATAACCAAAATAACCGAAAAATCCAAACTGAAACAAAAACTGATGGTTCGGTTTTCGGAACTTAATAACCGAAAAATTCGGTTTGGTTTTCGGATAACCATTTTCAATAACCGAACCGATATGTTATAATAATAGGCCAAATACATATATTTTAATGTTTAAGTTTAAGTGTTTAACCCATGCAACTAAAAATTATTAATTTTATTCTTGATTGTCAAATATTCATAATAAGACGATTAACATGTTTATTTTATCATTGAAATGATTTATGCATTGTTTACAAGAAATAATAAAATCTATAACTCTAATAAAGCAAACCATTGGGGGACACATGTCACCCTATGGTTGATGCCAAATAAGCAGCCACATAAGCATACATGTGGCATATCTCAAATAATAGGACATGTGGCATTGCTCTCCGTGTGGGATTGAACTTGGCTTCTATCGTACGCTTTGTCTCAACTCTCTCTCTCATTCTCACAAAAGATTCCAAACGATTGCCTACAAACCCTAATCGGCGATTCCCCTTCTTAGCAACCTTAATCGGCGATTCCTTTCCTCACCGTTTCAATCGATCGTTTGCGAAGACGTACAATCATTCTTGAATACACAATAATCATCATCGACGGTATTGTTTCCAACTATATGCACTGAATCATCTACTGTTTTGTTAATTGTTGATTGATCGAATGTTCTTCTTTTATACACGTTTTCCTTTTGTTTGATTTGATGTTTTTGATTCCATCGTTTTGTTTGAATCTCTGTTGGTTGGATTATGGTAGCTGATTGATGTTGTTTTGGTTTACCGTTTGTTTGTTAGGGTTTCTAATCGCCGATTTTGAAGTTCGTGTATATATGTTTTGTGTATTAGGGTTTTTCAAGTTTATAGGTTGAGTTTTGAATTTTGATCCTCAGATTAGCAAGAGTTTATAATCTGTTAATCAGTAACCGTTTTGTATGTTTGAAACACTTTCGATGCATTTTGATGTGTTATTTTAGTGATTTTGTTCTTGAAAAGTGTATAATCCTTGTATTGTTTTAATATATGTTTTGTGTATTAGGGTTCTAATTACTCTTTTCATCTACTGTTATATGTTGGTTATCATCAGCCGTATTGAGTTTATTGATTATCTATATTGGTTATTTACATGATTTCAATAGCGAATAAGTTAAACCTTTTTTTGTTTGTGTTTGAAATCCTATTTGATGTTGATTTTGACAGCACCTTCCTGAAAATATATCAGTAAGATCGATAGGTAGAAAATTGCTTCACTTCACGAAACGTCATTCGTTCATCCAACGTTTCACTATCCGATACAAATGATTGCCGTGTTATAACACCAATTCGTTCATCCTCTTATATCAATACCTTGGATGGACGTATTTTGCCAACCACACCTTTAACAAATCTCTATGAGGCGTATACGTCAGGTTGGTGTTATTTACTTACATATATAAATTTTGATTACTAAGATTATGTGTTTCTTTTTTTTAAACAAAAATTATGTAATACATAAACATTTTTGATTCGGTAATTTGGACTTTATTTGTTGCAGTTGAAGCTGGAAGAAGTCCATTGGCTAATATTACAAATGGTAAATTGTTTATTTTTTTACACATGAATACAATTTTTTATTTATAATTTGTTTAACATTACAAATGGTAAATTATTTGGTTTTTTAGGCAGGAATTCAATTTTTAATGTATAATTTGATAATTTATGGATATCCATATTTTTTTTCAGTTGCTTCTAATGATGTTGAGCATCAAAAATCAGTTGAACGAAGAAAATTAAAGAAAGTACATTTGGATAATAAAAGACATAATGTGAGTAACAAATCTTCCACTTCACAAAACGTAATTCGGTCATCCAACGTTTCAGTATCCAATACAAATGATTGCCGTGTCGTAACACCAATTCGTTCATCCTGTTATATCAATACCATTAATCGACGTACCTTGCCAAACACACCTTTAACAAATCCGTATGAGGCGTATACATCCGGTTGGTGTTATTTACTTACATATTTAAATTTTGTTTATTATGATTATGAGTTTGTTTTTTTTAAATAAAAAATTATGTAATACATAAACATGTTTCATACGTTAACTTGGACTTTTTTTTGTTGCAGTTGAAACTGGAAGGAGTCCATTGGCTAATATTAAAAATGGTAAATTCTATAATTTTTTACACATGAATACAATTTTTCATTTATAATTTGTGTAACATTATAAATGGTAAATTGTTTGGTTTTTTTTGACAAGAATACAAATTTTTAATGTATAATTTGATATTTTATGGATATCCATATTTTTTTTTCAGTTGCTTCTAATGATCTTGAGCATCAACAATCAGCTGAACGAAGAAAATATAGGAAATTACATTTGGAAAATAAGATACATAATGTGAGTAACAAATCTTCCACTTCAAAAAACGTTACGCGGTCATCCAATGTTTCAGCATCCAATACAAATTAATGCCTTATCGTAACACCAATGCGTTCATCGTCTTATATCCATACCATCGATCCACGTTGTTGCCCAACCACACCTTTAACAAGTCCGTCTGAAGCATCTACTTCAGGTTGGTGGTATTTATTTACGTATTTCACATTTGTTTATTTTGAATCTGACATTTTTATTATTTTTCATTGCTATCAACATATAGGTGTCAAGAGGATACAAAGAGTTAAACAAAGGTTTAATATACCTTTAAATTTAACAGAAAGCTCGCTGTGTTTTATTAAACCGGATGATGACGTTGCTGATTTATTGAAGAAAACGAAATTGATCATTTTGGGAAGAAGCACCGATGAATCATAAACATGCGTTTGAAGCACTTGACCGAACAATGAAAGATATCTTCAAATGTGAGATGACCTTTGGTGGAAAAGTTATGGTGTTCGGTGGTGACTTTAAACAAATACTTCCAGTTGTACCAAATGGCAGTAGGAGAGAAATTGTTAATGCTTCAATCACGTCGTCGTATATTTGGAGTAGTTGCAAGGTCCTTACGTTAACCAAAAACATGAGGTTACCTGTAGGAGCCAACGCATCTGATATAGAAGAGATTAAAGCTTTTGCAAATTGGTTGCTTGAGTTGGGCGAGGGAAAGATTGGTGACAGTGATGATTGTGAGGTGGTTATAGATATTCCTGAAGATTTGTTATTCAAGTGCTCTAAGGATCCTATGTCAGATCTGATCGACTTTGTATATCCTTCACTTCTTCAACTGTACATAGATAAATATTATTTTGCTGAAAGAACTATATTGGCACCAACAAATGAGGTTGTTCAAGAAATTAATAAAAGATTGCTTGCTTCGTTTCCTGACGATGAAGTGGAGTATCTGAGTTCTGATAGTATTTGTCAAACTGATCAAGGAAAAAACGAAGCACATGCGAGACTATATTCTCCCGATGTTCTGAATGGTCTTAAAATATCTGGTCTGCCTAATCATCGATTAGTCCTTAAAGTTGGTGTACCTGTAATGTTGCTTCGTAATATCGATCAACAAAATGGTTTATGCAACGGTACGAGACTACGAATTACTAAACTTTATAAACGTGTTATAGAGGCGGAGATTATATCCGGAGGAAACATAGGGACAAGAACGTTTATTCCGCGAATCAGTTTGACACATTCGGATAAAAGAATTCCTATCAAGTTTCAACGACGACAATTCCCCTTAAATGTATGTTTTGCAATGACTATAAACAAAAGTCAAGGACAATCTCTATCAACGGTTGGATTGTATTTAAAATATCCAGTTTTATCACATGGTCAACTTTATGTTGCGTTATCAAGAGTTAAAAGCAGAGCCGGTGTGAAGTTGCTTTTACCAGACAAAGATGGGAATGTAACGAGTAAAACAACAAATGTAGTCTACAAGGAAGTTTTTCCAGCATTTGAATAGTTTTCTGTTTTTTTTCTTCCAATGTATGTGTTTGTACAGAATATTTCATTTCAAAGTATATAATATGGTTTTGGTTGAAGCCGCGTATTACACGGGCATTAACCTAGTTTAACATAAAAGCAAATGATTTTCAAAGTATTATAAAAGAAAACATCTTAATAAAAACTTTGAAAAAACAATAAAATAGATTAGAAGGTTTGGTTTATGTGAACAATATCAATTAAAAAAAATAAATATATTAATGTAAATGTAAACAGTTAAGAAAAATTCTTAAATTTTGGATTATACTTTTTTATTTTTGAATCTTACGTAATTGTTTCAAAACCCGCAGCTGAACGGTTATAAAAAACGGAACTTTCGGTTTTACCTAAAAATCGAACCGAACCATGCACACCCCTAATTGGGGAATCCTTGAAAATCTGAGGGTCATAGACTAATCTTTAAAAAAAAAAAAGTATATAAAAAATTTAAAAATATATATAATTTTTTTTTTTGCAATTTCAGGCCCTTGAGGAAGGCGACATCTGGGCGGTCACCTACCCGGCCTCCTTCAACCTTCCATGAGTTGGAGGGGTAGCATTGGAGGATGGTGCTAGTGAAGAGGGAATCCTTCTACAAGGATGGGCTCGCACGATCGACCAGTTCTATAGGGGGAGGCATCCTTGAAAAGGATAGAGGGATGTGAATAAGCTCGTCTTCCGTTAATGTTAGAGATGATATGTCATTGACAATGGAAATGAACGTTTGAGTTTGTTTAAGAAAATAGACACAACTAGGATAGTAATTTCGTTTAATATAAAATGAAATCATGAAACATTCTTCTGTTTTTTTTGGAATGTCAACTTTCTTGTATTAGGCTACCGCACTCCTTAAATTGGAGATCCCCGTTGCCCCACTCCGACCAGACTATGTTGTCTTAACCGGGCCCACACTGGCTTTAGAGCTTGGTTTTGGCATTCCCCCAGGAAACCATACGACCCGACTGTCACTTGACAGTCGTTATACCGCCATACGAGCAGACTCTTTGGCGTAACACACGGTGGGACGAAAACCCGGGTGGGCGCAGGTTAGAGCCTAGAGTCTGGCACCTCTACACGGAGGCTAGGCTCTCTCTATCATTGCCTAATCCACTAAAGTAACACAAGTAGGAATTGAACTTGAGTCTCCATTAAAGAACCCATAACTCTCTACCACTAGACCTGTGGATATGAGATATTTTCTCTGGCTTAATGATTTGTTATCTTAATTTTAAAGTGCTCTTAAACTAAATATTATCTTAAAAATTTTATTATGCAACATTATGAAACATATTTAAATATCATTTATTTCATTTGTAGTAACATCTTGATAAATTTTATTAAGTTTCTGTTAAATACATTTTTACTTAAACTATTTATATTGTGAACATATCTAGTTCTAATAAAAACTCCAAATAATGTCACATCACATTTTATTATTCAAAATTCCAATAATGTCACATGATATTTTCTTCTTTAAATCATAAATAATAATATTATTTAATTAATATCTAATTCTACTTAATGATTATTAATAATATTAGTGTGCGGATCAGATCAATATACTAGTGTGTGGCTGATATTAAAGATCTGGATTGTGCGGATCAGTATAGAGTTTTAGTGTGCGGCTGATATTAAAGTGTGTGCTGAATTGTGGAGTTTGTGCGACCTGGAGTGTACGGTTTCAAATCAAGATTACAGTGTGCGGCCAAAAATAACTAGTGTGCGGCCCAAATAGAAGGTGTGCGGCCCAAAGTATCCTATGTGCGGTCCAAAAGGTAGTGTGCGGCCCAATATAGCAAAGGTGAAATTTTAACCAGCTGACGTGTAAGGTTTTAATCGTATTTAAGCGCATAATTTGATTTGCAAACAATCTTGACAAACCAACTGCACGGTTAGACTCGTGTGATTTTTAGGACAAAAAAAGGCACGGGAATTCCGAAAAAGTGTTTGGACATTATATACATTGGACTCGAAATTCCGAGACGAGTCTAACCGTACGATTTGGTTGTTAGTCCCGAAAAACCCGTGATATCACTCAACGGTTCGATCGAACACGGAATATAAGATCAAACTGGCAAGAACAAAAAGAAATATTTTATTAAAGAACTCAGTGCCGCTGCTTAGATCGCACACAGTCTCGAAGACTGTCTGGTACGATCTCCGAGAACCTTGCACACAATCCCTAGGATTGTCTGGTACAAGGCTCTCTATTTGGGGCTACATGATTACAAAAATAGGAAAGCTCTACCACTAATAATCTAATAAGACTATTTATAGGAGCCTCTACCCCATTGGCCCACATGGCCTAGCCCAAGCCCAAGACATAATCTAAACCAAATAAACATAAAAGACTCGTAATAAAGATAAACGTAAAACACTGGACCTAACAATCTCCCCCTAGTTTTATGCTCTCTTTATTACGTTTTAGACGATCTCCAACCTTGGGTCTTCTCTATTAGTGGCCCAGCAGTGAACAAGCCATGCAGCGTATCTCGGATGAAGTTGTGATGATCTCGAATGAAAATGTATGATCTCGGATGATATTTTAAATCGGAGTCGCTAAGAACACACGGATACAAGTGATCCGTCTGGTATTCAAGTCGCGCAAAAACATAAGTTTTGTACTGGAACCAATAGTAACTTCATAGACATTTAACCCATACCTCTTTCTAGTGTGTCCTCATTCTAACGGCCCATCTTCCATAAACCTTCCGGTCCAAGCAAAAAACTGATTCTAATATGCTCCAAAAATTTTCATCACTTTAATTGGCCCGCAAATAATCGTTTAAGACCCGGCCCAAAATTCCAATTAAATCTTTAAATCTTATAAAATATCATCATCGAACATTCAAGTCAACAAGTCTGACATCATATTCATTTTTCACAGATTCTTCAACATCATCATCTTCATTTGATTGTCAGACATCCATCCAAGACAATCATTACGTCATCATCATTATTTTTCTTCACCGTTTAATCCGAAATCATCCGCAATCAACTTCTTCATCCGACATCATCCGTGACGTCTTCATCCATAATTTATCATTTCATCCGGAATCATATCATCTAATCCGAAATCATCCGGGATCGTCATTTTGAACATTCATCATCATCAGACATCAACTTTTATCATCCGAGATCATTGTTCTTTATCCGAAATCATCACCAATATCATCCGAGATATACTCTTCATCCGAGATATTCACCGTTTCTCATCCGTAATCATCCATCTTCATCATCCGAAATCATCTGCTACTACATCAACTCATCCGTAATCATCCATCTTCATCAACTCATCCGTAATCATCCATCTTCTCCGGCGACGACCACTCGTTCTCCGACCAACCTGCAACTTATCAAACCATTACCTCCGTTCACCGTACACCGTACACGTTCATCATCTTCATAACCATAACCATCACCTTCGTCTCCGTCATCTTCTTCTGCTCACCTTCTCCGATCACCACTCTAACACACCTCCGTCACCTCTGCTACATCGACATCGTCTTCACAGTTATCGTCGTCTATCATCTTCGACGACCTCCGATCATCTTCTCCGACCCGGTCACTTGAACTTCATCTCTGTTCATCACCTCCTCCATCGTCACCATCATCGCATCCTTTATGTTCAATCATCCCCGATCACCACTGATATCATCTCTGTCGTCAGCCATCGACGACCACCGCTAGTCCATTCACTGATAGCCAACTTATTCTCCGGTCATACTTGGCGGCGGCGTTTAGCAATTAGGGTTTTGGACGGTGAAGAAAGACGACAATAACTTTTGTCGTTTAGTTTTTTGATTATTAGAATAATATTAATAATTATATAATATTAATTATTAGGTAATCATAACATAATCATTAATATTAATTAATAGTTTTTATTAATATATAATTAAATTATTATAATATTAGTTTATCTTAAAATTAAATTATATTAAAAGGTTTTATATATATAAAAATACTAAAATTTAAAAATTTATTATATAGAAAACTTAAAAAAGGTTAATTAAGAATTAAAAAAAAGGAAGCATTTGTTTGTTTTGGTGATTAGTTTTGACAGGTTTTGAGGTTCGTTACACGAAGCGAGATCGTTCGATTGCAAAGTGTTCGAAGATGTCTATAGCCCAAACTCAGTACTCAAACATTGTCTTCAGCCCAATATGTAATCCAAACCCGAATGCAAATCCGAACATAGTTTTCAGCCCAGTATGTAATCCAAAGCCGAATGCAAATGCAAATCCAAATATTGTCTTCAGCCCAATTATCCAAACTACCGTTAACAGCACTGCACCCCAGACACAAAATCAAAACCAAAACCCGAACCAGAACATGATGGATAATGCTGACGATTCGCGGTTTGAAATCATTATTTTTGAAGATGGAGCTGGAAGGTTGCGGGATCGAGTGAAAGAAAAGCTAAATGAGTTTATAGGAGAATACAATGTTGATCCTGTTGTGGAATTTGTGATGCGCTTGCTTAAAAGAGGGTGACGAAAAGAGGAAGTAAGGAATTGGATGAATACTTTTTTGGGTAATGATAAAGACTCCTTTGTTTCTTGGTTGTGGGATCATTTACAATCAAACCAAGATCTATACGCACAGTCAAAAGAATCTCATCCCGATGAAGTGGCGAAACAGAAACCTCAAGCCCAGCAAGCTGCTGTCAATAGTCCAGTACCCCAAGCCCAAGCCCAAGCCCAGCCAGCTAAACCAAGATCGCTCATTGACACTGTCAACTATCTATTGTGTACTGAACCTTGCAGGAATATGGTTGCACAACTTAGGGCACTCAATTCTAAAATGATGGATGATTACAACAGTGTCACGGCAAAGTACATCAGTCTTCGAGAGAACAATAAAATTCTCTATGAAAAGATTGACGCACTTAAGAAGGATATAGCTCAGCTTCATAGAGACGTGAATCAACAACAATGTTGGGTTCACGACTATAAACACAGACTCACAGTAAAAACCTTGGAATGCGACTCTGTGAAAGCTGAGCTGGAACTTCTTACTGGGAAGTACAAACAAAACGAGATGAACATAAAGAAGTTTGATACTTCAAGTGATTCTGTTCGTAATCTATGCAATGTGCAGCTGGTATTCAAAGACAACAAGGGTAAGGGTTTGGGCTACAAACAGTTTCCACCACCATATAATCATAACTATTCCAGACTGCCTATCACTGAGCAGGAAATGGAAAATTATGACAAAATGATGTATGGAAAGCCTAGTGATTATGTTCCATATGAACCATCAAAGTTTAAAAATGATCAACAAGCTGATTTCAATAAACCAACGAGTTTTGTCAAAAATGAAAATGTTCAAAATAAATCAGCAGATAAGTCCGATCAGATAAATGAAACTGTGACAAATACAGAAGCCGAAACTGAAACAAAAACGAAACCAGTTAACGATCCCGTAGAGGAGATGAAGGAAAGTTCACCAAATTCTGATTCTGTCAAAAATACTAACTGTTCTAGTTTGTGTGCAGAGTCAGTAAGAACTGAAGAGAAGTCTAAAGAGGATGATGAATCACATCGAAGTGCTGCTGATAATGTTATTTCTGATAAAAATGGCCTTTATGCTTGGAATTGTGTTTTTTCTTGGTTTGCTGAGACTTGGGGTGTTCCCACTAAGACTGATGAATCTGGTGCTATTATTTTAGATTATGCATGTGATAAGAATGACTGTGTTGAAAATGCTGAAAATGTTGAGAATGATGTGGCAGGAGAGCCTGATGTGTCATCTGAGGAATTTGAGACAGCTGTGTCAAATAGCTCAGAAAACAATTTTGATAATTCGGAATACTGTACCTGTATGTCTGAAGCATCAAATGACACATCAGATGCTCCCTGCAGTAAAGATGATTTTGATGTGATTGATTGTGATAATGAAGAATTTATTGTTGAGCAGGGATCATCTGACGATCTTGGCAATCAAACAGAGGATTCATGAATCTCAGATAATGAGCTCAAATCTTCAAGTGGTTCCGATTGTGATGAACAATTAGAATCTAGCAGTATTGCGAAAGAAGACAGTCAAACTGTGTTAGACACAGACTGCTCATCATCTGAATTACCGGAATCGTCTAATGTCGAGAACTCAGAGGTTGATCAGACTGAAGAAGAGACATCCATAGAGTCCAATTCTGCAGAAACCCATTGAAACATGAAACCTATGGAGAAGGAATCCATGGAAATTGATTCCATAGTTGAATCTGATGATGAAACTGTAGAAGAAATTATTGTGGAAACTTTCTCTGCGGATACTCCTGAAAACATGGTCTCTAAAGAAAAGGGATCTGTGAAAGTCACTTCCACAGACAATTCAACTATCAATCCCAAAGGTGACCTTAACAAAACAGAATCAACTGAATCTGTTCCCCCTAAAAGGAAGCGGTCACGTAGAAACATAAGGCAAAAGAGAAAGAATGTTAAAAGGGAAAACCCAAGTCTCAAGCAAACAGAACCCAAACTAAAGGGTAAGGTAGCGGATACTTACTCTTGTGCTAACAGCTGTGAGCCGGGTTCATCCAAAATCAAGCATCCTCGAAAGCACTCAGCATCAAATGAAAGGAAAAGACGTGATCAGTTCTCGAGAATAACACAAGCTGAACTAGATGTCTTTTTCTCAAAAAGGCAGACATGTTTTAATTGTGGAATTCCGGGACACATTGTAAGAAATTGCGTTCATCGTCCCTACTACTCAAGGAACATGTACCATCAGAAGGCTATGCACTCTCACTTTACCAAAAATGGTCCTCCCAAAGCAAGGCCTTCTGACAGAGACTGGAATCTTGCGAAACAGGAGAATCTAAAATTTTCAAACATTAACAGGTTTCAAAGAAAAACAAAAGTTTTTCCATCAAAAGAAAGTACTTCAGACACTAAGAATTGGAAACCTAAAACTCCTGTTGGATCCCAGTCTCCGTGTTCGAAACCATCTACTTCTACCTCGTCACCAAAAACCACAAGCAATGATAAAAGCCATATGATCTGAAGCACAACCTTTTGAGTGTATCTCTGATGTGTGACAAAGGGATGGAGGTTCTCTTCACCAAAAGAAAATGTGCTGTTGGAATGCGTTGGGTATTCAGAAACAAACAAGATTACCCCGGCGTGATCGTGAGGAACAAGGCATGATTGGTAGTTTAAGGTTTTGAACAAGTTGAAGGTCTGGATTATGATGAGGCACACGCACCAGTGGCACGTCTGGAGGCCATTCGTATTTTCGGATGATGATAAAAAAGTTCGAAATGAGCTCGTTGGGAGAAGTGACAATGTTTCTGGGCTTATTCAAAAATAGGAGTGTACATCGGCTGGATGCCAATCCTTGGGGGACAGACTCATCTCATGGCAGTGCAAGAAGCAACAGCTCACATTTGCAGTGGAAGCAAAGTGCGTTGCAGCATCTGCTGCCTGCTGCTCTCAGGTTCTTTGGATACAACACCAGCTCAAGGATTTCGGTTTGACTTATCTAAACTCTACTACTTATTTTGATAATGACGCCGTCATCTAGATTATCAAAAAACCTGTCTTTTACTCTAAAACCAAACACATTGATATCAAGGTGCACTTTATTCGAGATTGCTATGACAGAGCATTGTTTAAATTTAAACAGATCCACACTGATACTAATTCAGCGGATCTTTTTACAAAACCTGTCAGCATCTCGAGATTCAATGTGCTTGTGGATCTTTTGAAAATGACACGTATCACCGACTGAGCGACACAAAAAAACAGGTTTTATATTCTAAGGTAAATAAATAAGTAAATTTGCCCATAAAGTGTGATGCACAAATTTAGGGGGGGGGGGAGAGGGACAAATATGTACATATGCTTTGTTTGAGGGGGAGAAAAGCAAAAAAAAAAACATATATGTACATACGCATTGTTTGAGGGGGAGAAATAGTTGCTTGGGAAATGAAATGAATTTTCGTGCTAAAGAACTTGATTAACACATGTAAGGTTTGAAGCTGAACATGCTAGGATCCACTGCGATGTGTTGATAGGTCTAACGCTCGAAAAGCAAAAAGAGGCAAAGTGATATAAACATAATGGACTGGACATCTCGTGGGTAACAGACCAATGGTGTATGATTTCATGGTCTTAAATCCTGCGTTGATAGATAGCCAACATCTGAGGTTTCGGGTTTTTATACTGATAAATCATCCGGGATATCAGGGCTGTCCCTCTGTTGCATCCAGACTATATGCAGACCTGGGCACAGTCAGGATATCTTGCTAAAAGAGCCACAAAAAGGGCCAAAACCTGAAAACGGAAGAAATCTCATAAAAAGGAGAATTCCGTGAGCTATCATAGCCAAATTTGTACCGTTTAAGGTATCTGTCTCGCCCTCGTCAGAACTTCCTTGGTCTCTCTGTTGTACGGAAGTACTGAACTGTTCACCAGGAAGTCTGGCGTTGAAAAATAAAAAGGATGATCTCAGTATACTCACCTGCTACGATGAACAGTTGTGCTTACCTTGATCACGGGGGTATGCCTTGGAATGGGACACACATATGTTACAGTATAATTCTACCTAAAGCATATCACGAAGCAAAAAAGTTGAAGTTCGAGCGGTGGATTTAAGAGGACAAACATATCAATAATTGCATGGACCGGCCCAAGTAAACGAAGGGCTGAAAAGTGTCCCTTAATCAGTTCGAGAACGATTTTGATCCCATGGCAGGTTCTCCCTATATTACTCCTCCATTAGTTTTCTATTATTAATTTGTTTTGTTTTGATTATCTCTTTGCTAAAAAAGGTTGCTCGGTTGGTTGTATCATTGATTTTAAGAAAGATGTTTTTTGTCATGAAAAAGCAAATCATTAAAGTAATAGTCTGACACACTGTTTCGGATTAGGGCCCACTGTCGTGGATAACGCGAATCAGATCCGGCCCATTGTTCCGAGTTGGGGCTTGGCCGTTTGATCTCAGGCCCAATCCAAAACACAATTAATTGGCAATCATTTTCTCTTTCGAGTCATGTTTCGGACTAATCTCATCTCCTAATCATTTCGGAACCTTTCCTTATCTTCTCGGACCACTTATTCGAATGACGAGGTTTGCAGGTCCGTATACTTTTTAAACCAAAGCCTTTGAATGTCACAGTTGCCGAAGAACATAACGAGCAACTCATGAATGCTGCTGCTAAAGCTGCGATAGAAACTGAAGTGTTAGAGATGGTTGAAGAGGAAACAAACAAAGACAGTGATGCAGAAGTGATCGTCTCTGAGAATGTTGAGGAACCCGTTCAAGAATCAACGTAAATGAAGATTGAAGACCTTCAAGCCCTGATTTAATCATTGAAGAATAGTGTCGGAAACCCTCCTTCTGTACCTATTCCTTAAACTGAAGATGACTCGAAAGATGATGCTGAAAAGGCATCCAACAAGAAACGAAGAACCGAAACAGCTCCTGATAATCATTCTCTGGCCCAAGCTCAGATCTATAGCCTACTATGCCCACCGATCCACAAGTCACTGCTGCTACTCAAGAAACAAGCACGCAAGATCTCGATTTTGATTTAAAATTCGATTTCGATCTCGATCTCGATCTGCCTGAAACAACTCATTTGCAACCAGAAATCTCAAGCGACATCAGGTTCAATGTAGGAAGTTCAGTGGTGCCGATTTCTCTGAGCATGATAAAGCAGCCATGCACTTTGCAGCCAACAAAATGAAATTTGTTGAAGAAAGAGATAGTGATGACGATACGACTGTTGATGTACCGAAGCTGCAAAGAAGAGTGATTGTGTTGAAACAAGATGCTGCCCTGAAAAAAGTCACCGATCTCATCTTTGCAGGCTCAAATATCAAGCAAAGATTAGGCGATCGAACAACTACAAAGTGATGTGGGTATGCTGATATCTTTTGAAAGCCAAGCTGAAAAAGAAGCTCGGGAACGTAATCAAGAATCGTCTGTTTGCTGATCCGGCTATGTTGCCTGGTGGTCCTCTAAACGGATTCAACAACTAATCCAGTAAACCTAGGGGGAGATTGTTAGGCCCTATAGGTTTATGGATTAGTAGGTTTGTTGCTAAATAGATCAAGCTTCTAGAAGGTGGTGGGTATTAGAGTGGGCTTAGGGATACTGGGCCTAGGGTTTTGGGGGAAACCCCTTACTATAAATAGGAAATGATAATTAGGGGCTTAAGGTTGGTTCCTTGGTTTTAGAAACTTGTATTAGACAATTAATTGTATGCAAGTTTAAGCTTTTGAATCAACAAATTCTTCAAATCTTCATCTTGTTCTTGATTATTTCTTGAAGATCATCAAGTTTGGATTTCGCCCATCCTTGGTGATTGTTTGATATCGTTGGGGATATCGTTGAAGATCATCAAGTTAGGTAAAAATAGTTTTCCGTCAGTTTTCGAATGTTTTAACGGTCTGGTTCGGTAAAACAGACATTTCCGGAGGATCGAAGTTTTCCTACTTAGAAATGTTTTCTCAAATTCATGACTTCACTCCCACTCCAGCTGAGGTATGTGTTGATGACATTTGTTGTACCAGTTCCTGTAGAGAATAGGTGAGTGGCTACAAAGAACAGTCTAACTCACTCATTATGCAACTGCAATTATCCAAAGCTGATTTATATCAGATTAAAAAGAAAATCAATGGATATAAGGATATGGTGGAGGCACAAAAGCGTGATATCCGTCAGTTGCAAAATGACTTGAGTCAAGAAAAATGTAGGCATCTCCACTTCAAAGAACTGTCAAAGAATTTAACTGTTGAACTTGATAATCTAAAATCAACTTTTGAAAATACAGGGTTCAATTTTAAAAAGTTTGATGTGTCAAGTGAAAAGGTTGAGAAAATGATAAACCAAAAGTTAAAATATAGTAAAAAAAGGAAGTCAGGAATAAAGGGTTGGGATTTGTATGCATTCCTCCACCATACAATCACAATTACATCTCTATTCCTATGACTGAGGAGGAGATAACCAACATGCCTGACATGGTATATGGGCGGGCGAGTGATGTGAAGGTCGAACCAGTCAAGCCCAAGAAAGTTAAAATTACAAGGCCTGATAAATCTGAAATCAAGTTAGAAAAACAGGCCTTTAATAAAGCTTTTATAAAATCTGCTGATGTCTCAAAGCAGACTGAGACAAGTTTTGAGAAAAATGTTGATGTTGATAAACATTTTCAAGTGTTAAACAATAATGAATCAATTGTTTCTCAAAAACCATCTGAATTGCAAAATCAAAAGGATGAGTCTTAAACAAAATCGGCCAGTCTTGAGTTTGCTATGATGAATGATCTGGCTAAGTTCATCAAAGAATTTGAATCTAGCAAACAATCTGAATCAACCAATTCATCTGACTCTCCATGTGATACTTCAGAAACAACTGATTGTGAAACCTCGGAATTAGTTGAATCTGCTGAATCTAGTAATGAGTCATCTGAGATAAGGGAGGTAAGATAAGATCAGCAAAAAGGTACAATTTAAAATTTCGTGTTCTAATCTTGATACTGATTTGTCTTAAATCTGATGATGGAACAGTTAAGCAAAAACATTAAAAATATTTTCATTTTCTTTTGTATTTCTTTTGTACATACATTTTCTGTATAAGGTAAATTTGCGCATAAGTTTTATGCACAAATTTAGGGGAAAGAGAGTTATCTGTAAATATATTTAAAGTATAAAAATGAGAAAATACAAAACATTTGAAAAACAGAAAAATCCAAAAAGATTTTATTGCATCAAATGGGAAATGAAATGAATTTTCACTATGTGGATTAAGGCAGACTCATGTAAGACTAGTATTGAAATGGTCTGACTCTAGAGCGATATGTTGGTAGACTTTATCCTGATAGCTGGAAACTTTGACTGGTTCTGTGCAGAACACAGAATTACATTATGACCTCAGGAAATAACGTCACTTAGAATTAGGACATTTCTATTTGAATGCTTGTCTGACGTCCCGATATACACAATTTTGTTCTAGTTCTGAAATCTTTTCTCACAAACTCGTGTATCTTCTTTGTTTTGCGTGAGTAAAGACCTGGAGGTGCTAGGCAACGTCAGCTTCTGCTGCATCTAGATACATGCTGACCTAGCTATAGATCAATTACACCCGAAAGAGGCCCTTTAGTGCCCAAAAGAAATCCAAAAAACCTATATCAAATTGAAAAATTCATTTGAACTGTATATTATATCCATCTCTCTGTAAATGATCTATTCTGTTCTTTGCTCAACCAAGTCCCAGTCAAGGTTTCAGAATCCTAGAACAGGCTTGTGAAAATATGTGGTAAGGAAATTGTATGCATGATAGAGTGTACAAATTAAAATTCTAGGATTTGATTGTGATTTGTTTGGGTGTTCATATTAAATAAACCAAAACATGATAAATCAGTTAAAGACCGTCATATGGAAAAGGCCTAAGGAGATAAGTTTTAAGTGGACAAACATACTGGCAATCGCTCGGATCACCCAAAGTAAATCAGTGTTGATAAGTGTAGTCTGGCCTGAAACACTGTGATTTGATCCCATTGCCATTGCAATTGTAATTGTATATTAGTTTCTTTCTTTATTTGTGTTTCAGTATATTTTCTTAGATTTAAAAAAATAAAAAAAAAATTCAAAAATAGTGTTTTATTTTTATCAAATCAAAAATCCAAAAATAGAATATTTATTTGTTTTATTAAAAATTTAACCGTTCTTGAAGATTTGACTGATCATCAAAACTTGATTGGAATTTGAATTATGAAATCCGAGAACAAGTACTTGGATGTACCTAGTGTTCATGCGGTACTTTCCTCTGTTGCACAGAAATGTTTGCTTATAAATTTATGAGCATGTGCAAAGTTTAATTCAAATCAAGAAGCAGGGGTTGATGAAGAATGAGATGCTAGTAGCTGTTGAAAAACATGAAGCATCACAACAACAAGGTGTACCCGAGTTAGAAGAATCAGATACGACATATAGTCTGACAATGATTGTACCTTTGAAGAAGTACATGTGAACCTGCTTGAAAGAGAAAGATTGACAAATAAAAGAGCTGACGGGAATCCTCCTCTCGCATTCCTTTTAACAAGATTTTCAAGCAAAGCTGATCATGATCAAGAAGAACAGAAGACCCAAGTTTAAAGATGAAGAGATGAAGTATCTTCCCTCGGAGACATGATAAAGACAACAGTTTGATAAAGACAACATAAACCTATGGGGATATTGTAAGGTCACGTAATTTAGTAGGTTTACGCTTATCTTTATCAAACATAATTATAAGCTATTGGGCTTTGTTTTCTAGTGGGTTAGATAGTATTGGGATAAGCCATGTGGGCTAATTAAACGTTTTGGCCTTGAGTTAGGCCATGTGGGCCGAATTCTTAGTGGACCCTATTATAATGACATGTTTAGTTCATTATTAGGGTTAGCAAATTTTAGCACATTAGAAATGAATTAGAGAGGTGGTTGTTCTTGTTTAACATTGTTGATTGTTTGCAAAACTTGTTTACGTGTACCAGACGGTCCTTGTGAGATCGTGTGCACCATTGATCAATACAATCGATTTCTTCTTCATTCTTCTACACTTTTCTTAGTTTTCCACACTTTGATTAGTGTATTGTGATATCCGATTGGAGTTCTTGGACTTACAAAATGAGATGCATTTGGGACATGTGGCGTGTTATGGTAGAGCCTCAAGCAATTTTAGCCACTTGGGAGGCGAGATCCGTATTCTAATTGGGTTGAAATTACAAATTCGGGTCCTTTATATTTCTGGTTTTCTTATTCTTCTTTCTCACGCTTATTCTCCACAAACCCTAGAAACCAAAACCTATGAACAATCAAAGCTTTCTGAACCATTGTTATTATTCTCAGAGATTGAGGAGTATTAGCAACAATCAAGTATCCATTCTCTCTCTTAAAACCCTAATTGCTTTCAGCCGTTTTTCTTTCTAATTGCTTCAGCCATTTTTTCAATACAAGAAGAGAGATGTAATCTTCATCATCGTCATGGTTGGAGGACACCGCTACCACCGATAGGATCATCATCATCATCATCATCATAAATGATGTTACAGATTCAACGATCTAAAATTATAGTTTCCACGATTGCGATTTAGATTCATATCGACTCTATCCAATATCGATTTACTAAGGTTTGGTGTTATAACTCTTCTCGGTACTTTTTGTTGAAGGCTGCTGATGTCTTAAACATCGTACTTCAGGTCAAATTCATTGCTTACAGTTCATCAATGTTTCATATGCGTTTGTTTTGATGTTCATTTCTAATTTGGTTATTGTTTTTATTGATTTTATTAAATGTTGTTGTCGTTCATTTCTAATTTGGAAATTAATTTTATTAGATGTCACTAAATGCTTTTGTTTATATGCCTTTGATTAATTGGATTGATTTGTAGGTATAGACAGGAGGCAAATAAATCTAATAAGGGAGATTAAGGTTTATAAACTTGTTCTTAACATCCTTGACAATGAAAGTGGTGACCGTCTCACTCCCGATGCTAAGGTCAATCCTCTATATTTATCTCTATGTTTAATATTGTATTCATATTCAATCAGGAGTGAAGTTTTACTGATTTAATTTTTATTGTTTTTAGATTAGATTTTGGAACAACTTAGTGGTCAATCTCGTGTGTCTTCTAAGGGTAAGTTATATATACTTTTACACATGATTTTTTGTGTTTTTGATATCCACTTTGAGTACATCAATGGAAACTGGAGTGAAATTTTGAATTGTTTGGTTGTTTCTAGTTAATGAATTCGAAGTATTTTTATGCCATAAGAGGATTAAAGGGTGTTGTTTAATTGAGGTCTTTGTTTCTTTTGTATTGTTATGTTATTGTTATAGTCCACTTGACCTGCAACTCTTTGTTCTTTTTTACTGTTTAATCGTCCCATGCAATATTCACGCCTTGGCTTGATCCTATATTTTAACGAACTTTGTGGTTCAAGTAGCATGAAAGTTGCTCAAATGTTTTTTTTTGCTCTGCCCCTACATAATTTTAAGAGTTCGTCCCTGTGGTTTGTCAAAAATTGCTGACTTGCAGATTTTGGATGCTGATTCTGCATAAATGTGCTAAAAATGCAGATTTTTGATGCTAATTATGCAGATTATGCATAAATTTCCTGATAAATGCAGAGTATGGATGTTGATTATGCATAAATGCGTTGTTTCTGCATATTTTGGATGCTAATTCTACATAAACGAGTTAACGTTACCTTGCGCGTTGCGGCGGGATATTGGTAATGAAGTCTTTAGTATGTTACTTATCAATATTGAGTTAATATGTCGAATCTTAAATATTATTGATATATATACCAAATATTCTATTTAATAAATATAATTTAACAATAACGTATGCTTATTTAATAGATAAATCAGTAAATAATTATAAATCAGTTAGTAACGTTCAGTTTATTATGTTATCGATACACTACCGGCACTCGTAAAAACAAAAGAAAAATTCCAATAAACAAAGACGTAACATGCACAATAAAATATTGAAAAAATAAAAAATCGTCAAATAAAACTAATGGTTAGAATGTCGATATTGTACCAATAACATAACAAACCAAACCAAACCAAACTGATATCACTTGAGATATCGTTCAAAAACTTTATGTGTCCTAATAAAGCCGTAGACATTCTAAATTAACATATTCCACATTAACTAAAATTAAATAACCACATGGATTCACAACTTCAAATCAAATTAATAATTAAAAATCTGCAATATCTCCCACATCCTCATCACAATCTAAATTATTATAAAATGCATGCCACATCATATGAATTATTAGCACATCAAATAAAATAATACAACTTACGAACCGATGCCACCGCCTCCATCTCCCCAAATTCTTTCTTACCCCCCAAATCCCCTTCAGTAGATCATGAACAACACACCATGCATGTAACACCCCGTGTTTCGAAAGTCAAAGTCAAGATTGAAGTCAAAGGAAGACACGATTGCTAATTGCGACCTGTCACTCCTTGCTCAACTCCTGTTTTGACTTCTTTGACTTGTAGATAATCTATTTATGTTATCGCGTTAGTTGTATTATGTGGAGTACTTGTTAATAATCGAGGTTTAATCGCATATCAATCGCGTGTTTAATCGATTTATCGCTTATCGCTATTGCAATCGCAACTCGAATGGTGTGACGTGGATATTGTTTTACGTGTGTGTGCTATTTATGTGTTACTTGTGCATGTTATGTTTATGTTGAGGTGTTAATCAAAATCGCAATCTATCGCATCGCAAATCGAATCGAAAACGCTAAACGCAAGTTATTTATAGTGATTGTATGTTAGATATAGTAGTTGGGATTAAAAGTAATTTGATGAGTAATACTATTGCATCGCTCTCTCGAATCACATCGCAATGTTCAACACACGAATCGAAACCGCAAAACTCGTCGCGTGAATCACTCCAATCGAGTGACCAACCGATTGAAGTGCCACTCGATCGAGCTGCCACCCGATCGAAGTGCCACTCTGTCGAGCTGTCACCCGATCGAGGTGCCACTCGATCAAGCTGCTACCCGAACGGGCTGCCACTCGATCGACCAACCACCTTTCCCCCACTTTCCATTTTAGGAAACCCTATAAATACCCCCATTTGTCACCTCTTTGATGGTGACAACTCCTTTGTTCGACCAACTCGCTCCAGCCTTCATTTCTCGAGATTTCTTCCGATTCTTGTAAGTTTTCAACCTAAATCTTGTACTTCCGTAATCTACACGCACTCCTACACCTTTCTATCTTTTGAATCTTAACTTTTAACCGTGAAATCACTAGATTTGAGGTGTTCTAGGATGATGTCATCATGGGGTTCTTATGAACTTCATGTTTTTGGCTTCAATCCACCAAGAACAACTTAGATCTGAACGATTTCCGCATGAATAAACAAAGAACTTTCATAGATTTGAACATATTCATGGTGAAAAGGATTGAAAGATGGTTTTCTAACTTTCTTTCAACTCTTTTACACTCAATGTACTCAAACCCGATGGAACCGGAGCTAGATCTGATCTTCTACCCATTCTTGGTGATGTATCGGTTCCAGATCCGAATTCTATTCAAGAGGTATTGACTTCAGGATTGAACATGAACTACCGATGTAACACCCCGTGTTTCGAAGTCAAAGTCAAAGTCAAGATTTAAGTCAAAGGTAGACAAGATCGCTGATTACGATCTGTCACTCCTTGTTCAATTCCTGTTTTGACTTCTTTGACTTATAGATAGTCTATTTTATGCTTTACGTTAGTTGTATTATGTGGAGTACTTATTAATAATCGAGGTTTATTCGATGATTATCGCATGTTTTATCGCTTTATCGCTTATCGCGATCGCACTCGCAACTCGAATTACGCGTTCTGGATAATGCTATATGTGTTTGTGTGCCTTATGTGTTACTTGTGCATGTTTATTTATGTTGATGTTGTGTGATTAATCGAAACGCAATCAAAACTCAATCGCAAACGCTAAACGAATGTGTAATAAGGATGTTTGTATGTTGATATAGTAGTTGGGATTAAAAGTAATTTGACTAGGAAACTCTATCGCATCGCAACGCTTGCAATCGCAATCGAAATAGCAAAACTCATCGCGCCGTGCCCACTAATCGAGTGGCCAACCGATCAAACTGCCACCCGATCGGGCTGCCATGCGATCGAGGTGCCACTCGATCGGGCTGCCACCCGACCAGGGTAACCACTCGATCGACCAGCCCTCCCCTCCCCTTTCCTTTTATGGAAACCCTATAAATACCCCTGTCAACATCACAAACTTACCTTTTCTGCACCTCTCGTCCGACCAGCGCTTCTTGCCCACTTTTCTTCAGATTTCTCGCGATTCTTGTAAGTTTTCCATCTAAATCTTGTACTTTCTTGATCTACACGCACTCCTACACCTTTCTATCTTTTGAATCTTAACTTTTAACCGTGAAATCACTAGATTTGAGGTGTTCTAGGATGATGTCATCATGGTGTTCTTATGAACTTCATGTTTTAACTTTAATCCGCCAAGAAAAACCTAGATCTGAACGATTTACACACAAATAAACAAAGATCTTGCATAGATTTAAACATATTCATGGTGAAAAAGGATTGAAAGATGGTTTCTAACTTTCTTTCAACTCTTTTACACTCAATGCACTCAAACCGATAGAATCAGACCTTGTTCTAACCTTCTACTCCTTCTTGGTGAGGTGTTGGTTCAAGATCTGAGTTCTACCAACGAGACAACCGATTTCGGGTTAAGCAAGAACAGCCGTCTTGAACCGGTTAACTAGTTGAACTTGGGTGATTCATGTTCGATCGGGTCACTTGTGTCAAGATGGGGTTCTGTTGATTAGCACGTTGTCACACCGTCTCGATAGAACTACAAACCATCGAAAACAACCAAGTGTAAGACGATCAGGCCGACCAGGATGGAGTGCCGCCCGATCGGACTGCTGTCCGATCGGATTGACACCCGATCGGGTTGCCACCCGATCGGCTTACACCTTGGCCCCACACTCAACTTTTATTTTCAAACTTTGGAGGTTGAACATTGAACGAAATGTTGTCCGATCGGATTACCACTCGACCATGAGATGTTCTGACTTCAACACTTAAACAATTTTCAACATGTTCAATGCACAAGGGTTGCCACCCGATCGGACTACCATCCGATCGAGTGACAAACTGCTGTGAACTTGTTCTTACTAAAAGTTTCCAACCAATCGGTTTGTCGTCCGATCGAACGGTCGTTCGATCAACCGACCTGAAAGGTAGAGATACTTCTCTATTTTCAAAATGCTACAACGAAAACTTCAAAGGCCAAACCATCATACACAAACACATCTTTCCCAAGCGAAGTAACAATCCACTCAAAAGGTCACCCGATCGGATGACCATCCGAGCGGATTGTCACCCGATCGACCGGCTACCCGATCGGATTGCCATCCGATCGGATTGCTGTTTGACCCACTGACACTTTGTTCCGTTTTACGCGCCGCCTATCGTTATGCTATCATTCTGATCAGGCTAATTTCCGCTCTAAGCGCTCCCTTCAATCCATCAATCACTGTGAGTATACTTGAACCCTTTTTGCTTTACGCACTTTTGGGTGTTACATACGTTACTTATGCTAAATCACATCGAACATACTACACAATACTTTAACGCTAACCATTACTGCATGTTATACGTGACTTAATGAATGCTTGTTTGTTATGTTTACACATGGAATGTTGTCTACCTGCCTTAGCAATGGTAGTACTATTAGTTTGGACTCAGCACCTGTTCACTCAGGGGTTGTTGAGGACAATTAGTTACATGGCTCACAGTGGTGAGTGTGTATCGAGAACTGCCTTGAGCAGTCAACCCGCAGTCATTGGTATCGATAGGTTCATGTCGATAACTAGCATGCCTCATTTTACACTGTGTACGTGCTGGTTATGCGTAAACGATTTCGAACTCTATTATATCTATCAAACTTGTATGCTCACCTTTACATTATGTGTATTGACTTTTACTTTAACGTATGTGGCAGGTGCTTAAGGTGTTTAGATGCTTTGCTTGCTGTGAAATCGAGGCTAGGAAAGACCTAGAACAATAATAAATTGTCTGTACTTAAAATCTGAGTTGTCGAAACAGAACAATTTGACTAGATCTTGTCAGTAATAATTATATTATCTTTTATGACATGGTATGGGATATGTTGCTTTAAATAATTGGTAAATATAGTTGTTATGGAAACTTCTGGACAATCTGTTTCGCTCAGTGCCACGCCCCTATGTTTCCGCCATCGGTTGGGGTGTGACAAATTGGTATCAGAGCCATAACTATAGGGAATTAGGCAAGACTCGACCTAGTCCGGGTTGATGTATTAGAAACGACCTAGTCTATAGTTAGGAACCAATAGACCGACTTGTGCATATCCTGTAGGGATTATGTACGAGCCTACCTGCTACTTCTCGCTATTCTCGCCCACGCTACACTATCACTACACTATAGTTTTCAAAAATGAACGAACAAATGGGTCGAGATTAGGTGTGAAAACCGCAAACTCTCGACTAAATTGCTTGTTCAATCCGCATTTTTATCTACAAACAGGAGAATTTACGTTGAATTAGGAGTGAAATCGACACTTTGACGTATAATCCTTCCTTTATTTTATCAAAAACAGGAACGAGGTCGTTAAGTCAGGGGTGAAACCCGAACCTCGACGACTTGTTCCGATCTATATTTTACAAAACTCTCACCAAGGTCTCGACGGACTCCAACGACTTGAAGCCATGATAAGACTAGAAGGATGCGTGCCGATCGCCCAGATTCGAGGCGAGACCACAGTCCCGAAGGTCAAAGTGTGTACAAAAGTCCTTGCAAATAGTCGAATCACTTTAGGTAGTCAATGTCTATCGAGCCCGACACAATCTATTCTCGATTTTTATGTGTTTCGATTCTGAGCCCACAATTGCTGACTCTGATACTCGTCAATTTTATGTGTTTATGTGTGTATTTACCTGTTTATATGTTTTGATTTTGGTGACCTATTCGATTTTCGATATTCACTTTTCGATCGACACACACAACTAGCACTGCACTTCTATCTCAATACGCTGACAAATCGCTACTACATGAGGAACAACTTTGCGCAATGTTGCTTGCTATACTATTCGCTTACGCTATACTAATCGCTATGATATTCGCGATCGCTATTTTCGAATGCTCACGGACTTTGAATGATAGGTTTCTGTATTCTGACTGTATCTTGTGATTACATGCTTTTGTGCTTCTATGATTTTGTGCCCTTACATGCTTATGTGCTTCTGTGCTTATGTGAATCTGTGGTTATGTGCATATGTGTTTACATGATCGTGTTCCTGAGCTTTAGTAGTATTAGACGTGTGAGGAGAGATTCGATTATACTGTGACTAAGCCCTACGGCGATGTCTGTTGCAGACAATGTCGTCACCTGGACCTTCATCTGGACCCTGTCACCCACGAATTACTTGTCAAGAACAGAGAGACAAACGCCTAGCTGCTATCATGGTGAAGCAAGTAGCAAAGGTTGTCCCTCAGATCGTGAGTGAAATATACGAGAATGTGAGCAAATCGTCTGAAGAGTCCAGAACCGAAGCTCCTAAAGCTACTCCCAAAGCTGCCTTTAGTTTCAAACAGTTTAAAGTATGCGGACCGAAAGAGTTCACTGGCGAAGATGGCCCTACGGCCTTGTTTCAATGGTTCGACTCGATCGAAGTCACTCTGCATCAGAGTTGATGTCCTGACGATCTCCGCACTCTGAATGCTACCGGCGTCTTCCAGTCCCGCGCATTAGACTGGTGGACGTCCGAGAGGAACAAACGCGGAAATGACGCAGCTTATGGTCTGTCATGGGATGAGTTGAAGAACGTTATGCTCGAAGAGTTCTGCCCTCCCCATGAGCGCCAAAAGTTGGAGGACGAATTCTGGCATCTGAAGCAGAAGGAAGGTGACAACGCTGCTTTAACTGCTCGCTTCAAGCAGCTCAGTATTATCTGTCCCGATCAAGTGAAGACGCCCGACATGACAATCAAGAAGTACATTCGAGCTCTGCTAGACTGTGTTGCAGATTTTGTGCATGCCGCAAAGCCAGCAACAATCGAAGAAACCTACTTGCTTGCCGCTGAAATCAACGACAAGCGAGTAAAAGCAGGTTTTTGGGATAAAGCTTCGAAGAGTCTGCACCAAGCTACTACCGCCGCACCAGCTACCGAAACCGCCACCGCTCAATCATCAAAGACCTCACGCCGCAAGAAGAACAACAACAACAGCAGCTCCAGCAACAAGAACTGTGCTACCACTACCACTGCTGCCCCGCTTCAAGCCGTACCGGCTCAGCAACAATCTCAGCACCGATCAGCACTAGTTATCTATGCACCACCTACAAATCGTGCATACACTGGTCCCCAACCTGCTTGCCCGACATGTACTTATCATCACCCGGTGGGTATCGCCTGCAAATTTTGCATGCACTGCAACATGTACGGCCACTTCACTGCTAATTGCCGTACTGGTCCCCGACAAGCACCAGCCCAAGCCACTGCTCATCAAGCTCTACTTCCAGCTCCTCAGGTCCAACAAGCGGCTTAGGCACCCGCGGTAAACGCCAGAGTCTGCTTCGCGTGTGGTGATCCCAACCACTTCGCGAACATGTGCCCGAACAGGGTTGTGAAACAAGAGCCTCAGCAACAGCAACATCAGCAGCAACAGCCTCAACAGCAACAACAACAAGTCGCCCGCGCCAGAACTTTCAACAACAATGCGCGCCAAGCCCAGGCTGACAACAACGTGGTCAATGGTACATTCCTTGTGAATGGTATTTATGCTTCGTGTTTGTTTGATAATGGAGCCGATAACTGTTTTGTGTCGTTCGAATTCGAGAAGCTCCTTAGTCGTAAGCGCTCTCAACTCCCCTCGACGTTCAATGTCGAAGTCGCCACTAGAAGAACCGTGGCTGTCAATTATGTTCTTCGTGATTGTACTCTTGAGCTCAACAATCACATCTTCCCAATCGGCCTTATTCCGATGCAACTTGGAAGTTTTGACGTCATAGTAGGCATGGACTTTCTTCGTGAAAACCATGCTGAAGTTGTGTGCTTCAATAAAATGATTCGATTCTCGCTCGCGAATGGTGATATATTGTGTGTTTATGGCGAAACCGCTTCGAAAGGTCTCCAACTCATGTCATGTGTCCAAGCTAGCAAGTATCTCCGCAAGGAATACAGAGCTTTCTTGGCTAATATCGTAGTAGCGAAGAAGGAAAAGAAAGGAAGGACGGGAGTGAAAGACGTTCCCGTGGTTCGTGAATTTCCCAATGTGTTTCTTGATGATCTTCATGGACTACCGCCAAGTCGTGATATCGACTTCCGTATCGGCCTCATTCCTGGAGCCAACCCTGTTGCCAAAGCTCCTTACCGACTCGCTCCATCCGAAATGCGTGAACTCTCGAGTCAGCTTCAGGAATTACTTGATAAAGGCTTCATTCGCCCGAGCACCTCTCTATGGGGCGCACCAGTCCTCTTCTTCAAAAAGAAGGATGGGTTGTTCCGGATGTGCATCGATTATCGGAAATTGAATAAGTTGACAATCAAGAATCGCTATCCCTTGCCTCGCATCGATGATTTGTTTGACCAGCTACAAGGTGCTACATGTTTCTCGAAGATCGATCTATGCGCAGGCTATCACCAACTACGCATTCAAGAGGAGGATATACCCAAAACCGCTTTTCACACTCGATACAGTCACTATGAGTTCGTTGTTATGCCTTTTGGTTTAACCAAAGCACCCGCGGTTTTCATGGATCTGATGAATCGCGTGTGTAAACCTTATCTCGACCGCTTCGTCATCGTGTTCATCGATGATGTCTTGATCTATTCCAAGTCGAAAGCCGAACACGCGCAACATCTACGTTTGGTTCTCGAGCTACTCCAGGGAAATCGACTCTTTGCCAAGTTCTCCAAGTGTGAATTTTGGTTGGAGGAGGTTCAATTTCTTGGTCACATTGTTAATAGTCAAGGTATTCACGTCGATCCCGCGAAGATTGAAGTAGTTAAGAGTTGGATTACACCCAAGAAACCTTCTAAAGTCCGTTCTTTCCTCGGATTAGCGGGCTATTATCAACGATTTATCGAAGGATTTTCAAAAATCGCTGTGCCGCTTACCGCTCTCACGCATAAAGACAAGCCTTTTCTTTGGGAAACTGAACAAGAGTCTGCTTTCCAAACCCTCAAGCACATGCTTTGCAATGCTCCTATTCTCACTTTGCCCGACGGAAATGATGACTTTATTGTCTATTGTGATGCCTCGAACCTCGGTCTTGGTTGTGTCCTCATGCAACGGGACAAGGTCATTGCTTACGCATCTCGTCAGCTCAAAATCCACGAGAAGAACTATACAACCCATGATCTCGAGCTAGGCGCAGTTGTTTTTGCGTTAAAGATTTGGCGACACTACCTGTATGGTACCAAGTGTACGATCTTCACTGATCATAGGAGCCTACAACATATCTTTGAGCAGAAGGAACTTAATATGCGTCAACGCCGATGGGTAGAACTTCTTAACGATTACGACTGCGAGATTCGTTATCATCCTAGCAAAGTAAATGTCGTTGCCGACGCTCTCAGTAGACGAAGTTATTTGCTCAGCATCCGTAATACCCAAGCCCAATACGATCTCGAAACCCTCATCCGTGAGGCCCAGCATGCCTGTTTTAATGAGCGCACTCTGAAGAAGGAAAGAATCTACCACGATGGAGCCCAGCTTGTAAATAATTCGAATGGGATATTCCACTTTCTGGACCGAATTTGGATCCCTAGGCGGACCAATTTACGACAGATATTGATGGACGAAGCCTACAAATCTCGGTACTCTATTCATCCCGGTGTCGACAAAATGTACCAGGACCTTCGCTACAAGTACTGGTGGCCGGGCATGAAGTGGGATATCGCTCTCTACGTTGGGAAGTACCTGACTTGCTCAAAAGTCAAGGCTGAACACCAAAGGCCCTCTGGCTTACTCGAATGTAACAACTCTCATCAAAAAGTACTATTTAGTATTTTAATTATCCAATAAGAAACCCTAATTGAGAAACCCAAGTGATTCTGATTAAACCCTAAAATTTTCAGAACAATCGGAATCAGGATCAGGGCCCCTAAAACTCAGGGGGGTAAACCCCATTCGGTAAAATCCACACAGTTTGCTGTCAAAAATTTAAAATTTTACGAAACCAACTCAGCTAAGCTACTGGGACACGAAGCAAACCTAGGGTAGAATAGGGTCTCTCGCGCCACGCGACGCGAGCAAGGAAACCTTTCGCGTGGCGCGAGGGGGGTATTTTTCAAGTATAAATAGTTTCGTCTGTTTGATGCAATTCTGCGTTGATGCGACGTTCAGTTTCAAATTATACTTCGAGTTATTATAGAAACAATCTGAAAACACACACGGGTATCGAAATTCTGCCGCAAAACAGGGTATTAGCACAATCGCTGCTACGATTCATTTTCCGACGATCAATATATCCAATAAATGTTTAAGTGCCGCCCACATTAGGGTTATACTTTATCGTTCGTCATTAATTTGACGGATCATCGTTAATTCGATGGATAAATGTATTATACTTTGTCGTTCGTCATTAATTTGACGGATCATCGTTAATTCGATGGATAAAGTATTGCACTTTGTCATTCATTGTGAGAATTTGATCTCGTGAGTTATCGTAATTGCTGGATTACTAACCCAGTTTTGTGTGCATTGTTATTTAATTTAGGTTAACAAGGCTAAATCATAGACTAAACTCTGTCCGTATTAAATCAGCAATGTGAGTCATTCTCTTTTTATCAAATTACTTTACAAAACCCTATTTATTTCAAAGTTATATTTACAGGGATTAAGTTTATGTAATCACCATATTACAGCCGGTATGTGGGGTTTTGTATACATTACTTGATAATCTTCACCATTGGGGCAGCCAATGGGTGATATGACCATAGTCACAGACACCATTGGACGGAAGGGCCAATGGGTCGAGTGACAAAGTACTGTGGGTAATTGGTTTGATATCAGAAACATTGTAATCTTCCTTAATACTGTAAATTATAACAAATGTGTCATTTTAGTAAATAGAATGATTCACTCAGTATTTCCCGCTGACAAAACCTTTTTCAAACATGTTTCAGGTGATCTGTTGTAATTCAGGAAAAAGTGCTGGGGAGCATTTCAAGCTTAAGATAGTGGCTCATTATAAAAATAATAAATAAGTTTTGTAACATAACGATTTTATAGTAAAATCATACTATTGTAAATTATCGGGGTTTTATCCCGAATTGTGAAATAAAATAATCGGGGAAAAATTTAGCTTTAAACGATCCTGATGAAAACTTCCGCTGTTAAACTTAATCAATTAAATACCGCAGTATTTCTGTCCCGCGGCTTCTGAAACGGGTCAAACCGGGTCAGGGGCCTTGACAGAAAAAGGTGGTATCAGAGCCACTGAGTTAAGCTAATTAAGTATTTAGAAATACTTAATTTTTCCTGATTACTATTATGTGATTATTTGTGTTATTAACTGATTATTTGTTAATTACAGTATGGGTAAGAAAAAGCTAGCAAGTATCTATCATAAATTAGATAGATCATCCAGTGAGAAGGGAAGTTCATCCCGAACCAAATCCTCGAATCATGTTGAAATTCCTGAAGAAGGAATATTTGTGCGAAAGGCACAATACGAGGAAACACTTTCTCCTAGAAGGAGAGAGATGATTATTAAGAAAAGTAAAGAGCAAATTCGACAAAAGAAGATTAAACGGGAAACCCAGGAATTAATTGATAAGTCACCTTGGGAAGATAAGCTAGATGAGAAATGGGCAAACTTATATATGCTAGCCACAGTAGCAGAAAATATAAATCTTTAAATATTTTAAAGTTTTAGCACCCTACCCTCACAATCTAGAAACCCTGTGTGATAAATAAAATTTCAAAACCTAAGTATGTTTTCCAAGTTATCTTTGTAATAAATTACACGGTTATTTATAAATTTTAACTTAATATTTTATGCATTTTGCATATATGTTACATCAGCATGAGTGGGATATCCGAAGCCTTTCAGAACCTTAATCTTTACCCAGTGACTATCGAAGCTTCTAAAGAATATACTAGATACTTTCCCGATATAGAACAACCGGTAGAATTCAAGGTTCCACCTGTGAACAAGCCAAAACCCAAGAAAAGAAGTTATGTAGGATGGAGAAAGATACGTAAGAAAAAGCCAGCTACAAAACTTCCCAAAATAAATAATCCTTTGAAGAAGGGAAAAGAAATTATAATCGGAGAAAGTTCCAAACCACAGGAAATGGAAACTAAAGACAAGGAGGAGGATAAGGAAATAGGAAAACAGATGGAGGAAGTTACTAAAGAAATAGTAATGGAAGTTGGGCAAGGCTCTAGACCAACTCAGATAGAAATTGGAGAGAGCTCCAATCCAATCCAGGAAATGACTTTTCAAGATGAGATAGATTTCCTATTGGCAAGCTGTGAAACAATTCAGCCTGTCAATAATAATAATAATAATATTTTTAATTATCCTCTTGAAAACCAACTCCCTATGAATTGGGAACCAGCAATTCCAGACCCAATAGTCCAATCTCAACCCATAGGAATGGACGAATGGTGGACAAACGATTGGCAATTTCAAAATATTGTCAACGATCCTTACTCTTTTCTTCCACAATTCGATCCAGAACCCCTACCTAATCCACCCATGAGTAATGAAAACATGGCTGAACTTCGCCACTTTGGTGAAGAGTTGTTTGATGCTGGAACTAGAATCAGGGAAATAGGGGGACAGATTGCATGGAAGTACGATGAGAGGGAAATGCGTTTTTAAAACAACAAGTGACGAAAGATAGTAGGATGGTAAAACGGTGTTTGTATAATAGTAAAGTTAGTCTGTAAATAACGAATAAAACTCTGTAAGATATTTGCGAGTAATGATGCATACTATACTAGATATAAAATGAAATCGAGAAATCGATTGTTTTGACTATACATGTATTGTAGAATTTTCTGATTATTTGTATATAATTGTTATTTAGCAGATACTAATAAAATTTATATATATATTATCAGATGGAAAACAGTGGTAATGAACCTATAAATGAAGTTAATCAGTCTGAGCAACATCCAGGAGATCAATATATGACTCGGCAAGATATCGAAAACATTGTTGCTCAAGGGATAGCTAATGCTATTCCAGCATTCGTTGCTGCTATCAAGAATCCACCCGAACCACAACAAATTGTCCCTAGTAAACAGATTACTGAAGATAACTTCAGTAATAGTGTAAATGGAGGCAATAATCATGTTAATCATAATAGGGAACCACATCAAGCTCCATTACCCAAGAAAATGAAAACTGCAACGCCTGGTTGCACTTTCAAAGAATTTCTTGCTTGTAAACCCACTGAATTTGCAGGCAATGAAGGAGCAACTGCATCACTGCGTTGGTTAGAGAAAACCGAAGCAGTCATTGCAATAAGTAAATGTGGTAAAGATGATCAGGTCATGTACGCATCAAATCTCTTCAAAGAAGGAGCACTCGAATGGTGGAACACTGTGTTACAATCAAAAGGAAGAGTAATAGCTTATGCTATGACTTGGGAAGAATTTAAGGGTTTTGTGGAAAGAAAATTCTGTCCCGAGTATGAAAAAGAACAGATGGCAAATAAATTTCTAAATCATCGGATGATGGGTGTGGATTGTCGTGGGTATACCTCGACATTCTTTGAATATGCAAGAGTGGTACCAACACTGGCTTCGCCAGAACCGGTACTCATTTCTCGCTATATTTGGGGGCTAATTAGCGAAATCCGCAATATTGTTAAAGCTGCGAGACCTCGCACTATTGATGATGCGGTAGAATTAGCCAATACTCTAACCGATGAACTGGTACGCACAAGAGATGAAGATAGGAAAAAGGAATTGGCTCAGAAGATTACCCAAGGATTTCGGGCGGGTAATAGTAATAATTTCAAGAAAAGAGGAACAGGGCAATATTCAAATCCACCTTTCTGTAGAAATTGCAAAAGGAAGCATTACGGAAAATGTAATTTAGCTTGCAATCTTTGCAAGGGTATAGGACACCGTGAAGAAAACTGCAGAAAGAAAACCGTAATCTGCTTTAACTGTGGAGAAGCGGGGCATTATAAAACAGAATGTCCTAAATTGGTTAAACCAGTAGATAACAAACCCAAGGCGACCGAAGGAACTACAAAGAAGAATGCCAGAGCATTTCAGCTGACCACTCAAGAAGCAGAACTCATTCCGGATGTGATAGCGGGTACGTTCTTAGTCCACAATGTGTACGCAAAAGTATTATTTGACTCTGGTGCAAACCAAAGTTTTATCAATACTTCATTCTGCCAAGCTCTTAGTTTACCTTTAACCAATATTAGGCAGATTTTTACAGTTGAAACAGCAGACGGAAATTCAGTTAAAATAGATAAAGTGTTGCAAGAAGGAAACATATAACTTTTAGGACATAAATTCTCTGCAAAACTATTGCCGATGAATTTAGCTGAATTTGATGTTGTATTAGGAATGGATTGGTTAGTAGCCAACCATGCTAGAATCCTTTGTGATCAAAATTCCATAGAAATTCAATCACCCACCGGAGAAGTGATTAGGATTACAGGAGATAAACCACGTAAGGCCATGAAGTTCATATCAGTAATGAAAGTTGCTAATTATGAACGAAAACAAGGAATAGTGTATATGATTTCGGTAATCATTAGCACTAAGGGTAAAGATCTTGAGGAAATACTAGTAGTCTCAGAATATTCTGATGTATTTCCAGAAGATTTACCGGGATTACCTCCAGACAGGGAAGTAGAATTTAGGATTCATCTAATTCCAGGAACTACACCGATAGCGAAGGCACCTTATCGGTTAGCACCCACAGAAATGTTAGAACTAAAACAGCAATTAGATGAATTATTAAGTAAAGGATTCATACAACCTAGCTCATCCCCTTGGGGAGCGCCAATGTTGTTTGTAAAGAAAAAGGACGGTTCAATGAGAATGTGTATCGATTATAGAGAATTGAATAAGGTCACAATTAAGAATCGATACCCATTACCTAGGATTGATGATCTTTTTGATCAACTTCAGGGGGCTAGATATTTTTCTAAGATAGATTTACGCTCCGGATATCATCAATTGAAGGTACAAGAAGAAGACATACCTAAGACTGCTTTCAGAACTAGGTATGGTCATTACGAGTTTACAGTCATGCCCTTCGGATTAACAAATGCACCTGCAGCATTTATGGACATGATGAATAGAATCTGTAAACCGTATTTGGATAAATTTGTAATTGTCTTCATAGACGATATACTTATTTATTCCAAAAGTCAGACAGAGCATTGTGAACATCTTCATGCACTCTTAACTTTGTTAAGAAAAGAAAAGTTGTACGCCAAATTCTCGAAATGTGAATTTTGGCTAAAAGAAGTGCAATTTTTAGGACACGTGGTGAATCATGAAGGTATTCATGTAGATCCTGTTAAGATAGAGGCAATTACCAAATGGAAGGTTCCACAAACCGCAATGGAAATTAGAAGTTTTATAGGATTAGCTGGGTATTATAGACGGTTTATTAAGGATTTTTCCAAGATAGCCGTACCATTAACTAAGTTAACCTGTAAAGCCATTAAGTTTGAATGGGGACCCAAACAAGAAGAAGCTTTTAGAATTTTAAAACAGAAACTAACCCATGCACCAATCTTAGCCTTACCAGAAGGAACTGAAGATTTTGAAGTATATTGTGATGCTTCAAAATTAGGATTTGGAAGTGTGCTTATGCAACGCAAGAAGGTAATTGTGTACGCATCAAGGCAATTGAAAAGGCACGAAGAAAACTATACGACTCATGATTTAGAATTAGGAGCCGTAATTTTTGCCCTTAAGATTTGGAGACTCTATCTTTACGGAAGTAAATTTACTGTCTACACAGACCATAAAAGTTTAAAATATATATTTGGGCAAAAAGAGTTAAACATGAGGCAAAGGAGATGGATGGAAATCCTAAGTGACTATGACTGTGATATTCAGTATCACGAAGGAAAGGCGAATGTAGTTGCAGATGCCTTAAGTCGTAAGTATTATGAAAAACAACGACGGGTTCGTGCTCTCAGATTAAATCTACAAATAGATTTAATGGAACAATTGAAGAATGTTCAAACTACAGCAATCAAGGATGATGTTGAAGGAATGAAAGGACGAATCAAGGAATTAGAACAAGGAGCAGATGGAATTTGGAGATTCCACAAAAGTAGAATTTGGGTACCTAAGCAGGGAGACTTAAGACCTAAGATTTTAGAAGAAGCTCATAAATCTAGGTATACGATACACCCAGGAAACAATAAGATGTACCAAGACTTAAGAAAGAACTTTTGGTGGATAGGAATGAAAAAGGACATAGCCAGCTATGTTTCTAAATGTCTTACTTGTTCACAAGTTAAGGCAGAACATCAGAAACCTTCAGGATTACTACAACAATTAGAAATGCCAGTATGGAAATGGGAACTTATAACAATGGATTTTGTTACTAAGTTACCCAAAACCAGAAAAGGTAATGATGCGATTTGGGTAATTGTGGATCGATTAACCAAATCAGCTCACTTTCTACCTATGAAAGAAACCTTTAGCATGGAAAGACTGGCTAAATTGTATGTAGATGAAGTTGTATCCTTACATGGAGTTCCACTCTCCATTGTTTCGGATAGAGATAGTCGATTTACTTCCCATTTCTGGAAAAGTTTCCAGCAAGCTATGGGAACTCGACTAAACCTAAGCACTGCATATCATCCACAAATAGGGATGGCAATCAAACCCGAATCCGATGGGTAAACCCGAAACCCGACACATTTGGGACGGGTTTGGGGTCGGTTAATCGGGTTTGGGACGGGTTTGGGAAAAGTTTTTATTTTTTTCGCGGATTTGGGACGGGTTTGGGATTTAGTGATATACCCGTTTACCCGACCCAATTACCCGATAAAGTGTACCCGTTTACCCGATTGTATACCCGATATAATTTCTTTTATATTATTAATATGTATATATATGATACATCCATTTTTTACACATATAGGTATTCTATTCCGTATACATTGTAGTTATTTGATATATATTTCTATAATAACAATACAAAATGTAACCGGTTAGTAGATACCCGATAGATACCTAATGAGTTTTGAGATGGGTATACCTAACGAGTAATAATTTTAAATTAACGGGTTTACCCGAAACCCGCGGTATACCCGATACCCGATGGGTATTTACCCGCTAGAAACCCGACGGGTTTTGGGACGGGTTTGGGACAAGCTTATCTAATCGGGTTTGGGTTTGGGAATACCTAAACCCGTCCCAAACCCGACCCATTGCCATCCCTATCCACAAACAGATGGACAAAGTGAAAGGACAATCCAAACTCTAGAAGATATGCTCCGAGCATGTGTAATAGACTTTGGTGGAAGTTGGGATGATCATTTACTGTTAATTGAATTCTCCTATAATAATAGTTATCATTCAAGCATTGAAACTGCTCCATTCGAGGCACTGTATGGAAGAAAGTGCAGAACTCCCGTTTGTTGGGCAGAAATAGGAGAAAGTCAATTATCAGGTCCTGAAATAGTGCAAGAAACAACTGATAAGGTTACTCAAATCAAAGAAAGGCTGAAGACGGCTCGAGATCGCCAGAAGAGTTATGCAGACAATAGATGCAAGCCGTTAGAATTCCAAGTTGGAGACAAAGTACTGTTGAAAGTTTCTCCTTGGAAAGGAGTAGTCAGATTTGGAAAGAAAGGAAAGCTAAGTCCAAGGTACGTAGGACCATTTCTAGTGATCCAACGTATAGGATCAGTAGCTTATCGTTTACGACTACCAGAAGAATTATCTGGAGTACATGATGTATTTCATGTATCCAATCTCAAGAAATGTTTATCAGATGAATCACTGGTAGTACCTCTTCAAAATATAAAGGTAAACGAAAAATTGAAATTCGTTGAAAGACCTCTTCAAATTGAGGATCGAAAGATCAAGTTTCTCAAGCACAAACGACTAGTTCTAGTCAAAGTCAGATGGGATTCAAAGAGAAGAGCTGAATACACTTGGGAGCTGGAATCAGAAATGAAGCGAAAGTATCCTCACTTATTCCAGTAAATCTCGAGGACGAGATTTTTATTAAGATAGGGAGAATGTAACAACTCTCATCAAAAAGTACTATTTAGTATTTTAATTATCCAATAAGAAACCCTAATTGAGAAACCCAAGTGATTCTGATTAAACCCTAAAATTTTCAGAACAATCGGAATCAGGATCAGGGCCCCTAAAACTCAGGGGGGTAAACCCCATTCGGTAAAATCCACACAGTTTGCTGTCAAAAATTTAAAATTTTACGAAACCAACTCAGCTAAGCTACTGGGACACGAAGCAAACCTAGGGTAGAATAGGGTCTCTCGCGCCACGCGACGCGAGCAAGGAAACCTTTCGCGTGGCGCGAGGGGGGCATTTTTCAAGTATAAATAGTTTCGTCTGTTTGATGCAATTCTGCGTTGATGCGACGTTCAGTTTCAAATTATACTTCGAGTTATTATAGAAACAATCTGAAAACACACACGGGTATCGAAATTCTGCCGCAAAACAGGGTATTAGCACAATCGCTGCTACGATTCATTTTCCGACGATCAATATATCCAATAAATGTTTAAGTGCCGCCCACATTAGGGTTATACTTTATCGTTCGTCATTAATTTGACGGATCATCGTTAATTCGATGGATAAATGTATTATACTTTGTCGTTCGTCATTAATTTGACGGATCATCGTTAATTCGATGGATAAAGTATTGCACTTTGTCATTCATTGTGAGAATTTGATCTCGTGAGTTATCGTAATTGCTGGATTACTAACCCAGTTTTGTGTGCATTGTTATTTAATTTAGGTTAACAAGGCTAAATCATAGACTAAACTCTGTCCGTATTAAATCAGCAATGTGAGTCATTCTCTTTTTATCAAATTACTTTACAAAACCCTATTTATTTCAAAGTTATATTTACAGGGATTAAGTTTATGTAATCACCATATTACAGCCGGTATGTGGGGTTTTGTATACATTACTTGATAATCTTCACCATTGGGGCAGCCAATGGGTGATATGACCATAGTCACAGACACCATTGGACGGAAGGGCCAATGGGTCGAGTGACAAAGTACTGTGGGTAATTGGTTTGATATCAGAAACATTGTAATCTTCCTTAATACTGTAAATTATAACAAATGTGTCATTTTAGTAAATAGAATGATTCACTCAGTATTTCCCGCTGACAAAACCTTTTTCAAACATGTTTCAGGTGATCTGTTGTAATTCAGGAAAAAGTGCTGGGGAGCATTTCAAGCTTAAGATAGTGGCTCATTATAAAAATAATAAATAAGTTTTGTAACATAACGATTTTATAGTAAAATCATACTATTGTAAATTATCGGGGTTTTATCCCGAATTGTGAAATAAAATAATCGGGGAAAAATTTAGCTTTAAACGATCCTGATGAAAACTTCCGCTGTTAAACTTAATCAATTAAATACCGCAGTATTTCTGTCCCGCGGCTTCTGAAACGGGTCAAACCGGGTCAGGGGCCGTGACATCGAACAACCCCCGATCCCTATGTGGAAGTGGGAGAGTATAGCTATGGACTTCATAACGAAACTTCCGCGCACGCCATCAAGTCACGACAGTATCTGGGTTGTTGTTGACCGTTTGACCAAATCTGCTCACTTTTTGCCAATATGGGAAGACTACAAGGTAGAAATATTAGCCCGAATCTACACCGATGAGATCATTTGTCGACATGGGACGCCTCGCGACATCATCTCTGACCGTGATGCTCGGTTTACCTCGTGTCTGTGGGAAACGTTTCAAGCGGCTCTCGGTACTACGCTTAATCTAAGTACCGCATTTCACCCTCAAACCGACGGTCAGATTGAGAGAACGATTCGTACCCTTGAAGACATGCTCCGTTCGTGTGTCATAGATTTCGGTGGTAATTGGGACGCTTACCTGCCATTAGTCGAATTCTCGTATAATAACAGTTATCATTCCAACATTCAAATGCCACCATTTGAGGCTTTATACAGAAGAAAATGTCGATCGCCTATTGTATGGCACGAGATCGGGCACTCGCAATTAACCGGTCCTGAGCTACTGCAAGAAACGACTGACAAAGTCCTCCAAATTCAAGACAATCTACTGAAAGCTCGGAGTCGACAGAAAAGTTACGCCGATAGATGACGCAAGCCCCTTGAATTTGACGTTGGCGAGTACGTACTCCTAAAGGTATCACCTTGGAAGGGTGTGGTCAGATTCGGCAAGAAAGGGAAACTAGCGCCTTGATATGTTGGACCTTTTAAGATTTTGGAAAGGATCGGAAAAGTCGCCTACAGACTCGAGCTACCGGAGGAACTTAGCAATGTTCACCCAACTTTCCATGTGTCGAACCTCCGAAAGTGCCTGGCTGAGCATGATTTAATTGTACCCCTTGATGATCTCCAAGTAAATGAAACCCAACACTTCATGGAGAAGCCTGTCGAAATCATGGATCGCCAAACCAAGCAGCTCAGATGCTCGCACATTCCTTTTGTGAAAGTCCGATGGGAAGGAAAACGAGGCGCAGAGTTCACTTGGGAACTCGAAAGCGACATGAAGACGAAGTACCCGCAGTTGTTTGTTACGGCTTCGGCCTAATTTCGGGACGAAATTCCCTCAACAAGGGGAGGCTCTAACTCCCTGTGTTTCGAAGTCAAAGTCAAAGTCAAGATTTAAGTCAAAGGTAGACAAGATCACTGATTACGATCTGTCACTCCTTGTTCAATTCCTATAGATAGTCTATTTTATGCTTTACGTTAGTTGTATTATGTGGAGTACTTATTAATAATCAAGGTTTATTCGACGATTATCGCATGTTTTATCGCGATCGCACTCGCAACTCGAATTATGTGTTCTGGATAATGCTATATGTGTGTGTGTGCCTTATGTGTTACTTGTGCATGTTTATTTATGTTGATGTTGTGTGATTAATCGAAACGCAATCGAAACTCAATCGCAATCGAATCGCAAAAGCTAAACGAATGTGTAATAAGGATTTTTGTATGTTGATATAGTAGTTGGGATTAAAAGTAATTTGACTAGGAAACTCTATCGCATCGCAACGCTCGCAATCGCAATCGAAACAGCAAAACTCATCGCGCCGTGCCCACCAATTGAGTGGCCAACCGATCGAACTGCCACCCGATCGGGCTGCCATCCGATCGAGGTGCCACTCGATCGGGCTGCCACCCGACCAGGGTAACCACTCGATCGACCAGCCCTTTCTTCCCCTTTCCTTTTATGGAAACCCAATAAATACCCCTGTCAACATCACAAACTTACCTTTTCTGCACCTCTCGTCCGACCAGCGCTTCTTGCCCATTTTTCTTCAGATTTCTCGCGATTCTTGTAAGTTTTCCATCTAAATATTGTACTTTCTTGATCTACACGCACTCCTACACCTTTCTATCTTTTGAATCTTAACTTTTAACTGTGAAATCACTAGATTTGAGGTGTTCTAGGATGATGTCATCATGGTGTTCTTATGAACTTCATGTTTTGACTTTAATCCGCCAAGAACAACTTAGATCTGCACGATTTCCACACAAATAAACAAAGATCTTGCATAGATTTAAACATATTCATGGTGAAAAAGGATTGAAAGATGGTTTCTAACTTTCTTTCAACTCTTTTACACTCAATGCACTCAAACCGATAGAATCAGACCTTGTTCTAACCTTCTACTCCTTCTTGGTGAGGTGTTGGTTCAAGATCTGAGTTCTACCAATGAGACAACCGATTTCGGGTTAAGCAAGAACAACCATCTTGAACCGGTTAACTGGATAAACTTGGGTGATTCCTGTTCGATCGGGTCACTTGTGTCAAGATGGGGTTCTGTTGATTAGCACATTGTCACACCTTCTCGATAGAACTACAACCCATCGAAAACAACCAAGTGTAAGACGATCAGGCCGACCAGGACGGAGTGCCGCCCGATCGGACTGCTGTCCGATCGGATTGACACCCGATCGGGTTGCCACCCGATCGACTTACACCTTGGCCCCACACTCAACTTTTATTTTCAAACTTGGGAGGTTGAACATTGAACGAAATGCTGTTAGATCGGATTTCCACTCGATCGGATTACCACTCGACCATGAGATGTTCTGACTTCAACACTTAAACAATTTTCAACATGTTCAATGCACAAGGGTTGCCACCCGATCGGACTACCATCCGATCGAGTGACAAACTGCTGTGAACTTGTTCTTACTAAAAGTGTCCAACCAATCGGTTTATCGTCCGATCGAACGGTCGTTCGATCGACCGACCTGAAAGGTAGAGATACTTCGCTATTTTCAAAATGCTATAACGAAAACTTCAAAGGCCAAACCATCATACACAAACACATCTTTCCCAAGCGAAGTAACAATCCACTCGAAATGTCACCCGATCGGATGACCATCCGAGGGGATTGTCACCCGATCGACCGGCTACCCGATTGGATTGCCATCCGATCGGATTGCTGTTTGACCCACTGACACTTTGTTCCGTTTTACGCGCCGCTTATCGTTATGCTATCATTCTGATCAGGCTAATTTCCGCTCTAAGCGCTCCCTTCAATCCATTAATCTCTGTGAGTATACTCGAACCCTTTTTGCTTTACGCACTTTTGGCTGTAACATACGTTACTTATGCTAAATCACATCGAACACACTACGCAATACTTTAACGCTAACCGTTACTGCATGTTATACGTGACTTAATGAATGCTTGTTTGTTATGTGTACACATGGAATGCTGTCTACCTGCCTTTGCAACGGTAGTACTATTAGTTTGGACTCAGCACCTATTCACTCAGGGGTTGTTAAGGACAATTAGTTACATGGCTCACAGTGGTGAGTGTGTATCGCGAACTGCCTTGGGCAGTCAACCCGCAGTCATTGGTATCGATAGGTTCATGTCGATAACTAGCATGCCTCATTTTACACTGTGTACGTGCTGGTTGTGCGTAAACGATTTCGAACTCTATTATATCTATCAAACTTGTATGCTCACCTTTACATTATGTGTATTGACTTTTACTTTAACGTATGTGGCAGGTGCTTAAGGTGTTTAGATGCTTTGCTTGTTGTGAAATCGAGGCTAGGAAAGACCTAGAACAATAATAAATTGTCTGTACTTAAAATCTGAGTTGTCAAAACAGAAAAATTTGACTAGATCTTGTCTGTAATATTTATATTATCTTTTATGACATGGTATGGGACATGTTGCTTTAAATAATTGGTAAATATTGTTGTTATGGAAACTTCTGGACAATCTGTTTCGCTCAGTGCCACGCCCCGATGTTACCGCCATCGGTTGGGGTGTGACAACCGACTCGAACCGTGAACCGGTCAGACTAGGGTGATTCCTGTTCGGTCGGGTCACTTGGGCCGGGTTGAGGGTTCTATTGTTCAAGCATGCCATCGAAATATCTCGTTCAACGCTTCAAACCTTCTAAACGAATCAAGTGTCAAGTCGAAAGGATAGTCGAGACAGATTGCTGTCCGATCGGATTGCCACCTGATCGACCGACCATCCGATCGGGTTGCACTTGGGTCCCACACTTAAACTATTTCAAACTATGCAAGATCTGAACGTTGAAGCGGATTGCCCCCCTATCGGGTTGCCACCCGATCGAGTGACCATCTAATCGTGTGACGTTTGGGACTTGGTCAACTTTCAACAGGTTCAATACAAACGGATTGCCACCCGATCGGATTGCCACTCGATCGGATTGCCGTCCGATCCATTGACACATCGCACCATTTTACGCGCCACTTATCATCTGTGCTATCGTTCTGATCAGGCTAATATCCGCTCTAGCGCTCCCTTCAATCCATTAACTCAATCGCTGTGAGTATACTCGAACCTTTTTTTCTTTATGCACTTTGGGGTGTTACATACGTTACTTATACTAAACCACATCAATCACACTACGCAATATTTCAACGCTAACCGATTACCGCATGTTATACGTGACTTAATGAATGCTTGTTTGTTATGTTTACACATGGATTGTTGTCTACCTGCCTTAGCAACGATAGTACTATAGTTTGGACTCAGCACCTGTTCACTCAGGGGTTGTTAAGGACAATTAATTACATGGCTCACAGTGGTGAGAGTGTATTACGAACTGCCTTGCGCAGTCAACCCGTAGTCATTGGTATTGATAGGATCATGTCGATAACTTACGTGCTTCATTTCACACTGTGTACGTGCTGGTTATGCATAAACAATTTCGAACTCTATTATATCTATCAAACTTGTATGCTCACCTTTACACTATGTGTATTGACTTTTACTTTAACGTATGTGACAGGTGTTTAAGATGTTTAGATGCTTGGCTTGCTGTGAAATCGAGGCTAGGAAAGGTCTAGAAACAAATAAACGAAATGTCTGTATTTGAAATCTGAGTTGTCGGAACAGAACAATTTGACTAGATTTTGCCTGTAATAATTATGTTACTTTTTATGTCATGGTATGGGACGTGATGTTTTAAATAATTGGTAATAATAGTTGTTATGGAAACTTCTGGACAATTTGTTTCGCTCAGTGCCACGCCCCGATGTTTCCGCCATCGGTTGGGGTGTGACAATGCACGTCAATGGTAACAATTCACATTTTGATCTCTCGATTCAATCCGCTTCGTTTCCTATTATTTTTTTTATTTCCTACTTGAATTACGATTACTCGTATAAAATCTTGAACACGTGTTTCTCCATCCTGAAGAATATATACTATAATTTTCTATTCATAATTATGAGATATTTTTTTATTTGCAATCTGTTTTGTTTAAGATTTTTATTCTTGAAGCGATTATCGGTTAACAAAAAATGATGATGGGTTATTGGTTAAGAACGTGAATGGCGCTTCAACAGGAAGAAAGGGATATGGAGATAATAAATGGTTTGTTGATAAGGAAACTTCTTGCATCTCCTCGCCAAAGAAATCATCAAAAAATCGTTTTCATCAGAAACTTCTTGATCGCTGAAACCATTTCCAACAACTCGATGTCGGACTTCCTGTGGGGATGTTGATCATGAGGATGACAGTTGCGAAAACGGATCGGGGTGTGAATTTAATAGCGTACATTATTTGAATTTGAAGCGGAAAATTGGAATTATATATAAAAATATTTGGAATGGTTTAGTGACTTTTTTTAAATAGGGTGTATTGTTTGAAGCGGTAGATTGAAACAGTTCGGTAAAAAGGGATGCTAGATATAGAATTAATGAATCGGTGCCTCTTTTGAATGTTTCGATGCCTTTCAAATGAAGCGGTGCCATGCTCTTAACGCAACCCAAGTTACTATTTTTATTTATATATAATTTGCTGATGAATGCAGATGCCGGATAATGATTCTGCATAAAATTTGCTGATTTTGTTGATTGGATGTAGAGTATGGATGCTGATTCTGCATAAAACAAAGCTTATAGTCCTTTGAACCACATCAAAACCAATGTGTCCAAGCGGGAAATGCACGCATGTAATGAAAATCGCACATTCTTGCACACATAACATGATGGTAATCTTTTTAGAGCGCCGTCCACTAAGTTATGCATGCATGATTCTCAGGTTGTATAAGATGTTAGATTCTCATTTCTTTTCTCAATCCATGCATGATAAACTAGAGAAACTAATCGAGTGTTAGTATATCCATCAATCATGTATGGGGATACCGAACATTGCAAAGAGTAGTTGCTATCATCATGTACATGTATCATCTATAGGCAGAACTAAAGGGGGTGTCTAAGGAGTTCGTTGACACTTTGATCGACTAAATTTTCTATTAATGTGATTTTTAACAAGTATACAACGCTATATTTTTATTAGACTTCTAAATTGTCAACAATTCGGTAATTAAATGACAAAAAAAATATAATCTATTTTTTATTATACCTATTTTTAACAAGTATACAATGTTATATTTTTATTTAGATTTCTGATAAAAATATATGTAAACAGAAATAGGTTTGTTTTAAAAATGGTAGAACTTGAAGCTTGCTTGAAATTAAGTTTTGTAATTTTCATATTTAGGGGGTGTTTGGGATTGGTTATTTTAATGACTTATTAGCTTATTGACTTTTTAAAAAGTTAAAAGGTGTTTGACATGAAATTGTTATGTGAGGGGAAAAGTCAATAAGTCACTCCATTGTGACTTATTAACTTTTCCAAAAAGTCATAAGTTGTTTTGAAAAGCTAAGCCAAACATGGCCTTACTCTCCCGCCGATCAAAATTTTTATGGTGTCTCTGACTTCTCTTTGCTTCTATAAAAATATGGTTGTGATGACAAGCGTTTCTATCTAAAGAAAACAGAATTTCAAGTTCTGCACACCAGGTGTTCGATTTAATGTTCACTTGAAATTACTTTTATATTAGACACCAGTGTGGTTTTGTTGATGCTATATATAAGGCTTCCTATAAAAATATTATGTTTGTGCATATTTTCATATTGATGGATGTCGTTGTTGTCCAAGTGAATATTTCTTTTCTTTCAACTTCAACTTGCATTTTGAAAATGTCATGAAATTTTAATGTTTGTGTTCTTAGATCACTTTTTAAACAAACTTAATGTAGAACCTTTAAATTTGTTAGCATATAACATGTAACTGGGTTGAGATTGCCACTCTACTCATTAACTTAGTTTTCTTTCTGTTGACTGTTGCATTTATATGTTATGTTTCTTTATATAGGTTCAAGAAATGCCTACAGTTCTCATAACATTTGTTGCTTGGTGTTGCATTAAGGTAAATTCACCCTTTTAGTTATAATACATATTATTGAATACATTTTTTGAAGTTGATTTCATTAGGGTAATTAGTCGATTGACCAAAGTTTAATTTTGGATGTTTAGGAGTGAACCTATATTACATGTGTTTTGACCAATATCATTGAAACATATAATTTGTACCCGTTCTATGCTTTGTGTTGCTTGAGTAGCTGCCCCTATTTCCTTACCTACCTCAGGTACGGTTCAAATTATCTTATTTGACATCAACCCGTGTCTTTACCGGTTCATTCGTGCACATGAAAACACTTTGGACACCGAAGTTTAATATTTAGTGTAGAAAATAAAGATTGTTGATATTTTGCTAGGTACAAAACCTTCGTTGTGATCTACCCAATATTGGTTGTGGGTGAAAGTAAGTGGTTTCTATGTTTATCTTTATCATTGTTTTCCAATATGTGCACTTATTCCTTAATCCTCTTTTAGTTTGATACAACTAAATAGTGTGGATCACGTACCAATCCCTTTCAGCTACTATATGGTAACATACCTGCCCGTGACTATGAGGTCACCTTTAGACCAAGTATTATTAGTATCAGTTAGCAATTATTATTAGTAAAATATGTAGTGTATTGGTGTGTGTCGGGTGTATTATGTTTTTATTGATATTTTAGCCCATTTTACACATTAGTCAAGTTTTAAATTTATAAAACACGATATTCTACTAACACTAAACACACACTTGGGCAAGTGCACCCATCGTGAGCATAGTATAGCGTTGGTAAGATACCGAGGTCGTCCAAGGACACAAGAGCTTTTAGTACCGGTTTATCCTCAACGTCTAATCAATCTAAATTTTTTGAGAAAAAGGTTTTAAGCATGAAAAATAAACTAAAAATGCATAAATAAAAATAAAATAAAAACAGATAAACAAAATAAATCACTTGGATATGACTCGCCTTTAATGTATCCTTTGATGATTCCCGCACTTTTGCACTTTTTAAAAGATTATCTTAGTTATAGTTGTAGGCCCCTCTTTTGAAGGTGACGTTACCCTTAACCCAGTGGTTCGAGTCAGCAAGGATACACTCCCAAAGGGTCGGAATATTGAAAGATAATTAATTAAGTTATTAATGCGAAAAGTGGTAGGGCCCTCTTTTGAAGGTGACGTTACCCTCAGCTAAGTGGTTTGAGTCAGCAGGGATACAATCCCAAGTAGCCGGTTTAATATATTAATAATAGTTTCCATATGAGGGGGTCAAGCCATTCACACCCCCGCAATCCAATACCAGTGGGTATTGAAGAAGGTCCTAGTAAGCTTGACCCAGGTCCTTACAGGATCTATACACTGAACAAGGTAAGAACCTTACTAAACCATTCCCTTAATCCCCGACCAGGTAGCCAACATATCTCTATATAGACCGTAGAGATATAAATGGTGTAAATCTTTTACTTTATATAGACAGTAAAGTAATGCCAAGACACCACAGGAAAATGATAAAGAAGTTTCACCTTCAACATAAGAAACTAGTTATTAAAGTCATTAATACAAAACCAAATAAAAAGTGCAAAAAGATTAAAAATCAAAAGTAATACATTAAAGACTTGTCTTCACCAAGTGATGTAAGAGACTTAGCCAAACATGGCCTTTGATGACAAGAACTCTTACTACCAATCTAGGATCCCGAGACTACTACACACACTCTAAGGTGGATGATGGATGATGGTGGTGGATGTGGGTGTTGTAGTGGTGGTGGTGGAATGGTGGCAAAGTGGGAGAGAGGTGGTTTGCCAAGGGATGCCTTTGAAGTGAATCAACCACCCCTATTTATAGCCTGAACAGAAGCCCGGCCACGGCCCCGTGTCTAGCGGACACGCCCCGTGGCCATCCTTTTCTATTCCATCATTAATTGCATTTGTCAGCAAAGGGCTCAACACGGCCCGTGTCCGGTGGGCACGGCCCCGTGTGTAGAAGTGTATCTGTACTACCAAGATTTTGCAAGATTCTGTGAATCTTAGCGTTGACAACGCCCCATGCTGAGCTGGGCATGCCCCCATGGTGGGCGTAGAAGCTTCCACAGTGATGCGTGTGAAGTGTCGTATATTTTTAATGTATATTTTAAGCCCTTTAACACTTTTTAGCCAAGTTTTAAATTTATAAAACACGATATTTACTAACACTAAACACACATATGGGCAAGTGCACCCATCGTGAGCGTAGTATAGTGTTGGTAAGATACCGAGGTCGTCCAAGGACACAAGAGCTTTTAATACCGGTTTATCCTCAACGTCTAATCAAATCAAAAGTTTAGAAAAATGTTTTTAAACAAGAAAAATAAAACTAACTAAAATGCTGAAAAATAAAATAAAAATAAAAAACAGATAGACAAGATGAATCATTTGGATCCGACTCGTGTTTAGTGTAACCTTTGAGTATTTCCGCACTTTTGCACTTTTTAAGAGATTATCTTAGTTATTGTAGTAGGCCCCTCTTCTGAAGGTGACGTTACCCTCAACCCAGTAGTTTGAGTCAGCAAGGATACAATCCTAAAGGGTTGAATTATTGAAAGATAATTAATTAAGTTATTAGTGCATATTGTGGTAGGCCCCTCTTCTGAAGGTGACGTTACCCTCGGCTAAGTAGTCTGAGTCAGCAGGGATACAGTCCTAAGTAGCCGGGTTAAAGTATTAATAGTAGTTTACATATGAGGGGATCAAGGAGTTCGGACCCCCGCCATCCAATACCAGTGGGTATTGAAGGAGGTCCTACTAAAGTTAACCCAGGTCCTTGCAGGATCTATACACTGAACAAGGCAAGACTCTTACCAAACCGTTCCCTTAACCCCCGACCAGGTAGCCAACATACCTCCATATAGACCGTAGAGATATTAATGGTGAAAATCTTTTATTTTATATAGATAGTAAAATAATGCCAAGACACCACGGACAAACGATAAGGAAGACTCACCTTCAACATAAGAAACTAGTTATTAAAGTTATTAATACAAAACCAAATAAAAAGTGTGAAAAGATTAAAAATAAAAAGTATTACACTAGACACTTGTCTTCACCAAGTGATGTAAGAGACTTAGGCAAACATGGCCTTTGATTGTCAAGAACTCTTATGATCAATCTTGGATCTCGAGACTACTCACACACTCTATGATGGATGATGGTGGTGGATGATGGTGTGTGGTGGTGGTGGTGGTGGAGTGTGGGTGAAGTGTGAGAGAGGTGGTTTACCAAGGGATGGTTTGCAAATGAGCCAAGCACCCCTATTTATAGCCTGCACAGAAGCCCGGACACGGCCCTGTGTCCACCCGTCTTATCTTTCTTCATTAAATGCAGTTTGTCTGCATTAGTTGACCACGCCCCCGTGTCCGCTGGGCACGACCCCGTGTGCAGAAGCGTATCTGTACTATCAAGATTTACTCAGATTCTGCGAATCTTAGAGTTGACCACGGCCCCGTGTTCGCTGGGCACGCCCCCGTGGTGGGTGATAGAAGCTTCTACAACTTTGTCTTTTCTGCAGACACTTGGGCACGCCCCCGTGCTCATTGAGCACGGGGCGTGTTCAGCCTTCTGTTCTCTTGTTTTGCTTGGGAAGATGCTGTCGAGAGGTCGGGCATGCCACGTTTTATCCCTTTTCTTGTATTTATGTTAGATTTAGCTGCCTTTTTGCTTCTTTTGTTCATTTGAGCTCATTTAATCCTGAAAATACAAAAGGAAGACAAAACACTCTTTTTCCAACATTAGTACTAAAAAAGGTTAGTTTAATGCCACATTTGATGTAATTTATATGTTGCATTTTGCGCACATCAAATACCCCCACACTTGAATCTTTACTTGTCCTCAAGCAAAACTCTTTATTTTGTGGCTAACACTCCCAAATGGAATGGGTAGAAGAGAAGGTTTTGGGCTAGTCATAGAGTGTCGGGATTTCCAAGATTCTTTATTAAGTTTTATTTTTATTTATTTACAATCCTAATCATCATGATTTATTTAAAACGTTACATAAGATAAATTACTTATTAAGGCATAACATGCCTCTTTAAAATTCCATTTATATACAAGTTCACATACCTCGCGGGGAATCACTCAACACTCGGCCGAAGGTGTATTTTTGTGAAAACTCTCGAGAGCGGCATGAAACTTATTCCTACCATAAGCTTGCCAAGTAATCAATCATCCTCCTTTTTAACTAAAAACCTTTGTAAATATCAAGAGGACTTTTGGGGAAGGGTTAGGCTTGGGTTAAAGGTAGGTGGTTGGGTTAGTGGTTAGTAGAAAAGGGCGAAAGGCGTAAAAAGCTTCGGTTTTCGTAAGACTTTTTATTTTTATGACTTTTTAATTTGATGAAGCAATTCTTCAAAGAAAGTTCTTTTTGATAAACTTGTTTGTTTATTTCTTTTGGCTTCATCATCATTTTTTTTTATAAAGTCATAAGAGAAACCGAGCTTTGTTACTAAAATAAAGGGTTTAAAATGAAAAAGGGTTTTGGTGGGTAAAAGGGTGTTTGTTTTGGGTTAAGAAATGAAAAGGTTTAGGCTCAAAGGGGTTAACTAGGGGGATTTTGGGTAGGTGGTAAAAAAAAGAAAAAATAATGGTGTAGAAATAAAAAGGGTTAGTCCTAATGCCTCCATCATTTGCTTACTCGGGTTTAAGTTGGTAAGGACCGGGAATGTATCGTCGTGGCAAGTTCTAGAGTCGTAAGAACCAAGCGGCTATTCACACAAGAAACGAAAAATGAGCATTTAGTTTATAGATGTGTATTTGTATGCTCAATAAAGGCTCAAAACTCACTTTTTGTGGGAATGGGTTTTTATGTGATTAAGTATATATAATCAAATTTTAACTAGATTTGTCATGTCGTTTCATAATTTTCTTATGTTGGTTCTTTTTATCACAACGCTATCACTTGTAAATTTGTAAAAATATAACCTTTTTAGAATTTGAAATTCCCAAATTAAACCTAGACAAGTAAACAAAAATGAAAAAATTTTGAAAAAATTTGGGGTGTTTAGCGGCTCCAATAGAGTTTTGTGTAAGGCTTGTAATTAGGACTTGCAAAATTCAAGGTTTTAGCACCCCCCCACACTTAAATTACACATTGTCCTCAATGTGCCCCAAAAATAAGTTTTTAGGTTGATTGAATGTGTAAAAAGGTGTGAAAAAGCAAAAATTTATGTTACTGGGCGTCTGGACACGGCCCCGTGTTCAGATTGCCAGTAACAGAAAAGTAAGTAAAGTAACAGAAGGCTGGACACGGGGGCGTGTTCAGTGAGCACGCCCCGTGTCTAGGTACCTGAACTGGGCAACTTTCTGCAGATGGTTGAGCACGGGGCGTGTTGGATGAGCATGGCCCCGTGCTAAACTTGCTGTAATGAAGAAAAATCGTCAGGTGGTCCTGTTTTTGTGCATGGGGTGCTGGTGCAAGTTTCCCTTAGTATCCATCACCATCCCGAGTGTACATCATCATCCAAACACCAAATTACTTAAAACCATCATTCATTCAAATAGAGAAAGTTACATAATATTCCTAGTAAATTAAAATTCTAGATAAATAGGTCAAAAGAAACACAAGGAGTCTAAACCAAGAAGTTATAGCCTAAAGTTTATTCTATTAGCAAAATTTCCGAAAAGATAATTCTCTCGGTTTGAAAAGGCTCGAAAAACTTCTTCCTCCGGACATGGGTTCCTCATACGTCGGCAAGCCATTCCTCTATCTCCCTTGGGAGAAGAAAGGCGGGCTCATTTGCGTCAGTTTAAGGGGGTGCAATCTCTACCGGGACTTCTTGCAATTCTTCAAGAGGAGGCTCCGCGGGGATGTCATCCCATCCGGTGGGATTATTGACTCCAAGTGCTAGGTTCCAATCCTCTTGAGGGAGGATTGGCTCCATGGGAGGTGTCACGAGAATGTTCAACCTCTGGTGCAAGAGGTTGATTTCTTGAAAACTGTTTTCCAACCCCACCGTAAGATAATTTATACTGTCTATTAGGACCTCCTATACCGATGTCATCTCATCTAGAGCTTCACGTAATGCCATCACGTAGCGTACGAGAGTTGCTTCAATTGAGGACCTCCGATCTCTTCAACTGTTTCTGGAATGTGCCGACGAAGTTCCATTGTTTTGGCTTGACATTCTACGAAAACAAACTGAAAAGAGTTCATTTTAATGAAACAGTAACCTCGGACACGGCCCCGTGCTCAACGAGCACGGCCCCGTGTTTACCTTTCTGCAGATTTTTGTTATAAGGAATCTTGGAGTTTCAAATTATTCTACCAACTTAAGAAGCGTTTTTGAGCAGAAATAACTTAAAACAATGTTGTAAAACTTATTTTTAACAAGATTCCTTGAACAAAATCCTAACAAACATCACAATAAAGCTTGGAACCATGGTGATTTCAAGCTCTAATGGAGGTGTTGAGGTGAAAAAAAATGAAGAAGAAGGGAATGGACAAGAGAGGAAAGGACAAGATGGTTGTTGAGAACCTTCTTTTAGAAAATACCTAGGATGGTATGTGTGAAGATCTCACCAAATCTCTGTCCCTGGAATGGTCCAAATGTGCAAGATTCTTGGTTGCATTTATAGAAAAAGACAGCACGCTGCACACGGCCCCGTGTTGGCTGGACACGGCCCCGTGTGCAGGCAAGATCCTGACACATTTTGTCCGTATTCTAACACGAAATCAGACGGGAATCTTTGGGTGGACACGGGGGCGTGTTGACCTGGACACGGCCCCGTGTCGAAAGGCTGTTTATGAAGTTTCGTCTATTTCTAAGGAATTCATCCGGATCGGGTGGTTCCTTACTGGATGGAACAACCCCAAAGTGCCTGAGATACCTTAATTGCTCTAGACTAAGACGAGAACGCAAGAGGTTGTCGGTGAGGGTGATTCCTATACTAAATGTAGGTGGACAAGTCCAACCCTTTCCCGGGCTCTCGTTAAAGAACGTGTATGCCGAATCGCTCAAGTCTATGTATGCACCGAACGAAGTCGATGGGGAGTCCTTCACGGCACAATCGAAACAGGGACGACTATCGCTCAAGTCCTCGCTAGAGTTAGAGGTGATTTCGGGAACAACGAAGTTGTTTTTATTCGAATGCGATCCCAATAATTCTTCTTGGGTATCTTCTTGAGGTGGATTAAGGGAATCCATTTCAAGTTCCTTTACCCAATTAAGAATTAAATCCTCCAATTGAAATAATTCGTCAAGAAGCATTTCTCCTAGAAGATCCGATTGGGAGCATTCGAGGGAGAGATAGGGATTATTTTTACTTTCGCCCCTCTTAAGGCTACAGGAAAACAATGGGTCTATATAATTGGGATTATAATTTAGAAAATAACATTCTAAATCTGTATGAGGGCCACCACATATTTGACACCACGTACCATAAGAGTGCCGAAAGTAAAAAAATATCAGTATCACTCATGTTTGTGTCAGAAATTACCAACCGTCGGGATCTTACGGTTCGGTTTTCAGTAACTGAATCTTAGGCACGGGGCGTGTTGAGTGGGCACGGCCCTGTGTTCAGCTTACTGTCTGACTTAAAACAGGATTGCCAGTACCAAAGATTGGGCACGGGGCGTGTTCAGCGGGCACGGCCCGTGCTGAGTTCTGCAGAAGCTGAAAAATTAAGAAAAATCCTAAAAAAATAGAAAAATAAGAAAAAAAAAACGATTAGGCCGCTGATTCCTAACTTTCTTAAAATCCTTGTGTCCTCGGCAACGGCGCCAAAAAGTTGATGCGTGTGAAGTGTCGTATATTTTTAATGTATATTTTAAGCCCTTTAACACTTTTTAGCCAAGTTTTAAATTTATAAAACATGATATTTACTAACACTAAACACACATATGGGCAAGTGCACCCATCGTGAGCGTAGTATAGTGTTGGTAAGATACCGAGGTCGTCCAAGGACACAAGAGCTTTTAATACCGGTTTATCCTCAACGTCTAATCAAATCAAAAGTTTAGAAAAAGGTTTTTAAACAAGAAAAATAAAACTAACTAAAATGCTGAAAAATAAAATAAAAATAAAAAACAGATAGACAAGATGAATCATTTGGATCCGACTCGTGTTTAGTGTAACCTTTGAGTATTTCCGCACTTTTGCACTTTTTAAGAGATTATCTTAGTTATTGTAGTAGGCCCCTCTTCTGAAGGTGACGTTACCCTCAACCCAGTAGTTTGAGTCAGCAAGGATACAATCCTAAAGGGTTGAATTATTGAAAGATAATTAATTAAGTTATTAGTGCATATTGTGGTAGGCCCCTCTTCTGAAGGTGACGTTACCCTCGGCTAAGTAGTCTGAGTCAGCAGGGATACAGTCCTAAGTAGCCGGGTTAAAGTATTAATAGTAGTTTACATATGAGGGGATCAAGGAGTTCGGACCCCTGCCATCCAATAACAGTGGGTATTGAAGGAGGTCCTACTAAAGTTGACCTAGGTCCTTGCAGGATCTATACACTGAACAAGGCAAGACTCTTACCAAACCGTTCCCTTAACCCCCGACCAGGTAGCCAACATACCTCCATATAGACCATGGAGATATGAATGGTGAAAATCTTTTATTTTATATAGACAGTAAAATAATACCAAGACACCACGAACAAACGATAAGGAAGACTTACCTTCAACATAAGAAACTAGTTATTAAAGTCATTAATACAGAACCAAATAAAAAGTGCGAAAAGATTAAAAATAAAAAGTATTACACTAGACACCTGTCTTCACCAAGTGATGTAAGAGACTTAGGCACACATGGCCTTTGATAGTCAAGAACTCTTACGATCAATCTTAGATCCCGAGACTACTCACACACTCTATGATGGATGATGGATGATGGTGTGTGGTGGTGGTGGTGGTGGAGTGTGGGTGAAGTGTGAGAGAGGTGGTTTGCCAAGGGATGGTTTGCAAATGAGCCAAGCACCCCTATTTATAGCCTGCACAGAAGCCCGGACACGGCCCCGTGTCCATTGGGCATGGCCCCGTGTCCACCCGTCTTCTCTTTCTTCATTAAATGCAGTTTGTCTGCATTAGTTGACCACGCCCCCGTGTCCGCTGGGCACGACCTCGTGTGCAGAAGCGTATCTGTACTATCAAGATTTCCTCAGATTCTGCGAATCTTAGAGTTGACCACGGCCCCGTGTTCGCTGGGCATGCCCCCGTGGGCCCGTGGTGGGTGATAGAAGCTTCTACAGCTTTGTCTTTTCTGCAGACACTTGGGCACGCCCCCGTGCTCATTGAGCACGGGGCGTGTTCAGCCTTCGGTTCTCTTGTTTTGCTTGGGAAGATGCTGTCGAGGGGTCGGGCATGCCACGTTTTATCCCTTTTCTTGTATTTATGTTAAATTTAGCTGTCTTTTGCTTCTTTTGTTCATTTTAGCTCATTTAATCCTGAAAATACAAAAGGAAGACAAAAACACTCTTTTTCCAACATTAGTACTAAAAAAAGGTTAGTTTAATGCCACATTTGATGTAATTTATATGTTGCATTTTGCGCACATCACACAGCTTTGTCCTTTCTGCAGACACCTGACCACGCCCCTGTGTCCAGTGGGCACGGGTCATGGTCAGCCTTTTGTTTCTTGTTTTTGCTCTTGGGGATGCAGTCGATGTGTCGGACATGTCACGTTTATTCCTTTTCTTTGTATTTATGTTAGTTTTTGCTGCATATTTGTTCATTTTGCTCGTTTAAGCTCATTTGGTCCTGTAAATTCAAAAGGAGACAAAAACAAGCTTTTTCCAACATTAGTACTAAAAAATGATTAGTTTTATGCCTCATTTGATTTAATTTATATGTTGCATTTTACACACATCAAATACCCCCACACTTGAATCTTTGCTTGTCCTCAAGCAAAACTCTTTATTATGTTGCTTACACACCCAAATAGAATGGGTAGAGGAGAAGTTTTGGGCTTGTCTTGAGTGTCGGGAATCCAAGATCGTTATTAGGTTTTATTTTTATTCTATTTACAATCCTATTCATTATGATTTATTTAGAACGTTTCATAAGAGAAATTACTTATTTGGGCATAACATGCCTCTTTAAAATTCTATTTATATACAAGTTCACATACCTCACGGGAGATCACTTAACACTCGGCCGAAGATGTATTTTTGTGAAACACTCGAGACCGGTATGGAACTTACTCTTACCATATGCTTGCCAAGCAATCAATCCTCCTCCTTTTTAACTATAAACCTTCATAAATATCAAGAGAACTTTGGAAAGGGTTAGGCTTGGGCTAAGGGTAGGTGGTTTTGGTTAGTGGTTAGTAAAAAGGGCTAAAAGTGTAAAAAGCGTCGGTCGTCGTAAAACTTTTTGTTTTTGTGACTTTTATTCAAACTAAGCATCTTCAAACAAAGTTTCTTTGAGGAACTTGTTTGCTTATTGCTAAACTTTCATCATTTTTTTTAAGGAAACGTCACAAGAAAACCGAGCTTTTTACTAAAATAAAGGGTTGAAAAGAAATAGGGTTTTGGTGGGTAAAAGGGTGTTTTTTTTATGGGTTTAGAAATGAAAATGTTTAGGCTCAAAGGGGTTAACTAGGGGGATTTTGGGTAGGTGATAAAGAAAATGAAAAATAATGGTGTTGAAAGGAAAATGGGTTAGTCCTAATGCCTCCATCATTTACTTACTTGGATTTAAGTTGGTAAGGACCGGGAATGTATCGTCGTGGCAAGTTCTAGAATCGTAAGAACCAAGCGGCTATTCACACAAGAAACGAAAAATGAGCATTTAGTTTTAAGGATATATGCTTGTATGCTCAATAAAGGCTCAAAACTCACTTGTTGTGGGAATGGTTTTATAATGTGATCAAGTATATATAATCAAATTTTCTTACGTTGGCTCTTTTTATCACGACGCTATCGGTTGTAAATTTGTAAAAATATAACATTTTTAGAACTTGTTATTCCTAACTTAATCCAAGACAAGTAAAAAAATGAAAATTTTTGAAAAAAAATGGGGTGATTAGCGGTTCCAATATAGTTTTGTGTAAGGCTTGTTATTAGAACTTGCAAAATTCAAGGTTTTATCATTCCCCCCCCCCCCCCACTTAAATTACACATTGTCCTCAATGTGTCCCAAAAATAAGTTTTTAGGCTGATTGAATGTGTAAAAAGGTGTTGAAAAACAAAAGTTTGTGTTACTGGGCGTCTGGCCACGGCCCCGTATTGGTCCGGGTACGGCCCCGTGGTCAGATCGCCAATACCAAAATTAAACAGAAGGCTGGGCACGGGGCATGTTCAGTGAGCACGGCCCCATGTCCAGTTACCAGAACTGGGCAAATTTCTGCAGATACTCGGGCACGGGGCGTGTTGGGCTGAGCACGGCCCCGTGCTGAACTTGTTGTAATGCTGGAAAGTTGTCGGGAGGCTCTGTTTTTGTGCATGGGGTGTGTCTTTAAATTTCCCTTGGTACCCTCCACCTTTTCGAGTGTATTCAACCATAACATCATCCAAACACCATTCAATAATTTAAACCATCATTCATTTAAAGAGTGCTTAGTACATATATTCTAAATAGGTAGCTAAAAATGAAAAACTACAAAGATCCTAAGATAGTTAGGTCATAAAATGCAGGAAATCACTAAAGAGTTCTACCCTAAACGTTGTAAGAATGAAAAAAACCCGGAAATCACTAAACGTTGTAGAACTCGAAGCCGAAGGATGTCCTTCAAATGTCATTGAGCCATTCCTCTATCTCCTTAGGGAGAAAGAAGGTGGGCTCATTTTCCACAATGTCATGTGGAGGAGGCGCAACGGCTACCAAAACCCCGTGTAGTATGTCTAGAGGAGGTTCCAGAGGCATGACATTCCATCCGGCCGGAATAATGACTACCGGCATGACATTCCACCCTCTTTGTGTGACAATTGGCACCATAGGAGGTGAAGCAAGAATATTCAACATTTGGTGCAAAAGGTTGACTTCTTGAAGGCAACCTTCTAATCCCATAGACAAATGGTTAATACGGTCAATCAAGGCTTCCTCTACTGATGTCATCTCATCTATGGCTTCTCGCAAGGCGTACACATAGTTGACCAAGGAGTCTTCCACCGATGTTCTTCTTCCCATTAGATCGTTCCTTGAAAGAGCTGAGGATGTTCCGCTGTTTTGGCTCGACATTCTAAGAAAACAAGTCAAAAAGTTCAAAACAATGAAATAGTAACTCCGACCACGGCCCGTGTTCGCTGAGCACGGCCCCGTGGCCACCATTCTGCAGATTTTTGAAATAAGGAACCTAAGTGCTTTAAATTATTTTTCTGACTTTTGAAACATTTCTGAGAAAAAATAACTTAAAACAATGTTATAAAACTTATTTTTGATAAGATTCCTTTGTTAAAAACCTAGCAAATATCACAATAAAGCTTAAAAACATGGAGGTTTCAAGCTTTAATGGAGGTTTTGAGGAGTTTTTGGAGAAGAAAGCAAAAGACAAAAGTGGTAAAGACAAGATGGTTGTTGGGAACCTTCTTTGGAATATACCTTGTAGGGTATATGTGAAAATCCCAGAAGATCTTTATCTTTGGAATGGGTCCAAATGTGCAGGAATCATGCTGACTTTATAGAAAACGACAGCACGCTAACCACGGCCCCGTGTCGGCTGGACACGGCCCCGTGGTCAGACATGACTCTGACACATTTTGTCCGTATTCTGAACACAGGGCGTGTTGGCCTTGGCACGACCCAGTGGTCAATTTTTAGGCGGGCACCGGCGTGTTGACTTGGACACGGCCCCGTGGCTAGAGGGTTTTATGAAGTTTCGTCTTATTTTAAGGGATCTGTCCGGATCGGGCGGTTCCTTACTGGACGAAACAACACCGAAGTGCCTAAGGTACCTAAATTGCTCTTGATTCAAACACGAATGCAAGAGGTTATCGGAAAGGGTAAAACCTAAGCTAAATACCGGTGGCCGAAATCGACCTTTATTCCCCTTATCCGGGCTCTTGTTAAAGAAGGTATATGTCGAATCGCTCAAGTCTATGAATGCATCAGCGGAAACCGATGGAGAGTCCTTCACGGCACAATCGACACAGGGACGACTATCGCTCATGTCCTCACAAGAGTTAGAGGTGTTTTCGGTATCGACGATGTTGTCCGAATGCGACCTCAATAATTCTCTTGATCGTCGTCTTGGGATGAATAGCTTGCTTCCACTCAAGTTCTTTTATCAATTTGAGAATTATTTCTTCGAGTTGACATAATTCTTCGAGAATCATATCATCTAAAAGAAATGGTTGAGAGCATTTGAGGGAGAGATAGGGATTGTTTTTACTTTCTCCCATCTTAAGGTTATAGGGAAACGATGGGTCTAAATAGTGGGGAGTGTAATTTAGAAAGTAACATTCTAAATTTTTATGAGATCCACCACATATATGACACTATTCGCTGTAAGAGGAGCGAAAGTAAAAATAATCAATATCACTCATAGTTTTGTCAGAAATTACCAATCGTCAGGATCTTACGGTTCTGTTTTCAGTAACTGGATGGCGGACACGGGGGTGTGTTCAATGGGCACGGCCCCGTGGTCAGCTATTGTCTGACTTAAAACAGGATTGCCAGTAACAAAAATTGGGCACGGGGCATGTTCAGTGGGCACGGCCCCGTGCTGAAGTCTGCAGATGCTGGAAATTTAAGAAAAATCTTTAAAAAAATAGAAAAATAAGAAAAAAATGATTAGGCTGTTGATTCCTAACTTTCTTAAAATCATTGTGTCCCCGGCAACGGCGCCAAAAACTTAGTGTGTGTCGGGTGTATTATGTTTTTATTGATATTTTAAGCCCATTTTACACATTAGTCAAGTTTTAAATTTATAAAACACGATATTCTACTAACACTAAACACATACTTGGGCAAGTGCACCCATTGTGAGCGTAGTATAGCGTTGGTAAGATACCGAGGTCGTCCAAGGACACAAGAGCTTTTAGTACCGGTTTATCCTCAACGCCTAATCAATCTAAAAGTTTTGAGAAAAAGGTTTTAAGCATGAAAAATAAACTAAAAATGCAGAAATAAAAATAAAATAAAAACAGATAGACAAGATGAATCACTTGGATCCGACTCGCCTTTAATGTATCCTTTGATGATTTCCGCACTTTTGCAATTTTTAAGAGATTATCTTAGTTATAGTAGTAGGCCCCTCTTTTAAACGTGACGTTACCCTCAACCCAGTGGTTTGAGTCACCAAGGATACAATCCCAAACGGTCGGAATTTTGAAAGATAATTAATTAAGTTATTAATGCGAAAAGTGGTAGGCCCCACTTTTGAATGTGACGTTACCCTCGGCTAAGTGGTTTGAGTCAGCAGGGATACAATCCCAAGTAGCCGGTTTAATGTATTAATAGTAGTTTACATATGAGGGGGTCAAGCCATTCGCACCCCCGCCATCCAATACCAGTGGGTATTGAAGGAGGTCCTAGTAAGCTTGACCCAGGTCCTTGCAGGATTTATACACTGAACAAGGCAAGAACCTTACTAAACCATTCCCTTAACCCCCGACCAGGTAGCCAATATCTCTATATAGACCGTAGAGATATGAATGGTGTAAATCTTTTACTTTATATAGACAGTAAAGTAATGTCAAGACACCACAGACAAATGATAAAGAAGTTTCACCTTCAACATAAGAAACTAGTTATTAAAGTTATTTATACAAAACCAAATAAAAAGTGCAAAAAGATTAAAAATCAAAAGTAATACATTAAAGACTTGTCTTCACCAAGTGATGTAAGAGACTTAGCCAAACATGGCCTTTGATTGACAAGAACTCTTACTATCAATCTTGGATCCTGAGACTACTACACACACTCTCTAAGGTGGATGATGGATGATGGTGGTGGATGTGGGTGTTGCAGTGGTGGTGGAATGGTGGCAAAGTGGGAGAGAGGTGGTTTGCCAAGGGATGCCTTTGAAGTGAACCAACCACCCCTATTTATAGCTTGAACAGAAACCCGGCCACGGCCCCGTGTCCAGCGGATACGCCCCGTGGCCATCCTTTTCTCTTCTTTCATTAATTGAGTTTGTCAGCATAGGGCTCAACACGGCCCGTGTCCGGTGGGCACGGCCCCGTGTGCAGAAGCGTATATGTACTACCAAGATTTTGCAAGATTCTATGAATCTTAGCGTTGACCATGCCACGTGCTGAGCTGGGCACGCCCCCGTGGTGGGCGTAGAAGCTTCCACAACTTTGTCCTTTCTGCAGACACCTGACCACGCCCCTGTGTCCAGTGGGCACGGGCCGTGGTCAGCCTTCTATTTCTTGTTTTTGCTCTTGGGGATGCTGTCGAGGGGTCGGGCATATCACGTTTATTCCTTTTCTTTGTATTTATATTAGTTTTTGCTGCATATTTATTCCTTTTGCTCGTTTAAGCTCATTTGGTCTTGTAAATCCAAAAGGAAGACAAAAGCAGGCTTTTTTCCAGCATTAGTAAAAGGGCTAGTTTTATGCCTCATTTGATGTAATTTATATGTTGTATTTTACACACATCATGTATCTATATCTATATATGTATCTATATAATATAATAAATAAGAAGTGATTTGGGACACGTGTCCTGATTTGGTGGAACAAATTGTGGTTTGGGCGGGAGTTAACATCACAACACTTAAATAGATCTCTTAGAGCATTCACATTCTATCCACCAAATCTTGAGAGATGGGTTTTTAAATTATAAAAAGTGGTTTAAGTGGTTGTGAGTGGAGGAGAGAGAAAATGTTACTGTTCATCTGTATATTTGGGGGGACACTGTTCACCATGTATAATTTTTTAATATATTTTGAAAGTGGTTGTGAGTAGAGGAGAGAGAAAATGTAATATATATTGAAAAGGAGAGAAAAAGGTATTTGTTTTTAGTGGAAATCTATACTATCTATAAAAGGAGCTTAGAGCATGACCTCACTTTGCTTATGTGTCATCATATTAGGTATGCCACATTGGATGCCACATAAGCTCCGCTGATGTCATTCCGCTGATGTCATAAATCCCAAGTCTTTTTAAATCTTAATGTATATAAATAAATCTATCTATTATAAAAAAACTTCAAATATAGTTTTGGCTCCATTTTCAAAATTTAAACCTCTCTCTCTCAAATACACTACTGACTTCATTTTCAAAATTCAACCTCTAATTTCAAACCTTCATCTCTCTCTCTCAAATATAGTCACCTAAAACCATTCTTCACTCTCTTCCATCATTCTCTCTCTATAATCAACTTTCAGATCTCTTCTTCCTCTTCACTCGACCTTCATTCCCTGGATCTCATCATCTGCTATTTGTCTCCAATCTAATTATCCAGGTTAGATTGATATTTATATTTTTTCCCGTTTAGGGTTTGTTTCGATTGGTTATGATTTTACCTCAAGATCTAACACAAAGTGTTCATGAACCACATTGCAGGCTAGGTTTTGAAGGGGATCATAACAAAGTAATATATCTAATTTCTTGGCTATGTGAAATCGCTTAAAATATAAATCATGAACAAACACATGCACTGTGTTCAGATCTTTCTGATCCCTTGAAGACAAGTAATCGCTAGGGTTGGGTTCCGGCACTGTGTTTAGATTCTCAACTATCTAGGGTTTCGGCGAATTGTAAGTTTTTTGTGCTTCTTGTGTTGTTTTAATTGAATGTTGTTGTTAATTAGTTCATTATTGTGTTTTGTTATTGATTTATTGAAAAGAAACTAAAAGCCCTAATTTGTATGCACTCTTTTTTTTTTCAAATGGAGCTCCTGGTGGATCACACACGGTGAACAATGTTTTAATTGAATGTTGTTAATTAGTTCATTATTGTGTTTTGTTATTGATTTATTGAAAAGAAACTAAAAGCCCAAATTTGTATGCACTCTTTTTTTTTCAAATGGAGCTCCTGGTGGATCACACACGGTGAACAATGGTTTTGCATCAGATCCTTTCTTTCAAACTGAGTGGAAGGAAACTATAGATGAATCAAATTCAAAACCTCTTGATGTGGATGCTAATGATCAAAGTCCAGGAAATTTGAGACATTTCAAGAATCTGAATCAAAGCCGGAGGTAAATCAAATATTATAATTCTTTTGTTTTCTACCACTCTATATGTATTTAATTTTTTCATTCTTATTAGTGCTCTTTTCTTATTCTTTTATCGTTAATATTAGTTAATATTAAGTACAGATGGAGTCTCTATTTAAAAATTTAGTTGGGATTAACATTTTATATATTATAGTTGCAAATTGATGCTCTATACCTTTCGGTGGCTGTCTATTTTACTAATGATTGCGTGAAAAAAGAAATTGTTTCAGCATTGGGTTTCTTTAATTGGTTGATGGTTTTATGTTGTAGAGTGGACATGGGAAATTGGCAAGGCAAATGACATTTCTGATGCCATTTTTTGATTATACAGGAAACTGTATAAAGGTATAAGCGTATAACGTCAAGTTCATTCTTAATTGCATTGTTTGTGAATGTTATTTTAGGTTTTGTGAAATTTATGGGCAGATGTAATAAAGTTTGAGCAGATTGTATGCTTTTGCACAAAATGGTATGTTTTATGGGACCATTTCTTCAACCATTAATTGTTGAATTTGCAAATAAAATTGAACTCAAATATGTTGTTATGAAAGTATGCATACCACCTGCTCGATAAAATGTCTTTGTGAGAATCATATAATATAATGAAGTTGATATAAACTTGTGAATGTGTTTTAAGCTTCTTATTTAAGTTAGTTGGTATTTTAAGTATATAATGATAATTATTTGTACTTCAACTGTCATTTACTAATACATAATTATTTAACTTTATATGATCAGGATCGATCCCCACCCCATGAACACGGCCCGTTTAGCAGCCGCTTTTATAACATTGTGTCTTTTTTCTGATCATTGTTTTTTTTTTCCTACAGGCTAGAAAGACTCCTTTAGTTGAATCTTTTGATTCTTCTGGTGAAGAAGAGTAAGATCATGCACTTTAGAGTTTAGTGCATTGTATTTTTTCGTTTATTTAATTTTATAAAAGGGTTTTTGTTTGTTTGTAGGCTTGCTATTCAGAGGCTTGAGATGATGAAAAATGACTTGACGCAAAGACTTGCAAATGAGGTCATACTTTTGAATAAACCCCAAGGCTGCTCACCTGCTTGTACGCCATCTATTAAGGGAGCTTAGAGGCTGATGTAAATCTGCCTACGTGTCAACCATCTAGGCATGCCACAGTTTCATGGAGGTAGTATGCTTAACTTGAAGATAGTTTAGTTTTTAAAACTTCAATCTGTTGAATATTCATTGTTCCAAGAATTTAAAGTAATCAACAGTATGCTTAACTATTTGACTTAAGGTCAACTTATCTCATTGAAATGATTCACTTTCATACCTTTATAAAAATTATTTGCAGGATAAGTATATCTAAGTGATGGGACTGCATTCTTTTTCGGTCAAGATATGCGATTAACAGTTTCATGGAGGTAGTATGCTTAAGTTGAAGTTAGTTTAGTTTTTAAAACTTCAATCTGTTGAATATTCATTGTTCCAAGAATGTTAAGTAATCAACAGTATGCTTAACTATTTGACTTAAGGTCAACTTATCTCATTGAAATGATTCACTTTCATAAAGTTATAAAATTTATTTGCAGGATAAGTATATCTAAGTGATGGGACTGCATTCTTTTTCGGGCAAGTTATGCGATTAAACCCCAAGGCTGCTCACCAGCTTGTACGCCATCTATTAAGGGAGCTTAGAGGCTGATGTAAATCTGCCTACGTGTCAACCATCTAGGCATGCCACCGTTTCATGGAGGTAGTATGCTTAACTTGAAGATAGTTTAGCTTTTAAAACTTCAATCTGTTGAATATTCATTGTTCCAAGAATTTAAAGTAATCAACAGTATGCTTAACTATTTGACTTAAGGTCAATTTATCTCATTGAAATGATTCACTTTCATAAAAGTTATAAAATTTATTTGCAGGATAAGTATATCTAAGTGATGGGATTGCATTCTTTTTCGGTCAAGATATGCGATTAAACCCCAAGGCTGCTCACCAGCTTGTACGCCATCTATTAAGGGAGCTTAGAGGCTGATGTAAATCTGCCTACGTGTCAATCATCTAGGCATGCCACAGTTTCATGGAGGTAGTATGCCTAACTTGAAGATAGTTTAGTTTTTAAAACTTCAATCTGTTGAATATTCATTGTTCCAAGAATTTAAAGTAATCAACAGTATGCTTAACTATTTGACTTAAGGTCAACTTATCTCATTGAAATGATTCACTTTCATAAAGTTATAAAATTTATTTGCAGGATAAGTATATCTAAGTGATGGGACTGCATTCTTTTTCGGGCAAGTTATGCGATTAAACCCCAAGGCTGCTCACCAGCTTGTACGCCATCTATTAAGGGAGCTTAGAGGCTGATGTAAATCTGCCTACGTGTCAACCATCTAGGTATGCCACAGTTTTATGGAGGTAGTATGCTTAACTTGAAGATAGTTTAGTTTTTAAAACTTCAATCTGTTGAATATTCATTGTTCCAAGAATTTAAAGTAATCAACAGTATGCTTAACTATTTGACTTAAGGTCAATTTATCTCATTGAAATGATTCACTTTCATAAAAGTTATAAAATTTATTTGCAGGATAAGTATATCTAAGTGATGGGACTGCATTCTTTTTCGGTCAAGATATGCGATTAAACCCCAAGGCTGCTCACCAGCTTGTACGCCATCTATTAATGGAGCTTAGAGGCTGATGTAAATCTGCCTACGTGTCAATCATCTAGGCATGCCACAGTTTCATGGAGGTAGTATGCTTAACTTGAAGATAGTTTAGTTTTTAAAACTTCAATCTATTGAATATTCATTGTTCCAAGAATTTAAAGTAATCAACAGTATGCTTAACTATTTGACTTAAGGTCAACTTATCTCATTGAAATGATTCACTTTCATAAAGTTATAAAATTTATTTGCAGGATAAGTATATCTAAGTGATGGGACTGCATTCTTTTTCGGTCAAGATATGCGATTAACAGTTTCATGGAGGTAGTATGCTTAACTTGAAGATAGTTTAGCTTTTAAAACTTCAATATGTTGAATATTCATTGTTCCAAGAATTTAAAGTAATCAACAGTATGCTTAACTATTTGACTTAAGGTCAATTTATCTCATTGAAATGATTCACTTTCATAAAAGTTATAAAATTTATTTGCAGGATAAGTATACCTAAGTGATGGGACTGCATTCTTTTTCGGTCAAGATATGCGATTAAACCCCAAGGCTGCTCACCAGCTTGTACGCCATCTATTAAGGGAGCTTAGAGGCTGATGTAAATCTGCCTACGTGTCAATCATCTAGGCATGCCACAGTTTCATGGAGGTAGTATGCTTAACTTGAAGATAGTTTAGTTTTTAAAACTTCAATCTATTGAATATTCATTGTTCCAAGAATTTAAAGTAATCAACAGTATGCTTAACTATTTGACTTAAGGTCAACTTATCTCATTGAAATGATTCACTTTCATAAAGTTATAAAATTTATTTGCAGGATAAGTATATCTAAGTGATGGGACTGCATTCTTTTTCGGTCAAGATATGCGATTAACAGTTTCATGGAGGTAGTATGCTTAACTTGAAGTTACTTTAGTTTTTAAAACTTCAATATGTTGAATATTCATTGTTCCAAGAATTTAAAGTAATCAACAGTATGCTTAACTATGACGTTATTTGTTAATTAATTTTTGTTATTTCGAACAACAAAGATAGATTTCAATGTCGTTTTCACGCACAGTGCTGCTATGGTGATTCACCAGAATTCGAATAATAAAGATGGAATCGAGGTATGTTGTATTTCAATTTGAAGATTTTTAATTTGTTAGGAAATTACAGATTGTCTAACATAACTAGCTGATCCACCAATTTCAACCAGATCCGGATACTTCATTTCATTTCATTTTTAACTTGCTTTTCTTTCCAATTTTTCATTTTGGTCATTATTCAGTTAGGCACACCAATTGTTCGACGAAATCACCCTCACTTTTGTGCAGGTATGTAACGGATCTTTACTCGCGATTGTGTGCTTGAAGAAACGTTTTATTGTTTTAAGTTAAAAGGTGTTCGAACCCGGCTTCAATTTGGGGTTCTGTTTGCTGTAAGTAAACCTTGATGTATCTCCTTACGCTGATAAGATCGTTGCTGAATACATTTGGTATATTCTCAACCCTTCATAGAAAAAAAGAAAATTCGTATTAATATACGTAAATACTTATATCCATGCTTTTTATATACCGAAACAGGATTGGAGGTTCTGGGACAGATGTGCGCAACAAATCAAGGGTATATTGGCTTTTAATGCTCTAATTTTTTTTTTCTTTTCGTTATTGATAATAATCGTTAGACTATAGTTTTGTTAAATCAGGACATATTGATTCAGGACATATTGATTCAGGAGCGCATCATGGAGGATCATATCTTCTATTGAGCATAAGAAAGAGAGCCATGGGAATGAAGATCATGTCAAGCTAATTAAGGACTATAGGTGGAGAAACGAGACCGAACTAAGCAATATTTATGACGGATCATATGTTTAACATTGTTTTATAAAAGATATGTAACTAAACCCAAAGAATTTAAATAATATATTATAATATGTTTTTTAGTATTTGATTCCGATTGTTATTAGAACAAACCCGTGTACTCACACGGGTGTACACCTAGTATATTGATATAGGAGTTGTTTTTTAGTGGAATGTATGTATATTTTTAGTGGATTGGATGGTGAATGCTCTTATACTTTTATCTTCTCTGAAATCCAATCTTACAAAGCGCGATTCTCCCGGCAATCACTCTTCTCTGATTCAAGTTTCATAATCGAAGGTATGTTGTAGATTCATTCATTTATGATATTGTGGCGGAAGTCATTTGCAATCATAATTTATATATATTGTTTTTCTCAAGCAACCACGTATTACAGCCTAACTTTTCTCAAACACTAAATCCCAAAATCGCGATTATCCTTCAATCGTTCATCGTCGATCCGTCATTCACAATCATAGGTTGTTTCCTAGTTCAATCCTTCTATGATTTTTGTTGTCAATTTAATCATTTTTTTATTAATAATCCAAATCATATCGATATTGTTCATGTATAATAGATTGGTTTGCCGATTTTTATGTTATTACTGTATTCTTAATTTTTTGTTTGTTTTCTATGTTTTAATCAAATATACGTTTTGATTTCGACATTGATGTTACAGAGCCATACACCTAAAATCATTTTTCTTTCCAACACAGAGACAGAGATAAGATTTTCGATTTTCGTTAGTGTACGGTTGTCGTTGCTTCACCGGCGCAAGGTTCGTCTTTTAACTTTTAAACCCTGAAAAGTTAGAACATTGTTGCTATAATTGTTTTGTTGTTAATAGAATATCAAGTTTGTTATATTTGGATGATCTTTCACAAACTGGAAATATTGCTGAGCAGGCTAGTCACCATCAAATTATCATGCTCTTCTTTATCTTAGTATTTCAAAAGCATTTCTTTTTCCCATGCAGATTCTAAAACCAGTACTAAAGTTTTTACGGATCATCATATGCTGTTAAAGTTTCTATGTGCAACTCAGAATGTTTGGTGCAAGGTATCGTCGTCGATTACTTTTACTTATATCAATTACATTTTTTAATCATTTATTTGCGATGTTATCTGAGTTGTTGAATTAATTGGTTGGCTATAAGATGTAAGTTTGATGACTATAGTTCGTTATTTAGTGGATATTTAACGTCCTATATACAAAGAGTTGATACACCTTGCTGGCTTAATAATTGTTTATGATGATTTTACAGTTTGCACTTTGGGTCTGGTTATTTGGTGCCATTCAGATTCGATCTCTTTGATGGTTTTTTTTTCATTTATATGGTTTTCGCGGTTCAGAGAAGAAAGCAAGCGATAAACAGAGAGAAAAAAAGGTAAGGAGATGACAATCCCGTCGGCGGTTGCATGAACCGGAAGAAATCTGAAACAGAAAAACAGGAAAGCAGAAAAGAAACAGTGAACCAGGCTTGTGTTTGACTCAATTCCCTTAAACAGATTCGCGATCTATTCCCAGGGTACGCCCGAAACTCCATTTTTTCGCACCCCCTCCCCCCGCACGCGCGTGCGAGTAGGACTTGTGGTAAAACATGTCATAAGAGTACAATTATTTGGTCAAGGTTTTACCTTATAAATAACCTTTTCTTTTGTTCCCACACCAATGTGGGACAAAGTGATTTTACCACTTGAAACTTTCATTCACACCAAAACTAATGTACACTAAAAAACGAAGCATGTTTGGTTTCTTAAGCTAATTTTTTTTTTTTTTTTTTGTGTTAGGTAATGATTTGTTGCACAGATTTTGATAAGAGTTCAAGGATATCAGTTAGGTGTATATATACAATGGTAACAATGAATTCATGCCATATTTCGTTACAAATTGGGATTTACTTCATCTTCGAATTTAATTAAACCTTAGATCAACAGAGGCCTTTGTTTTGTGATGTAGGATTATGGGTATGCATGTGTGATGTGGTTGTCTTTAGTGTAATATTGTTGCTTTTCTTTCTATTGATTGGGAAATCATTTTTACATGACCTAATCCCATTTACCCAAATAAAAAAGATGGAAAACTTACAAACAAAACTACAAATATGGTGTGCAATAAAACAAAAATTGTTTATATGATCGAGTTTGTTTTCTTTGTCTTATATCTGTCAGGTTTTTTTAATTTTGAAGACGTTGTTAACGTTTAATTAATATACCTTATTCGTTACATGTTATTCATTTTTTTAAAGTATATATATACAATTGTGTTTATTAAAATTTAAATATCCGAACCCATAAGTATTCACAGGTGATAACACAGTCAAATACATACATAGTCATATCATATTCAAAAGAAATGTTATATTCCAATAACCGACTACTTTTTTCTCTGTTTTTTCTTAACGGCAAATTTCTTGCTGCTTGTGAAACTTAAACCCAAGACTCACATTTAAGTGTATTAAAAGGTCTTGCCTTGCTACTGTAATAATCGACTACTCACAAGGATATCTAAGAATTAAATGAAAATATGTATCATAGTTTAATCAATACATACATAATCATATAATATTACAAAGAAATGTTATATTCCAATAACCGACTACTAACAAAGGATATCGTGTTAGCCTAATACAAGAAAGTTGTCGTTCCCAAAAAAAACAAAGGATATCCAAGAATCAAATGAAAATATGTATCAAAGTTATCACGTAATATACAAATGCGTAACTAGCATTTGATTTATGAGTTTGAAAGAACTAATATAACTACCATATGCATGACAAACGAAACATTGAATTGAGAAGTAACATATATTACACATGAAAACACATGAAACATAACGAATAAACGTATAACAAATGCAAACTATTACAAATCAAGAACAATAGATTTTTTTTTTCAAAAAGATAAAATTTATACACAAAACAACTGTCATCAATCTTCCTAACGTGAAAAGAGACCTCGGGTCTTGAACAAGGCTACATAGAATAGTATATTCTTAACTTGAGTTAAGATGAAAAGCCTTATGATTTTTTACATGAAATTCGGTTTCAACAAGATCGAGAATGTTAGATTTGATCATACTTAGCAGTATTTTCTCTAGGTTTTTTGTATGCCCTTATGAGGAGTCTTAGGGTTTCCATAAAATCACTTAGATATGCATTTGTGAACGGTCTTTCCCCTCTCTTTTGTACCTTATTGTCAAGAATATGAAATAGGGTGTCATTTTCTCCTAGTTAAGGAGTACGCGTGTAAGTTTTCCTAACGTAAAAAAATGTCTCATGTAACATGTTATGGTATTCTAATACGAGCGAAACTAGAAGTATAAATAAATTCATATGTGCACGTGCACTATTGAGGAAACCAAATCGTTGCATGAACCACAATGTTAACTTACAAAACATTTATACTTTTAAAATCCATACTTCGTGTATATGATGGTGATCAAAAATATATAATCATCGTTATAGAGTTTTCTGAAACACCATTGACGTACTCAATTTAATTAACATATTCTAATTCGTCGAAGATACCTAATATTCCATGAGTTTTATCAATCAATGCATCGTGACACTTAATACATGTGGTAAATCATTAAATACTAGCTAAACTAAGAAATCACGCCATTGATACCCCATTGGTTCAACCCGAGTCAATGACATAGTGATCAAACCATCATCATGCGCTCTATGGTACCCGGTCTACGAATAAGTCAACAACATAGTGATCACGCCATCGTCATGCGCTCATTAGCTGTAATCCATGCTTTAAGATTCGCCACTGTAAACTCGGAGCCGGTACCGTGCCACAACCATGAATCTTTCTTGTCAGAAAGCTTCACGGTCGAAAGCAAATTAAAACAAGCCATCAATTCCAAGGTTTCATCTAAAGATGTTGGATCGTGTCTCCAACGCCAAGCAAAGCTACTAGCGCCACCCACCTTTAACACTCTATCCGACACCTTACAATATTTTTCGATCTCGATTCTATATAGATTTGGGAATCGCACCTTTAAAGGTGTGTCACAAATCCATGGGTCAAGCCAAAACCGAATGTTTTCACCACAGCCAATCTCGGCTCTAATCAAAGAGTTGAAAGCCACATCGCCCACCTTCATTAATCGACCCAATCTGACAATACTAAACCAAGGGCCTTTGATCCTACCTTGAACCGGATATAGGTCCCAAAGACGTGCCGATATATGAATAGAATCAATCACTTTTTTTCCATAAAGCGTTCCCCTCACATCTATATCGCCATAGCCACTTCAACAAAAGACAATGGTTCGAATGCTCCAATATATTCACACCCAGGCCCCCTTTATCTATACCAACCGTCACCTTATCCCAACCCACCTAATGAAGCTTTTTAATCTCATCACTACTCCCCCACAAGAATTTCTTCATAAACGCTTCTAAGTCTGCAATAACCTTCTTTGGATCTTTATATAACGAAATATAATAACAAGGCAAACTCTCCATAACCGACCTTATAAGGGTAAGTCTTCCACCAATTGAAAGGACATGAGCTTTCCACCTCGATAAATGTGCCTTGAAAACCTCCTTAACCGGTTCCCAACTAGTAATCCGGTTCATATTCGCCCCTACTTTAATTCCTAAATAAACAAAAGGAATACTACCCGTCTTGCACCCAAGCTCTTCGGCCCTTCTATTTATCACCTCTTCACCCACCCCAAAACCATAAAGAGTCGACTTATGAATGTTAATACGAAGCCCCGAGCAAAGAAAGAAAATTCTCAACATTCTTTTCAAATTTTTAAAATTGAAACTCGACCACTCCCCCAAAATCATAGCATCGTCAGCATATAAAAAGTGATTAACCTCAAGACCGCCATTCGGTAGTCGAATACCATCAATAGTACCAACATATTTAGCTTTCCTGAATAAACTTGAGAAAGCCTCCATCACAACAATAAATAAAAAGGGGGATAAAGGGACACCTTGGCGAATTCCTTTCTTGCAATCAAACTCGAATGTAGGCGCTCCATTGACGAGAACCGACGCCCTCGCTGAATTAAGAATACCCTCCACCCATAAACACCAACGATCAGGAAAACCCAATTGCCGAAACATATCCAATAGAAAACCCCAATGAACATTGTTATACGCCTTTTGGAAATCTATTTTAAAAATAAAAATTTCCTTCCCCGTTTGCTTCGCCCATGCTATGATCTCATTAATCATCATCGGACCATCCAATATGAATCTTCCACTCAAAAACGCAGATTATGTTTCTGAGGTGATACTCCCCATTATCTTTCTCATTCTATTCGCTAGGAGCTTAGATATTATGTAACACTCTACTTGATTTTATAAGAAATTAACATAAACTAAGCATTTAGTACAAAGTTTTCGAGCTTACAAAAACTTTCTTGGTTTTAAGATCATACTTGATCAAAATGTTCAAGTCATCATCCTACTAGATAAACTTTCAAACGTAATTTCAAGTGTTTACATATTACTAAAACAAAATAGATCAATGCGGAAGCTTTGTTTGGTGCGTTCGGTTCTTGAGAGTCGCTTGATCGCCATCCGGATTAAGTCCATCATCACCTATGGTCAAAACCATTTAAAAGATTAGTTTTGACACCTTAACATCAAGTATAAACAAGTTCCATGGTAAAATAATGAAAAACAACAAAAATTCCAACGAATTGGGGCGGTCGCGCCGCGCGACGGAGGCTGGCCAAGCCTTCGCGGCCCGCCACCGCTGTCGCGTCGCGCGACGGTGAGTCTGTTTGGCCGTGGCGTAGTGCGAGCGCGTGTTTTTGACAGAAGGTTCGTTGGCTGGAGCTGTGTATCAGCCCAGCACCATTTTTATCATATACAAACTTTAAACCAACATAACTTTTTACTCGAGTGTCCGATTAAGCCGATTCTTTTTCCTACGCGTCCGTAATTTAATTACGGACTCGTTTATCAACACAATTCACATAAAAATTCAGTTTAAGAACAGTTGTCCTATAATTCGGCTCTTTATTTATTCGACCCGTTTGTTTACAAGTTCAACAACTTATTCTATTGTCATCTCATGTCTTTGGCCATTTTACCCAATCCCGGGTTTACCCACTATGGCGTTTTGCTCCCCTCACGAAGGTCACTTACGCAGTAATTATCATGCTTGTTTTCAAGGATTTAAACATGCTCTTTTTTTTACACATTTGACGAGCATAATTTCTGAACTTTAATCCCCATAACAAGGGTTCATTTTACAACAAGTTTAGCGTGTCCGCTTCACAGCTTACGCTTTATTTATAACCAATTAACAAGTGATGGCCATTCACTTCGAAATTTACAACTCGACTTTGTTTCGACCTGTTTGGATGTCGAATGGAGACCACCATTTCAAAGACATACCAAACTCTATTTTAACAACTGTTTTGACCCGTTGTGTTTGTCTAGTGAGCTTCGTCAATTCCGTGACTTAACGGGTCTCCTCTCTTACCAAATTTCAATATAACAAGCTAAAACAAATAATTAAACATAATGTAACGAAACCATAAGTCGCGTACCTTTAGAGAACACCCTTCAAACGCGTATCGCCTCCTGCTTGTCCGCTTGACGATCCGGATTCTTTACCTAAAGAGTTCCATTCACCACTAACTTAGAACTCTTTTATAATCAATAATGCACAATTCATTATGATATTCGAATCTGCGTTTTTGTCCGATCTTTAACATTTTAATCCGCACTTAGACGTTTTAACAAACACCTAGCGGGTCAGATTTTTACATAATCAATACTAGGTTCATGACATGTTATTTCCATCTATATTAACTTCAATTGAGCAATTTACACAAAGTTTTAACATCAACAATTCAGAATTTACCACATAAATTCAGTTTTCACTAGAATAAAATCATAATCCTAGTGTTTATCTAGCTTCTACAAATCCATTAATCACCTACAATGGTGATTACAACTCCATAAGTATCATGCAAGGTTTTTTTAACAAGAGATCATCTAGGGTTTATCCTTAGACATCATATTACTTCTAATTTGATCTATCCAACACATAATCAAGCTCAATGTTTGTTTCTCACAATTAGCTTAAAATTCAAGATGCATCAAAATACCAAAATTTTGCATACCTTATGATCCTTTCGTCGAGGTGATCACTAATATGTATTCAGATTTCGATTTAGACTTGATTTAGGCTTCCAATTTGTGAGTTTTTGTGAATTTTAGGGTTTGAAAGAAACCCCCTTGGTCGCCCTTTTCTTCTGTTCGATCCAAACACACACACATGTGTGTGTTTGGTGAGTTATTGTAATTTTAATCATTAAAGTTTCAGTTTTTACTAATTCGGTCCCTCAACTTTTGTTTAACTTATAGTTTAGGTGTTTTAACCTTATTATAAGTCACTTCAAGACTCGTAACTAACTGGGTTATAATTTTCTAGTTAGTTGATTCTCGTTTGATTAATACTTTATAATGAAAATATAAAGTTTTATATTTTTGGGGTGTTATAAGTCCACCCCCCTTAAAAAGGGTTTCGTCCCCAAAACCGATTTACGTACCAAATAACGTTGGGTAGAGCCGTTGCATTTCCTCTTCGGATTCCCATGTGGTATTCGAACACTTCCGGTGTTCCCATTTGAACTTTACTTGATTGATTTCTTTGTTCCTTATGATTTTCACCTTACGATCCAAAATCGCAATCGGTTTCACCGCATAGTTAAGGCTATCATCCACCTCGTTGTCATCGTAGTGGATATAAGTTGTTTCGTCCGCTAGACATTTCCGAAGATGTGACACATGGAATGTGTTATGAATTCCGCTTAATTCCTCTGGTACTTCAAGGCGGTATGCTACCCCACCTACTCGTTCAACAATTTTAAACGGCCCAATAAATCTCGGGCTTAATTTTCCTCTTTTTCTGAACCGGATAATCCCTTTCCATGGGGATACCTTGAGCATGACCTTGTCGCCAACCTGAAACTCGATCGGTCTTCTTCTTTTATCCGCATACGACTTTTGTCTATCTTGAGCCGCCTTCAAATGTGCCCGAACCATTTCAATCTTCTCATTAGTGGCTCGAACTATATCCTTATGGGCGAGTTCACGTGGACCCACCTCATCCCAACACACTGGGGTCCGGCATCTCCTATCGTAAAGCATTTCGTACGGAGCTATTCCGATACTAGCATGGTAACTGTTATTATACGAAAATTCGACCAATGGTAGATACACATCCCAACTACCTCTGAAGTCGATAATACATGCCCGTAGCATGTCTTCCAACGTTTGTATTATTCTTTTGCTCTGTCCATCCGTCTGAGGATGGTACGCAGTGCTAATGAACAATTTTATCCCCATTTGCTCTTGGAATTCGCGCCAGAAGTTTGAAGTGAATCGGGTATCCCTATCAGACACGATGGATACCGGTACTCTGTGGCATGCCACTATCTCATTAGTGTAAACCTCCGACATCTTTTCTGACGTATAAGTCTCACGTATCGGGATAAAGTGAGCACTCTTTGTTAGTCTTTCAACAACCACCCATATTGCATCAAATCCGCGGTTCGTCTTTGGTAGTTTGGTTAACAGGTCCATTGTAATGTGTTCCCATTTCCAAACCGGAATTTCCAACGGTTGGAGTTTACCGTATGGTTTTTGGTGCTCCGCCTTGACTTGTAGACATGTCAAGCATTTCTCCACGTATTTTACTAGATCCCTTTTCATTCCGGGCCACCAATAGTTTTGTTTCAAGTCTTTATACATCTTGGTCGCTCCTGGATGAATGGAATAACGGGATTTGTGAGCTTCATCAAGTAGAAGCTTTTTAACTCCACACGAGTTAGGAACCCAGATTCTACCAAAATGTGTTTTCAAACCATTGTTGCCATCTACAAGATCCTTAAATTGGCCGACTATTCTTTCCTTCTTCCAGTTTTCTACCTTCACTGCTTCAACTTTTGCTTCTCGGATTTGTTCTAGTAAGCCCGAGGTCACAATAAGCTGCATCGATTATACCCGTATCGGGGCATAGTCTGCCTTTCGGCTCAACGCATCCGCCACTACATTGGCCTTCCCGGGGTGGTAGTGTATCTCACAATCATAGTCCTTGACCGTTTCCAACCATCGCCTCTGCCTCATGTTTAATTCCTTATGATCGAAGAAATATTTCAAACTTTTATGGTCGGTAAAGATAGTGCATTTTACCCCATATAAATAATGCCTCCATATCTTTAAGGCAAACACTACTGCTGCTAACTCGGGGGGGGGGGGGGATAGTGCACGGTCCTCCCAACCGCCGGAGTGATCTCACTCCGGGAGCCGCTACCCGACCAAGCTAGCTCCGCGGTGACTTCCCCATGCCGATTTCTTACCCTGGGCGACATATGCCACTCCCAAGACTCGAACCCGGTACCTCTGGGAAGAGGTGGGTGTCGGTGGCCAACTGGGCTACCCCAGTTGGTTACTACTGCTGCTAACTCAAGGTCATGAGTCGGGTATTTCTTTTCATGGATCTTCAGTTGCCTCGAAGCATAGGCTATGACATTTGCTTGGTTGCATTAAAACACATCTGAGCCCCGAATGTGACGCATCAGAGTAAACCACCATGTCGTCAACTCCATCCGGTAACGTCAATACCGGTGCGTGGGTTAACTTTTCTTTGAGTGTTTGGAAGGCTTTCTCTTGTTCAATGCCCCATACAAATCTTTCCTCCTTGCGAGTCAGCTTGGTTAACGGTAAGGCAATTTTGGACAAATCTTGTATGAATCTCTGATAATATCCCGCGAGCCCTAAAAAGCTTAGGATTTCTGAAGGATTCTTCGGAGGGTTCCATTTTGACACGGCTTCTATTTTTTACGGATCTACTAGTACCCCGTCAGCACTAATGACATGTCCGAGAAACTGCACCTCTCGTAACCAGAAAGCGCACTTTGAGAATTTTGCATACAACTTTTCTCGTCTGAGTGTCTCTAGCACTTCTTGCAAATGATACGCATGTTCAGCTTCATTTTTTGAATACACTAAAATGTCATCGATAAATACAATTATCGACTTATCCAGCATAGGTTTGCAAACCCGGTTCATGAGGTCCATGAAAGCCGCGGGTGCATTGGTCAACCCAAAGGGCATCACGAGGAACTCGTAATGCCCGTACCGTGTATGAAAGGCTGTCTTCGGTACGTCTTCCTCCTTGACCTTTAACTGGTGATAACCCGATCTGAGGTCAATCTTTGAAAACCAACTTGCTCCTTGTAGCTGGTCAAATAAGTCATCAATTCTTGGAAGTGGGTATCGATTTTTCACCGTGAGTTTGTTTAACTCTCGGTAGTCGATACACATGCGCATACTTCTGTCCTTCTTCCTCACGAATAGTACTGGTGCGCCCCATGGAGATACACTCGGTCGGATAAACCCTTTGTCGAGCAGATCCTGAATTTGAGACATCAATTTTTGTAGCTCCGACGGCGCGAGCCGATATGTCGCCTTAGCCACAGGTTTTGCGCCCGGAATCAATTCGATTCCGAACTCTACCTCTCGTTCTAGTGGTATTCCCGGTAAATCTTCCGGGAACACATCTTCATAATCGCGTACCACGGGTACGTCTCCGATTTTTGGGAACTCTTTCTCCGACTCGCTTGCGTACACCATATATGCCTTGCATCCATGTTTCATAAGTCTGTGGGCCTCTAGCATTATACATACCATGGGGTTACCCCCTTTCTCACCGTATATGGTAACATGCCTTCCGCTAGGAGACGTCAGTTTTATCTCCTTTCGAAAACATGCCACCTTTGCGTGGTATCAGGATAACCAATCCATACCCACGATCACTTGGAATTCTCCCATCGACATCGGGATCAAGTCTATTGAGTACTCTTCGTCGTCGATGTTCAATTTGCAATTTTGACATACATCATCAAGGATAAAACTTTTGTTATTACCTATCTCTACTTCTAAAGGCATAGGTAATTTTGTTAGAACAAATGAAGGATGTCGAATAAACCCATATGAAATAAAGGATTTATTCGCACCCGTATCGAATAATACACGTGCAGGAATCGAGTTTACAGCAAATATACCTAAAACCACTTCGGGTTCTACTTTTGCTTCTGCGGCATTTAGGTGAAAAGATCTAGCCTTTGCCTTCGGGGATTCACCTTTCGTGTCTTGCCCATCGTTCTTTCCCACTAGCTCCGGGCATTCCGACTTTTTGTGACCCGGTCGATAGCACTTGTAGCAAACTGTCACTTTATCCGGGCATGATGAAGCCATATGTCCCGTTTTCCGACATATGGGGCAGGGTTTATTCTTGAAGCGACATTCGCCCTTATGACCCTTTCCGCAGATTTTGCAACTTGGCGACCCGCCTTTTGCGTCTGATTTCTTCGTTGTTTCATTCGTCCGTGCTTTCCTAGTAGGGCTTGGGTTAACATCATGTGCCCTTCGTTCGCCCCGTTCAACTTGCTTTTTCAATTCAATCTCCCGTTCCCGAGCAACATTTATGATCTCGGTAAGGGTCTCATACTTTGAAGGAGTCATAAACTCCCTATACTCGGCGCTCAACATATTGTAGTAATAATATATCTTCTGTTCTTCATTTGTTATCAGTTCATCACAAAACTTCATTTTATCCATGAACGTTCCCGTGATTTTGTCGATGGACTCACCCTTGTGTCTAAGCTGCATGAATTCTTCTTTGATTCTGTTAATGACCGCCTTGGGACTATGATGTTTAAGAAACGACGTCTTAAATTCATCCCATGTCATAGCCTTAACCGCTTCATTTCCAATTTCTTTCTTATTGTTATCCCACCAGTCTTTCGCTTGACCCCTTAACTGACCCGTACCATAGGCTACGTAGTCATCTGTATCACAATGGGTCCTTTCAAACACTCCCTCGATGTTGTTTAGCCATCGTTGGCATACTATCGGGTCAACCTCTCCATTATAAACTGGCGGTTTGCACGCCATGAACTCTTTGTATGAACAAGGCTTCCGTCCTCCGGACTTTTCTTTCACTAAATTGGCACTATCTTCCAACTTGTTCATTCTCTCATCCACCACTGATAGTACCGTGTTTTGAATCTTATCGATGAAACCGGACAAACTATTTTCGATTGCCTTTCCAACCTCCTCGGCAATCACCTCTCTCATTTGCTCGGTAACTCTCGGCACCGCATCATCGTTACCTTCATCCGTCATCTTTAAAACTGAAATGTTTACATTAACAGTTAAACATTTCATTTATAACATATGATTTACTTGCTTCGGTTTAGTCCAGTCCGTAACTTGCTTTAACCATTCTTGTTTAATGCACTCCCCGTGTTTGAGTGTGTTAACACACTCTTTCTATGCATGTCAATTCATGTTTCCTTTCTATATTTACTAAGTCTACTTAAAACAATTAACTCTTACCGGATGCTTGATCAAACTTGAACCGAACACACTTTATTAACAACCTGACGCTCTGATTACCAACTTGTAACACTCTACTTGATTTTATAAGAAATTAACATAAAGTAAGCATTTAATACAAAATTTTCGAGCTTACAAAAACTTTCTTGGTTTTAAGATCATACTTGATCAAAATGTTCATGTCATCATCCTACTAGATAAACTTTCAAACGTAATTTCAAGTGTTTACATATTACTAAAACAAAATAGATCAATGCGGAAGCTTTGTTTGGTGCGTTCGGTTCTTGAGAGTCGCTTGATCGCCATCCTGATTAAGTCCATCATCACCTATGGTCAAAACCATGTAAAAGATTAGTTTTGACACCTTAACATCAAGTATAAACAAGTTCCATGGTTAAATAATGAGAAACAACAAAAATTACAACGAATTGGGGCAGTCGCGCCGCGCGACGGAGGCTGGCCAAGCCGTCGCGGCCCGCCACCGCCATCGCGTCGCGCGACGGTGAGTCTGTTTGGCCGTGGCGTAGCGCGAGTGCGTGTTTTTGACAGAAGGTTCGTTGGCTGGAGCTGTGTATCAGCCCAGCACCATTTTTATCATATACAAACTTTAAACCAACATAACTTTTTACTCGAGTGTCTGATTTAGCCGATTATTTTCCCTACGCGTCCTTAATTTAATTACTGACTCGTTTTTCAACACAATTCACATAAAATTTCAGTTTAAGAACAGTTGGCCTATAATTTGGCTCTTTATTTATTCGACCCGTTTGTTTAAAAGTTCAACAACTTGTTCTATTGTTCTCTCGTATCTATGGCCCTTTTACCCAATCCTGGGTTTACCCACTATGGCGTTTCGCTCCCCTCACGAGGGTCACTTACGCAGTAATTATCATGCTTGTTTTCAAGGATTGAAACATGCTCTTTTTTTTACCTATTTGACGAGCATAATTTCCAAACTTTAATCCCCCATAACAAGGGTTCATTTTACAACAAGTTTAGCGTGTCCGCTTCACGGCTTATGCTTTATTTATAACCAATTAACAAGTGATGGTCATTCACTTTGAAATTTACAACTCGACTTTGTTTCGACCCGTTTGGATGTCGAATGGAGACCACCATTTCAAAGACATACCAAACTCTATTTTAACAACTGTTTTGACCCGTTTTGTTTGTCTAGTGAGCTTCGTCACTTCCGTGACTTAACGGGTCTCCTCTCTTACCAAATTTCAATATAACAAGCTAAAACAAATAATTAAACATAATGTAACGAAACCATAAGTCGCGTACCTTTAGAGAACACCCTTCAAACGCGTATCGCCTCCGGCTTGTCCGCTTGACGATCCGGATTCTTTACCTAAAGAGTTCCATTCACCACCAATTTAGAACTCTTTTATAATCAATAACGCACAATTCATTATGATATTCGAATCTGCGTTTTTGTCCGATCTTTAACATTTTAATCCGCACTTAGACGTTTTAACAAACACCTAGCGGGTCAGATTTTCACATAATCAAAACTAGGTTCATGACATGTTATTTCCATCTATATTAACTTCAATTGAGCAATTTACACAAAGTTTTAACATCAACAATTCAGAATTTACTACATAAATTCAGTTTTCACTAAAATAAAATAATAATCCTAGTGTTTATCTAGCTTCTACAAATCCATTAATCACCTACAATGGTGATTACAACTCCACAAGTATCATGCAAGGTTTTTTTTAACAAGAGATCATCTAGGGTTTATCCCTAGACATCATATTACTTCTAATTTGATCTATCCAACACATAATCAAGCTCAATTTTCGTTTCTCACAATTAGCCTAAAATTCAAGATGCATCAAAATACCAAAATTTTGCATACCTTATGATCCCTTCGTCGAGGTGATCACTAATATGTATTCAGATTTCGATTTAGACTTGATTTAGGCTTCCAATTTGTGAGTTTTTGTGAATTTTAGGGTTTGAAAGAAACCCCCTTGGTCGCCCTTTTCTTCTGTTCGATCCAAACACACACACATGTGTGTGTTTGGTGAGTTATTGTTATTTTAATCATCAAAATTTCAGTTTTTACTAATTCGGTCCCTCAACTTTTGTTTAACTTATAGTTTAGGTGTTTTAACCTTATTATAAGTCACTTCAAGACTCGTAACTAACTGGATTATAATTTCCTAGTTAGTTGATTCTCGTTTGATTAATACTTTATAATGAAAATATAAAGTTTTATATTTTTGGGGTGTTACATATTACCTTACTCGTAACACCAATAAGGGTAATTGGACGATAATATCCTAAACTGGAAGGAGCCGAGGATTTGGGAAGGAGTGTTATAAAAGAGTATCCCACACCACGGCTTATAGTACCTGTATCAAAAAATTCCTGCATAATACTCATAAAATCGGCTGAAAGAATGTTCCAAAATTTTTTAACGAATTTAAAATTGAAACTATCGGGGCCCGGTGCCTTGTCGCTCCCACAACCAAACACTGCTTCTTTTACTTCATTTTCTGAAAAAGGAGCGACTAATGACGCCGCTTCATCTTCGGTCAAACGCTTCCTGTTATAGCCCCTCAATTTTGGTCTGATCGGCATATCCTCGACATACTTATCCTTGAAAAACTGAAATACCTCTTTTTTGACTTTAGGCGGTCTCGTTTCCCAAATCCCATTAATCATTAATCCCGGTATACTGTTTAAGGCCTTCCTTTTATTGATCAAGCCATGGAAAAATTTCGTGTTGTCATCCCCATCTGCTGCCCATTTGCATCTAGCTTTTTGTTGAATATCTTTATAAAAGAAATCTTGTAGCTCCTTCAACCTTCTTCGAGACTCATCCCAAACCCAAAGTTCCTCTTCAGACAAATCACGATCATCCTGAGTCGCATCAATACCTTCCATCTCTTCTTTTAGAATTAACACCTCTTCCAATTCTTTTTGTTTAATGTTGTTCTTCCAATCTCCAATACGAGACCGAAACAACTTGAGCTTTTGTAATAACATCACATCTGGCATGCCTATACCTTGAAGATCGTTGTTAGCTTTGATGATAACTTCCTCGAAATCAGCTCTATCTAACCATGAGTTGAAAAAGCGAAACGGTTGCGGGCCAAAGTTGGAATTATGCGTCTTAAGAATAACCAGGCAGTGATCAGGAATACCCTTCGAAAGCACCCGATACTCGGCCGAAGACCATCTACAAAACAATTCCCAACACACAAACAATCTATCAATCCGACTTAACTTGTTACCAACTGAAAACGTGAACTTCCGTCATCTAAGAATCAATTCATGAAGACCCGCTTCTTCTACAAAACCATTGAAATCTCTAGAAGCCGCCGCATTAAAGAAAGAGTTCCTTCTTTTATGCTCATTACAAACCGAGTTAAAGTCACCTCCCACAATCCACAGCCCAGTTTTACCTCTGATAACATTAACCAGATTCATCCACAATTGTCGTTTATCCACATCCACCGGAGGCGCATAAACATTAAGAACATTTATTGCCTCGCCACTACCTTTGACAAAACCGGAACACACCAAATAATTCCTATTCATATTCGTAACCTGCAAATCAAAGATGGAAGTATCCCGCATCGTGATCAAGCCCCCGGATCTCCTAGTTGGTTCGATGACCCCGAAACCAAATTACCCCTACCCTAATACCCTTCCAGATTCTTAACTTCAACATTTGCACATAAAGTTTCTTGTAATAACACACACCCAATATGATGCTCTAACCTTATCTTCCTAAACCAAGATTTCTTAGCACGAACCCCCAAACCACACACATTTAGAGTTAAGAAAATCATTATGCAACCGATTGTAAACCTTCTTTAACGATTGAATCAATTACCTGGTTTCGGAAATCCTCAATGTTTTCGGCACCTAATCGATGACCCAACTCCACCGTATTATTGGCCTCTTCTTCAACTTCTTATTGCACATTACAGCTTTGCCTCGAAAGAGACGATTCATGTTGAGGATGTTTGTTTAAGTCCGGAGTACAATATTCATCCAAATCCTTCACCAAAATCTCCTCGGCTTCTATGTTTTCCCCACTACAATCCACAGACCCACTTTGACTTGGGCCTGAGCTACTTTCAACAATACCCAACAACTGATTTAGCCCAAAAATGTCCCCACTTCTAGCCCGTTTCGTTGGCCTATTACGATCTTGTGGAGACTTGGACTGTGGTCTTCCTTTTCGCCCCAGTTTTTTGAATTTTTTTAAATCAGAATTTTCCCCACCTTTAATACTACCAAATGAATAACCAAAAATTATATTTATTATTATTACTCTTGCCATCCTTCCCCATAAGAGACTGATCCTCATTAATGCCAATATTCAAATCATGATTACTTACCAAATCAACATTGCTTGCCGGATTGGCACCGTCGGACTCATCATTGTTTGCCGGCGAGATGTGTTCACAGGAATCCTGACAACCATCGTCATTAACCTTATCCTCCTCCATATTATTTTTCGACTCCGACTAAACCACCTCCTCATCGTTTACTTTTTTCGACTCCGACGTAACACCATCATCATCCTCCTCCTCTAAACAATCCGGTAACCAATATCTCTGTTCCTCCTCTACCCAAACTCTGATTGTCTTATCTTGCCATTTAAGAGACATAGATCTTTTGATCCGATTTCCTTCACCACTTAAGACTCCGATGCAAACGTATGAAAGATCATCATCTTCAGCCGAGATTTCTGCCGGTTGAACAACAGCCCCAATTCTACCACCGATTGCATTAAACACCGGATTGATCGCAAGATTCAAGGGAACGCCATATATTTTTATCCAAGCAATCCGTTCATACGCCAACATCTGACCTTTCCACACGTTAACTTTCACAAAAAAATTCCTTCCAAATAGACTCGTTGCCCACGAATGACAATGCTTTGTCGACACTGTCAAATAAGAGTAAAACCGACGTCCCTCCAACATACTTTATTTGCACCTGCCTGAGGTCCTTCTCTCGCAACCATCTCCTAAGCTTGATCAAACACTGAAAATCCTGAACCCTACCCACAATCGCTTTGTCATGCCATTTATTGAAAGCGTTAATATTAGGCGCCAACTCGATCAAATCAACATTCTTTGAATGGATATTTTTTTTGTAAGAGTATCTCGAAACGATGTCCCAGAATCCTGATTAATGCCTTCAAAACTTATCGGATCCTTCATTACATTCTTCTGCTTATCGCCTTCTTTCGGTTTGTCATTCTTGGAAACATGCTTCTAAGCATTCTTATTGTCGACATTCACAAACTCCCCATCAACAAACTTGGCTATACTAGCGAAGATTCTATTATCCCGGATCTTGATATTACGTAATTTAGAATCCAACTCAAACTTATCAGTCACCTTTGCAAACGTAACGAAGGCGAATCTTTGTCCCATCTTGTTTCTTTTCCTTGCCACATAAATACTTTCTATATCCCCATGCATCTCAATAAACCGCCTTAAATCATCCCCGGAGCACCTCTCCGAAATGTTAGCCATGTAAAACTTTGTAAGATCCAAACATTTGGGGTTATCCTCATGCTGATTCTTGCTTCCTTTTGTTCTTGCCGGCGCCTCCTGCCAAACTTCATCGTTAGTGTCACACCCCGACCACGTGGAACATACAAAACGTGGCGGAAATGTCGGGGAGTGTTGTAACATAATTAATTGTTTCAAATCCATGGCAATTGAAGTTTCATTTTATTGATTAAAGTGTTACAATGTCTTAACAAACAAAGAAAAACAACATAATTAACTAGTCTTGCATCTTTTATTGTCACTAAAGCCCAAGTCTGCCTATGTGTATCTTGATCAACTTATGCAACAGCTCCTGAAAAACACATGTGAAAATAGGTACGTCAGCATAAAAATGCCTGTGAGATACATAGGTTTTGTGAAAATAGGTTTCATGACTTATGTTTGAGAAAATGTTTAGTCATGAATCTTGTTATTTGCTTTGTTTTGTAAATCATTTGAAAATCGATAAGATCCGATGATATGTATAAATAAGAGAATAATGTATGGTTAAATGAATAACCATGTAAAATAAGTTTGTATAAGATATGTTGTTTTGTAAAACAATGTCTTGTGAAAAGTATGTTATTTGTATAAAATGTTATATGTCTCAAACTGAAATGATTCAAATAACGCTACGACATGTAATACCATACAAACACTTATATATAGGAAGTACCAGCGGCGTATCCACCATGCTTGTATCATATTACACACGCCTCGTTACTTAATCATTTAATCAAACCAAACCACCAAAGTAATGTTTAACAATTGTAGAAATGTTTATGTATTGTCAAATACGGTTCACATGGTTCACAGATACAAACGGTTCATAGATACAAACGGTTCACAGATACAAACGGTTCACAGATACAAACGGTTCACAGATACAAACGGTTCACAGATACAAACGGTTCACAGATACAAACGGTTCCTATAATCAAACGGTTACGACGGTTCAAATAGTCAAAAGGTTACAACGGTTCAAAACGTAGTATAATGTGTTCACATGCTGGATGAGCATATGCAACAGAAATGCAATGTAAAACAATGTACTAAGCATGCACACAATGGACATACATAGCATAAGTGTAATGTAAAACAATGTACTAAGTATGAACTAAATGGACATACATAGCATAAAATGTCATGTAAAACGATGTACTAAGTAATGCACACAATGGCAATACATAGCATGAAATGTAATGAAATCATGTACTATAATGTACTAACGAACATAGCAGTATATGATGTGAAAACAGGAAAGCAGGAAAGTAACAAGTAGGCACATGTGTTCCACCCCAAAACAGTTTGGAAAACAGTAAAAGAGGGGTCTATGTACTCACCTGAGATTGCTCAGTAGTCCTTGAGTAACAACTAAACAATGCTAGAGATCGCGGATATCAAACGGCACCTAGTATAGGTAGCTACATTAATAAACCGGACCTAAATCGGAAGATCGGGTAGCATTAGGGTTTGTAAACCAAACGAGTGTAGAGACTCGTGTCTTTTGGTTTAACAAAGCCTACATACTAAATGAAACTTAACCTAAGTGTCTACGACCCATTACGACCCGTTTAGGTAGCTTATGCTACTTTAACGCGTCGTTCGCGTGAAACGCGTTCGGACCGCCTAACTAGCCCTATGACAAGTGTTATATGCCTAAACATATTACATAATCAGTTATGTGACAAAGGTTTAGGTTACATATGCTTAATTACCAATTATACATGAAAAGGGTATTCTGGTAATTTACCTAAGGCATATAAACTACCTATCATACAACTACTTAAACGATGTGACCATAGGGTATAACCTCGGAAGGTTATTCCCTACCTACTATGGTCACCTAATGTATTTGGTCGGATCCTAATGATCGACCAAACTGGGTCGGGTTCGAGGTATAAGCGATTTATTAGATCGCTTACCCTACGACCCTAGACAACGTGGTAATCAGTAGGCATAGTCCCAAGGGACTATGACCATCGTGATTACAATCACGTTGCGAAGTTCAAACGAACTTCGCATTGACCATTACTGGTCAATGCTGAAAGTCAAACAAAGTTTGACTTTCTGACTCGAAAAACAGTAAAAATAAGGAAAAGAACGAAAGAATACTTACGAAGGGTCCCCGAATGCTAATCTAGATCAATATAGTTAAGGTATGAAACAAGGTTTCAACTTAGAACACAATCAATCAGATTCTAGTGCTTTAAAACAATGAAAGGCATGGGGTATATATAGTTTTCGGTGAACCGTTGAGATCGTTTCATGGAAACCGTGATTCGATCACATCCGTACACTTGTTGAAAGGTTATGGAAGCCACATATGATCCTTATCTTAGTGACTAAGCAACTTAAAACATGTGGTTAAGGATCAATCAGCTGCAACTTGTGATTAAAACATTGAATCTGGTCCAGATCATGCAGTCGCGTAGCGCGACAGGTAGGCCCTTAGGGCTCGCGCTACGCTACTGCCTCCCAGTTCCAGAATTGTTTCAAAACTGGCAGAAATGGTCCCTGCACGTGTTTAAGGCCTTTTTCGATGCGTTTGAACCCCGTTAACCTCATTTCAGGGCTCTAAAATGAAGTTAAAGTATAGGGAACTCAAAAAATGCTCAAAAATATGCCGGATGTTGGTTCGTTTGGTCGTACGAACGCGATGTTCGCTTAATTACGACGGAATGCGCATAAGCGCGAAAAACGATCCAAATGACGCGACGAATGGATTTTTCTTATGGAGAACACTAAAATATAATATAGTCATGCTTACATAAGTTTTTGGATGTCCGGATGTATTCAGAACGTAAGTTATGCGCGAAAATGCAAACTTGTGCACTTTTTGACACTTTTAGTCCCTGAATGACCCAAAAGTTTATTTTAGCACACCGAACCCCTCAAAGCCTATTTCTAAGCTATATAAAGGATATTTATGGTATGTTTAACTTATGGTCATGTTCCGGAATGTCTGTTACAGTTCAAATTGGCATACTTTCGCAGTTTGTCAACTTTAGTCCCTGTAAGCGATTTAACTTGATTTTGCCATACCAAAGCCTTCAAAACTTATTTCTAAGTTAAGTAAGGGTTAATTAAGGTATGTTAAGCCTATTTCACTATTCCGGAGTGTTTGTTTCATTAAACTGGTTATATTTACGCATCAGTGCGCGTATAACCTTCCAGAAAGCGATTTAGAGCTTGAAATCGAACAAGAGTTGATATGTGCAAAAGATACACATATTTATACAAGTCCAAAGTATGAAATACAATATTTCATTGGTTTGGCATTTGTTTGATGGTTGAAATGACACAGGTGTTACAGTCTCCCCTACTTTAGGAAATTTCGTCCCGAAATTAATTCGTAGGAGTATATTTGTGACTTTGTGTCAGATAACCACCAGAGATATGTAAGGCATAATCCTGTCATTTCCTTAACGGACATTCTTCAGAAACGAAAATGAACAAACGGAGTCATTTTCAACAGATGCTTCCTCAGAGACGGAAATGAAAAATGATAGACAAACGGATGTTCATTTCCTCAACGGACAAATCTTCAGAAACGAAAATGAACAAACGGAGTCATTTTCAACGGTTGCTTCCTCAGAAACGGAAATGAAAATGATAGACAAACGGATATTCATTTCCTTAACGGACAAATCTTCAGAAACGAAAATGAACAAACGGAGTCATTTTCAACGGTTGCTTCCTCAGAAACGGAAATGAAAATGATAGACAAACGGATATTCATTTCCTCAACGGACAAATCTTCAGAAACGAAAATGAACAAACAGAGTCATTTTCAACGGTTGCTTCCTCAGAAACGGAAATGAAAATGATAGACAAACGGATATTCATTTCCTCAACGGACAAATCTTCAGAAACGAAAATGAACAAACGGAGTCATTTTCAACAGATGCTTCCTCAGAGACGGAAATGAAAAATGATAGACAAACGGATGTTCATTTCCTCAACGGACAAATCTTCAGAAACGAAAATGAACAAACGGAGTCATTTTCAACGGTTGCTTCCTCAGAAACGGAAATGAAAATGATAGACAAACGGATATTCATTTCCTTAACGGACAAATCTTCAGAAACGAAAATGAACAAACGGAGTCATTTTCAACGGTTGCTTCCTCAGAAACGGAAATGAAAATGATAGACAAACGGATATTCATTTCCTCAACGGACAAATCTTCAGAAACGAAAATGAACTAACAGAGTCATTTTTCAACGGTTGTTTCCTCAGGTTCGGAAATGAAGGGATTAAACAACGGATATTCATTTCCTCAACGGGTAATCTTCAGAAACGAAAATGAACTAACAGAGTCATTTTTCAACGGTTGTTTCCTCAGGTTCGGAAATGAAGGGATTAAACAACGGATATTCATTTCCTCAACGGATAATCTTCAGAAACGAAAATGAGCTAACGGAGTCATTTTTCAACGGTTGTTTCCTCAGGTTCGGAAATGAAGGGATTAAACAACGGATATTCATTTCCTCAACGGATAATCTTCAGAAACGAAAATGAGCTAACGGAGTCATTTTTCAACGGTTGTTTCCTCAGGTTCGGAAATGAAGGATTTAATAAACGGATGTTCATTTCCCTTGACGGATACTCTTCAGAACGAAAATGCACAAACAGAGTCATTTTCCTCAACGGGTATTCTTCAGAATTGGAAATGAAGGATAAACGGATATTCATTTCCTCAACGGATATTCTTCAGAAGTGAAAAATGAATAGCTAGTTCATTTTTTTTTCTCAACGGATACTTCATCAGAATTGGAAATGAATAGGGTTAACTTCTAGGTACATGACAAAGCTCGCTGTGGTTTCTGTGCACTAAATTTCATAATTATGTATGTATCCATAATTACGTAATTCCTTGCACAGTTTGTCTTGTAATGTTCATAAGCACATAATCACATAGTTGTTTAATTGTTATTATCTTGTTATTGATTGCTATTAACTTGGCACCTCGTACTTCGTTTCTCTTGGAAGAAACGGGTACTTAGGATTTTTGTAAAAACGCAAGAGATCAAACAACGGAAGAAATTTGGAAGTAGTCTGTTCTTCAAGGAATGCGGTTCCTTGATTGTCGGTATTGTAGGGGATATGTTGTTTACACATACAATCACATAAATACATTTCAATGTAAATAAAAGATTTATTTATAAACAATGATAAGAACTGTTTCTTGGATCTTGACAACAAAAGAAAATAATACATAAGACGTGATTATTTCTAAACGATGTTGTCTTCTGGTTGATTATATGCTCATCCCTACGCTGGATTTGCATTAGCAAGTCTTGGGCAATTCCTACGAAAATGGCCCATCTCGCCACAGTTGTAGCAAGATCCCGGTGGAAAACGAGCTTGTGCAGGATTGTTGCCAGCTTGATTTGGTGCAGGTGCGGTTGGGCAAACCCTAGCTGTATGACCTATAAGTCCGCAAACTTGGCATGTGCGGCACTTCACCCCAGCATGATGATGTAGGCCACATTGGTTGCACAAGGGTGCAGTTCCGTTGTAGGGTTTCCTGACAGGGGGTTGAGCTGCTTGATTGGGGACGGTTTGATCGTTGTGAGTAACCATGGTGAAGTTCTGAGCAGCCTTTCGCTTCTTTGACTTCTTAGGGGATCCAGTCTGTTCATCCATGATCTTTGATTCTTCGATTGGTTCCGATTCTTCGACCGGCTTCTTGTTACCTTTTCGGAAAAGTTTACCTTTCCTGATCTTTGATTCAGTCAAGGTTGCAGATAGCTCAATGGCCTGTCTAACTGTTGTAGGGTTGCTACCAGTCAAAATGTCCTGTATTGAGTCAGGGAGGCCATCAATGTACTTTTCGATTGCCTTATCCAAAGGTGTGACCATGTTTGGGCATAACAGACTTAACTCTTCATAACGGTCCGTGTAGGCTCGATGTTCACCGCTGTCTTGCTCAAGATTGTCGAATTCCCTTTCCAAGGCCCTGATCTCGTGACGAGGACAGAATTCCTTCATCATAAGGGCTCTAAGTTCAGCCCATGTCTGTGCTAGAGCAACTTCTGCACCTCGATCTCTCATAACCCCGTTCCACCACGTAAGGGCTCTTTTCTGGAACACACTCGAAGCAAACTCGACCTTGCGATTGTCAGGACACTGCACATGGCGGAAAGTATTCTCAATGCTCTCGAACCATTGAAGAAGCCCAGTCGCTCCTTCAGAACCACTAAACTTGAGTGGTTTAGCCTGATTAAAATCCTTGTATTTGCACGGACCATTGTTGTTGTTGTTGGCTTGTTGCCATTGAGCAAAGAGATTTGGGAATTGAGCAGCCATCTGCTGCGCAATAATTTCTGCCAGTTCGGCAGTAGCTATCTAGTTCTCGCGTCGAGGAGGCATTCTAAAAGAGGAAACATGAAAAGAAACGAGTGAGAGATTTAGACGAAAAGAATGAGATGAAACAAATCTGATGAAAGCAAGGATAGTGGTCATTTGTTTGTTACCACCAGGTAAACAAACGACACACAGTGACTAATCAAAGTAAAATGTGTCAAAAATAATGTATCGCGAAGACATGCTCGCCTATAAGTGAACACTCATCCCAAGAATCCCCAGGTAAGCACAAGTGGTCTCGCGTCTGATGAGATGTATACGAAGTGCTTGCCTAGACAGAAAACCCAGAACACAGGCATTCACCCTTCCAGTTTGCACGTGTTCACATTATTTAAAACCCAAAACCTTGACGAGATTTTGAAAATTCAAAGGGGTTCAAAACCATATAACAGAGGGTTCAAAACCTTACAATAGAGGGTTCAAAACCTTGTAATAAATCATCCTAGAACAGATGATTAGTTTTCAAAGCGGTTTTGAAATTTATGTTCTTGTTGTGGTCGTCGCCTAAGGATAGGTGACAGTATTGTTTTATGACTAAACGCAAGTAAACTCGCGTTAGGGTCCTAAGAAAGTTATAGACTAGGTCAAAGCATTACTAATAACCTAATTCCCTATAACCATTGGCTCTGATACCATCGTTTCTGTCACACCCCGACCACGTGGAACATACAAAACGTGACGGAAATGTCGGGGAGTGTTGTAACAGAATTAATTGTTTCAAATCCATGGCAATTGAAGTTTCGTTTTATTGATTAAAGTGTTACAATGTCTTAACAAACAAAGAAAAACAACATAATTAACTAGTCTTGCATCTTTTATTGTCACTAAAGCCCAAGTCTGCCTATGTGTATCTTGATCAACTTATGCAACAGCTCCTGAAAAACACATGTGAAAATAGGTACGTCAGCATAAAAATGCCTGTGAGATACATAGGTTTTGTGAAAATAGGTTTCATGACTTATGTTTGAGAAAATGTTTAGTCATGAACCTTGTTATTTGCTTTGTTTTGTAAATCATTTGAAAATCGATAAGATCCGATGATATGTATAAATAAGAGAATAATGTATGGTTAAATGAATAACCATGTAAAATAAGTTTGTATAAGATATGTTGTTTTGTAAAACAATGTCTTGTGAAAAGTATGTTATTTGTATAAAATGTTATATGTCTCAAACTGAAATGATTCAAATAACGCTACGACATGTAATACCATACAAACACTTATATATAGGAAGTACCAGCGGCGTATCCACCATGCTTGTATCATATTACACACGCCTCGTTACTTAATCATTTAATCAAACCAAACCACCAAAGTAATGTTTAACAATTGTAGAAATGTTTATGTATTGTCAAATACGGTTCACATGGTTCACAGATACAAACGGTTCATAGATACAAACGGTTCACAGATACAAACGGTTCACAGATACAAACGGTTCACAGATACAAACGGTTCACAGATACAAACGGTTCACAGATACAAACGGTTCCTATAATCAAACGGTTACGACGGTTCAAATAGTCAAAAGGTTACAACGGTTCAAAACGTAGTATAATGTGTTCACATGCTGGATGAGCATATGCAACAGAAATGCAATGTAAAACAATGTACTAAGCATGCACACAATGGACATACATAGCATAAGTGTAATGTAAAACAATGTACTAAGTATGAACTAAATGGACATACATAGCATAAAATGTCATGTAAAACGATGTACTAAGTAATGCACACAATGGCAATACATAGCATGAAATGTAATGAAATCATGTACTATAATGTACTAACGAACATAGCAGTATATGATGTGAAAACAGGAAAGCAGGAAAGTAACAAGTAGGCACATGTGTTCCACCCCAAAACAGTTTGGAAAACAGTAAAAGAGGGGTCTATGTACTCACCTGAGATTGCTCAGTAGTCCTTGAGTAACAACTAAACAATGCTAGAGATCGCGGATATCAAACGGCACCTAGTATAGGTAGCTACATTAATAAACCGGACCTAAATCGGAAGATCGGGTAGCATTAGGGTTTGTAAACCAAACGAGTGTAGAGACTCGTGTCTTTTGGTTTAACAAAGCCTACATACTAAATGAAACTTAACCTAAGTGTCTACGACCCATTACGACCCGTTTAGGTAGCTTATGCTACTTTAACGCGTCGTTCGCGTGAAACGCGTTCGGACCGCCTAACTAGCCCTATGACAAGTGTTATATGCCTAAACATATTACATAATCAGTTATGTGACAAAGGTTTAGGTTACATATGCTTAATTACCAATTATACATGAAAAGGGTATTCTGGTAATTTACCTAAGGCATATAAACTACCTATCATACAACTACTTAAACGATGTGACCATAGGGTATAACCTCGGAAGGTTATTCCCTACCTACTATGGTCACCTAATGTATTTGGTCGGATCCTAATGATCGACCAAACTGGGTCGGGTTCGAGGTATAAGCGATTTATTAGATCGCTTACCCTACGACCCTAGACAACGTGGTAATCAGTAGGCATAGTCCCAAGGGACTATGACCATCGTGATTACAATCACGTTGCGAAGTTCAAACGAACTTCGCATTGACCATTACTGGTCAATGCTGAAAGTCAAACAAAGTTTGACTTTCTGACTCGAAAAGCAGTAAAAATAAGGAAAAGAACGAAAGAATACTTACGAAGGGTCCCCGAATGCTAATCTAGATCAATATAGTTAAGGTATGAAACAAGGTTTCAACTTAGAACACAATCAATCAGATTCTAGTGCTTTAAAACAATGAAAGGCATGGGGTATATATAGTTTTCGGTGAACCGTTGAGATCGTTTCATGGAAACCGTGATTCGATCACATCCGTACACTTGTTGAAAGGTTATGGAAGCCACATATGATCCTTATCTTAGTGACTAAGCAACTTAAAACATGTGGTTAAGGATCAATCAGCTGCAACTTGTGATTAAAACATTGAATCTGGTCCAGATCATGCAGTCGCGTAGCGCGACAGGTAGGCCCTTAGGGCTCGCGCTACGCTACTGCCTCCCAGTTCCAGAATTATTTCAAAACTGGCAGAAATGGTCCCTGCACGTGTTTAAGGCCTTTTTCGATGCGTTTGAACCCCGTTAACCTCATTTCAGGGCTCTAAAATGAAGTTAAAGTATAGGGAACTCAAAACATGCTCAAAAATATGCCGGATGTTGGTTCGTTTGGTCGTACGAACGCGATGTTCGCTTAATTACGACGGAATGCGCATAAGCGCGAAAAACGATCCAAATGACGCGACGAATGGATTTTTCTTATGGAGAACACTAAAATATAATATAGTCATGCTTACATAAATTTTTGGATGTCCGGATGTATTCAGAACGTAAGTTATGCGCGAAAATGCAAACTTGTGCACTTTTTGACACTTTTAGTCCCTGAATGACCCAAAAGTTTATTTTAGCACACCGAACCCCTCAAAGCCTATTTCTAAGCTATATAAAGGATATTTATGGTATGTTTAACTTATGGTCATGTTCCGGAATGTCTGTTACAGTTCAAATTGGCATACTTTCGCAGTTTGTCAACTTTAGTCCCTGTAAGCGATTTAACTTGATTTTGCCATACCAAAGCCTTCAAAACTTATTTCTAAGTTAAGTAAGGGTTAATTAAGGTATGTTAAGCCTATTTCACTATTCCGGAGTGTTTGTTTCATTAAACTGGTTATATTTACGCATCAGTGCGCGTATAACCTTCCAGAAAGCGATTTAGAGCTTGAAATCGAACAAGAGTTGATATGTGCAAAAGATACACATATTTATACAAGTCCAAAGTATGAAATACAATATTTCATTGGTTTGGCATTTGTTTGATGGTTGAAATGACACAGGTGTTACAGTTAGGGTTTGTTTTCCTCAACCCGAAAAACGCGGAGCTTCCCTTAAATTTGGTTATCACTAGAGTTTATTAGGTAAAAAAAACTTATCCAATTACCTACAAATATGGATGCAATTGGCTTTATGGTCGAATTGTATGGGTTGATGGTAAGGACTTGGGATCTTTATGATCTCAATTTCAAACCTGACTCAAGGGGGGTTTTCCCATAGTGGTGAGTTTCCTCCTTGATGGTGTTCTTGGGTGAGCCAAGCCTAGAGCGTGAAAATCAGTATGAACTGTTGATATCTAGTCTAAAAAAGGCTCACTGGGTATTAAGGGTCTGTTTGGTATGGCGTAATGGAATAGATGAGAGAATGGAATGGACGAGGTAATGGAATGGACGAGGTAATGGAATGGACAAAGAAATGAAATGGATCATTACATTCCATAGTCTTGTTTGGTTACTATGCAGGAAAGGAATAAATCATTACCTTGTGTTGTTTGGTAGGTAAGAAAAGAGGAATGAACTATATCGGCGATGGGCGGTGGCGGTGATCGGTGGCGACAAGTGGCGGTGGCAGCGATGGGTGGCGGTGGTCGGTGGTAGCGGCGGTGGGTGTCGGTGATCGGTGGGTGACGGTTGTTAGCAGTGACGGAAGCGATGGTCGGGTCTTCGGTGGCGGGTGGCGGCGATGGTGGTGGCGACGAGTGGTGGTTGTGGCCACGACGGTGGGTGGTGGTGGTCGACGGTAGTGGGTGGTGGCCGCGGAAGATAGTGGTGGTGGTCGGCGGAGGGTGGCGGTAGTGGTCGGGGTGGCGGTGGCGGGTGGCGGCGATGGTGGTCGATGGTGGTGGCGGCGACGACGGTGGGTGGTGGTAGCGGGTGGTGGCAGCAGAGGATGGTAGTGGAGGTCGGCGGAGGGTGGCGGTAGTGGTCGGAGGACGGTGGTGGTGGTCAGCGGAGGTTGGTGGCGAGTGGTGATGATGGCAAGTGGTGGTGGTGGCAGATGGTGGTGGTGATGGGCGGTGTTTGTGACGTAGGGTGAGAGAGGGAATGGAATGGAAAAAAAAGCAGGGGGAGTGGATGGAATGAATTTGAGGGAATGGAATGACTTATGGAATGGGTGATTCCATTACGTTGACCAACCAAACACACTTTTTTTCATTCCCTCGCAATAATTCATTCCATTCCACTTTCCATTCCTGCATACCAAACACTACCTAAGGGTAGTTCAAACGTCGTTCAAAAAATCAACTTATAAATATGTATTTAGTTTTGTATTCGACTCATTTTCATCGCTAGAATTGTACCCGCTCATAACTCATTGTGATTATTGGGATTCTTTATCTATTGTTAACATACCAGGTTTGAAACCCATGTATTACATTGCTGAATAAAGAAAATATAAAATAGCTAGTAATAAAGGTTTAAAAATTATAAAACAATATTTAGTGATAAAATATGACTGGAATTACGTATAATTGAAGTACTTTAAGTAATAGAGTAATAATTTTGAAAATGAATGTTTTTGCTTTTAGAAATAGAATACGAAAGGTTGAAATTAACAAAAGAGGGAAAAAATAATATTAGGCTGATAAAGTTGTGACATAGAGTGCAACCAGTTACTTATTTATTAAATGTAGATTAATAAACATAAATTACGATATAAACTCTAGGACACATTTTAAAAAGAGAAAAACACGATGGTTCACATGTGTATTCCCGTATGTTACATGCCTTGGAGTGCAATCATATCCTAGGACATGTATTTCATGTGTCGATAGTGTAAAGGTAGGCACACAATCAAATTCTGCTATAAAGAAAGGCATAAACTATGGAAAAGATAAAAAGATTCCGTTATTAGTCTCAACATCGATGTTTGGCTCATGTTTTTCTCATCCTCATCAAATTTTACTTTTACAAGGGGTTACATGCAATGTATAGTTTCATGTGATAACCACTTGTCACCTTCGCAACCCTTGCATCCTCTATGTCTCGACTCACTCGAATATTTTCTTAATAGACATACAAACATGTAAGGTGAAATTAAGAGCATATCTTGATGTCATCCAAGGTGTCCTTGGAGATGTTATGGAGTTATTTGTACCTACGCTATGGTAACATAGGTTGATCAATAACTCGATTGAGTCCAATGTATGGTATACCCTTTTCCTAAGAAAACAATGTTATGAATTCTTTGTCAAATAGAAGTTTGGGTATAACATATTCACAACAATGTATAATATTTTCTCAATTTATCAAAATTTACTTTCAACTCGGGCGCAATTATCTACATCTACAAAGACCATGGTAGGGAATAGTGTTTCCCTGCCATCGGTCAAAATGGGCGGCTGCCACCCTATCATTGGACTAAATATTTTAACAACTTTAAAATTACGTTTTTGCCCCAGAATAGTGTTTCCCTATCATTGGTTCAAACCAGTTTTTTTTATACCCACTTTAAAATTACGTTTTTGTCCCCAGTTAAAATATACGTTTTTGCCCCAACTTCAAAATACATTTACCCTTTTGCCCCGAGCTAAGAAATACGATTTTGCCCTCGATAAAAAATAACGCTTTTACCCTCAGCCAAAATTACGTTTTCACCCCAATTAAAAATAAAATTTTGTTTTTTTCTCCCCGGCTCAAAGTTCCGATTTTACTCCAGTTTATTATTTTATACCCACTTTAAAATTACGTTTTTGCCCTTAGTTTAAAATGGCGTCTTTACCCATAGTTCAAAATAAAATTATGCTTTTGCCCTCATCTCAAAATTACGAATTTCCACTTGGTACAAAAATACGATATCACCCTCAATTCAAAATTACGTTTTCGCCCCCAGTGCAAAATAAAAATATGGTTTTCCCTAGCTAAAAATTACGATTTTACCATCGGGAAAAAAATTTGATTTTCCCCAGGTAAAAATAAAAACATGACTTTGCACCCAGCTAAAAATTATGTCAAGGAGCTGCCTAACACTCGCTCATTAGTCCTTACAAATTACTGTTTTGCCTTGAGCTCAAAATTACGATGTTTTCATCGGTTTGCTTTTTCTTTCTAGCAAAACTATAGTACTGTTTTTTTAATTGGTTGGGAATTATTCAGCCATCGCCCCGCAACGCGGGCGGGGCATCACCTAGTATATATATATATTCCCCATATCGGATCTCTTTGACAAAATCCTTTTGATAGAAGTATTCATTGGAAAGTGAACAGCTAACAATTTCCTAAAGTTAAAAAAATGAAAAAAAAAAAGTTTCCAACATCGTATTCCAAGAGAAAATTATAAAAAAACTAGGATTACGACCAGCCGCAATGCGGCGGGGATTCTTTATTTATAACTAAGTCGATCTACGACCCACACGTTATGTTAAACCTGTCAAACGGGGTAAAAATAGACGATGTAAAAACGTTCACCCACACACGCACGTTGCGTCGTGTTAACTCGCAAAATTTAGAACGAAACGTAAAAACGTTAAGCCAAAGACGCACGCTCTGATGTGTTAAGTCACAAAATTTAGAACCAAGTATAGAGCGCAAAATTTGCGGAAAATGAAAACTATAAAGGACCAAAGTTGAAAGTAAAAATAGTTATGAGGATAGATTGTAAAAGATAAAAAAGTTTTGGGTTAAAAGTAAAAAACAAATAGTTTTGGGTTAAAAGTAATTTATGAAATACTTTTGGGTGAAAAGTAAAAAAATCATTTTTTTTTAAAACCCCCAAAGCCAACGTTACGACAACCATATGCATAACAATTTTTTCTTTGAAAAATCCACAAAGCACACCCCGTGTTGCGGCGGGGCGTAAAACGGTGTCAAATAGTACTAATGTCACACAACCTTCATTGACAACCAACACTGACTCGACCTATAATATGCGTATTGCGACGAACCTGTCAAACATGGAAAAATAGAGGTAAAAACGTTGAACCACACATGCACGTTGTGTCGTATTAACTCGAAAAATTTAGAACTATACGTAAAACGAAAATTTGCGAAAGATGAAAAGTATAAGCGACAAAAGTTGTGAAGTTAAATTGCAAATAATGAAAAGTTTTGGGTTAAAGTTAAAAAAACAAATTATGTAGGGTTAAAATTGAAAAAGGTACAAACCTTTGGGTTAAAAATAAAAAATCAAGTTTTTTTTTTGAAAAACACCCAAAACACAACTTACAAGTCCTTATGCACAGAAAGTTTGCTAATTTATATAGGTTTTAATATAAGTTCTTATTGAATTGATCTAAAGAAGTGCCAATTAGTTATGATTGGCAAACTAGTGAGATTCCCTTGCGTTTTGCGGGGCATTTAGTCGGTATTAGTTTGATTCGTTACGGTACCAGCACTCTCTATAGTAATCAGAAGAGGATACCTTACATCGATCGAAAACAATGAAAACAAATATCGATACATGTACTAATGTTGTTTAGTTGATATCGGTCCGGTAAATTCTATGTTTATTTTTTCCAACATTGCGATATAAATTTTATTGAAAACGATTATTGTGCCAAATCGAACTGAAACCGACTGAACAACATATGTATTATTTCATCTTTTTTTTATTTCAATAAACTGATATTGTATCGTTGTCATACCGTGCCGAACCGAAACAATCAACATTAGTACCGGTATGACAACCCTTATAATTAATAATTAGTACTAATAAGTTAGGGGTAATGTCGTAAAATTGCTAATTTATATTAAATAATAATATCTATCATTTATGGGTATTTTAGTCATTTAGCCATTTTCCATTAAATACTAATTTCACCAAGGTTTTTAAACTAAAATAACTTATATATACTTCATTATTTTTTTTTAAATTATACCATAAAATCAAGTATTTTTTTTATCTTTAATACTAGATGTAAAACCCTATGTAAACACGGGTGGTTTTTAGAAAACCATGCATACCACAGTTTATTAAACGACGAATAACTATACATTTTTAAGCTTTAATTAAAAATAGATTATAAAAAACGGAATATCTTTTAAATAACAAATAAATAACAAGTAAAAGGGAACATCTTTTAAATAACAATCGAGCACACATTGTTCTATATTCCATGATTGTAAATCTTGAACCATCTCTTGATGCAAGATCCTTCATTGTTGGGGTCGGGGCTTACAATTTAAGGCGCAACGTATACAAATGCTAGATGGAAGGCTCACACGTTACCGCGGTGAAGGTTAAATAACATCAAATACTAACCATGCAAAGCCTATGACAACACAAAACTTTTACATTAATTCAATGATTACGTTTACAAATACATCGACTAAGATAAAGACCCTCATTTTGTAACAACCCGATTTTTCGGATCATTACTATCCGATGTCTTTTTGTTCGTAACCGCTTGTACTCCCGAGATTTCGATTAACGCTAAAAGGGTTTAGACTATACTTTTGACGCATTTTACACGCATATTACAGCACTTATTCTTAACGCAGTTGTCACATTTAACGTTGTTTACAACGCTTACTGTTTAAACGCATTTTATCGCATATTACATCACTCGTTTAGACTAAACGCTATCGCAACGCAAACTCAACGCAGACTCGAAACGCGGATTTACTTTTATGCATTTTAGTTGTTATGTGTGTTATTTGTGTGATTATTTGTTTAAATGTTATGTGGTTATCAACGCAACGCTTACACGCTCAAACGCTTACTCGCAACTTGATTAAACGCAACGCAATGCTTAACACACAAAACGAAGGTTGGAAAACTAACAAACGCAACCCGGCTGTCCGAATGGACATCTGATCGAATGGACATCCCCCCGGATGACCATCCGACCGGATGGCCATTCGACCGAACACCACGTCGTGCATCGCCTTAACTCCCTCTCTCACCCTATAAATACTACCCGTACACCTCCTTTCTCTGATTTGACACCTCCATCCGATCACACGCACTCAAGTCGCTCTCAGTCACTTTTAATCGCGATTCAACGCTTTTTGGTAAGCTTTTCACCTCAAATCTTGTACAATCTTCATCACTAATCACTTCGACATCATTGTCACACCCCCAAAATCCACATGCAGAGTATCACCGCTTGGAGGTGTGACTGACCAGGATCCAGCCACCAATCATATTGAACTATGCAATCAAGTAAATAAAACCAAACCCAATATAATTGGTGTTTAAAAGAAACCAAACATGTTTATGCAATCAGCGGAAGCATAGTAATGTTTAAATAACCAAAACATAAGTTTAAAGTTCAAATGTTAAGTACGGGACATAACAGTCCATATCCCACAACGACCTCCTCCTCGTGCAAGCTCCATAAGCATCTAACGACCTGCAAGGCATGTAACAACGAGTCAACAACAAAGTTGAGCGAGTTCACAGTTGGTTGTTTAGTTGTACCAGTTTGTTTTGAAAACCCCAAGTTGTTTCGTAAACCACGAGTTAACCAGTTCCTTTATTTCCCAAACCATATCCATAATCAGTGGGGGCTTCCCCATGTGAACAACTAGACCCGTTTACCATATCGACCACTGACTAAAGTAAGTTGGTGCCCTGACGTCAATGTCTATCATCATTGATTAGTGCCCAGATCCATTAGTTCACGCCCGTCCTCTACGGCACGGTGTGAGGCTTGTCAAACCTAAATAGCGCTATCTAACTAATGACCCGCTCGCCATTGGCCCGGCGATTAAGTCGATATAAAATGAGGGACTTCATGATAGAGAGTTTTGGTCTAGTATCCGTGTTGTCACCCTTCAATAAAGAGGGTGTGTACGTAATCTCCAAACCAGGAGATTACGCAGGTTCCGATTAAATACTTATCACAGGTTGTCACCCTTCAATAAAGAGGGTGTGTACGTGTTCCAAACTAGGAGATCACGCAGGTTCAGTTTCAATCCTTTACCCATTCCCAACCCTTGGGAATCCCATGCCTTGTGGAAAGTGTGAACTCACCTCGGTTTGCTCGGTTTGATTAGTTACTTGATCACAATTTATCAGTCAAAGCCTAGAGTATGCATGTGTACACAATCAGTTTACATTCACGAAGTTCACGTATAAATAGGTTCATCATGAAGCACATAGCATTCAATCAAGTTCACGTATAAATAGGTTCACCATCGTCATCGATCATACAGTTATTTTATTTCCTAAATACAATGATCATCAATTGCTATTTAACATCATTCCAATAATATCACAACAATCAACATCTAGCATGAACCCTAGATCACGAGATAACTATATACAATCTAGGTTACGACGTGTGTGTATCCGATGATCAGATTCACTTAACACAACACCACATATAACATATCATGTCAACACAAACATCATCCCAATGAATCAATAAACATAAGCAAATCGTTGTGATCACAAACATTCATCACTATCTTCTATCATTAAACCCTAGTCTACAGCGATCTATTAACAATCAACATACGAGTCATGCATTCATGAACAGATAAACATTAGCAATAAACTAACAGAGATGTATAGGAACTAGAACGAAGGACTAGCAAGTTTCCAAGGATGATGGTGATGATTGCCGTCGGTTAACAGAGAGGGAGAGAGAGCTAGGGTTTCCCAATACCAACTCACGTAACCTACACCCTTATATACGTAAGTTATAAAGTCTTGGGCCCTTACTGGGCTTCGGAGAAACTTGGGCCGGCGAAACCCCCATGTTTCGTCGTGAGGGTCATGACGAAACCCTCAGGTTTCGTTGAGTAGAGTTGTGGCGAAACTATGGATGTTTCGTCGAGGTGGATATGACGCAACCCCTTGGTTTCGTCGAGATAGTTCTCAACTCTCAGTCAGTTCATAAGTTTATATAACTAGACACTTTAAGCACATAATTTGTATAATAAATAGTAACAATAGTAACACAAGATCTCAACAACATCTCGGTATATAACAAACATGCAAATTACAAGGCAACAAGTCGTGCAAACACAATAACCAAACAATTAACGTGTAGAGGAAAGACCTTGAAAACTCGAGTTGTCACATCATCCCCAACTTGAAAGAAATTTCGTCCCGAAATTTAGCACATGCTTACTGAGGAAGCTAGTTGTGTTGCGTGGTTTCCTGGTTTTCCTGGGGTGTCACATCATCCCCCCGTTGGTTTGGAATTTCGTCCCGAAATTCTGTAGTAGCTTCAGCCTCAGTAGTGGTTGCACAGTTCTCGAACAACAGGGGATACTTGAGTTTCATTTGGTCTTCTCGTTCCTAGGTGTACTCTGGGCCACGACGGGAGTTCCAACAAACTCGAACAAGAGGTATTCTGGTGCGCTTGAGAATCTTAACGTCTCGGTCTGTGATCTCTACAGGTTCCTCGACGAATCGCAACTGATCGTCGATAGTAAGCTCCTTCAAAGGAACTATGAGGGTCTCATCTGACAGACATTTCTTCAGATTTGACACGTGGAAAACGTTGTGAACTCCACTGAGTTCTTCAGGTAGATTCAGCTTGTAAGCGACTTTGCCAATTCGCTCAGTGATTTCAAAAGGTCCGACATAACGCGGATTGAGTTTGCCTCGTTTTCCAAAACAAACAACACCCTTCCAAGGTGAGACTTTGAGTAGCACTTGATCCCCAACCTGGAACTCGAGTGGTTTCCTGCGCTTATCAGCATAGCTTTTCTGACGGTCACGAGCTGCCGCCATCCGTTGTCGTATCTGAGCAATCTTTTCAGTTGTGTCTACCACAAGTTATGGGCCTGTGATTTGGTTGTCACCTACTTCTTCCCAACAAAGAGGTGATCGACATTTACGTCCGTACAATGCCTCAAACGGAGCGGCCTGGATGCTGGTGTGGTAGCTGTTATTGTACGAAAACTCCACCAAAGGAAGGTGCTTTTCCCAACCATTGCCAAAATCGATTACACATGCTCGAAGCATGTCTTCAAGGGTTTGGATGGTGCGTTCAGACTGCCCATTCGTTTGCGGGTGATATGATGTGCTCATGTCTAAATGAGAGCCAAAAGACTTGTGCATTGCCTGCCACAGTTCAGAGGTAAAACGCGCGTCACGATCGGAAAATAATAGAGGTTGGCACTCCGTGCCTCGAAACAACTTCCTTAAGATAAACATCTGCTAGAGTGGAGAACTTATCCATTTCCTTGATAGCCAAGAAGTGTCTAGACTTTGTGAGTCGATCCACGATCACCCAAATAGTATCGTTTCCGCGTTGAGATCTAGGTAGGCCAGTAACGAAATCCATGGAAATTTGCTCCCATTTCCATGTCGGGATCTCTGGTTGTTGGAGTAGGCCTGATGGTTTCTGATATTAAATCTTGACTCTCGCACAAGTCAAACATTTACTGACGTAAGTTGCTATGTTGGCTTTCATGCTAGGCCACCAGTATGTAGTCTTTAAGTCGTGGTACATCTTATCCGAACCAGGATGTACTGAGTAACGAGACTTATGCGCTTCATCCATCACAAGCTCGCGTAAGTTTCCGTAATGTGGGACCCAAATACGCCCTGTTACGTAATAGGCGCCGTCTTCCTTTTGTTCTAACCGTTTCCTTGATCCTCGTAGGGACTCCGCCCTGATGTTCTCTGCTCTCAATGCTTCAACCGGAGCATCTCGTATCTGAGTAGGGAGACTAGATTGGATGGTAAGTTGTAACGCTCGCACGCGCTTAGGTGTAGTATCCTTTCGTCTGAGGGTGTCGGCCACAACATTGGCTTTGCCCGGATGGTACTTGATCGCGCATTCGTAATCGTTCAAAAGTTTGACCCATCGACGTTGTCTCATGTTTAACTCCTTTTGCTTGAAGATATGTTCGAGACTCCTGTGATCGGTGTAAATGGTGCACTTGGTACCGTACAGGTAATGTCTCTATATCTTAAGTGCGAAAAAAACTGCTCCCAGCTCCAGATCGTGAGTAGTGTAATTCTTTTCGTGAACCTTAAGTTGCCGCAATGCATAAGCAATGACCTTGTCACATTGCATCAACACGCACCCAAGTCCTTGGATGGACGCATCGCAATAAACCACAAAATCGTCTGTGCCTTCAGGCAATGAGAGAATAGGTGCGCTACAAAGTCTATCCTTTAAGTGCTGAAATGCCAATTCCTGTGCATCACCCCAACGATAAGTGACACCTTTCTGAGTTAGTGAAGTGAGAGGTTGCGCGATCTTGGAGAAATCCTTGATGAACCTTCTGTAGTAGCCCGCCAAACCCAAGAATTGACGGATTTTATGTTGGTGTACGGGGTGCAGGCCAGTTCTTGATCGAGTCTACCTTGGATGGATCAACGTGAATCCCATCCTTGTTTACCACGTGGCCTAGGAAGTGGACTTCGCGAAGCCAGAAGTCACATTTCGAAAATTTGGCATACAGCTGCTCTGTTCGAAGGAGTTCCAAAATAAGTCTAAGGTGATGCTCGTGTTCCTCCTGACTCTTCGAATAGATCAAGATGTCGTCGATGAAAACTATGACAAACTTATCCAGGTAAGGCTTGTAAACTCTATACATAAGATCCATGAAGACCGCAGGTGCATTCGTCAATCCAAATGGCATAACCAGAAACGCGTAATGCCCATACCGAGCCCTGAATGCTGTCTTAGAGATATCCTCGTCTCGGACTCTCAGTTGATGATAGCCTGACCTTAGGTCAATCTTGGAGTAGAAACTCGACCCTTGCAACTGGTAAAATAAGTCATCAATGCGTGGTAGAGGGTAACGATTCTTCACAGTCACCTTGTTGAGTTCGCGGTAGTCAATACACATTCTGAAGGTACCGTCTTTCTTCTTCACAAATAATACTAGGGCTCCCCAAGGCGAAGAGCTAGGAAGAATAAAACCCTTGTCCAAGAGCTCTTGTAGTTGCGAGGACAGTTCTTCAAATTCTGATGGAGCTAAATGATAAGGTGCTCGAGCTATGGGCGCTGCTCCAGGAGCTAGCTCGATTTGAAATTCAACTTGACGATGAGGCGGAATACCAGGTAATTCCTCAGGAAATACCTCAGGAAAGTCACGTACGATCGGGATATCTTCTATCTTCTTCTCTTTCTTTGAGGTGTTAGTGACGAGGGCCAAAATAGCAGTGTGGCCCTTTCGCAAACACTTCTGGGCCTTAAGGGAAGAAATGATGCCCACCACGGCACCACTCTTGTCGCCATGAACTACTAAAGGTTCTTCACCAGAACGAGGAATGCGGATGATCTTCTCTTTGTAAAGGATCTCTGCTCGATGTTGAGATAACCAATCCATCCCAATAAAGATGTCGAAACCATCACTACGTTGGGATCGTTCCTCGCGTCACCCTGACCCAGCACGAAAACGCGTCCCCTGGCACCATTGCCATCATTGTTACCCCCATTATTGTTCCTGTTCCCCTGATTATTGTTGTTGTTCTGATTCTGGTTCAACTGGGGGCGGTTCCTCTTGAAGTGACCTTCAGCCCCACACTAATAGCATCCTTTATTACCCTGTTGTTGCTGCTGCTGATTCTGTGGAGCTGGTGGCTGTTGTGGACGATTCTGATTTGCTGGTTGTGCGCCCCTGCAATCCTTTGCTTCATGACCAAACTTGTTACACCTCAGACAACGACCCTTGTTGCACCGCCCACTATGACGCTTGTTGCAGCGGTTGCACTTGGAGTGGTTTCCCCTATATCCACCTTGCCCTTGACTACCAGAAGATTGCTGACCAGGACTCTGGTAGTCATCAGTCTTTCGCTGCTGAGATTGAGACTGAGCTGATGTTGAACCCTTGCTTGAGACTCCATCCCATTTGCACTTGTTGTCGCTGGGGGCATCAGAAGTAGTAGAAGTAGTACCAATACGCTTGGGCAGCCTGTTCTGCTCGACTGCCTGATCAGTGAGACGATGAGCCAAACGAATAACTTGCTGGATAGTGGCGAGGTTTACTGCAGTCACATGACTCTGGATCTCTGGCACTAAACCTTTAAGGTACAGCTCGATACACTTAATAGGAGGATCCACCATAGTAGGACACAAGATAGCCAGCTCGTTCGATCTTTTCGTATACGCTTCAATTTCCGACCCCGTCATCTTTAAGTTGAAGAACTCTACTTCCAGCTGGTGGATGTCATCACGATTACAGTACTCTTCCTTGATCAATTCCTTGAAATCGTTCCATGGGGTGGCATTAGCAGCAACCAACCCCAGCATTTGGACCTGCGCATTCCACCACGTAAGCGCTACACCTTCAAGAGTACCAGTAGCATACTTCACCCTACGAGCCTCAGGGCATTCACACATCTCGAAAACAGACTCGAGCTTCTCAAACCAGTGGAGGAGGCCTACAGCTCCCTCAGTGCCGTTGAAAGTAGTAGGTCGGCAGTCCATGAAAGTTTTGAAAGTACAAACAGGAGGCTGAGCATGTTGACATGTCGTGCGAGTAAGAAGAGACAAGGTTAAGCACAAGTGTTGGTTTACGAGTGTAGGATCTAAAGATCCTAGAGTAAGTTGCTATGGCAGGTTATACCTCCTGCCTGAGCGGCTGCGATAGCTGCAGTAACTCGTTCATTGATTAAAGCCGTCAGCTGGGCTTGAGTTAGGTTGATACGTCCACTCACGATCTTCATGTCAAAGGAAACATGAGTGAGAAAGGTGTCGTGAAGGTGCGATGACAGAAGAGAGTAAGCACATATGCGTTTCAAACAATAGTTGCTACATTCATCTAAGCATATCATGAACAATGTACTATGTAACTAACAGGTAGGTAATATAAACATAAACCATATCACCTAGAATGTTGAGTCTTGCACGTGGAGCGAAGCGTCTTTCTGGATCGTTGAGCACTGTACAGGTTATAGTCTGGTTTTATCAAAAAGCTTTTCCCCTTTTTAAAACCAAGTTCACTATAACCAATAGCTCTGATACCAATCTGTGACACCCCAAAATCCACATGCGGAGTATCACCGCTTGGAGGCGTGACTGACCAGGATCCAGCCACCAATCATATTGAACTATGCAATCAAGTAAATAAAACCAAACCAAACCAAACCCAATATAATTGGTGTTTAAAAGAAACCAAACATGTTTAAGCAATCAGCGGAAGCATAGTAATGTTTAAATAACCAAAACATAATTTTAAAGTTCAAATGTTAAGTACGGGACATAACAGTCCATATCCCACAACGACCTCCTCCTCGTGCAAGCTCCATAAGCATCTAACGACCTGCAAGGCATGTAACAACGAGTCAACAACAAAGTTGAGCGAGTTCACAGTTGGTTGTTTAGTTGTACCAGTTTGTTTTGAAAACCACAATTTGTTTCGTAAACCACGAGTTAACCAGTTCCTTTATTTCCCAAACCATATCCATAATCAGTGGGGGCTTCCCCATGTGAACCACTAGACCCGTTTACCATATCGACCACTGACTAAAGTAAGTTGGTGCCCTGACATCAATGTCTATCATCATTGACTAGTGCCCAAATCCATTAGTTCACGCCCATCCTCTACGGCACGGTGTGAGGCTTGTCAAACCTAAATAGCGCTATCTAACTAATGACCCGCTCGCCATTGGCCCGGCGATTAAGTCGATATAAAATGAGGGACTTCATGATAGAGAGTTTTGGTCTAGTATCCGTGTTCTCACCCTTCAATAAAGAGGGTGTGTACGTAATCTCCAAACCAGGAGATTACGCAGGTTCCGATTAAATACTTATCACAGGTTTTCACCCTTCAATAAAGAGGGTGTGTACGTGTTCCAAACCAGGAGATCACGCAGGTTCAGTTTCAATCCTTTACCCATTCCCAACCCTTGGGAATCCCATGCCTTGTGGAAAGTGTGAACTCACCTCGGTTTGCTCGGTTTGATTAGTTACTTGATCACAATTTATCAGTCAAAGCCTAAAGTATGCACGTGTACACAATCAGTTTACATTCACGAAGTTCACGTATAAATAGGTTCATCATGAAGCACATAGCATTCAATCAAGCTCAACACATAACTGTTCCTCAAACTAACATGGTTATTTCATTAACAGACTTAACTGAGTTACTGTGTTGTTTACCTACTTGACGAAACATCCCTGTTTCGTCGTGATTTCCCTTCGGCGAAACCCCCAGGTTTCGTCGTGTTTCTCTCTCGGCGAAACCCCCATGTTTCGTCGACATAAGTGTTTCGTCGACATATATGGATTTCGTCACATATCAAGCAGTTACATATGAACACACACACTGAAACCCTAATTGTCTACAGCCGTTTCACCATCGTCATCGATCATACAGTTATTTTATTTCCTAAATACAATGATCATCAATTGCTATTTAACATCATTCCAATAATATCACAACAATCAACATCTAGCATGAACCCTAGATCACGAGATAACTATATACAATCTAGGTTACGACGTGTGTGTATCCGATGATCAGATTCACTTAACACAACGCCACATATAACATATCATGTCATCACAAACATCATCCCAATGAATCAATAAACATAAGCAAATCGTTGTGATCACAAACATTCATCATTATCTTCTATCATTAAACCCTAGTCTACAACGATCTATTAATAATCATCATACGAGTCATGCATTCATGAAAAGATAAACATTAGCAATAAACTAACCGAGATGTATAGGAACTAGAACGAAGGACTAGCAAGTTTCCAAGGATGATGGTGATGATTGCCATCGGTTAACAGAGAGGGAGAGAGAGCTAGGGTTTCCTGTCACACCCCCAAAATCCACCATGCGGAGTACCACCGCTTGGAGGCGTGACGTGACCAGGATCGAGCCACCAATCATATTGAACAACACAATTAAGTAAATAAAACCAAACATAATTCGATTGGTGACCAAAGCTAGTTAACCTTGTTTGGTTTAAACAGCGGAAGCATAAACGTGAGTTCAAAAGCATAAGTCCATAGTTCATAAGTTAAAGTTTCAAAACGCAAGTTTAGTAAGTTCATAAGGATTTAAATATTAAGCACGGAACATAACAGTCCGTACACCACAACGACTCCTTCCCCGTGCAAGCTCCAAGCATTTAGCGACCTGTAAGGCATGTAACAACGAGTCAACAACAAAGTTGAGTGAGTTCACGTTTGGTTGTTTAGTTTTAAGTGGTTTCTGAAAACGTGGTTTGACTTTCGTTGGCTTATTTGCCGTGGGGGTTACCCCGTAGTTGAAAGTATGTTTAACCATTTCTCTTTTTCTTTACCCAATCCATAACCATGATCAGTGGGGGTTTTCCCCGTTTGAACTACTAGACGGAGTAATATCGACTGCTACGCAAACAAGTTGTGCCCTATATCAGTGTCTATCATCACTGACAATCTGCCATAGTCCATTAGTACACGCCCGTCCGACTGGCACGGTGTGAGGTTTGTTAAACCTAATAGCGCTATTAACTAATGACCCGCTCGCCATTGGCCTCGGCGATTAAGTCGATATAAATTGAGGGACTTCATGATAGAGTTTTGTCTAGCTAGTTTTAAGGTTGTTGTCCTGCACCAGGAGGACGAACGTACGTATTCTGCACCAGGAGAATTCGTAGGATTAATAATGGCATCCGCTCTATGGAGGATGGCCGTACATATCCTACCCAAGGAGGATATGTAGATTTAGTTTTAATTCTTTAACCCATTCCCAAACCACCGGGAATCCCATGCCTTAGAAAGTGTGTGAACTCACCTCGGTTTGCTCGATTAGATTCTCAATATAGTTAACAGTCAAGGTCGGTCAATCGCGTCCTAATAAGGTACGGATAACAATCAGTTTCTCATGCATAACACGTATCCTACGTACGGTTTATTTGCACATTACTTCTACCACATAACAGGCACACACTTTAACGATTTACGCCCATATATACTTCCCATCCATTCCCCACTCATAAGCAAACATACAATAATGCATACAACACATATAACATGTTAGATCATTCACAGATAGCACACTCGACATTTAGACACGCAAATCACTACTTATGTCGTTTCAGCTTTTATACTCGAAACTGGGCTGTTTTCGGGGATTTTAATAAAATAGTTAACATGTTCCAAAAATTCCCAAATTTTTACAGAATTTCTTAAACGTTCCATATTTTATTGTGTAAAAATATCGGGGTCCGGTTCATCACCAATATTTTATAAAAATTCATATTCGGGACTGAACTCAGATTTATGTATTTCTGACCACAGTCCACGAAACAATTTATTAAAAATTCTTCGTAAGTCCGATTTGCGAAATTCCAGTGGGGTAATTACAAATACTTCAGTTATCATCTACAGTAAAATTTTCATGGTCCGATTCATCACAAAACTCAGGTTATGACTGAAAGTACGACACCCATTTATTGCTGTCAAAATTCAGCTTAAGTAGCTGTTACAAATTAACACTTTAAAAATAGTAAACGGAGTCCAGAAATTACGATTCCGGTGCCATTAGAACCGTATTTCATAATAACATATTTTAGATTCAAAATATCCATTTTTCGTTGAGGTTAAGACCTGTTTACAGCCAACAGAAGTGGGCTGTAAAAGTTAGACAGATTCTGATTTCAAGTGTTTAACCATCTAAATCATGTTCGATCGATTCCTTTAACAAGTTTAGTGACCACAACAACATCATATACTAATATCATTCAGTAAAGCATCAGATAATCACCCAATCATCATAATCACACAAGATCTACATGATTTACACACATATTCATCTATTAACCACCTTGTTCATTACTTTAGTAAACTTTTAGACTTTGATCTTATATGTTCGTAATTTTTAACCGACGAAACTCTTATTAACCACTCTAGACAAGATCAAGAAAGCGTTTAGAGTCACTTACAACTAGCACAAGGCTAGGGAAGATCAAAGGCGTAAAAGTGGTGGATAAAAGAAAACGAGAGCGGTCCTTCCACTTCCGAGAGCACCGAGCTTCGTTGTATGAACCCTTGCACCTTTGTGTGTATGAGAATGGCTTGAAAGAAGGTTGATGATGGTGGTTGTATGGTGAGGTTGTGGCAGCCGATTGTAAGGAAAGGGAGAGGGATGAGAGCAATTTTTTTGTGTTGTGTTCAAGTGAGATAATGGTGATCCATCATGCTTATTTATGGTCCAACTTTGGTGATTGTCCAATATGTAAAGTGTCACTAAGATATTAGACAAGATCTTATATACAAATCAACAAGGACAAGGGTGTGTCACCCTAGGGGTGAACGTGAGTATGGGGGGGGGTAGTATGGGGTTGGGTGGTGTAATGGTTAGTTATAAACTAGTTGAAATCAAATGGTTCTAGTTAGTAGCTTTAGTGTGTCATTAAGTATAAAGGGTGTTAGGGTGTTCGGGGACCCTAACTGGCTCAGAAAAGAAAGCAATGTTAATGACAATATTTTTATGTCCCGGGTTAAGTCCGGTCGTTCGGTTTGGCACTGTTCCGTTTAAAGTGCTTAATTAATCCGCAAAGCGTCCTATATGTATATTTTTGTAACGTTTATACTTTCTAACACTTAGGAAAGTATAACAGATTATTTAGTGACCTTTCTGCATACTACTAGTATGTTGACAAGCACATGTAAGCACATCACAGATATCAGAAAGCAGTTAAGTAATTCCACACAGTCGTTAAACACTTTCATTATCAATAATAAATTGTACGGAATACATGTAAATTCGAGGGTTGTCACATTTCCCAATACCAACTCACGTAACCTACACCCTTATATACGTAAGTTATTAAGTCTTGGGCCCTTACTAGGCTTCGGAGAAACTTGGGCCGGCGAAACCCCCATGTTTCGTCGTGAGGGTCATGACGAAACCCTCAGGTTTCGTTGAGTAGAGTTGTGGCGAAACTCTGGATGTTTTGTCGAGGTGGATATGACGCAACCCCTTGGTTTCGTCAAGATAGTTCTCAACTCTCAGTCAGTTCATAAGTTTATATAACTAGACACTTTAAGCACATAATTTGTATAATAAATAGTAACAATAGTAACACAAGATCTCAACAACATCTCGGTATATAACAAACATGCAAATTACAAGGCAACAAGTCGTGCAAACACAATAACCAAACAATTAACGTATAGAGGAAAGACCTTGAAAACACGAGTTATCACAATCATCTTCTTTATCAAAATCACACACAAACGCTAACTTTTCTCTTGAAATCGCCTGGTTTGAACCTCTTGAAGGTGGTTTTCACTCGGTTTGCTTAGGCAACTTTTGTGGAGCATCATTTGATCAAGGTTGGTTCCAGATCTAAAGGATTTCCACACATTTTAACTTAATCTCAACAAGATTTCAACATGTTTCATCTATTTTCAACTTTTCATCACTTTTCTTCTCGAAACTGATGGAATCTGGACTCAATCTGACTTTAGACTCGTTCCTTAGTCTAGAGCAGGCTTGAAAACGGATTTCCGCCGGAGAGATGGACCAATTAACGGGTTACACATGAAATTTCATCAAGAACAGTGAGTCTGGTCGAAAGGGCTGATACCATTCAATCGAATAAGCCGGACTTGGTGTGTTTCCCTTGTTTGACACGTCGTCACGCCGTCTCCGTTAAACTTCAAACTTTCTACTTAGAGAATTTTACAAATTTTCGAATAACAGATCAACCACTCGAATGGCCATCCGATCGGATGACCATCCGCTTGGATGACCTGTCCCTTATGCCTTTCAATGTTTAAACACTTTTACCTAAACTTCGAAATTTTAACGATTTACAAACAACACACCCCCTCATTCGAATGGCCATCCGTTCGAATGGTCGTCCTCTCGGATGGCCATCCCTCCGGATGACCATCTGCTCAAATGGGTTATACCCATTCGCTCGGATCACTATTCGACCGCTTACCCATCTGACACTCTGTTTACGCACTGTTCAACACTCTGCTCAACGGCTTATACTTATGTTCACAGGCTAACCCAGACGAGCTCCCTTCAATCCAATTAGGCTTTTGTTTACTTGATAAACACAAACTGTGAGTATACTCGAACCCATTTTCTTTTAATGCACTTTTGGGTGTTACATACGTTCTATATCAAAACACAACAACACACAACGCAAACATTTTATAACGCTAACCACTCCTGCATGCTATACGTGATCTATGAATGCTTGTACTATGCTTATACAGTGTTACACTATACCACCTCTAGCAATGATAGTACTATAGTTTGGACTCAGCACCTGTCGTGGACAGGGGTTGCTAGGGATCACATCACCTTACTTCAAGTGTTCGCTGAACATGTGTCGCGCATACTCTGCAACGCATTCTCGTGGTTAAGTTGTAATCATTGTTTGGTAGTTACATGCTTCGCCCATTACGTGTTACATGCTGGTTATGCGTAAAACGCTTTTCTATACTATATGCTATGCAAACTTGTGTACTCACCTTTACATTTTATGTATTGACTTTATTTTAACGTATGTGACAGGTTGATAGGATGCAACGTTATGCTGAATCAAGTAAGAAGTCTAGCAACTCCACTAATAGAAAATCTAGGTTGTCGGACTTGTTTTGCTTTTGAGAACACGCTGTCTGTAATAATTATTCATGGAATGTTTGTTGATTGGTATGGGAAAATTAACCTTTTAAATATTGCCATATAATAGTTGTTATGGATTCTCTTGAGCAATCTGGTTCACCTAGTGTCGCGCCCCGATGATTCCGCCATCGGTTGGGATGTGACAGATTGCTATCAGAGCCATGACTATAGGGAATTAGGTCTAAGTCGTAGGATCGGCCTAGTCTATAGTCTAAGTACCAACGGACCGTTTGTGCGAACCCAGTAGGGGTTTCGTACGAACCCACTCTTGATACTCTCGTTCGAACTCGCAAAACTACAACTTCGTGCGAACCCGCATACTACAGCTTCTTACGAACGCAACCTTTCCTAAGGTTGAAAAATATTTTGCCTTTCCTAAGGCTAACACAACACACACATTTTCGAAAACACTCGCATAACGCAAACGAGTGATTGTGTCGAGATTAGGTGTGAAAACCGAGAACTCTCAATAAGATCACTCACTCTACGCGTACTTTTATTCTCACGCGAGAATATTCGTTGAGTTAGGAGTGACATCCATATCTTGACAAAATTCTCCATTTCTATCTCGTGGTTTTACCACACTTTTCGAAACAGAGTTGTTAAGTTAGGGGTGAAACTCACATCTTAATGATTAGTTCCACTCTCCACTTTGATTTTACAAAACTCTCACCAAAGTCTCGACTGTCCTAACGATTCGAGTCACGTAGTAAATGGAAGGATGAGTGTCGTTCGTTGTATTCTAGCGAGAGCACAGTCTATTAGGCCAAAGCGTGTACCCGAGTTGTTGGGGATAGCGGAATCACTTTGGGTAGTCGACGTCTCACACCCAAGACGCTCTATTTTCAATTCAAGCCTGTAATCCCTGATTTTACGTGTTATCAATTTAATGTGTTTATATGTTTATATGTTTCAATTTTGGAGATTTTACACTTCTCGCTTTCATCGCTTTTCGCTCCTCCCTTACCCAAACGCGCACAACTCACACAGCTTCCGAATCTCAAATGCTAACTAGTCGCGAACAAACTAAGAACTCTCGCACGCTATACTACTCGCTACGTTACTCGCTCACGCTACTCGCTATCTCTCGCAACTCTCGAACGCGCTACACGGACTTGAAAGATAGGTGAATACATGCAAAATATGTAGGTGAATACGTGCAAAATATAGGTGAATACGTGCTTACGTGGATTATGTGCTCCTATGTGCATACGTGCTTATGTGTATACGTGCTTATGTGGTTTATGTGCCTACGTGTTTATGTGCCTACGTGTTCCTGAGCTTTACATAAAAGAGGATGTTGAAACGCTAAACGTTTTTCAAAACTAAACCCAATATAATCGAATCTCGTTTAATTCATGTGACGACATCTACTACAGATAATGTCGTCATTTGGATCGCACACCCAACGCGCCGCTCGACGAAACCATGCTGACAAGCGTATTGTTTCACTGGTAGCCAAGGAAATGGCTAAAGTCATACCTCAGATCGTCGGTGAGATCAACGAGGTCAGCAGCAAATCGTCTGTCGAGTCAAAGAGCGACGCACCTCGAACGCCTTTAAGCTTTAAGCAATTCAAGGCCTGCGGTCCTGCTAACTTCACTAGTGAAGATGGACCCAGTGCTATGTTCCAATGGTTTGACTCTATCGAAGTCACCTTCAGGAAAAGCGGATGCCCAGAAAATCTGCGTACTGTGAACGCTACTGGAGTTTTTCAGTCCAGGGCTCTGGACTGGTGGATTGCTGAGCGCAACAGGCGCGCCAATGATTCAGCTTATGGCCTTTCTTGGGAGGAACTCAGGGAGCTTATGATGAAGGAGTTATGTCCTCCTCATGAAGTTAAAAAGTTGGAGAATGAATTCTGGCATATCAAACAAGATGGAGGTGACAACGCTGGTCTCACCGCTCACTTCAAGCAGCTCAGTATTATATGTCCCAGTCAGGTGGCAACGCCTGATATGACGATCAAGAAGTATATCCGAGCACTACCTGACTGTGTAGCTGACTTTGTTCAAGCAGCCAAACCTGCTACTATTGAGGAAACCTACCAACTCACAACTAAGATCAACGACAAGCGAGTCTTAGCTGGGTATTTCAAGACCTCAACCAAGCTACTGAAGTGTCAGAAGCCGAATCTACAGCATCACAAGTTTCAAAGTCTTCATGTCAAAACCGCAAGCGAAAAGCCAACAACAACAAGAACTATGCTACTACCGCCGCTCCTCTCAACGTTATTCCTGTGCAACCCAACAACCAGAATCGCCAAGCACCTGTTACCAACGCACCGCCTGCTAAGCATGCATATGCTGGTGTTCATCCTCTCTGCCCTACTTGCACCTACCATCACCTTGCAGGGGTGAATTGTCATTTCTGTGCAAATTGCAACATTTATGGGCATTTCATTGCTCATTTCCGTTCAGGCCCACGTCAACAAGCTGCTCAAGCTCACCCCGCACCACCCGCTCAACCTCTTACTATTCAGCGTAACCAAGCAGCTCCTGCACCCCCTGTTCATGCACGAGCTTGCTACTCTTGTGGTGACCCGGATCATTTTGCTAACGCCTGCCTGAATCGAGTTGTGAAACAAGAACCGCAGCAACAACCACCGCAGCAGCACAACAACAACCACAGCAGCCGCAACCTCAGCAGCAGCAGCAGCAACCATAACAAGCAGCCCGCGGAAGAACTTTCAACATCAATGTCCGCCAGGATCAAACTGACAACAATGTTGTCAATGGTACGTTCCTTGTTAACAGTATTTATGCTTCGTGTTTATTTGATACTGGAGCCGATAACTGTTTTGTGTTGTTTGAATTCGAAAAGCTCCTGGAACGTAAACGCGCTAACCTCCCAACGATGTTTGACGTAGAAATTGCCACCGGAAGAACCGTCACCGTTAGTTCTGTTCTCTGTCATTGTACTCTCGAGCTCAACAATCACGTCTTTTCGATCGACCTTATTCTGATGCAACTTGGTAGTTTCGATATCATAGTAGGCATGGATTTTCTTCATGAAAATCGTGCTGAAGTCATTTGTTTCGAAAAGATGATTCGTTTCTCCCTCTCAAACGGCGATCAACTTTGTGTTTATGGCGAAGTAACCTCGAAAGAACTGAAACTTATGTCGTGCACTCAAGCAAACAAGTATCTCCGCAAGGAATACTTGGCTTTCTTAGCTCACATTGTGGTAGCGGAGGAGGAAAATAAGCCAATGGAAAAGGTACTTATGGTTCGTGATTTTCCTAATGTCTTTCCTGATGATTTACCCGGTCTACCCCCGACTCGTAATATTGATTTTCGTATTGACCTCATTCCTGGAGCTAACCCTGTCGCTAAAGCCCCCTATCGCCTCGCACCGTCCGAAATGCATGAAGTTTCTATCAACTCCAGGAATTACTTGATAAAGGCTTCATACGCCCTAGCACATCTCCATGGGGCGCACCTGTCCTTTTCATGAAAAAGAAGGATGGATCGTTTCGAATGTGCATCGATTATAGGGAACTCAATAAGCTTACTATCAAGAACCGTTATCCTTTGCCCCGAATCGACGATTTCTTTGATTAACTACAAGGTGCTACGTGTTTCTCTAAGATCGATCTACACCCTGGTTATCATCAACTGCGAATTCAGGAGCAAGACATCCCTAAAACCACTTTTCATACCCACTATGGCCATTACCAATTCCTGGTCATGCCTTTTGGTCTCACAAACGCACCCGCGGTCTTCATAGATTTGATGAACCGTGTGTGTAAACCCTTTCTTGATCGCTTCGTCATCGTGTTTATCGATGATATCCTTATCTATTCGAAGTCGAAGGCCGAACATGCGCAACATTTTCGTTTGGTACTCGAGCTTCTCCAAGGGAATCGCCTCTACACCAAGTTCTCCGAGTGTGAATTTTAGCTCGAGGAGGTTCAATTCCTCGGTCACATCATCAATAGTCAAGGTATTCTGATGTGCTCGAAACGGGTTAACTAAATTAACTAAATTTACCCTAATTCTAGACTCTCTAAGTTTTAAATTTATAAAACTAAGACTCTCTAAACCCTAAACCACACAATCGGCAAGTGTACCGATCAATGTAGTATAGCCTAAGGAAGTCCGAGTATCGAACCCAAGAGACTCTACTGAATACGCTAATGACTCTATCTAGACTCAAACTGACACGACTTAACTAAATGGTTGTTGATGGGGGGGTTTCTAAAAATCCTAAATAATGCAAATAACGACTAAACTAGACACGAACTCACACGAAAGCTGAACTCAAGGATGATGAAGGAACTACCTAGACAGTAATCCTGATTGCTTTTAGTTATGATTATAATTGGAAGTTGTCTGCTATGGAACCGGGATCTTATAATTCTCACCTATCGGGAAATCTAAGGACCCCTAAACCCTCTCAAGAGCACGCTAAGATCCCCTAAAGGTTGTTAAATTACCGGTTTTTAGACTCCCTTACAAGACATCTAACGGGGTTTATAAAAGTATCCTACAAGGCTCACTCCCTTACGAGACCTAAACCTAGGATAGGTTTGTTTTCTCAGCTAGACTTGCTAGACAGCAGCCAACAGGTTAACTTCCTAAGAAGGACCCACCTTGCGGTTTAATCACTTAGACCTAACAATAATCTCGCACCTTACAGCTATTGATGATTAGTAGAACACTTGATTTCATTAAATTACCAACTATTACTTCTAAGGTTACTTGTGCACTTTTTACCCTAAAGGATCAAAGGTTTATTATGTGATATAGACACTCACCAAAACCTAAAACCCTAGCCCGACTCTATTCCGTGATAAAGACCGTCACCAAGATTCAAGCGAAGCAATAATCAATAATAAAATAACATCAAGCACGCAAACACATCTAACTGATAGAACAAACCGTTTACAATTTATAAACTAGCCATAGCTTCCAAAATCCAATAATAATCAAATCATATAGCAATCATTCATCCATGTCTAGGTAGTAACAGAAATTTAGCCAATAATCATGTCTAAAAACATAGTATCAATCATGGTCAAAACAGAATTCATCATCAAATAACAAGAAACAAACGAAAACGAGAGAAACAAGATTATAAAACCCGTGAACTCCAATCTCGTGTGCTCCCTAACGATCTCCGATGATTCACAGCAGTCCTGAGCCTTCAAAACCTATGAAAACAGCCTCTATGATCGTCCCGAATACTCTAAATTCGTAATTGTGGTGTTCTCCCCTCGGCTGTTGTCGATAATGATTATATATATTTCACAAACCCTAATTCCCGTCGCTGTTAACAATTGGTTCGCGTATTAAACCCCCTCGCGGCCCGCATCAACTTATGTGTATCACCCACGCGGGCCGCGCGCCATTTATAATCCGGAAACATGTTTTAACCTCATGCGGCCCGCTTCAGAATGTGATGTTAAGCTTATTCGGGCCGCCTGGAACCTTCAGAACTGCATTTTTCGCTCCGTTTCCACTCCCGAGCCTCCGGTTTCCGTTCCAGTCTTTCGCCTTTCCAGTTTATGACTCGTTTCTGCTTATCTCAGCTGCAAAGACCTGGAAAACATAAAACATCAAAAGTATATACAATCTAAGCTAAACACGGACAAAAACGACAATCTAACAACTAAAACCCGACGCGAATAAAGATGTATTTTACAATACATCAAATATCCCCACACTTACTCTTTTTTCGTCCTCGAAAAAGAATTATGCAAACGGAATCATAGTCGGAATAATCGAACTGGCCAAAGTATTAGTTATTTTATTAAAATCGAAACTCGTGTTAGCCGCGATTGCAAGTATTTTGATCCACTTAAACCCAACCCGGTTCCAAGCCCTTATCATGCAATTTAGTTCAAGTGCGGCCAATCTACCTAGGGTCTCACACTAAGAATCGCAAGTTCACCTAATCCCCCTCAAGCTTATAGGACAAAAGGAACAACCACTGGGTTATTTCCTAACCGTTTTATACCAAGATCAAGAGAGTTTAAAATCAAATCTATTTTTTTTTCTTTTTTTTTCTTTTTTTTTTCATACGAGCTTAGACTTTGCTTTTTGCTCTTTTTTTTTCTTTCGTGAGTCTAGACGATGCTTTCCCTAACCAAGAGGTATTCCGGCTGTAGAGTCGCTATCCCCAACCACAGATTACTTAGGTTTCGGTACTTTTATTCGGCAAGTCGATTTCACACACCCTAGCGGTAATCCGACTGTAGAGTCGCTATCCCCAATCACAGACTACATAGGAATGGCTACTTTCATTTAGTTTCTAGCTCACTTTTTATTCTATTTTTTTCTTTTTCCAGCGAGATAATGACCAAAAACTCTAACGATCTTAGCTTATAACGGCATCCCTTATACTATTTTTGGCGGTTTCAATTTCCTCACTCTCCCTAGATGAGAACCCACTAGTAGACCGACAATTAGGTATATTAAGATCAAAGGAACTCAGAACCGAACCGAGCCTACCCGCGCATCCCAAACTAGACACAAGCACAATTATTTTATCTCATATTATTATTATTTGAACCCGACCAAAAACCCGACTTTTCTATCATTTTCCGTTTTTATTTTTGCAAACTTCTTATTTCAAAAGACATTTTTCTGATTTTTTGTAATTTTTTTGGATTTTTCGTTTTTTTATGACTCAAGACTCTACTAACTAAAGACACTAAACGATAGTTTCCCATCCCCACACTTAAACTCTACATTGCCCCTCAATGTAGGATGGAAACCGACTCAAAAAAACTAAAAATAAATAAGAAATAAAAGATAAAGGGCAAATCGGAAAGGACTTAGCTGGTTTAATTCACGCATAAGCTCCAAAACTCCCATCCAATCCAGCTCGATCGTATAGCATTTCGTTCGCGATCGGCTTTGACACTGACTGACATGCTCGATAAACGCCCGAAATTTGAATAAAACAGCTCCAAACTCACCCGAATGGAGATTGAGTACGGGTGGTACATATTCGAACCTGCATCAACAAAAACAAGCAAAATACCAAAGCAATACCGACTCGAAATACAAAACGACTCAAAACTACTAACTTAGACGCATGGTACAAAATAAAAGACTCAAAATTACACCACCGGATTTCCATCTTACCCCCTCCCGGCACTTTGCTCGCCCTCGAACAACCCAAGTGCCAAACCTGACCAAAGTGTGGATGCAACGGATACGGGTCGAATGTTTAGTGAAAAATCACAATTTAACACCTTAAAAATATGCAACCCGTTTCCCCACACTTAAGATGGAAATAAACCCGATAACAAACGACTCAATTACAACAACAACAAACACAGGAAACATACCTGAACGTCGACTCGAACCAACCCGAATGATGATGGTGATAAATGGATGAAACGGATGGAAAATATGGAACATGGACCAACCAGCTGAACCTATCGGGCCTGAACAATATACCAGCAATATATAGTGGGCTCGCGGCCCGCATGAGTGTGATGATAAGTGGAGGCGGGCCGCTTTCACTTAAACTTCCGGCAACATTTTAAACGTCCGCGCGACCCGCTTTAAATGTGGGTTTAATTTAGGCGGGCCGCCTGGACAGCAGGTAACAGCAGAACAGCATGCGGCAACAGCAGAATTATGCAAAAAAATAATTTCTTTATTCCCAAACTGCCCCTGCACGTATTTCGTCGGTTTTTTAACATTCAACAGACCTGGTAAGCTGCTCGGACGTCGATCTTGCCATCGTACATGTGATGCAACCTGCAAAATACTTGACAAAACACATAAAAGACGCAAAAACACGAAACGACGCAAACGACACTAATAACCTAACTAACGACACGAAACGAACTACGACTCAAAGTACAAACTCTACAAGTAATCACAAATGTTCACGCACTTACGGAGGATCGTATATGCGGAGCTCACCTCCACACCAAGTCGTACGGGCCTTAGTACTACAATTCGCAAAATCTCCCGCATCTCTCCTAACTTTCTCAAACTCTCTCCACTCATCATCAAACATATCATCTCTAAACTTATCCCCACACTGAGCCTTGCTCAGTTTCTCTATCTTAGCTTCTAAACTCGTCACTCTCTCCTCTAACTCTTCGACTCTTCCATCCGGCGGATCCCCACACTTGGGTTTTAACATCTCCTATAAAGTCGGCTCACTCAACATCTCTTTCTCGTCTCTCTCACCCTTCTCACTCTCCTCTACCGATGCAATCGCCTCAACTCTCGCACTCGCCCCTCTCGCATTATTCACCTCAAACACTACCGACTCGTCACCCGCTCTAAGTGTAATTGTGCCTAAGAAGACATCTATCAACGCTTTAGCCGTGTTCAAGAACGGGCGCCCTAAAATCTGCGGAACTCTTTCATCGGCCTCCATATCTAACACTACAAAATCAGCCGGAAAAACAAACCTATCAACTTTTACCAACAAATTCTCTACTATCCCCCTAGGATACTTAACCGACTTATCTGCTAACGAGAGGGTCATACGAGTCGATTTCAAATCACCAAGGCCTAGTTTTTCGTAAAATGAATATGGCATCAAATTAATACTAGCACCAAGGTCCGCCAACGCGTGGTTTTTAACATCACCACCAAACAAACAAGGAATCGTGAAAATGCCTGGATCGGTAAGTTTCTCAGGAAGTTTATTTAAGATCACAGCAGAAACCTCTCCACTCAACGGATTACTAGAACTCTCACCTACCTTATCCTTACGATTAAGAAAATCCTTAAGGAACTTAGCGTACTTAGGCATGGATCTCAAGGCCTCTATGAACGGAAGATTCACCTTCAGCTGGGTGAACATCTCAAGAAACTTCTCGTATTCCCTAGCATATATCTGCTGCCTAGCACGAGCGGGAAACGGAAGACGAGAAATATCAATCACTCGCGGTGGTGGCCGAACCTTCTTCGGCTGCTTCTCCTCTTTCTTCTCTACTGGCAACTCCTCGGCGTGTGCGGTACTTGCTGGGTCTAGCCTAATGTGCACCTTGCCTGGAGCCTCCATCTCAATCACCTCATCTACATCCTCATCTTCTCCTTCCTCAACTCTCTCTCTCATAACCTCTCCTAGACTCAACCCACTGCGAGTAGTAATTGCTTTAACAGAATGGTGGACTGGGTGAGTAGTACCTGAATACTGACCAGAAGGGGACTCTTTCAACTGCCTAGCTATATCCCCTACTGTTCTCTGAAGATCTAGAAGAGTGGACTCTTGATTTTTAAGCTGAAGTCCATGATTTTTGTTGATCTGCTCTTGAGTCCTAGTGAAATCATTGAGGGATTTCTGCGTCGCCTGATTTTGTGTCATCATCTGAGCTAACATCTCCTCTATCCTACTCATACTACCCTCTGGAGCCTTACCACTACCCTGACTCTCCTGATTCAACCCTCCACTCGCAAACTGACCTCCTGGCCCACTATACTGACCACTCTGACCCGAACCACTACTCGTGTAAAGACCCGCCCCCCTATTTTGATACTGACCAGATGGAAAACCAGGGGGATTGCCAGAAGGGCGAAAACTACTACCACTACCCTGCCAGTTGGAGTTATAATTATTATTATTACCAAATAGACCCCTAGACTGACCGGCTATGTACTCTACCTGCTCTAACGTAAGTGTGGGACAATCGAGTGTATCGTGACCTCCCCTACAAACCTCACACCTATCAACTTTCTTCTTGATCTCATCCAACTCTCTCCTCATCTCTTGCCTCAAATCCTGCTTTACACTCTCGACTATAGCAGCTACCGATGTACCCAAGCTAACTTGGTTTACCCCTCGACCGGCCGAAGTGGTAGTAACAGGAATGGAAGTCCTGCCAGTAGTGCTGTAATCCATATCAGATTGTGCAAAGCTCTCAAACAAATCATTGCACTCCGTCACTGTCTTCTTTCCCATAAGCTGACCTCCTGCTGAAGTATTAAAACGAGCTCTAATCTCAGGAGTAAGACCATTGTAAAACTTCTCAACTAACGCCCAATCCGACAAACCATGCTGCGAACAACGAGAGAGAAGCGTCTAAAAACGCTCCCAAGCTAAGTGATACGGCTCATCAGGCTCCATACGGAAGGAGTGTATCTGATCACGAAGGCGAGACGCCTTGGCTGGCGGAAAGTATTTTGCTATGAAAGCATCGCGAAGACGCTAATGACTCTATCTAGACTCAAACTGACACGACTTAACTAAATGGTTGTTGATGGGGGGTTTCTAAAAATCCTAAATAATGCAAATAACGACTAAACTAGACTAGACGAACTAGACACGAACTCACACGAAAGCTGAACTCAAGGATGATGAAGGAACTACCTAGACAGGAATCCTGATTGCTTTTAGTTATGATTATAATTGGAAGTTGTCTGCTATGGAACCGGGATCTTATAATTCTCACCTATCGGGAAATCTAAGGACCCCTAAACCCTCTCAAGAGCACGCTAAGATCCCCTAAAGGTTGTTAAATTACCGGTTTTTAGACTCCCTTACAAGACATCTAATGGGGTTTATAAAAGTATCCTACAAGGCTCACTCCCTTACGAGACCTAAACCTAGGATAGGTTTGTTTTCTCAGCTAGACTTGCTAGACAGCAGCCAACAGGTTAACTTCCTAAGAAGGACCCACCTTGCGGTTTAATCACTTAGACCTAACAATAATCTCGCACCTTACAGCTATTGATGATTAGTAGAACACTTGATTTCATTAAATTACCAACTATTACTTCTAAGGTTACTTGTGCACTTTTTACCCTAAAGGATCAAAGGTTTATTATGTGATATAGACACTCACCAAAACCTAAAACCCTAGCCTGACTCTATTCCGTGATAAAGACCGTCACCAAGATTCAAGCGAAGCAATAATCAATAATAAAATAACATCAAGCACGCAAACACATCTAACTGATAGAACAAACCATTTACAATTTATAAACTAGCCATAGCTTCCAAAATCCAATAATAATCAAATCATATAGCAATCATTCATCCATGTCTAGGTAGTAACAGAAATTTAGCCAATAATCATGTCTAAAAACATAGTATCAATCATGGTCAAAACATAATTCATCATCAAATAACAAGAAACAAACGAAAACGAGAGAAACAAGATTAGAAAACCCGTGAACTCCAATCCCGTGTGCTCCCTAACGATCTCCGATGATTCACAGCAGTCCTGAGCCTTCAAAACCTCTGAAAACAGCCTCTATGATCGTCCCGAATACTCTAAATTCGTAATTGTGGTGTTCTCCCCTCGGCTGTTGTCGATAATGATTATATATATTTCACAAACCCTAATTCCCGTCGCTGTTAACAATTGGTTCGCGTATTAAACCCCCTCGCGGCCCGCATCAACTTATGTGTATCACCCACGCGGGCCGCGCGCCATTTATAATCCGGAAACATGTTTTAACCTCATGCGGCCCGCTTCAGAATGTGATGTTAAGCTTATTCGGGCCGCCTGGAACCTTCAGAACTGCATTTTTCGCTCCGTTTCCACTCCCGAGCCTCCGGTTTCCGTTCCAGTCTTTTGCCTTTCCAGTTTATGACTCGTTTCTGCTTATTTCAGCTGCAAAGACCTGGAAAACATAAAACATCAAAAGTATATACAATCTAAGCTAAACACGGACAAAAACGACAATCTAACAACTAAAACCCGATGCGAATAAAGATGTATTTTACAATACATCATATTCACGTCGATCCCGCGAAGATTGAAGCAGTTAAAAGTTGGATTACACTGAAAACCCCGTCCGAAGTACGTTCTTTTCTCGGATTGGCGGGTTATCACCGTCGATTTATCGCTGATTTCTCTAAAATCATTGTTCCTCTCACCTCTCTAATGCATAAAGACAAGCCTTTAGTTTGGGGAACCGAACAAGAGGATGCCTTTCAAACTCTTAAGCGTATGCTTTGCAACGCTCCCGTACTCGCGCTACCCGATGGAAACGACGACGTTGTTGTTTATTGTGATGCCTCTAACCTAGGTCTTGGTTGTGTTCTTATGCAACGAGACAAGGTTATCGCGTACGCGTCTCGACAACTCAAGATCCACGAGAAGAACTACACAACCCACGATCTCGAACTCGGTGCAGTTGTTTTTGCGTTAAAGATATGGCGACACTACCTGTATGGTACCAAGTGTACGGTCTTCACCGACCATAAGAGCCTACAACACATCTTAAGCTAGAAAGAACTGAACATGCGCTAACGCAGATGGGTTGAACTTCTCAACAATTACGATTGTGAGATACGCTACCACCCAGGCAAAGCAGACGTCGTTGCTGACGCTCTTAGCCGATGAAGCTATTTACATAGTGTTCGTAACGTTCAAGCCCAACACGACCTCGAAGCTCTCATTCGCGGTGCTCAACACGCTTGTTTTCTCGAAAGCACCTTGAAGGAGGAAAGAATACTAGGAACCGAAAATCAACTAGTGAATAAACCAAATGTTATTTTTCACTATCTCGACTGAATTTGGATACCTAGTCACAATAATCTCTGAGAGATTTTGCTAACTGAAGCCCACAAATCCCGATACTCCATTCATCCCAGTGCCGACAAAATGTACCAGGACCTTCGTGCCAGGTATTGGTGGCCAGGAATGAAGAAGGATATCGCGTTATACGTTTCAAAATGCTTAACTTGCTCGAAAGTTAAGGCCGAACACCAACGACCCTCTGGCTTACTCGAACAACTCGAGATCCCGATGTGGAAATGGGAGAGTATAGCTATGGACTTCATTACGAAACTCCCTCGCACGCCATCAGGTCACGATAGCATTTGGGTTATCGTTGATCGTCTCACGAAATCCGCGCACTTCTTACCAATACGAGAAGACTTTAAGGTTGAACGATTAGCATGAATCTATGCCGACGAAGTCATTTGTTGACATGGGACACCTCGTGACATCATCTCTGACCGCGATGGTCGATTCACCTCGCATCTCTGGGAGACATTCTGATGTGCGTAAGTGTGTACAGTTTTTAATGTATATTTTTAAGCCCTTTTACACTTTTTAGCCAAGTTTTAAATTTATAAAACACGATATTTACTAACACTAAACACACATATGGGCAAGTGCACCCATCGTGAGCGTAGTATAGTGTTGGTAAGATACCGAGGTCGTCCAAGGACACAAGAGCTTTTAATACCGGTTTATCCTCAACGTCTAATCAAATCAAAAGTTAGAAAAAAGGTTTTTAAACAAGAAAAATAAAACTAACTAAAATGCTGAAAAATAAAATAAAGTAAAAACAGATAGACAAGATGAATCACTTGGATCCGACTTGTGTATAGTGTAACCTTTGATATTTCCGCACTTTTGCACTTTTTAAGAGATTATCTTTGTTATTGTAGTAGGCCCCTCTTTTGAAGGTGACGTTACCCTCAACCCAGTAGTTGAGTCAGCAAGGATACAATCCTAAAGGGTCGGATTATTGAAAGATAATTAATTAAGTTATTAATGCATAATGTGGTAGGCCCCTCTTTTGAAGGTGACGTTACCCTCGGCTAAGTAGTCTGAGTCAGCAGGGATACAGTCCTAAGTAGCCGGGTTAAAGTTTTAATAGTATCTTACTTATGAGGGGATCAAAGAGTTTGGACCCCCGCCATCCAATACCGGTGGGTATTGAAGGAGGTCCTACTAAATTTGACCCAGGTCCTTTGCAGGATCTATACACTGAACAATGGCAAGACTCTTACCAAACCATTCCCTTAACCCCCGACCAGGTAGCCAACATACCTCCATATAGACCGTGGAGATATGAATGGTGAAAATCTTTTATTTTATATAGACAGTAAAATAATGCCAAGACACCACGGACAAACGATAAGGAAGAATCACCTTCAACATAAGAAACTAGTTATTAAAGTCATTAATACATAACTAAATAAAAAGTGCGAAAAGATTAAAAATAAAAAGTATTACACTAGACACTTGTCTTCACCAAGTGATGTAAGAGACTTAGGCAAACATGGCCTTTGATTGTCAAGAACTCTTACGATCAATCTTGGATCCCGAGACGACTCACACACTCTATGATGGACAATGGATGATGGTGTTGTGATGGTGGTGGGTGGTGGGTGAAGTGTGAGAGAGGTGGTGTGCCAAGGGATGGTTTGCAAATGAGCCAAGCACCCCTATTTATAGGCTGAACAGAGACTCGGGCACGGCCCCGTGTCCATTGGGCACGGCCCCGTGTCCACCTTCCTTCTCTTTCTTCATTAATTGCAGTTTGTATGCATTAGTTGACCACGCCCCCGTGTCCGTTGGGCACGACCCCGTGTGCAGAAGCGTATCTGTACTATCAAGATTTCCCCAGATTCTGCGAATCTTAGAGTTGACCACGGCCCCGTGTCCGCTGGGCACGCCCCCGTGGTGGGTGATAGAAGCTTCTACAGCTTTGTCTTTTCTGCTGACACTTGGGCACGCCCCCATGCTCACTGAGCACGGGGCGTATTCAGCCTTCTGTTCTCTTGTTTTTGCTTGGGAAGATGCTGTCGGGGGGTCGGGCATGCCACGTTTGTTCCTTTTCTTGTATTTATGTTAGATTTAGCTGCCTTTTTGCTTCTTTTGTTCATTTGAGCTCATTTAATCCTGAAAATACAAAAGGAAGACAAAAACACACTTTTTCCAACATTAGTACTAAAAAAGGGTTAGTTTTATGCCACATTTGATGTAATTTATATGTTGCATTTTGCACACATCAAATACCCCCACACTTGAATCTTTGCTTGTCCTCAAGCAAAACTCTTTATAATATGGCTTTACACTCCCAAATGGAATGGGTAGAAGAGAAGGTTTTTTTTGGGCTTGTCATAGAGTGTCGGGATTTCCAAGATTCTTTATTAAGTTTTATTTTTATTTATTTGCAATCCTATTCGTCATGATTTTTTTAAAACATTACATAAGATAAATTACTTATTAGGGCATAACATGCCTTTTTAAAATTCCATTTATATACAAGTTCACATACCTCACGGGGGATCACTCAACACTCGGCCGAAGATGTATTTTAGTGAATCACTCGAGAGCGGCATGGAACTTACTCCTGCCACAGGCTTGCCAAGCAATCAATCCTCCTCCTTTTTAACTATATACCTTTGTAAATATAAAGAGGACTTTTGGGTGAAGGGTTAGGCTTGGGTTAAAGGTGGGTGGTTGGGTTAGTGGTTAGTAAAAAGGCGAAAGACGTAAAAAGCGTCGGTTTTCGTAAGACTTTTTATTTTTGAAGTTTTTATTTTGATGAAGTAATTATTCAAACAAAGTTATTTTTGATAAACTTGTTTGTTTATTTCTCTTTTGCTTCATCATCATCATTTTTTTTTTGAAAGTCATAAGAAAAACCAAGCTTGTTACTAAAACAAAGGATTTAAAATGAAAAAGGGTTTTGGTGGGTAAAAGGGTTTTTGTTTTGGGTTAAGAAATGAAAAGGTTTAGGCTCAAAGGGGTTAACTAAGGGGATTTTGGGTAGGTGATAAAAAAAAAAGAAAAATAATGGTGTAGAAATAAAAAGGGTTAGTCCTAATGCCTCTGTCATTTACTTACTCGGGTTTAAGTTGGTAAGGACCGGGAATGTATCGTCGTGGCAAGTTCTAGAGTCGTAAGAACCAAGCGACTATTCACACAAGAAACGAAAAATGAGCATTTAGTTTAAAGATATGTATTTGTAAGCTCAATAAAGGCTCAAAACTCACTTTTTGTAGGAATGGGTTTTTTTGTGATCAAATATATATAATCAAATTTTAACTAAACTTGTCATGCCGTTTCATAATTTTCTTATGTTGGTTCTTTTTATCACGACGCTATCGGTTGTAAATTTGCAAAAATATAACATTTTTAGAACTTGAAATTCCCAAATTAAACCTAGACAAGTAAAAAAATATGAAATTTTTTTTAAAAAATTTGGGGTGATTAGCGGTTCCAATAGAGTTTTGTGTAAGGCTTGTAATTAGGACTTGCAAGATTCAAAGTTTTAGCATCCCCCCACACTTAAATTACACATTGTCCTCAATGTGTCCCAAAAATAAATTTTTAGGTTGATTGAATGTGTAAAAAGGTGTGAAAAAGCAAAAAGTTATGTTACTGGGCATCTGGACACGGCCCCGTGGTGTCCGGGCACGGCCCCGTGTTCAGATCGCCAGTAACAAAAGTTTGTAAAAAGAAATAGAAGCCTGGGCACGGGGGCGTGTTCAGTGAGCACGCCCCGTGTCCAGTTACCTGAACTGGGCATTTTCTGCAGATTGTGCAGCACGGGGCCGTGTTGGGCGAGCACGGCCCGTGCTGAACTTGCTGTAATGAAGAAAATTTTGTCGGATGGCCCTGTTTTCGTGCATGGGGTGCTGGTTCAAGTTTCCCTTGTTATCCTTCACCATCCCGAGTGTGTTTTATCCATTACAACATCATCCAAACACCAAATTAGCTAAAACCATCATTCATTAAAACATAGAGAGAATTACATAATAATCCTAAAAACAAAGTAGAAAAATAAAAGTTAAAAATTCTAAACTAGATAGGTCAAGTGATACATAGAATCATTCTAAGGAGTTCTACTTTTACATTAAGAATCAAAATTCCGGAAATAGTTCTCCGGTATCTTTGTAGAACTCCAAGCCGATGGATTCTCCCTAGATGTTGTTAAAACCATTCTTCTATCTCTCTCGGGGGGAAGAAGGCGGCTTCATTTCCCTCAACATCTTGTGGAGGGGGAGTGACACCAACCGGAACCCCTTGTAGTATATCGCGAGGAGGTCCCGGGTGTATGGTGTACCATTCGGCTGGTATGATGACTTCAGGCACCACGTTCCATGCCCTTTGGGTGATGATTGGTACCAAAGGAGGAGATGCGAGAATGTTCAACCTTTGGTGCAAAAGGTTGACCTCTCGAAGACACCCTTCTAGTCCCACCGTTAACTGATTGATACGGTCGACCAATGCTTCTTCCACCCCCTTCATTTCATCAATAGCCTCACTTAAAGCGTAAACATAGTTTACATGAGAGTCTTCTACCGTTGACGACCTCCTCCCCTGCCGGTTGTTCCTTGATTGCGACGAAGATGTTCCGCTAGTTCTGCTCGCCATTCTGAGAAAACAGACCGAAAAGAGTTCACTTTTTATGGAACAGTACCTCAGACACGGCCCCGTGTTCAGCCGTCTGCAGGTTTTTAGAGCAAGGAATCTTGGAGTTTTAAATTACTTTTTCAATTTATAAGGTACTTTTAAGCATAAATAATTTAAAACAAAGTTGTATCACTTATTTTAAACAAGATTCCTTGAATAATAACCTTACAAACATTACAATAAAGTTTGGAATCATGGAGATTTCAAGCTTTAATGGAGGTATTGAGTGAAAATTGAAGAAGAATGCAATGAACAAAAGTGGAAAAGACAAGATGGTTGTTGAGAACCTTCTTTAGAATATACCTAGGATGGCATGAGTGAAGATCCCAGCAAATCCTTGTCTTTGGAGTGGTCCAAATGAGCAGGAATCTTGCTGCATTTATAGAAAATGACAGCACGCTGCACACGGCCCCGTGTCGGCTGGACACGGCCCCTTGTGCAGACAGAATCCTGACACATTTTGTCCATATTCTGATAAAAATCAGAAAGGAATCTTTTGGTGGACACGGGGGCGTGTTGACCTGGACACGGCCCCGTGTCTAGAAGTTGTCTTATGGAGTTTTCCTATTTTTAAGGAATTTATCCAGATCGGGTGGTTCCTTACTGGATGGAACAACCCCAAAGTGCCTAAGATACGTTAATTGATCTAGATTAAGACGAGAACGCAAGAGGTTGTCGGTGAGGGTGATTCCTATGCTATATGTAGGTGGACAAGTCCAACCCTTACTCGGGCTCTCGTTAAAGAAGGTGTATGCCGAATCGCTCAGGTCTATGTATGCACCGAACGAAGTCGATGGAGAGTCCTTCACGGCACAATCGGCACAGGGACGACTATCGCTCAAGTCCTCGCTAGAGTTAGAGGTAACATCGGGAACAACGAAGTTGTTTTTATTTGAATGCAATCCCAACAATTCTTCTTGGTTATTGTCTTGAGATAAATTATTGAAATCTATCCTAAGTTCTTTTAACCAATTAAGAATTGGATCTTCCATTTGAAATAGTTCATCAAGAAGCATTTCTCCTAGAAGATCCGGTTGAGAGCATTCGAGGGAGAGATATGGATTATTTTTACTTTCGCCCCTCTTAAGGCTAGAGGAAAACAATGGGTCTATATAGTGGGGCTTATAATTTAGAAAATAACATTCTAATTCTTTATGGGAACCACCACATATTTGACACCACGTACCATAAGAGTGCCGAAAGTAAAAAAAATCAGTATCACTCATGTTTGTGTCAGAAATTACCAACCGTCGGGATCTTACGGTTCTGTTTTCAGTAACTGAATCTTGGGCACGGGGCGTGTTGAGTGGGCACGGCCCCATGTTCAGCTTAATGTCTGACTTAAAACAGGATTGCCAGTTCCAAGGATTGGGCACGGGGCGTGTTCAGCGGGCACGGCCCGTGCTAAGTTCTGCAGAAACTGAAAAATTTAGAAAAATCCTAAAAAAAACAGAAAAATTAGAAAAAACGATTAGGCCGCTGATTCCTAACTTTCTTAAAATCCTTGTGTCCCCGGCAGCGGCGCCAAAAACTTGATGTGCGTAAGTGTGTATAGTTATTAATGTATATTTTTAAGCCCTTTTACACTTTTTAGCCAAGTTTTAAATTTATAAAACACGATATTTACTAACACTAAACACACATATGGGCAAGTGCACCCATCGTGAGCGTAGTATAGTGTTGGTAAGATACCGAGGTTGTCCAAGGACACAAGAGCTTTTAATACCGGTTTATCCTCAACGTCTAATCAAATCAAAAGTTAGAAAAAAGGTTTTTAAACAAGAAAAATAAAACTAACTAAAATGCTGAAAAATAAAATAAAGTAAAAACAGATAGACAAGATGAATCACTTGGATCCGACTTGTGTATAGTGTACCCTTTGATTATTTCCGCAGTTTTTCACTTTTTAAGAGATTATCTTAGTTATTGTAGTAGGCCCCTCTTTTGAAGGTGACGATACCCTCAACCCAGTAGTTTGAGTCAGCAAGGATACAATCCTAAAGGGTCGGATTATTGAACGATAATTAATTAAGTTATTAATGCATAATGTGGTAGGCCCCTCTTTTGAAGGTGACGTTACCCTCGGCTAAGTAGTCTGAGTCAGCAGGGATACAGTCCTAAGTAGCCGGGTTAAAGTTTTAATAGTAGCTTACTTATGAGGGGATCAAAGAGTTTGGACCCCCGCCATCCAATATCGGTGGGTATTGAAGGAGGTCCTACTAAATTTGACCCAGGTCCTTTGCAGGATCTATACACTGAACAATGGCAAGACTCTTACCAAACCGTTCCCTTAACCCCCGACCAGGTAGCCAACATACCTCCATATAGACCGTGGAGATATGAATGGTGAAAATCTTTTATTTTATATAGACAGTAAAATAATGCCAAGACACCACGGACAAACGATAAGAAAGAATCACCTTCAACATAAGAAACTAGTTATTAAAGTCATTAATACATAACCAAATAAAAAGTGCGAAAAGATTAAAAATAAAAAGTATTACACTAGACACTTGTCTTCACCAAGTGATGTAAGAGACTTAGGCAAACATGGCCTTTGATTGTCAAGAACTCTTACGATCAGTCTTGGATCCCGAGACGACTCACACACTCTATGATGGACAATGGATGATGGTGGTGGATGATGGTGTTGTGATGGTGGTGGGTGGTGGGTGAAGTGTGAGAGAGGTGGTGTGCTAAGGGATGGTTTGAAAATGAGCCAAGCACCCCTATTTATAGGCTGAACAGAGACTCGGGCATGGCCCCGTGTCCACATTCCTTCTCTTTCTTCAATAATTGCAGTTTGTCTGCATTAGTTGACCACGCCCCCGTGTCCGCTGGGCACGACCCCGTGTGTAGAAACGTATCTGTACTATCAAGATTTCCCCAGATTCTGCGAATCTTAGAGTTGACCACGGCCCCGTGTCCGCTGGGCACGCCCTCGTGGTGGGTGATAGAAGCTTCTACATCTTTGTCTTTTCTGCTGACACTTGGGCACGCCCCCGTGCTCACTGAGCACGGGGCGTGTTCATCCTTCTGTTCTCTTGTTTTTGCTTGGGAAGATGTTGTCGGGGGGTCGGGCATGCCACGTTTGTTCCTTTTCTTGTGTTTATGTTAGATTTAGCTGCCTTTTTGCTTCTTTTGTTCGTTTGAGCTCATTTAATCCTGAAAATACAAAAGGAAGACAAAAACACACTTTTTCCAACATTAGTACTAAAAAAAGGTTAGTTTTATGCCACATTTGATGTAATTTATATGTTGCATTTTGCACACATCACATTCCAATCTGCTCTCGGTACTACTCTTAATCTCAGTACCGCTTTCATCCCTAGACCGACGATCAGACTGAGCGCACGATCCGCACCCTTGAAGACATGCTTCGTTCGTGCGTCATAGATTTTGGTGGTAATTGGGATTCGCATTTGTCTTTAGTAGAATTCTCGTACAACAACAGTTATCACACTAGTATTCAAATGGCACCCTTTGAGGCATTATATGGAAGAAAATGTCGATCGCCTATTGTATGGCACGAGATCGGAGACGCTCAGATCACCGGTCCTGAGTTGCTACAAGAAACAACTGAAAAAATCCTCCAGATACGAGACAACCTCTTGAAAGCTTGAAGTCGTCAAAAGAGTTACGCCGATAAATGCCGCAAGCCCCTTGAGTTTAAAGTTCCTAAAGGTTTCACCTTGAAAGGGGTGATCTGATTCGGCAAGAAAGGAAAGATAGCGCCACGATATGTGGGTCCCTTTAAGATTCTGGAAAGAATTGGCAAAGTTGTGACAACCTGTAATTAACGGCCTTTTAATTACACGATTAGCAAACGTTTAGGCGATAACAAGTAGTGTTTAAGGCACGTATTAACTTAATTAGGCTTCTGGAATGCCTTGGAATGCTTATCTGACGATACAGTGCGCGTTTGGTGATTTTCGGGAACTCTGCGTAACGATAAAAGATTACGAACTGATGCCGTACAAAATACTAACCACACCGAAAAATACGAAGTTTATATTTATAACTTATGCTTATGAATGTGGTTCTGTGAAATTATCACGCTTTCGAATGGCACAAAACGCAAACGTGAATTAAAAACGCGGAAGCAATAACGCACCGACAATCAACAACGAAACGGAAGCCGCGGACTCGAATTACGTCGCGATATTAATATATTATGATATATTTAGCTTTTTTTTTTAATTTTATTATCTGTAGTTGAAAACGGATCGCAAAACGGACACGAAACGACGAACGACGCAATTTATGCAATTTAACGCGACCGACGCGCGTATGCGTCTAAAACGATATACGACATAATTTTAGGTGTTTTGACTCAAAAATGTCGTTGTACGACACTTTAGGGACTACGGAAAACGGAAGTGGGCTTCGTAAACGGATCAGGCCTCTCAAAACACTTGTAACGGGCTTGTGGGCCCTGGGCCCAAGCCCATTTGAAACAACTTAAGTATAAGAGAGCATTTATAGAAACCCTAAACACCCTAAACTCTTACATGCGCACACAACGGGTTCCCACTCATCTGCTCTCTTCCTTCTTCAAGATCTAAAAACCCTAACTCTCAAAAATTCTCTCTCAATCACACACACAAACAAACATCCAGAACCTTATTCTCCCTCTCAATTTCTCTCTGCAACACAAAAGAGGTTTCATTTCACTCAAACAACAGCAGCTCTCATCTCCTCTCCGTGATCGGCGACTTCCGGTGGTTCCTTTGTCAGGCGAGACACTCCTCCCACACCCCACCCGTGTCTTAGATCGACCGAAGAGAGAAAGAAATCGAAGCGGAGAGGAGCCGGTAGTGCACAGTGACGGCGGGAGACGGCGCCGCCGTGAGCGGCGGCGTTAGTGATGGAATTTTGTGGTTTTCACCTTTGATTCAGTGCAAAATGGTTCTGGTGGAGGTCCGACAGCAGCAGCGACGGTGGGTTTAACGGTGAAGGTGATATTGGACGATGATGATGGCGACGGCGACAGTGGAGGTGAATGCTTTGTACAGCTCAAATGTTCAAGTTTTGATGGCTCGGTTCTGATTTGGTTTTGGTTCGGGTGGGAGTTTCGGGTTTGATTTGGTTCGGGTCAGCTGTGGTTTAGGTTCATGTTCGGGTGTTACAGGTCTGACTCGGCTGTGGTTCGCCTCGTGGTTCAGCGGGTTCAGTTTCTGGATGTGTTCGGTTCGGGTTCACTTTGGTGTGGTTTACAAGAAACAAGGGTAGCTCGGGTCGCTTTTGGTTCAGGTTTGGTTCAAGATGACTCATCTTGGTTCAGGTCAACAGTTTCGGTTCGGTCAACAACAGTTACGGCACGGGTCTCGGTTTAGGTTCGGGTCAAAGCTCGTGGAATGACACGGTTCATCAGGTCAGATTTCAGACTCGGTCAAGGCGAGTCAACGGTCAAAGTGGTCAACCCGGGTCAGACCCAGTTAACTCGGTTAACTCAGTTAACTCGGTTGACTCGGTCAACTCAGCGAATCAACTCAGTCAAACTTCGAGAACGCGAAAGACCCGGTAAGTTAGCGTAGCGAGTTAGTCTACGTTAGATTTTATTTATTATACGCGAACCGAGCTCGACCCGACTAACTAACGGTTTTACATTTAGTGATTCTGTTTCGTATTCGACGTTTTGATATATTTAACGTAAAAATTATATAATGTTTGTTGAGTGATTGTTGAATTTTGACAAATAACGACAACTTAAGTTGTCGGGGTTATTCCAAAAACAGAGGAAACTCTGTCCATTTTTCGTTAAAATCCAAAATACCAAAACGTAACTCTATTGTTTAAACGACACTTATTGAAAATCGAGTTTTTCTTATAGCATAAATAAGAAGACGTATTTATTTTTACGACGCTACAAGTTAACAAAAACCGATATTTAACCAAAAATGAATATAATTATTTATATTTGTTTCAAGCGTCCAAACCTCGGAAACTTTCATAACGAAACTATGATTAGTTATATTTCGTTTAAACGTCGTTTTTCGAATAATATTTTTTTTTAAATATAATTAGTTATATTTATTTCAAATGTTGTTTATATTTACAAATATAATTGTTTTATATTTATTTCAAACGACGGAATCCGGAGTTTAAATATTCCAAACATTTAGTATACGATACTCCAAGCGTCCTTATAACAACGGTATATTTGTTTATATGGTTTCAAACACCACATTTTCGAGTATATATATATGTATATATATTTATCTATTTCCATCCTACGAAAACTACACGGTATGTACCGTATCATATACAACATTTTGAATACGTACCATTATTCATCTACGCCTTCTAATTCACGACGACCAACACGACATCGCAAGTATATATTTATATTTGAATATATATAAATATATATCTTAACCACTCGAAAACTAAGTCGATCTCGAAACTTAGTTTTATCCCGATTATAAACGGGATCAATTAACCACAGAATGGTTATTCTAAATCAAGATAACACCTGAATAGAATCGCTTAGTTAACGATTCGGTAGAGCTCGGACACGTAGTTTAGCTACGTTTAAATTAGAAAACTCATAAGTATTCATTCGTAGGAATGCTATAGTTGCATGCTAGCCAATTCACATTCTTGGAACGGCACTATGGAATACACATTTAGCTAGCTTTGCACAAGGATATCAATGTGAGTTCATAACCCCCAGTTTTTACTGTTATACATTTTTATAAATGTTTTCGGGGGTGGAAAGACATGCAAGTTTCACAAAAGTACACAATATTTTGATGAACGGAAACTATATATATTTCTAAACCATTTCGCAACAGGATTTCAACGAACTCAAATGGTTTACGAATGATTTTGATCAAACATACCGGTTTTACAAAACGCGCGCATATTTACGAAACGTGCATGATTTTCTAATGGGTACGGGTGACACAGTCGAGGGGGCTCGACACTAACAATCGTCTACACAGGTTGAGTACTTCCTATGTCGTCGAATACGTTAATGTCCTCGCGAAACATTAACGATCAACCTGTTCATAGACGCTTTATATACCCATTTACAACACTAAAACTTTCATATATTCATAAGATTCATTTGATGGAAACTCACAAATACATGGATTTACAAACTTTGGTAACGCTTTTCAAATTATACCTAAGTAAGGGGACGCGCAGATCCTGCTTACAAAGGTTCGTTTGGGCTCGACCCATTCTCTCTCGTGCAATCCACAAAGACTCTCGTGGGCTAGACTCACAGTTCTCATATATCATGCCAAGAAAATGATTTTACTATATTTTCTCAACGACTTTAAAACCGGTTATCAAAAAGATTTCTTTTAAATCTTTTCAAAACAAACTATGAACTCGCTCAACTTTATGTTGATTTTTCGCATGTTTCTTTCTCAGGTTGCATGTTACAAACTAAGTGTAACACCCCGTGTTTTCGGGAAGTCAAAGTCAAGTCAAGGTCAAAGTCAACGACCGATTTCGCGCAACTCGACTTGTAGAGAATTCTTTTATGTGCTTAATTTAGTTGTATTATGTGGAGTAAGTGTCAATAATTACAACAACCGACATATTACAATCGCCATCTAATCGACTTACGACTGTGAACTGTAGGAAGTAACAATGCGATAAAGTTGACGAAACGAAAAATCAAAGTATGCTAATCAAGTCGACGTCGAATCAAATCTCAACTCGAAATACGCATTTGGAATATAGTTATACGTGTGTGTGTGCCTTACGTGTTACCTGTGCATGTTTGTTTATGTTATGTTGTGGTAATAAATCAACACGCAATCGAACTCAAAATGAAATCGAACTCAATCGACATCTAACTCGAATCACAATCGAACTATGATAATTAGTGGAGAAAGGATAGCGCAAGATATGAGTGGTTGGGATTAAAAGTAAGTTGACTAGGAAACCCTATCGTATCGAACCGCTCGCAACCGAAATCGAAATATCAAAAATCGTCGCACCGAACACTCGAAACCTGCAACTGATCGATCAGGCTACCAGCCGATCGAACAGCCAGCCGAACGGACTGCTGTCCGATCGGACAGGCTGTCCGATCGAGCTGCCTGGCCGATCGGCCAGCACTTTCCTCATCTGGTATCCTATAAATACCCCTGTCATTGTCATCTTTTCCACTTTTGGAAACCTCTGATTCGACCAGCACGCTTAGTTCATCCTTTTCTCAGATTCCTCTCGATTCCGGTAAGATTTCGTCCTAAACCTTATACTTTCTTAATCTACACGCACTCCTACACCTTTCTATCTTTCAAATCTTAACTTTTAACCGTGAAATCATCAAGATTCAAGTGTTCTAGGATGATGTCATCATGGGTTCTTGAAAAACTTCATGTTTTGGCCTCAACCCACCAAGAATAACTTGGATCTAGCCGATTTCCACATAAACAAACAAAGATCTTTCATAGATCTAAACATATACACGGTGAAAAGGATTGAAAGATGGATTTTCCAACTTTCTTTCAACTCTTTTTCACTCAATGCCTTGAAACCGATAGAAACGGAGCCTGTGCCGGCTTACAACTCACTCCGGTGGTTGTATGGCTCAAGATCCGGATTCTATCCACGAGCTTAACCGATTTCGGGTTAAACGTTAAACTCCGTTCCGAACAGTCCACCGGCCGGATTTGGGTGATTCCTGTCCGACCAGGGGAACCAAGCAAGGACGAGGGATGTATGGTTTGACTCGTTGTCAAAATACCTCAATAAAATGACAAACAAACAGAACAACCAAGTGTTAGACGAATAGGCTGATCAGGTCAGAGTGCTGACCGATCGGACTGCTGTCCGAACGGACAGCCAGCCGATCGGACAGTCAGCCGATCAACTGGCCAGCCGATCGGTTAACACATGGTCCCACACTTAATCAATTTATTTTGAAGACTAGTATTGAACGAACCGTTGTTCGATCGAACTACTGTCCGATCGGATTACTCTTCGGATCATGAGATACTATACTTCAACACTTAATCGATTTTCAACATGTTCGATGCACTAGGAGTGCCACCCGATCGAACAGCCGTCCGATCAGGTGACACCTTGCTAAGAATTGGCCATGGTTGTTCATGCATGTTGTTGACTATTGTTGACTTGCCAACCGATCGGTCAGCAAACCATTAAGTTTTTGACTTGTTGACCTATCCGATCGAACACCTGTCCGATCCAAAGCAAATCACTACAATTCATTAAAATACCTAACCGATCGGGTTGCCGGCCGATCGAACAGCCGTCCGTTCGATCGACCGACCTGAAGGGTAAAGGTACTTCAATGTTTTCTAATACTACAACAAAAACTTCAAAAGTCAAGCCATCATACACAAACACATCCTTCTCAAAGGAAGAAACAATCCACTCGAACAGCCATCCGATCGGCCTACCGACCGACCGGACAGCGGTCCGAGCGGACTGTCAACCGAACGGTCAGCCGTCCGATCAACCAGCTGTCCGACTCTCCAACACTTGTTTTCAGTTTTACGCGTCGCTTACTACCATGCTATCAATCCATTCAGGCTAACTTTACTCGCTAAGCGCTCCCTTCAATCCATCAACCGCTATGAGTATACTCGATCCCTTTTTGCTTTATGCACTTTTGGGTGTTACATACGTTAAAACTATTCAAATCACATCAAACACACTACTCAATACTATTTGAACGCTAACCGTTAATTCATGTTATACGTGGCTTATGAATGCTTGTTGTTATGTTTACACATGGAATGTTGTCTACCTGCCTTAGCAACGATAGTACTGTAGTTTGGACTCAGCACCCGTTCCCACGGGGGTTGTTAAGGACAATTACTTGCATGGATTACGGTGGTAATCATGTATTGCGAACTGCCCCGGGCAGTCAACTCGTAGTCATTGGTGTCGATGGATCTATGTCGATAACTAACGTTCTTCATTTCACTATGTGTACGTGCTGGTTATGCGTAAACGAATTCGAACTTTATATGCTATTATCAAACTTGTATGCTCACCTTTACATTATATGTATTGACTTTATTTTAACGTATGTGACAGGTGCTTAAGTTGTTTGTATGCCTAGCTCACTGTGAAATCGAGGCTAGGAAAGGTCTAGGATGCTCTCTGCGCAGTGATGAAATCGAAGCTAGGAAAAGAGGTCCTAGAAACCAATAAATAAACTATCTATGTATAAATCTGAGTTGTCGGAACAGAGTTCTTTGCCTAGATTTTATCTGTAATAATTTGTTTGCTGTTTGAGACATGGTATGGGACATGTTACTTTAAATTGAATGGTAATGATAGTTGTTATGGAAACTTCTGGACAATCTGTTTCGCTCAGTGCCATTCCCCGATGATTCCGCCATCGGTTGGGGTGTGACAGATTGGTATCAGAGCCATAACTATAGGGAATTAGGCAAGACTCGACCTAGTCCGGGCCGACGTCTTAGAGACCTAGTCTATAGTTAGGAACCAACAGACCGAATTGTGCATATCCGTTAGGGACTAAGTACGAGCTTATTTCTCACTATTCTCGCTCATGCTACACTATCACTGCACTCGAATTTTCAACTATGAAAGAGTAACTAAGCCGAGAATAGGTGTGAAAACCACAAACTCTCGACTAAAGTTGCTTAATCAACCTGCATTTTATCTACAAACGAGGATAATTATGCCAAATCAGGAGTGAACTCCGTATTTTGATGAATAATCTCCTCTATTTTATTACCAACTCGAACGAAGTTGTTAAGCTAGGGGTGAAACCCTAACCTTGACGACTTGTTCCGTTCATTTTACAAAACTCTCACCAAAGTCTCGACGGACTCCAACGCCCTGAAGTCACAATATGACTAACGGGATGTGTGCCAAACGCCCAAGAATCGAGGCAGAAGCATAGTCCTGAAGTTCAAATGTGCACAATGGATCCTTGTGAATAGTCGAACCACTTTGGTTAGTCGAAGTCTACTAGCCGCTGACAATCTACTTCTCGATTTTTATGTATTTCAATCCTGAGCCGCAATTACTGACTCTGATGTTTCGTCGATTTTATGTGCTTATATGTGTGTTTACCTTTTTATGTGTTTAAATTTTGGAAATTTACTCGATTTTTGCTTTCACTTCGATCGACACGCACAACTCGCCTTGCATTTCTATCTCAATACGCTAACAAATTGCTAAATTATGGACGACTTTATGCTACGCTTATACTACACGACTCGATATATCAAACGCGATCGTTATATTCGAACAAATCGCAGACTTTGAGTGATAGGTTTCTGTATTCTGACTACCTCTTAAATGATAAATGAACACGTATAATCATAAGGAGGTGGATACACGAAAAATATGTGTTTAAGTAAGTTATGTACCTATGTGCCTATGTGCTTATGTGCCTATGTGCTTATGTGTTTATGTGATTATGTGGTTCTGTGTTCTACATGGTTATGTGTCTATGTGTTTACATGATATGTGTGTTCCTGAGCTTTAGTAAGTAGTAGACGTGTGAGGTGAGATTCAAATACAAATGTGTTGAGTCCTGTGACGATGTATGTTGCAGACAGTGTCATCTGGATCCCGTCATCCCTTACTTTCTCGTCAAGAAAAGAGAGACAAATGCCTTGCTGCCATCATCGCTAAAAGTGTAGCAAAGGCCGTGAGTGATGTTTACGAGAATGCCAGCAAATCGTCTGAGGAATCGAGGACCAAAGCTCCTAAAGCTACCACCAAGGCTTTCAATTTCAAGCAATTCAAGTCGTGTGGGCCAAAAGAATTCACTGGCGAGGGAGGTCCTACTGCACTATTCCAATGGTTTGATTCCATTGAGGTCACTCTACGGCAGAGTGGTTGCCCCGATGACCTCCGAACTCTGAATGCTACCGACGTTTTCCAGTCCCGTGCACTAGACTGGTGGACGGCCGAGAGGAACAAGCGAGGGAACGATGCAGCCTACGGTCTGTCGTGGGACGAGCTCAAGGAAGTCATGCTAGTAGAATTATGCCCTCCTCATGAACGTCAGAAGCTAGAGGATGAATTTTGGCACATACAGCAAAGGATGGTGAAAATGCTGCACTCACTGCTCGCTTCAAGCAGCTCAGCATCATTTGCCCCGATCAAGTCAAGACTCCAGACATGGCAATCAAGAAGTATATCCGAGCCCTGCCTGACTGTGTTACGGATTTCGTTCAAGCGGCTAAGACTACGACGATCGAAGAAACTTATCTACTGGCTGCTGAAATCAATGACAAACGGGTCAAGGCCGGTATATGGGATAAAACTTCAAAGCACCTGCATCAGGCTACCACCGCCGCACCAACTACTGAAACCACCACCTCATCGAGCAACAAAAGGAAGAACAAGAGAAAGAACATCTCCAGCAACAAGAACTGTGCAATCACTGCTGCACCGATTCAAGCTGTACCGGCCCAGCAGCGTCAAGTAGCGGCGCCTGTGGCTAATGCACCGCCTGCAAAGCGTGCATACACTGGGCCACACCCGCTCTGCCCTACTTGTACCTACCACCACCCGACTGCCATTGCTTGCCGTTTTTGTGCTCATTGCAATATGTACGGCCATTTTACTACCAACTGCCGTGTTCGACAAGCTCCTGCTCGTCAAGCTCTACTCACCGCCCCTCAGGGTCAACAAGCTCCTCCGGCACCCGCGGTCAAAGCCAGAGCCTGCTTCGCATGTGGCGATCCTAACCATTTCGCCAACATGTGCCCAAACAGGGTTGTGAAACAAGAGCCCCAACAGCAGCAGCCTCAACAGCAACAGCAACAACAGGCCGCACGCGCCAGAACTTTCAACATCAACGTGCGTCAGGCCCAAGCCGACAATAACGTGGTCAATGGTACGTTCCTTGTGAATGGTATTTATGCTTCGTGTTTGTTTGATACTGGCTCCGATAATTGCTTTGTGTCGTTCGAATTCGAGAAACTCCTTAGTCCTAAACGCTCTCATCTCTCCTTGACATTCGATGTTGAAGTCGCCACCGGAAGAACTGTCGCCGTTAATTCTGTACTTCGTGATTGTACTCTTGAGCTCAACAATCACATCTTCCCAATCGACCTTATTCCGATGCAACTCGGAAGTTTTGACGTCATAGTAGGCATGGACTTTCTTCGTGAAAACCATGCTGAAGTTGTGTGCTTCGACAAGATGATTTGATTCTCGCTTGCGAATGGTGATCTATTGTGTGTGTACGGTGATACTACTTCGAAAGGTCTCAAACTCATGTCATGTGTTCAAGCTAGCAAGTATCTCCGCAAGGAATACAGGGCTTTCTTGCCTAACATTGTAGTAGCGGAGAAGGAAAAGAAAGAGAAGAAGGAAGTAAAAGACGTTCCAGTGGTTTGAGAATTTCCTAATGTTTTTCCAGAGGATCTTCCCGGACTACCGCCAAGTCGTGATATCGACTTTCGTATCGACCTCATTCCTGGAGCCAACCCTGTTGCCAAAGCTCCCTACCGACTCACGCCATCCGAAATGCGCGAACTTTCAAACCAACTCCAGGAATTACTTGAGAAAGGCTTCATTCGCCCGAGCACCTCTCCTTGGGGCGCGACAGTCCTTTTCGTCAAAAAGAAGGATGGGTCGTTCAGGATGTGCATCGACTATCGGGAATTGAATAAGTTAACTATCAAGAACCGCTATCCTCTACCCCGCATCGATGATTTGTTTGATCAACTACAAGGTGCTACGTGTTTCTCGAAGATCGATCTACGTTCAGGCTATCACCAGCTACGCATTCAAGAGGAGGATATACCCAAAACCGCGTTTCGCACTCGTTACGGCCACTACGAATTCGTTGTTATGCCCTTTGGTTTAACCAACGCACCTGCGGTTCTTATGGACCTGATGAATCGCGTGTGTAAACCATATCTCGACCATTTCGTCATCGTATTCATCGACGATGTCTTGATCTATTCCAAATCGAAAGCCGAACATGCACAACATCTACGTTTGGTTCTCGAGCTACTCCAGGGGAACCAACTCTATGCCAAGTTCTCCAAGTGTGAATTCTGGTTGGAGGAAGTTGTCACACCCCCAAAATCCACCATGCAGAGTATCACCGCTTGGAGGCGTGACATGACCAGGATCGAGCCACCAATCATATTGAACAACACAATTAAGTAAATAAAACCAACCACAATACGATTGGTGACCAAAAGAAAGTAAACCGACTTTAAGTTAACCAAGTTCAGATTTAAACAGCGGAAGCATAAAACGTGAAACCAAAACATAAGTTCCATAGTTCATAAGTTTAAAGTTCAAAACGTAAGTTTAATAGATTCATATGGATTAAATATTAAGCACGGGACATAACAATCCATATCCCACAACAACCTTCTCCTCGTGCAAGCTCCAAAAGCATCTAGCGACCTGTAAGGCATGTAACAACGAGTCAACAACAAAGTTGAGTGAGTTCACGTTTGGTTGATTAGTTTTAAGTTGTTTCTGAAAACGTGGTTTGACTTTCGTTGGCTTATTTGCCGTGGGGGTTACCCCATAGTTGAAAGTATGTTTAACCAGTTCCTTTTATTACCCAAACCATATCCATAATCAGTGGGGGCTTCCCCATGTGAACCACAAGACTGTACCATATCGACTACTAACGCAAATAAGTTGTGCCCTACATCAGTGTCTATCATCACTGACAGTTTGCCATAGTCCATTAGTACACGCCCGTCCGACTGGCACGGTGTGAGGTTTGTTAAACCTAATAGCGCTATTAACTAATGACCCGCTCGCCATTGGCCTCGGTGATTAAGTCGATATAAATTGAGGGACTTCATGATAGAGTTTTGTCTAGTAAGTTTTAAGGTTGTTTTCCTACCCAAGGAGGACGAACGTACGTAGTTCTACCCAAGGAGAATACGCAGGATTAATATTGGCATCCTACCTATGGAGGATGGTCGTACATATCCTACCCAAGGAGGATATGTAGATTCCGTTTTTAATTTCTTTAACCCATTCCCAACCACTGGGAATCCCATGCCTTAGAAAGTGTGTGAACTCACCTTGGTTTGCTCAGTTAGATTCTCAAATATAGCTAACAGTCAAGGTTGGTCAATCACGTCCTAATATGATTACCAGTTAGTCATTTAGTGGTTTCAAATAGAGCACAAATTTCCTACACGTATCTACTACATAACATGCATCCACTTTAATAGTTCACGCTCATATAAACATTCCACCTATAGCTACTCAAGAACAAGCATACGATATTGCACATATTACTTTTATTGACATATAACATGTTAGATCATCCTCAGATAACATACTCGCCATTTAGACACGCAAATTACTACTTATGTCGTTTCAGCTTTAATATTCAAAACCGGGCTGTTTTCGGACATTTTAATAAAATAGTTAACTTATTCCAAAAATTCCCAACTTTTTACAGAATGTGTTAAACGATCCAAAGATTATTGTGTAAAAATCTCGGGATCCAATTCATCACCAATATTTTATAAAAAATAATTTTCCGGACTGCACTCAGATTTATCTTTTTCTGACTGCAGTCCACGGAAGAATTTATTTAAAATTCATCATGAGTCCGATTTACGAAATTCCAGTGAGAGAATTACAAATACATCGGTGGTCATCTACAGTACAAATTTCATGATTTAACTCTACACAGAATTCAAGTTATGACAGAAAACAGAATGCATATTTTCAGCAGTGAAAATGCAGCTTTAGTTGCTGTTAGAAAATGACCCTTTAAAAATAGCAACCGAAGTCCAAAAATTATGATTCTAGTGCCATTAGAACTGTATTTCATAATACATAAATCTAGACTTCAGAAAATACATTTTTCGTTTTATTAAGGTCCGGTTACAGCCAACTGAAGTTGGCTGTAATCACTAAACAGCTTTCTGTTTTCAGTCTTTAACATTCTAAAGCGCGCTCGATTGATTCCGTTAACATGTTTAGCGATAAACAACGATACTTACAGCAGATTATAAGTCCTTCATATCAGCACATAATCATCATACACCAAACAACACAAGAACAACATGATTTCATCTTCATTTTAACACTACTTCATCTCTAGTTAGTTTATACTTCAAGACTTTGTTTATGTTCTTTAGAGTTCTTAGTATTTCACCATTATTTTCACTATTATCCAACAAAATCATGAACAAGATGAAGATCTAAGGCACTTACTACTAGCACAAAGCTAGGGGAGTTTCAAGGCATAAAAGTGATGGATAAAAGAAAACGAGAGCGGTCCTTGAGCTTCCGAACACACTAAGCTTAGTTGTAGGGTCTCTTGCACCTTTGGATGTTCTTGGATTACTTGAAAGAAGCTTGAAGGTGGTGATATGGTGGTGTGGTGGTGGCGGCCGAACAAGGAGAAGGAAGAGAGAAGTGTGGGTGTTTAGTGATGAAGATGAGATTGAATGAGGAACCAATGGGTTTATAATGGAATTTCCCAACATCTTATTAACCAATAGTCACAATGTCTTGAAAGTACTTAACATAATCTAATTTTTAATTCAAGGGAATCAAGAGTAGGGTGTCCACTTCATAACCGGTTGGGGGGAAGGGGTTGGGTTAGTTGGGTTGCAATTGGTAAGTAACTAAGTTAGTTAGAAGGTTAAATGTTTAGTTGGTGTCTTAGGGTATGTTATGCAATATATAGTGTGTTAGGGTGTTCGGGGACCCTAACTAGCTCAGAAAAATAAAAACAATATGTTTGGCAATATTTTTTGTGTTCCGGGTAATGTCCGGTTGTTCGGTTGGGTATCGTTCCGTTAAAGTGCTTAATTAATCCGTAATGTGTTCTATATATATATTTTTGTAACACTTTTAATTTTTAACACTCAGGAAAGCATACAAGACTATTTAGTAACTTTTCTGCATACTACTAGTATGTTAACAAGCACATGTAAGTATAACACAGAAATCAGAAAGCAGTTAAATGATTCAGCACAGTTATCAAGCAATTTAATTATCATTAATAAATCGTACGGATACATGGAATTATGAGGGTTGTCACATTCTCCCCCTGTTAAGAAAATTTCATCCCAAAATTTAGCACGTGGTTACTGAGGAAGCTAGTTAGGTTGCGTTGGTTTCCTGGTTTTCCTGGGGTGTCACATCATCCCCCCGTTGATTTGGAATTTCGTCCCGAAATTCTGCAGTAGCTTCAGCCTCAGTAGTGGTTGCACTTTTCTTAAACAGCTGGGGATACTTGAGTTTCATTTGGTCTTCTCGTTCCCAGGTATACTCTGGGCCACGATCCCAACGAACTCAGACAAGAGGTATCCTGGTACGCTTGAGAATCTTAACATCTCGATCAGTAATCTCTACTGGTTCCTCGACGAATCGTAGCTGGTCGTCGATTGTGAGTTCCTTGAGAGGAACTATGAGGGTCTCATCTGACAGACACTTCTTCAGATTCGACACGTGGAATACGTTGTGAACTCCACTGAGTTCTTCAGGTAGATTCAACCTCTAAGCGACTTTGCCAATTTTCTCAATGATTTCGAACGGTCTGACATAACGCGGATTGAGCTTGCCTCGTTTGCCAAAACGAACCACACCTTTCCAAGGCGAGACTTTGAGTAGCACTCGATCCCCAACCTGGAACTCGAGTGGCTTTCTTCGCTTATTAGCATAGCTTTTCTGACGGTCACGAGCTGCCGCCATTTGTTGTCGTATCTGAGCAATCTTCTCGGTTGTATCTACTACAAGTTCTGGGCTAGTGATTTGACTGTCACCAACTTCTGCCCAACAGAGAGGTGATCGGCATTTCCGTCCGTACAATGCCTCAAACGGAGCGGCCTGGATGCTGGTGTGGTAGCTGTTTTTATACGAAAACTCCACTAACGGAAGGTGCTTTTCCCAGCCATTACCAAAATCGATTACACATGCCCTAAGCATGTCTTCAAGGGTTTGGATGGTGCGTTCAGATTGCCCATCCGTCTGTGGATGATATGATGTGCTCATGTCTAGTCGAGAGCCAAAAGACTTGTGCATGGCTTGCCACAGTTCCGAAGTAAAACGCGCGTCACGATCAGAAATGATGGAGGTTGGCACTCCGTGCCTTGATACTACTTCCTTTAGGTAAATGTCTGCTAAAGTAGAAAACCTATCCGTTTCCTTGATAGCCAGAAAATGTGCAGACTTGGTCAGTCGATCCACGATCACCCAAATGGTATCATTTCCGCGTTGAGATCTGGGCAGACCAGTAACGAAATCCATGGAAATCTGCTCCCATTTCCATTTCGGGATCTCCGGTTGTTGAAGTAGGCCTGAGGGTTTCTGATATTCGGTCTTGACCCTAGCACAAGTCAAGCATTTGCTAACATAGGTTGCTATGCTGGCTTTCATACCAGGCCACCAGTATGTAGTCTTTAGGTCGTGGTACATCTTATCTGAACCAAGATGTACTGAATAACGAGACTTATGTGCTTCATCCATCACAAGCTCGTGTAGGTCTCCATACAGTGGAACCCAGATGCGCCCGTTAACATAGTAGGCGTTGTTTTCTTTTTGTTCTAGCCGTTGCCTCGATCCTCGTAAGGACTCAGCCCTGATGTTCGCTGCTTTCAATGCTTCAACCTGAGCATCGCGAATCTGAGCGGGGAGGTTGGATTGGATGGTAAGTTGTAAAGCATGTACACGCTTAGGTATAGTATCTTTTCGACTGAGGGCGTCGGCCACAACATTGGCCTTTCCCGGATGGTACTTGATCGCACATTCGTAATCATTCAAGAGCTCGACCCATCGACGTTGTCGCATGTTTAACTCCTTTTTCTTGAAGATATGCTCGAGACTCCTGTGATCGGTGTAAATGGTGCACTTGGTACCGTACAGGTAATGTATCCATATCTTAAGTGCGAAAACAACTGCTCCCAATTCCAAGTCATGCGTAGTGTAGTTCCTTTCGTGAACTTTAAGTTGGCGTGATGCGTAGGCAATGACCTTGTCACGTTGCATCAACACGTAACCAAGTCCTTGGATGGAAGCGTCGCAGTAAACCACAAAATCATCTTTGCCTTTGGGCAGTGAGAGGATAGGCGCGCTACAAAGTCTATCTTTCAAGTGTTGAAATGCGGACTCCTGTGCATCACCCCAACGATAGGTGACACCCTTCTGAGTCAGTGAAGTGAGAGGTTGCGCAATCTTGGAGAAATCTTTGATAAACCTTCTGTAATATCCCGCCAAACCCAAGAATTGGTGGATTTCTGTCGGTGTACGGGGTGCAGGCCAGTTCTTGATCGAGTCTACCTTGGATGGATCAACATGAATTCCATCCTTGTTTACCACATGTCCTAGAAAGTGGCTTCACGAAGCCAGAAGTCACATTTCGAAAACTTGGCATGCAACTGCTCTTTTCGAAGAAGTTCCAGAATAAGCCTCAGATGTTGCTCGTGTTCCTCCTGACTCTTAGAGTAGATCAGGATGTCATCGATGAAGACTATGACAAATTTATCCAGGTAAGGTTTGCACACTCGGTTCATGAGGTCCATGAAGACTGCAGGTGCATTCGTCAATCCGAAAGGCATAACCAGAAACTCGTAATGGCCGTAACGAGTTCTGAACGCTGTTTTGGAGACGTCCTCCTCTCGGACTCTCAGCTGATGGTATCCCGATCTCAAATCAATCTTAGAGTAATAACCCGACCCTTGCAATTGGTCGACCAAATCATCAATACGTGGAAGAGGATAACGATTCTTCACGGTCACCTTGTTGAGTTCGCGGTAGTCAATACACATTCTGAAAGTACCGTCTTTCTTGTTCACAAACAAGACTGGAGCTCCCCAGGGCGAAGAGCTAGGACGTATAAAACCCTTTTCCAAGAGTTCTTGTAATTACGTGGACAGTTCTTCAAGTTCTGATGGAGCTAGACGATAAGGTGCTCGAGCTATGGGCGCTGCTCCAGGAGCTAGCTTGATTTGAAATTCAACTTGATGACGAGGCGGAAGACCAGGTAATTCCTCAGGAAATACCTCGGGAAAATCGCGCACAATAGGAATGTCTTCGATTCTCTTCTCTTCCATTGATGTGTCAGTAACGAGTGCTAGAATGGCAATGTGGCCCTTTCGCAAGCACTTCTGGGCCTTAAGGAAAGAGATGATGCCCACAACGGCACCACTCTTGTCGCCATGAATCTCGAGGGGTTCTTTACCAGAACGAGGGATACGGACGATTTTCTCCTTGCAAACAATCTCCGCTTGAGGATGAGATAGCCAATCCATCCCAATGACAACGTCAAAACTACCGAGAACGATAGGAATGAGGTCGATAGAAAAAGTCTGATCAGCTAAGACGAGGTTACAACCCTTAACTATGTGTGTGGCTTCAAGACCTTTACCGTTTGCTAGTTCTACCGCGTGTTTGGTGTCTAGAAGTGTTGGAGTACGCTTAAGCATCTGACTAACTTTAAAGGACACATAACTAGTATTGGCACCCGAATCGAATAAAACAGTAACAAAGAAATCATCCAGAAGAAACTTACCCATCACAACGTTGGGATCGTTCCTTGCATCACCCTGACCAATCACGAAGGCACGACCTCGGGCGCCATTGCCATTATTGTTACCCCCGTTGTTGCCTCCATTGTTGTTCCTGTTTCCCTGGTTGTTGTTGTTCTGATTCTGATTCAGCTAAGGACAGTTCCTCTTAAAGTGGCCTTCAGCGCCACACTGAAAGCATCCTTTATTGCCCTGCTGTTGCTGCTGGTGGTGGTTCTGTGGAGCTTGTTGTTGTTGTTGGCGATTCTGATTCGCAGGACGCGGGCTCCTGCAATCCTTAGCTTCATGACCCAGCTTGTGACATCTTTGAAAACGACCTTTGTTGCACTGCCCGCTGTGGTGCAAATTACAGCGATTACATTTGGGGTGATTCCCCTTATATCCACCCTGACCTTGATTCCCAAAAGACTGCTGACTGGGGCTCCTGTACTCGTCTGTCTTTCGCTGCTGGGACTGAGCTGAAGCAGAACCCTTGCCCAAATTTCCATCCCACTTGCGCTTATTATCATTGGGAGCATCAGAAGTAGTAGCGCTAATTCGCTTGGGCAGCCTGTTCTGCTCAACTGCCAGATCAGTGAGACGATGAGCCAACTTGATGATTTGCTGTATGGTGCCAAGATTAGCCGAGGTTACGTGACTCTGAATCTCTGGTACAAGACCCTTGAGGTACAGCTCAATACGTTTGATGGGAGGGTCCACCATAGTAGGACACAAGATGGCCAGCTCGTTAGACCTCTTCGTGTACGCCTCAATCTCAGACCCCGTCATCTTCGGGTTGAAAAATTCCACCTCTAGCTTGTGGATGTCATCACGACTACAGTATTCTTCTTTGATCAGTTCTTTGAAACCGTTCCATGGGGTGGCATTAGCAACCGCCAGCCCTAACAGTTGAACCTGTGCTTTCCACCAGGTTAACGCACCACCTTCGAGTGTTCCAGTAGCATATTTCACCCTACGATCTTCAGGGCATTCACACATCTCAAAAACAGACTCCAGCTTCTCGAACCAGTGAAGAAGGCCCACAGCTCCTTCAGTGCCACTGAAAGTAGTAGGTCGGCAGTCCATGAACGTTTTGAACGTGCACACAGGAGGCTGAGCATGTTGACCTGTGGTGCGAGAATAAAAGACAAGGTTAAGCATGAGGGTTGGTTTGCGAAGGTAGGATCTAAACGTCCTAAGATGGGTTGATATGGCAGGTTATACCTCCTGCAGGGACAGCTGCGAGTGCCTCAGCCACTCGTTCGTTGATTAGAGCCGTCAGCTGGGCTTGAGTTAGGTTGATACGTCCTCCGCGTCCGTTCATGATCTTCATAACGAAGCAACGTAAGTGAGAAAAGTGTCGCGAAAGTGCGTAAATGTGGGACGACAGTAGAGAGTAAGCACACAAGGTTCAAATAGCAATTACTACGTTAATTAATGCACAGTGTGAACTATCTAACCGACAATATAACATAAATCATACCACCTATTGTGTCGAGTCTTGCACGTGGAGCGAAGCGTCGTTGTGGATCGTTGAGCACTGTACAGGTTATGGTCTGGTTTTATCAAAAAGTTTTTCCCTTTTTAAAACCAAGTTCACTATAACCAATGGCTCTGATACCAATCTGTCACACCCCCAAAATCCACCATGCGGAGTATCACCGCTTGGAGGCGTGACATGACCAGGATCGAGCCACCAATCATATTGAACAACATAATTAATTAAATAAAACCAACCACAATACGATTGGTGACCAAAAGAAAGTAAACCGACTTTAAGTTAACCAAGTTCAGATTTAAACAGCGGAAGCATAAAACGTGAAACCAAAACATAAGTTCCATAGTTCATAAGTTTAAAGTTCAAAACGTAAGTTTAATAGATTCATATGGATTAAATATTGAGCACGGGACATAACAATCCATATCCCACAACAACCTTCTCCTCGTGCAAGCTCCAAAAGTATCTAGCGACCTGTAAGGCATGTAACAACGAGTCAACAACAAAGTTGAGTGAGTTCACGTTTGGTTGATTAGTTTTAAGTTGTTTCTGAAAACGTGGTTTGACTTTCGTTGGCTTATTTGTCGTGGGGGTTACCCCATAGTTGAAAGTATGTTTAACCAGTTCCTTTTATTACCCAAACCATATCCATAATCAGTGGGGGCTTCCCCATGTGAACCACTAGACCGTACCATATCGACTACTAACACAAATAAGTTATGCCCTACATCAGTGTCTATCATCACTGACAGTTTGCCATAGTCCATTAGTACACGCCCGTCCGACTGGCATGGTGTGAGGTTTGTTAAACCTAATAGCGCTATTAACTAATGACCCGCTCGCCATTGGCCTCGGCGATTAAGTCGATATAAATTGAGGGACTTCATGATAGAGTTTTGTCTAGTAAGTTTTAAGGTTGTTGTCCTACCCAAGGAGGACGAACGTACGTAGTTCTACCCAAGGAGAATACGCAGGATTAATATTGGCATCCTACCTATGGAGGATGGCCGTACATATCCTACCCAAGGAGGATATGTAGATTCCGTTTTTAATTTCTTTAACCCATTCCCAACCACCGGGAATCCCATGCCTTAGAAAGTGTGTGAACTCACCTTGGTTTGCTCGGTTAGATTCTCAAATATAGCTAACAGTCAAGGTTGGTCAATCACATCCTAATATGATTACCAGTTAGTCATTTAGTGGTTTCAAATAGAGCACAAATTTCCTACACGTATCTACTACATAACATGCATCCACTTTAATAGTTCACGCTCATATAAACATTTCACCTATAGCTACTCAAGAACAAGCATACGATATTGCACATATTACTTTTATTGACATATAACATGTTAGATCATCCTCAGATAACATACTCGCCATTTAGACACGCAAATTACTACTTATGTCATTTCAGCTTTAATATTCAAAACCGGGCTGTTTTCGGACATTTTAATAAAATAGTTAACTTATTCCAAAAATTCACAAATTTTTCCAGAATGTCTTAAACGATCCAAATATTATTGTGTAAAAATCTCGGGATCCAATTCATCACCAATATTTTATAAAAAATCATTTTCCGGACTGCACTCAGATTTATCTTTTTCTGACTGCAGTCCACGGAAGAATTTATTTAAAATTCATCATGAGTCCGATTTACGAAATTCCAGTGAGAGAATTACAAATACATCGGTAGTCATATACAGTACAAATTTCATGATCTAACCCTACACAGACTTCAAGTTATGACGGAAAACAGAACGCATATTTTCAGCAGTGAAAATGCAGCTTTAGTTGCTGTTAGAAAATGACCCTTTAAAAATAGCAAACGAAGTCCTAAAATTATGATTCCAGTTCCATTAGAACCGTATTTCATAATAAATAAATCTAGACTTCAAAAATTACATTTTTCGTTTTATTAAGGTCTGGTTACAGCCAACTGAAGTTGGCTGTAATCACTAAACAGCTTTCTGTTTTCAGTCTTTAACATTCTAAAGCGCGCTCGATTGATTCCGTTAACATGTTTAGCGATAAACAACGATACTTACAGCAGATTATAAGTCCTTCATATCAGCACATAATCATCATACACCAAACAACACAAGAACAACATGATTTCATCTTCATTTTAACACTACTTCATCTCTAGTTAGTTTATACTTCAAGACTTTGTTTATGTTCTTTAGAGTTCTTAGTATTTCACCATTCTTTTCACTATTATCCAACAAAATCATGAACAAGATGAAGATCTAAGGCACTTACTACTACCACAAAGCTAGGGGAGTTTCAAGGAGTAAAAGTGATGGATAAAAGAAAACGAGAGCGGTCCTTGAGCTTCCGAACACACTAAGCTTAGTTGTAGGGTCTCTTGCACCTTTGGATGTTCTTGGATTACTTGAAAGAAGCTTGAAGGTGGTGATATGGTGGTGTGGTGGTGGCGGCCGAACAAGGAGAAGGAAGAGAGAAGTGTGGGTGTTTAGTGATGAAGATGAGATTGAATGAGGAACCAATGGGTTTTTAATGGAATTTCCCAACATCTTATTAACCAATAGTCATAGTGTCTTGAAAGTACTTAACATAATCTAATTTTTAATTCAAGGGAATCAAGAGTGGGGTGTCCACTTCATAACCGGTTGGGGGGAAGGGGTTGGGTTAGTTGTGTTGCAATTGGTAAGTAACTAAGTTAGTTAGAAGGTTAAATGTTTAGTTGGTGTCTTAGGGTATGTTATGCAATATATAGTGTGTTAGGGTGTTCAGGGACCCTAACTAGCTCAGAAAAATAAAAACAATATGTTTGGCAATATTTTTTGTGTTCCGGGTAATGTCCGGTTGTTAGGTTGGGTATCGTTCCGTTAAAGTGCTTAATTAATCCGTAATGTGTTCTATATATATATTTTTGTAACACTTTTAATTTTCAACACTCAGGAAAGCATACAAGACTATTTAGTAACTTTTCTGCATACTACTAGTATGTTAACAAGCACATGTAAGTATAACACAGAAATCAGAAAGCAGTTAAATGATTCAGCACAGTCATCAAGCAATTTAATTATCATTAATAAATCGTACGGATACATGGAATTATGAGGGTTGTCACAGAAGTTCAGTTTCTGGGTCACATTGTTAATAGTCAAGGTACTCACGCCGATCCTGCGAAGATTGAAGCTGTTAAGAGTTCGATTACGCCTAAGAACCCGTCTGAAGTTCGTTCTTTTCTCGGACTGGCGGGCTATTATCGACGATTTATCGAAGGATTCTCAAAGATCGTTGTACCACTTACCGTTCTCACGCATAAAGACAAGCCTTTTGTTTGGGGAACTGAACAAGAGTCTGCCTTTCGAACCCTCAATCATAAGCTTTGCAATGCTCCTGTTCTCACATTGCCCGACGGAAACGACGATTTCATTGTCTATTGTGATGCTTCCAACCTTGGTCTTGGTTGTGTCCTTATGCAGCGGGACAAGGTTATAGCTTACGCATCTCGAGCTAGGCGCAGTTGTTTTTGCGTTAAAGATTTGGCGACACTACCTGTATGGTACCAAGTGTACGATCTTCACCGATCATAGGAGCCTACAACATATCTTTAATCAGAAGGAACTTAATATGCGTCAACGCCGATGGGTAGAACTTCTCAACGATTACGACTATGAGATTCGTTATCACCCAGGCAAAGCAAATGTTGTTGCCGACGCACTCAGCAGACGGAGCTATCTGCTTAGCACTCGTAATGTTCAAGCCCAGCACGATCTCGAAACCCTCATTCGCGAAGCTCAGCATGTGTGTTTCAACGAACGCACTCTGAAGAAAGAAAGAATCTACCACGATGGAGCCCAGCTTGTGAGCAAGTCAAATGGGATATTCCACTTTCTGGACCGAATTTGGATCCCTAAACGGACCGATTTACGACAAATCTTGATGGACGAAGCCCACAAATCCCGGTATTCTATTCATCCCGGTGCCGACAAAATGTACCAGGATCTTTGCTACAAGTACTGGTGGCCCGGCACGAAAAGGGATATTGCCCTCTACGTTGGAAAATGCCTGACATGTGCAAGACTCAAGGCTGAACATCAAAGACCCTCTAGCTTACTCGAACAACCACCGATCCCCATGTGGAAGTGGGAGAGTATAGCTATGGACTTTATAACAAAGCTACCGCACACGTCATCAGGTCACGACAGCATTTGGGTTGTGGTTGACCGATTGACTAAATCAGCTCACTTTTTACCAATACGGGAAGACTACAAGGTAGAACGATTAGCCCGAATCTACACCGATGAGATCATTTGTAATCATGGGACGCCTCGTGATATCATCTCTGATCGTGATGCTCGGTTTACCTCGCGACTGTGGGAAACGTTTCAAACGGCACTCGGTACATCGCTTAATCTAAGTACCGCTTTCCACCCTCAAACCGACGGTCAGACTGAAAGAACAATTCGTACTCTTGAAGACATGCTCCGTTCGTGTGTCATAGACTTCGGTGGTAATTGGGATAAATACCTGCCATTAGTCGAATTCTCGTACAACAACAGCTATCATGCATGCATTCAAATGGCACCATTCGAGGCTTTATATGGAAGAAGATGTCGATCGCCAATTGTGTGGCACGAGATCGGGCATTCGCAATTAACCGGTCCTGAGCTATTACAAGAAACGACAGACAGAATTTTCCAAATCCGAGACAACTTGGTAAAAGCTCGGAATCGACAGAAAAGTTATGCCGATAGACGACGCAAGCCCCTTGAATTTGACGTTGGTGACTACGTACTCCTAAAGGTATCGGCTTGGAAGGGTGTGGTCCGATTCGGCAAGAAAGGAAAGCTCGCGCCTCGATATGTTGGACCTTTTAAGATTCTGGAAAGGATCGGTAGAGTCGCCTACAGACTCGAACCACCGGAGGAACTTAGTAACGTCCACCCGACTTTCCACGTGTCAAACCTCCGAAAATGCCTAGCCGAACATGACTTACATGTACCTCTCGATGATCTGCAAGTGAACGAAACATTACACTTCGTGGAGAAGCCTGTCGAAATCATGGACCGCCAAACCAAGCAACTCAGACGCTCTCGCATTCCTATTGTGAAAGTCCGATGGGAAGGCAAACGAGGCGCAGAGTTCACTTGGGAACTCGAAAGCGACATGAAGGCGAAGTACCCGCAGTTATTTAAGGAGAAAACCTAGAAAGAGAAAGTTCTCAAACGTGATTCACGGTGTTGTACAACTTTCAACTTAATTTCGGGACGAAATTCCCTAAACAAGGGGAGGCTGTAACACCCCGTGTTTTCGGGAAGTCAAAGTCAAGTCAAGGTCAAAGTCAACGACCGATTTCGCGCAACTCGACTTGTAGAGAATTCTTTTATGTGCTTAATTTAGTTGTATTATGTGGAGTAAGTGTCAATAATTACAACAACCGACGTATTACAATCTCCATCTAATCGACTTACGACTGTGAACTGTAGGAAGTAACAATGCGATAAAGTTGACGAAACGAAAAATCAAAGTATGCTAATCAAGTCGACATCGAATCAAATCTCAACTCGAAATACGCATTTGGAATATTGTTATACGTGTGTGTGTGCCTTACGTGTTACCTGTGCATGTTTGTTTATGTTATGTTGTGGTAATCAATTGAAACGCAATCGAACTCAAAATGAAATCGAACTCAATCGACATCGAACTCGAATCACAATCGAACTATGATAAATAGTGGAGAAAGGATAGCGCAAGATATGAGTGGTTGGGATTAAAAGTAATTTGACTAGGAAACCCTATCGTATCGAACCGCTCGCAACCGAAATCGAAATATCAAAAATCGTCGCATCGAACACTCGAAACGTGCAACTGATCGATCAGGCTACCAGCCGATCGAACAGCCAGCCGAACGGACTGCTGTCCGATCGGACAGGCTGTCCGATCGAGCTGCCTGGCCGATCGGCCAGCACTTTCCTCATCTGGCATCCTATAAATACCCCTGTCATTGTCATCTTTTCCACTTTTGGAAACCTCTGATTCGACCAGCACGCTTAGTTCATCCTTTTCTCAGATTCCTCTCGATTCCGGTAAGATTTCGTCCTAAACCTTGTACTTTCTTAATCTACACGCACTCCTACACCTTTCTATCTTTCAGATCTTAACTTTTAACCCTGAAATCATCAAGATTCAAGTGTTCTAGGATGATGTCATCATGGGCTCTTGAAAAACTTCATGTTTTGGCCTCAACCCACCAAGAATAACTTGGATCTAGCCGATTTCCACATAAACAAACAAAGATCTTTCATAGATCTAAACATATACATGGTGAAAAGGATTGAAATATGGATTTTCCAACTTTCTTTCAACTCTTTTTCACTCAATGCCTTCAAACCGATAGAAACGGAGCCTGTGCCGGCTTACAACTCACTCCGGTGGTTGTATGGATCAAGATCCGGATTCTATCCACGAGGTTAAACGTTAAACTCCATTCCGAACAGTCCACCGGCCGGATTTGGGTGATTCCTGTCCGACCAGGGGAACCATGTAAGGACGAGGGATCTATGGTTCAACTCGTTGTCAAAATACCTCAATAAAACGATAAACAAACAGAACAACCAAGTGTTAGACGAATAGGCTGATCAGGTCAGGGTGCTGACCGATCGGACTGCTGTCCGAACGGACAGCCAGCCGATCGACTGGCCAGCCGATCGGTTAACACATGGTCCCACACTTAATCAATTTATTTTGAAGACTAGTATTGAACGAACCGTTGTTCGATCGAACTACTGTCCGATCGGATTACTCTTCGGATCATGAGATACTATACTTCAACACTTAATCGATTTTCAACATGTTTGATGCACTAGGAGTGCCACCCGATCGAACAGCCGTCCGATCAGGTGACACCTTGCTAAGAATTGGCCATGGTTGTTCATGCATGTTGTTGACTATTGTTGACTTGCCAACCGATCGGTCAGCAAACCATTAAGTTTTTGACTTGTTGACCTGTCCGATCGAACACCTGTCCGATCCAAAGCAAATCACTACAATTCATTAAAATACTTAACCGATCGGGTTGCCGGCCGATCGAACAGCCGTCCGATCGACCGACCTGAAGGGTAAAGGTAATTCAATGTTTTCTAATACTACAGCGAAAACTTCAAAAGTCAAGTCATCATACACAAACACATCCTTCTCAAAGGAAGAAACAATCCACTCGAACAGCCATCCGATCGGCCTACCGACCGACCGGACAGCGGTCCGAGCGGACTGTTAACCGAACGGTCAGCCGTCCGATCGACCAGCTGTCCGACTCTCCAACACTTGTTTTCCGTTTTATGCGTCGCTTACTACCATGCTATCAATCAATTCAGGCTAACTTTACTCGCTAAGCGCTCCCTTCAATCCATCAACCGCTGTGAGTATACTCGATCCCTTTTTGCTTTATGCACTTTTGGGTGTTACATACGTTACAACTATTCAAATCACATCAAACACACTACTCAATACTATTTGAACGCTAACCGTTAATGCATGTTATACGTGGCTTATGAATGCTTGTTGTTATGTTTAGACATGGAATGCTGTCTACCTGCCTTAGCAACGATAGTACTGTAGTTTGGACTCAGCACCCGTTCCCACGGGGGTTGTTAAGGATAATTACTTGCATGGATTACGGTGGTAATCATGTATTGCGAACTGCCCCGGGCAGTCAACTCGTATTCATTGGTATCGATGGATCTATGTCGATAACTAACGTGCTTCATTTCACTATGTGTACGTGCTGGTTATGCGTAAACGAATTCGAACTTTATATGCTATTATCAAACTTGTATGCTCACCTTTACATTATATGTATTGACTTTATTTTAACGTATGTGACAGGTGCTTAAGTTGTTTGTATGCCTAGCTCACTGTGAAATCGAGGCTAGGAAAGGTCTAGGATGCTCTCTGTGCAGTGATGAAATCGAAGCTAGGAAAAGAGGTCCTAGAAACCAAAAAATAAACTATCTATGTATAAATCTGAGTTGTCGGAACAGAGTTATTTGCCTAGATTTTATCTATAATAATTTGTTTGTTGTTTGAGACATGGTATGGGACATGTTACTTTAAATTGAATGGTAATGATAGTTGTTATGGAAACTTCTGGACAATCTATTTCGCACAGTGCCATGCCCCGATGATTCCGCCATCGGTTGGGGTGTGACACTAAGGAACGGTTGGAATAGGAGAACCCAAGGGATTTCGAGTACTTAGCAGGCGTTCGCATTCTAGAAGTCTTAGCTTATTTGCTTCCGCTGTGCAATGAAGATACCGGTCCAGTCACGCCAGCTCTGATATTTCGGGGTGTGACAAAAGTGGCCTACCGACTCGAATTACCGGAGGAACTCAGCAACGTACACCCGACTTTCCACGTCTCAAACCTCAAGAAGTGTCTAGCTGAAGAAAATATTCATGTTCCTCTTGATGATTTGCAAGTGAACGAAACTCTACACTTTGTGGAAAAGCCACTAGAAATCATGGACCTAGAGACCAAGAAACTTCGACGCTTTCGCATTCCTATAGTGAAGGTTCGTTGGGAAGGCAAACGCGGCGCCGAGTTCACTTGGGAACTCGAAAGTGATATGAAAGCTAAATACCCACAGCTCTTTGTTACGCCTGCGCCTTAATTTCGGGACGAAATTCCTTAAAGTAGGGGAGGCTGTAACAACCCAACTTTTCGGATCGTTACTATCCGATGTCTTTTTGTTCGTAACCACTTGTACTCCTGAGATTTCGATTAACGCTAAAAGGGTTTAAACTATACTTTTGACGCATTTTACACGCATATTACAATGCTTATTCTTAACGCAGTTATCGTATTTAATGCTGTTTATAATGCTTACTGTTTAAACGCATTTTATCGCATATTACATCGCTTGTTTAGACTAAATGCTATCATAACGCAAACTCAATGCAGACACGAAACGCGGATTTACTTTTATGCATTTTAGTTGTTATGTGTGTTATTTGTGTGACTATTTGTTTAAATGTTATGTGGTTATCAACGCAACGCTTACACGCTCAAACGCTTACTCGCGACTCGATTAAACGTAAAATAACTCTCCCAAAATACTTATAACACCCTTATACGCCCTAAAATACACCCCGTATACGAAAAGTGGGCCCGAAATACCTTAATTTTTACAAAAATCAAATAAAACAAAGTTCAGTAGGCCCTCGCGGGGCGCGACTCAGTAAGGGTAAGGTTGTCGCGGGCCGCGACAGCTGGCCACCAGGCTTAACCCGATGCCGCCACGTGGCAGGCTGCGTGTCGAGGCTAGTTGTCAACTCAGCTAAGCTAGGGCCTACCCTAGTCTGCCTCGCGGGCCGCGAAAGAACAAGCACAGGGGGTCGCGGGCCGCGAGCCGCCCTCTGATAAGCACTATAAATAGGATCGTTGGGCTTCAGTTGATTTTCGTTCAAAAACTTCGAATCTCTCTCAATTCTCTAATATTAGAAGTAATACTCGGGCATAATACCCACTAAATAGCAAAGCTCTGCCTCGATGTAAGTATTATAACCCCAGGTTACGTATTAGATACGCTGCCCGATTGATCTAGTGCTCCGTAACGCATGTCGAGGCTCTGCCTGACTCGGTCGTTTGAGTTCTGTCTCGGGGAGGGTATTGCTAATGTAAATTTGGGTTATTATACTAACGCGTGTGCATTCTTTAAATTAATAGATTATAACCAGGAAGTCACAAGGAAATACCTAAATTAGCAATGTGAGTACTTCCTTCTTTTTGTAAACTGTTTTTACAAAACCTCAATTGTTTTAAATTATAATTAACAGTGATTGAGTATTTGTGATTCTACAATTATCGTCGGTATGTTGGGGTTTTGTATACAAAATTTATTACTACACTGTGAGTAGTAGCATGACCACAAGTCAGTATTGACAGTACCGTGGGTGGTAATGAAAGTAGATGTAAACAAATGTAATTGTGGGATGCCCTCAATGCTGTAAAATGATAAAACCTGTTTTGATTAAACTGGGATTCACTCACCAGTATTTTCCACTAACAAAAATGATTTAAACGCGTTTCAGGTAACAAAATATGAAAGCCAAAATAGAAGCCAGCTGGAGAGCACTGAAGGCTTGGAAAAGTGGCTATAAAAAGTTACCTAAATAAAGAAGAAGTTTTATTTGAATAAAATAGGGTTTATCCCTATAAACATATTATGAATGGAAACTTGGGTTTTACCCATGTGTTTATTATTTATAAAATGAGGTGTTTTACTCTGATAAACTATTTCCTAACTACGGTCCTGATGTAAAGTTCCGCTGCCAAATTAATAAACATCGATACCACCGCTCTGAGTAGCTCACGGCCGCCCGCCTCCCGAGGCAAGGGGTCGGGGGGTTGCGACAAAACGCAACGCAACGCTTAACACACGAAACGAAAGTTAGAAAACTAACAAACGCTACCTGGCTGTCCAAATGGACATCCGATCGAATGGACATCCACCCAGATGACCATCCGACCAGATGGCCATTCGACCGGGCGAGCCATCCGACCGAACACCGCATCGCGCACCGCCTTAACTCCCTCTCTCACCCTATAAATACTACCCGTTCACCTCATTTCTCTTATTTGACACCTCCATCCAATCACACGCACTCAAGTCGCTCTCAGTCACTTTTAATCGCGATTCAAGGCTTTTTGGTAAGCTTTCCACCTCAAATCTTGTACAATCTTCATCACTAATCACTTCTACATCATCTTCTTTATCAAAATCACACACAAACACTAACGTTTCTCTCGAAATCGCCTGGTTTGGACCTCTTGATGGTGGTTTTCACTCGGTTTGCTTAGGCAACTTTTGTGGAGCATCATTTGATCAAGGTTGGTTCCAGATCTAAAGGATTCTGTTAGTGCATACATCTGTCGACTTCGTCTTGTATCGAGTCTTATATTAGATATGTTAGATCAGGGCGCGTTGTACGAGAAAATAGGAGATTGTAGGTTGATTTAAGTGTGTTTTCGCTTGAAGGAGGCCATTTCGCTTGAAATGACATTTGTCACATTCAAGCGAAACCCCTAGTCTATAAATAGGCTTCAAGCGATCTCATTTGGAACAGTTCTTGAAAATCATACCGAAGTGCTGCCGGTTTGATTCTTGGATGTAATCAGTGTAATATCAATCAGAACAAGGTTTAAAGTGATTTGCAAGCTGTGTCGTAGTCTGTTTCTTATTTTCCGCATCTGAAACAGATCAGAACTTCTTTAAACGACTCACTCGGGTCATCACACGATCCTACAATTGGTATCAGAGCTCAGGAGGAGGAGTTCTATACGATTCAGCTTGAAAATCTCTGTTTTTCTACACTTTCTTTCGAAATTTCAAGAATTAACGGTTAAAATCAGACAAATTTTTCACAGAATGTGTAAAAGTGCATTTTAACAAACCCTTGAAAGTTTCAAATTAAAATTCGGACTAAAAATGGGTAAAATTGATCTTCGAAGTGGTTCCGCTTGAACGGTTCATTGGTGTTTTCGCTTGAGAACAACTTATTTTGCTTGAAAAATTGTGTACATTTCAAGCGAACTAAGTCATTTCGCTTGAAATAGAGGGTTTCGCTTGAAAAATCGTATTCCGCTTGAAACATTTCAAGCGAATCAGGTCATTTCGCTTCAAATTAATATTTCGCTTGAAATTCAAGTGAAATCAGGTGATTTCGCTTGAAGGACTTATCTCGCTTGAAGTTGTTTGCAGGTTATTTTCGCTTGAACAGGTTATTTCGCTTGAAGTTAGTATCTCGCTTGAAATTGTCTGTTTTGAGAAAACATTTACGGAATCATGAGTGAAGAATTTTACAACGCGTTTGCAACATCTTCGACTGCTCCAGCTTCAATTGCTCAAAACATGAATCTAGAAAATGAAACTGGAACTACTCAAAAACCCCCAAAGCTAATGAGCATTGAATAATATTACGGATGGAAATATCGCTTCGAAAACTGGGTTCAAGCCAATCATCTTAGATCATGGGAGTGTATTCTGAAGAGATATGTATTACCTCGTACTGAATTGCAAACTGAAAAACAAATCTCAGAATTTAATGACCAAGAACGGGAAATGTACCGAGCTGAAAAGATGATGATAAGTTTGCTTCAGCAAGCCATTAAAGAAGACATTTTTATCTTGCTTCAACATGATAAAACTTCAAAATCAATCTGGGATGCACTTAAAGTTAAATTTGAGGGTAGTGAGAATATGATTAAGAGTAAAAAGGCACTGCTTAAGAAAGAATTTGATCTATTCACTAGTTTGCCCGGGGAAGATACAAAGAAGCTAATTGAACGATATTGCCATTTAGTGCGATCCATGTCAATGCTGAGCATAACAAAAGATTGTGAAGAATTGGTCGACAAGTTAGCTGATGCTTTACCGCAAAAGGAGTGGGGAACTTACTTGATGATTCTGAAGAACACTGGTGTTTATGATGGGTTGACAATTTCTCAGTTCATTGAGAAGATAGAAAGTCAAGATCTGGAACAACAGAAGATTGCTAGGATGAACAATCCAAGTAGTCAACAAGACGTGAAAATGTACTACAAAGGAAGTATTCCAGAAATTGAAAGAAGCCCGAAGATTCAAACTGCTTTTAGTGCTGGAGACTCATCTGAAAAAGTTGATCAAAGTTCAAACAAAAATAGTGGATTCTCTTCATATCCAAGTGTTAATCCAAAAGAAGCAACATCAAGTTTTTAGCATCAAAGTTCAAAAACTGGAAGTGGTTGTGTGATACAATGCAACATTGCTTTGAATCTTCCTGATGGTCAAAGTTTCTCTGAAGAAGTTACAAAAGATCATATGGCATTACTTGGTTCCGTGCTACTATCCTATGAAGGTTTGGTTGCAGGACGGATCGGAAATCCTATGCTAACAAAGGAGGATTACGATCAGATAGACGCTGAAGAAATGGAGCTCATGGACATTAAATGGTGTCTAGCTAGTGTCTTAAGAATAGCAGAAAAGTTCAAACTAATTACCGGAAGAAATGACTTTCTTGATGCACATGTTTCAACTTTGGGTTTTGATAAATCTAAAGTTACTTGTTTTCGATGCAGAGAGAAAGGTCATTTTAAGAGGGAATGCAAGAATAGAGAGGCAAATGATCCAAAGAATCCGTTCGGAAAAGATGACTACTACCGGAAAGCTATATATCAACAAGTTGGTCAACAACAAGAACCGCAGGTGGCTCATGGTAGAAAAGTGATTAAGGATTCAAAGAGAGTATGTTTAGTGAATCAAGACAATTTCAGCTGGGAAAAATACATTTCATCCGACAACAAAGCATGCTTAATCAATCAAGATGATGAGAAGTTACCTGAAGGGTTCAGCTGGAATATGTTTGCTGATGAGAATGGAAATTTCAAAGCTTTCATTGCCAAGATTGTGAAAGAACCAGACATGTTCACCGAGTGGATGAAATCTATTGGTGTTAGTGTGAAGAATGAAGATGATGAAAAATCTGTTTCATCAGAAGAAAGCTCACAGAGTTCAGATGAAAGTTTACAAAGTGATGAAAGTTCAGAAAGAGAAATTGTTTTTGATCAAACACCATCTGATTCTGGTTCTTCGGATGATAGTTCTGACAAATCAGTAGAGTTTGATCAATCACCAACTGATGATAGTAGTGATGATGAAGAAGAAAAACATATTAATATTGCAAAAGCTCATCTATCTCCTGAAAGTTTTCATTTTAATTTTGCAGACCGCTTGGAGAAGCTGAAGGAGAAACGAGCAGCTAAAGAAGTTCAAAAGGAAGAAGTTAAAATTGTTGCTGAGGAGGTTGTTGAAACAGAAAAGGTAACTAAAGAAGAAAAAGTGGTTGAGGTGGTGAAAACAATTGAAGTAGAAAAGATTGTGGAAGTCATCAAGCCTTGCTCAAAGTGTTTAGAATCATGCAAGGAATGTGCAGCAAAAGATGAGAAGCTAGCTGAGTTTGAGAAGATGAAAGAACAATTACTGTCCAATCTCAACTATGTAAAGGAGTCTTATGATGTTTTGAACAAAACAGTAACTGGTCTTCAAAAGACAAACTCTGAAAGAGAAAATATTTTGACAATGCTGAATGCTACAATGATGACAAAACAAAAAGCAATTAACCATTACATTGAAGAAAATGCTGAGTTGAAGCAAGAGTTGGAAAAGGAGAAAATTGAGAATGAGAGAATCAGACGTTTGTTACAGAGTTATTCTAGTTCTGATTATCTTATTGATCGCATTTATCCAACTGTTGCAGGTTTCGAAGCATTCAAAGACGACAAACCTAAGAAGAAGGATACTGGTAAGAAACCGTGTGTTAGCTATAACAAGTGTCCGCCTCCGATTTGGGAAGGTTATTCTCCCAGAAAACCAAATGAGGAGCAAGTTCAAAAGGCAGTCAATATAAAACTGAAATTTGATATAACCGATGAATTACCAGAAAACATTGACGTCACTTTTACATCGTCTGACACTGATCATGAGTCTGAGTTAATCAAAAAGGTGGTCGATCAGGTATTGGATACTGATGAGGAGTCTGAGTCAAAGTCTGAGTCAGGAGGGTCAAGTTCGTCATTCAACAGTTCAAAACCGATGGTTAAAAGGGCTTACAGTAAAGAGTTTTTGTTATCAAAATCGAATTTGAATGATGAAACATTCGAAGTAGCATATACTTTGAATGATTCTGACAAATTATATTCTGACAAAGAGTTTCCAATAAGAAGTGTTAGAATTGAAATGATTAAAAAGGTTTTCAAAATGACAGAAATTAACATTTCTGAAATAAAAGATTTAAATCTTACTGAAAAACCTAAAAAATACACTTCAAGAGTTCAACAAAGATTAAACAAGAAAAAGGGTTATAATTCTGGTTCTGGTTTTCAAAAGAAACCAAACCATAATGGTAGCTACAAAAAGAAAGGTTTAGGTTTTATTCCATCTAAAAATTACAACAATGATAAAATTTCTAAAACTAGTACAAAATTTGTTTCAGGTGGAAATGCAGAAGAAGAACAGAAGAAACCGTTCTGGAAACAATCAAACCAGGAGTTTCTTGCTGAACAAAAGAGAAAAGGAACTGGAGTTTTTCACAGGAAGGATACTCGAACCTGTTTTAAATGCAATGAAACTGGTCATATTGCATCAGTTTGTTCTCAAACGGCAAAACCAAAACAGGGAGTATCTGAAAAACTGAAAGAAAAAGTTATTGATATTGAACCACCAACTGAAAGATTCAAAATTTTTGAAAATTCTACTTATGAAGTTGGTGAGTGTTCAAAGAAAAATTTTTACAAAAAGAAAGCTAAGGACAATCAAATGTGGATTGTCAAGAAGGGTGATGTAAAAGTCGGCGATGAGACTGATTCCACAAAATCAGTGGAGTCACAAGTTGAAGATGATGTTAAAATTCCATCTTTGGAATTTGAAAAAATTAAGCAAAAGGTTGGTAAGGTTGAGATCTCAAATCAATTTTTTCTGATAAAAAGGAATTTGATGTTGAAAAAGTTTTTAATGGAAATGTTAAGAAAATTTTTGGGAAAATGGTCGAGGGAAAGGCCAAAGGGGTTAAAGATTTCTATGCAACAAAGAAAGCAACATATAACCCTACTGAACAAGAGTTAAAAACACCCAAGGTTGGTAAGACTTGGGTGGAAATTCTTTTCCCTTGAAAAATCTGGAATTGCCGGAGATCCCAAGTTTGTAATCGTGGATCAGGAATCGGCATCTTTCTTGATTATTGTTTTTGTGAATGAATTTTATAATGGTTAAATTTTGGCAAGTCATACTGCAGGAATTGCCGGAGCTTCCAGGTTGGTAAGTGTGAAGCAGGAATCAGCATTTTTATCGTTAAAATAGTTTTATGTAGATGTGATATTCCTACAGTTGGTTGAAGAAGGTTTTCGACTTACAAGTGGTAAATCAGGGACATTAAGTTGTATCTGATTTTCTACACATGATTGAGTACAATGTGTTGAACCAAACCCCGAACTTTACAAGTGATAAAATTAACAAAAACTTATTTTCCGAAAAAATCATTTTGGTTAAAACAAACTTAAGTGTTTTGAAATCATAATGAGAAAATAGTTTTGTAAAAGGGGGAGTTCTGATTGTTTATGTCTAGTGGATGGCGAATTGATGTGACTCGATATCGGTTGTCAAATTTTCTTGTATAGTTTGTTTTCAAATTTCCTTTAATGTGTTTGCATTTTAGGGGGAGTAGAAATTTTTTCAGAAAATCCAAAAACATTAGAAAATTTGAAAAAGACAAAAATAGCGTTAAACATGATAAAATTCAAAAATGAGTTTTTGTGTCAAAGAAGAGGAAATGATAGTACATCAGTAGACTGTCACAGTATGCTAAAGAAATGTAATGATTAAATAGCGTTAAACAGTCTCACTGATGATATGCCAATAGGTTTTTACACATTTAGTAAATTTTTTCGGAATATAAACCTAAATTCAAACTTGCTTATTCTGTGGGGAACACTACTTGGATATATAGGTAACCCCTGAAATCTTGTTTGAAAGGTCCCTCTTTCTGAGATACTAGGTCTTTATGCTCAGTGATATCTGGGGTATTATCCAGGGACTTCTGATTTTGCGGAAGCAATGGCCTAGTCCTCGGAGAATACTTTCTGCTTGCTTGAAAAATAGTGCCGCCCTCAGGAAATTGATGAAACAATAAAATTGATAGTCATTGCTGTTGTAACAAAAAGATCCTCTAAAGGGGACACACCAAAAGTCGAGCCGTCATCTCTCTGCTGAACGGAAGTTCTGACCTGAGCTCTCACGGTTTCGTACTATAATTTATTCCATTACAGATATCATCTGTGGTATACTCACCTGTAAGACTGAATATTGGGATCTGGATACGGGAGTATATTCAAGAAGTGGGACACATGAATAAGTTTAAGTCCTTAATACACCTAATTCATATCCTGAATCAGTTGAAATTTGTGTGAAATTTTAAGTGGATCAGTATATTGGCAATCTAAGTGAATTGTTTAATTCTTAATGTGTAACTAAGCTCAACGGTCCTTGTGACTTGTCAAAAACTGATATGATTCTCTTGCATAAACTCACAAAAATATTGTATGTAAATATTTCTTTACAGCATTTCATTTCTGTTCTAAAAAAATCCAAAAAGATTTTCGGTGTGTTTTAGCATAAATTTTTAAAAAAAAATTCAAAAAGATTTTAGACAACTGGTGTTGGAAAGCTGATTTTCAAAATTCCAAGTGCTAAACATGACGAACAGGTTTGGGAAAGTGTGTTTGAAAAGATTAAGCATTTTGAGAGGGGGAGTCAATGTTGAAATGAAAATTTTTTATGAAATCAGTCATGCAAGTGGTTCATCAGAAACTAAATGTTATATCATTCTTAGATTTGCTCTCTAGTGGTTAATCAGTTTTGAGAATTTTATTTACAATTAGTCATCAGAAAATTTACTTTTGGGTAGAGAATGTGCAGGTTTAGCCAGGATTCGATTCTTAAGGACTCTGAGTGTTAAGAGAGCCAAGTTTTCGATACCTGTAGACACTGTGGAAAGTGTGAGCTAGATCACGATCTTGAAACTGCTGATGCTGATGAACTTAAGGAATCAAGAGATCTTATCAAAAGAATTAGAAAGCTCATGAGCCAGGCAGAGATCCTGGAAGGAAGCCCAAAGACTGATAAAGACTGAAGATGCGAAGACTTGACACGAAAGACTCGTCAGCATCTGAGGGGGAGTCTGTTAGTGCATACATATGTCGACTTCGTCTTGTATCGAGTCTTATATTAGATATGTTAGATCAGGGCGCGTTGTACGAGAAAATAGGAGATTGTAGGTTGATTTAAGTGTGTTTTCGCTTGAAGGAGGCCATTTCGCTTGAAATGACATTTGTCACATTCAAGCGAAACCCCTAGTCTATAAATAGGCTTCAAGCGATCTCATTTGCAACAGTTCTTGAAAATCATACCGAAGTGCTGCCGGTTTGATTCTTGGATGTAATCAGTGTAATATCAATCAGAACAAGGTTTAAAGTGATTTTCAAGCTGTGTCGTAGTCTGTTTCATATTTTCCGCATCTGAAACAGATCAGAACTTCTTTAAACGACTCACTCGGGTCATCACACGATCCTACAGATTTCCGCACATTTTAACTTAATCTCAACAAGATTTCAACACTTTTCATCTATTTTCAACTTTTCTTCACTTTTCTTCTCGAAACTGATGGAATCTGGACTCAGTCTGACTTTAGACTCGTTCCTTAGTCTAGAGCCGGTTTGAAAACGGATTCCACCGGAGAGACGGACCGATTAACGGGTTAGACATGAAATTTCATCTAGAACAGTGAGTCTGATCGAATGGGCTTAGACCATTCGACCGAATGAGCCAGACTTGGTGTGTTTCCGTTGTTTGACACGTCGTCACGCCGTCTCCGTTAAACTTCAAACTTTCTACTTAGAGAATTTTACAAATTTTTGAATAACAGATCAACCACTCGAATGGCCATCCGATCGGATGACCATCCATCTGGATGACCATCCGCTTGGATGATCTGTCCCTTATGCCTTTCGATGTTTAAATGCTTTTAACTAAACTTCGAAATTTTAACGATTTACAAACAACACACGCCCTCATTCGAATGGCTATCCGTTCGAATGGTCGTCCACTCAGATGACCATCCGCTCGAATGGGTTATACCCATTCGCTCGGATCACCATTCGACCGCTTACCCATCCGACACTCTGTTTACGCACTGTTCAACACTCTGCTCAACGGCTTATACTTCTGTTCACAGGCTAACCCAGACGCCCTCCCTTCAATCCAATCAGGCTTGTGTTTTCTTAATAAACACATACTATGAGTATACTCGAACCCATTTTCTTTTAACGCACTTTTGGGTGTTACGTACGTTCTATATCAAAACACAACAACAAACAACGCAAACACTTTATAACGCTTACCACTCCTGCATGCTATACGTGATCTATGAATGCTTGTACTATGCTTATACAGTGTTACACTATATCGCCTCTAGCAACGATAGTACTATAGTTTGGACTCAGCACCTATCGTGGACAGGGGTTGCTAGGGATCTCATCACCTTACTTCACGTGTTCGCTGAACATGTGTTGCGCATACTCTACAACGTAGTCTCGTGGTTAAGTTGTAATCATTGTTTGGTAGTTACATGCTTCGCCCATTACGTGTTACATGCTAGTTATGCGTAAAACGCTTTTCTATACTAAATGCTATGCAAACTTGTGTACTCACCTTTACATTTTATGTATTGACTTTATTTTAACGTATGTGACAGGTTGATAGGATGCAATGTTATGCTGAATCAGGTAGGAAGTCTAGCAACTCCACTAATAGAAAATCTAGGTTGTCGGACTTGTTTTGCTTTTGAGAACACGCTGTCTGTAATAATTATTCATGGAATGTTTGTTGATTGGTATGGAAAAATTAACCTTTTAAATATTGCCATATAATAGTTGTTATGTATAGGGTTAGGATCAAATACAAAGGATAAAATAAATAAGAAGTGTAAGAAGGATTCTAGTCCATTGATCTTAGATTTGAAGGGTTGAGATTGGTTGTAGGGAAAAGAAGATAATAGAAGGGCATAAAAGGAATCCTATATTTATGGATTTTCTCTCTCCACATGCAAGGCACATGTCAATTCCCCCATCGATTTAAAACGTCCATAACTTTTTCATACGACATTTTTTTTCAAAAAAAATTTCACCATAATAACGAGCGTTTTTTTATCTTTAATATGAGTACCATATTATCATATAAAAATAAAATAAAAATTTTCATTTTTACTAGGTTTTTTGGCATTGTGTTAAAGGTTCAGGTCATTGTGTCTTTTAACTGGGTTTTGGTCAGTAGAGTTTCTATACATTGTGTTATTATCAAAACCTATAACACAATGTTAATTTGAGTTCTATCTATTGCGTTTTTATAAAAACCTATAACACAATATATGACACAATGAAGATTTTGTTATATCTAGGTTTTCTATAAATTGTGTTATTAGTTCAGGTCATTGTGTTTAATATGTTATTCATTGTGTTTTAATATATTGTCCATTGTGTTTTAATAATTTGTTCAATTTTTTTATTATCTTGTTCATTGTGTTTTAGTTTGTTATGTATTGTGTTTTTAGTTTGTTTTTCATTGTGTCTCCATCTGCTCTCCATTGTGTCTTTTATCTGCTGTCATTAATTGTGTCTTTTATCTGTTGTCATCAATTGTGTTTTTATTTAGTCTGATTCTTATTGTGTTATATGTTATCGCCATTGTGTTATACGTTATGGTCATTGTGTTTTAGTATGTGTCCATTGTGTCTTTATCTGTTGTCATTGATTGTGTTTTTATTCTAATTTACATTGTGTTTTACATCATGTCCATTGTGTAATATGTTATTCATTGTGTTTTAATATGTTGTCCATTGTGGTTTAATAATTTGTTCAATTTTTTTTATTATCTTGTTCATTGTGTTTTAGTTTGTTATGTATTGTGTTTTTAGTTTGTTTTTCATTGTGTCTTCATCTGCTCTCCATTGTGTCTTTTATTTGCTGTCATTAATTGTGTCTTTTATCTGTTGTCATCAATTGTGTTTTTATTAATCTGATTCTTATTGTGTTATACGTTATGTTCATTGTGTTTTAGTATGTTGTCCATTGTGTCTTTATCTGTTGTCATTGATTGTGTTTTTAATCTAATTTACATTGTGTTTTACATCATGTCCATTGTGTAATATGTTATTCATTGTGTTTTAATATGTTGTCCATTGTGGTTTAATAATTTGTTCAATTTTTTTATCTTGTTCATTGTGTTTTAGTTTGTTAAGTATTGTGTTTTTAGTTTGTTTTTCATTGTGTCTTTTATTTGCTGTCATTAATTGTGTCTTTTATCTGTTGTCATCAATTGTGTTTTTATTTAGTCTGATTCTTATTGTGTTATATGTTATCGTCATTGTGTTATACGTTATGTTCATTGTGTTTTAGTATGTTGTCCATTGTGTCTTTATCTGTTGTCATTGATTGTGCTTTTAATCTAATTTACATTGTGTTTTACATCACGTCCATTGTGTAATATGCAACTGGGTTTTTGAATTTTTTTTTGAAAAATATAACAATATGGTACTCATATTAAAGATAAAAAAACGCTCGATTTTATGGTATAATTTTTTTTTTAAAACAAATGATGTATAAAAAAGTTACGGACGTTTAAAAGTTAGGGGGGAAATAGCATGTGACTTGCATGTGCATATTCTCTTTCCTCTTGTAGACAAAATTACCCTTTCCATTTAATTACTCATAGGACACTTGTCACTCTCTGGTGCCTTCTTACCCTTCTTATTTTTAAATCTTTTGTATTATAACTCAACCCGTTATGTATATTGCATAATAAAATATGATCAGAAGTCTTCTTTTATCTTTATTTGACCATTTATCACAAAATAATTATACATCTTATACATCTTTTTACTATTATAACCATCAAATGTCTCAAAAAAAACAATAGATATATTTTTTACTGACTATTATATACACTAAATAAATATAGACTATATACTGACTTGATCATCGAGGGTGTATAGAAACCTTTTGATAAACGGGTCAACCCAGTAACCTGTCAGGTTGATCCAAACACGGCTTGTGTAGCTAAATGTATTCGTGGGTTCGATCCAAACCCTGAACCCATTTATACTAAGCCCAAGAGAGAAATTTCATGTGAGATTTATGTTGTATTTTCATCTACATCCATATAGATGTTTAGGTAAATTTCCAACATATACAAACACATGTTAGAAGTTGCCGGCGGCAATAGTGAAAGCAAATGGTTGGCCAAAAGTGACGACCAACTTTATTTTTTTATTTTTTTTTCTTTGCATAAAATAGATATTTATAAGTCCTGTCAAATTACGATTTTATCCCCTGTTTAAAATTACGATATTGCCCCCAGTTCGAAATTAAATTTAATGGCAGGGAATAGTAGCACCCTGCCATTGGTTCAAATAGGCGGCCGCCTCTCCCTCATTGGACCAACCAGTTTATTATTTTATACACATTTTAAAATTACGTTTTTGCCCTGCAATAGTGTTTCTCTCCCATTGGTTCAAATGGGCGGCGAGCAATACCTATTGGACCAACCAGTTTATTATTTTATATCCACTTTAAAATTACGTTTTTGCCCCCAGTTAAAAAATACGGTTTTGTCTCAACTTCAAAATACATTTACCCTTTTTCCCCGAGCTAAAAAATACGATTTCACCCTCGGTATAAAAATTACGCTTTTACTCTCAGCCAAAATTACGTTTTCGTTCCAGTTCAAAATAAAATTTTGTTTTTCCCCTGGCTCAAAATTACGAATTTACACCAGTTTATTATTTTATACCTACTTTAAAATTACAGTTTTGCCCACAGTTTAAAATTACGTATTTGCCCCTAGTTCAAAATAAATTTATGCTTTTGCCCCGAGCTAAAATTTACGAATTTCCCCTCGATTAAAAATTACAATGTCACCCTCAATTCAAAATTACGTTTTTGCCCCAGTGCAAAATAAAATTATGGTTTTCCTCTAGCTAAAAATTAGGATTTTACCCTCGGGAAAAAAATTGATTTTCCCCCAAGTAAAAATAAAAATATGACTTTGTCCCAGCTAAAAATCGTGTCAAAAAGTTGCCTAACACTAATTTTACTTTTTTTATTTTTAGCAAAACTATAATATTGTTTTTTTAATTGGTTGAGAATTATTCGGCCATCGCCCCGCAACGCGGGCGGGGCATCACCTAGTTTATTACAAACACATATAAAAGAGATCCGAACCGTGTTTGTTCGGCTGATGAATCATATTGTTTGGTGCCCCTCAAAAGTCCACAAATCACCATGGTGGTTGTAACTTGGATCTTGGGCCACTCTTTATTGAAGAGCCCATCAAAAGCTAACTGCAGCAGTGTAGCATACTAATAGGTGGGCTAGAAATCCAATTTTGTATTAATAAAAAATAACCTATGTTATAGAATGTAGAGTGCTCTAGGAAAAAAAGGCCTTTTGATGAAAGTATTCAATCGAACAAGAATAACTAATGTTCTTAAGTAGAACAGAAAATGAAATAAAAAAATGTATGTTCCCTTAATCTTATTGAATAAAATATTTGAAAAGGAGTTGTCATTGTTCTAAACTAGTGGTTAAACCCGCGCTCCACGGCGGGACAACCTGATTTATAAGAATTTTTTATGGAAATGTCGACGTAATGGTAGAAATAACGTTAATAGCAAGAATGCAGTCGATATTGGTTCGATTCGTTACACTATCATCGATATGATATCGACACATGTTTTAAATAAGTTTAGAGCGAATACATGTTTTAAATCGATCGAAAACAATAAAAGCGAATACCAAGATCGATACCAACATTTGGTCAATATTAGTCCGGTTCAGTATGTTACTTATACAATACCGATCAATATAATTTACCAACACACCTTACTTAAAGTATTAATGTGTGATTAAAACTTAAAAAAGAAACGAAAAACAAAAACAAAACCTAAAATAGAGAGAGAAAAAAAGACCAGAAAAAGACAAAGAAATATTGTAGCAAGCATGCAATGTCATTTGATATATATAATAAGAGCCGACGAGTTACGATTCACAAATTGAGTGAATATAGTGATTCTCTCAAAATCCGGTATTAATTTCATCATCAACGTATATCAAATGCATTTAATAGGTCTCATTAGCCAATGATGTTTTAGTTACATGTCGAACGGAAGACATTTTTTATGGTTTTTTGATAAGATGGACCTTTGTTTTTTTTTTTTTACTTATTATCTAAGGTGGTGCCACTAGGTTACAATTTGCAAATTGAGTGAACTAGTTGATTTTTGGCCCGCGCGTTGCGGCGGGGACCAATGACTGCAAAATGCGTGTCAGCAACGGCAGACGTATACCGAATATCAAAACATAAATAAAAATGACGAGATAAGAATAGTCACTCCGCCCTAAAAAAACGATTTTAAATAACCTAATATATAATAATAGGACCCACACGTCTTACACGTTGGAAATTCGGTTGTTTTCAGTTCAGTTATTACGGTGCTAACACGTTAAAATATGGATGTGCTCGGTACCTGTAATGGCACCGAAAGTACCGATCGGGAAAATCATCGAAATTAGGTACCGTCACCGAAAATACTCGATACAATACGGTATCGTATTTGAAGGTAATAATCAATAAATATAGGTATGGTTAAAATATGGATGTGCTCGTGTCGAACCGAAAGTAACGATTCTGAAAACGCCAAAAGGTGAGTACCAAACTGGTACCGAAAATGATTTGGTATAGTAAATTTGGTACCGATACGATACCGGTTTGATTATAGGATTTGATAAGATTTGCTTATAAATAATCTAAATATTCAAGTTAATTTTACATGGTACAATTTATTCATTACAGAAAAAGACAAAAATAAAGAAAAATAAGTTGTTGTGTATATAAAACCTCATTCATTGCTACGTTGCTACAAGATTTGATGAGCTCGGTACCAACCGGTACCGAAAATACCGTTACCGAAATCCTCAAAAGTGGGTACCGGTACCGAATATATCTGGTACGGTACGGTTCGGTACCGGTCGGTACTGGTATGACACTGATATTTGAAGGTAAAAACTGATGAATACCGGTGCTGAACCGGTATCGAAAATACACCCGGTTTGGTAAATTTGATACCGGTACCCGTACCATATACCATTTGCTCATAACTTTATAATGTTACTATTATTTTTAAGTATTATAGTTACTGTTCATTGAGTTGTATTTTTAATATATATATATATATATATATATATATATATATATATATATATATATATATATATATATATATATATATATATATATATATATATAGGTCAATGTAGTAATTATCTGGAAATTCGATATTGATTTCATCATCATATTCCAAATGTATTTAATAGGTCTCGTTAGCCTACGATGTTTTAATTATCTGGCGCATGGAAGCTAGAGTCTTTTTTTTTTTTTTTCTGGTCAGGGTGGAGCTTAGGTTTTTATGAACATATTGTTTAAGGTGATGCCAATGGGTTTTTGGGGTGGGGTTAGGTCTTTTTAGGTTATTTTGTTGTGTTCATCTTTATTGTGAGAACCGCGAGAATCAATGTGAACACAACAAAATAACCTAAAAAGACCTAACCCCCCCCCCCCCCCTAAAATTTTTTTAATAGTTTTATTTAAAAATCGCTACTTTTAATAGCAAAAAAAAAAATTTAATAACGAAATATAGAGAATTTTAAGTAAAAAATATTAAAAAAAATTGTGTGTTTTTTAGCTATTTTTAAGTATTTTTTGTTGTGTTCACATTGGTTCTGTCGGTTCTCACAATAAAAGGTGGTTCCTAACGGATCCTTCTCCTATATATATATATATATATGGATGGGTTAAAATGAAAACCACCCTCAGTTGCGAAAACCGTTAAAACCACTTTTCAACCGTTGATCTTTTGAGATGGATGGTTGAGATTAAAAGTGATTAAAACCAATATTAAATTCTTTTTGTCTTATTATGTTTTTAATATTTTAATTTAATGTTAAAAGGGTAATTTAATAAATTTACTTTTTTTTGTCTTATTCTATTTATTGTTTTTTATTACTTTTTTTGTCTTATTGTATTAATTGTTTTTTTATTAAAATCATATATTTTTATTAAAAAACATTTTAAAATCAGATTTTTTTACAAAAGACATTTTTTTAGAATTTTTTTACAAAAAAAAAATTTTTTTACGCGGTTAAACTTTTTTACAAAAAACAATTTTTTTACGGGTATACAAATCAGATTTTTTAAAACATTTTTTACGGTTTTAAAACGTTTTTTTACGACCCCCAGTTTGAAAACATTTTTTTACAGGTTTAAACTTTTTTACAACCCGCTTTTAAAACATTTTTTTACGGGTTTAAATTTTTTACGCCAAATTTTTTTACAGTTTTAATCTTTTTTACAAAAAACAGATTTTTTTAGATTGTTTTACAAAAAAACAATTTTTTTTACGTCTTTAAACAAAAAACTTTTTAACGCCAAACAAAAAATGTTTTTTTTTACAAAAAAACTTTTTTACAAAATGACGGGTCAAAGTTAAGTATAATAAAAAGTCAAACGGCTGATTTTCAGAAACTTTATAAAATGAACTTGTAATTGTTTAACTCGTGTGTTTGACACTAAATCAGTTGGTAACTAATATTAGAACATGTATAAATATGTTCAGCCCGTCATTTCCAGTTTATGTGTCAGTTCGCAACCGAAAGTCAAGCAGTTTGATTTCTGCTTTGACTTTCGATTCTGACCCGATTTAGCAACTTTAGCTACTGATTCTAAGTTGCATTATGATCATATTATAGTGTAGAATAACCTATGTGGTTATACTACTTAATCATAATCAGTTTATGAGGTTTTACACAAGTTCTTATAATATGCCTATTATTGACCAAAATGCCCTTTTTTTGCAAAACATTGTTTTAATTAATGAAGATCATATAAAGTTGATAACCTACTTATGTTATAACATAATTAAAATACTTTGGCATATTGAATTTGTTTAAGGCTCATCCAATCACCCGATATCGCCTATGCACGTACGATTGAGCTTATGTAACTAGTTTACATAAGTTTACTGAAACGAGTCAATTCTTTTCAATTTCATTTCAAATTCCAGAATGTATATTGTTTATCCATATTATACAAGTATTAGTACTTGTGAGGATTAAACTACATTCTATCCGGTCATCGCTTAATCTAGCGTATCGTACCGTTTTCATTAATTTAAGTTAAGTGGTCCAAGTATATGACTTGAATAAGACCCGTTAACATTCTAATTGGTTATTATACCATTCATTCTAGACTAAGGCATTCCAGTAGATTGCAACCATGCTTAGTTAATTGATAAACGGTTGTGCTTATTATTATTATTATCTTGCATTGTAAGACTTATTAAGCCAGGTAAATACTCTTGACCTATATTCCCTATACGGGCTTGGGATACGGTAAATGATTACCGCTTGGTCGGGTATGGGATCATATGTCGGATTGTGACTAGAAAATTCGCATAACCCGTTTTAATCTGTTTTGCTTGATAACTTAAACTTTAGGGGTTAACGCGACCGTGTCTTGGATATCCTCGGCTCATTTAATTGCAAATGGCCACGACTTAAGCACAGGGTGTAGGCATACATCCGACGGATGCAAATGCTAATATAAAATATTTTCTACCCATATTGGGATACCCTTTATGGGTTAAAAGTGGCGTGTCGGTTAATCATGTTATCGGTTTCTGTACCGGGCCCCATATGTATTGACAGGCATGTAAAACTGTATACAAGATAAGTATTATTGTCCCAAGTTATTTATAAAATTACATGTGCTTTTGTTCACTTAAAACAATTTTGAAATATTTTCAAAATGTGTCGGTTATTTGTAGTTACCAGTGTAAACTGACGTATCTTCAAAAGACTAAGTGACAGGTTGAAATGTTACGAAATAGGCTGGAAGTGCCCGGTAATGCTTAAGAGGAATTTGAAACTCCTTGCATAAGAAGCCTATTAGTCTGTTATTTTATTTTGTAAATTTACGATCCGCCTGTGGATCTTTTGATACATCCATCTGTATTATATTTTTGAACATTCAGACACATTTATATTTGTAATAGTAATTTAAATCCAGGCTTCTGCTGTGTTATCTGTGTATTCGATATCAATCTAGTCACGTACCCCATCCGGGCCCACCGGTTGATAAAAAAAACATTGGGGTGTGACAATACACCCCTGGTTGGGGCCACACATTATCCCTGGTCTGGGACCACACATACTTCCCTGGTTTGGGAACACTATTATCACTGGATTGGGATAATACTCTTAACTAAACTCAAACTCTATCATGAAAGTCCTTACACAATATACCAATTAGCTTGCCGGGTTGGCAGATGGGGTATTAGTTGATAGCGCCATTAAGTTCGACAAACCTCACACCGTGTTGGGAGCCAGGCGTGAACTATTGACCTTTCTTTTTGCATCCATGCGGATAGACATTGATGGATGGCACAAAAACTTACTACGTCAGTTTTCGGTATCTACGCGGTTTAGTTGCTTGATGAGGGTTAGCTACCCGAGTCTTGGTTTTTAACGCTTTAGCATGTGAACTTACTTTATGATTTACCAAAAACTGTGAACTCGCCAACTTTATGTTGATACACTATTGCATGTGACGTGTGTCGGTGTGAGTATATTTTTAGTTATATTTTTAGCTCTATTTTAACTCGCCGATTTCAAGTTTTAAATTTATAAAACACGATATTTTACTATCACTCTACACACGTTAGGGCAAGTGCACCCAATCGTGGACATAGTATAGTGTTGGCAAGATACCGAGGTTGTCCAAGGACACAAGAGCTTTTAGTACCGGCTTATCGTCAATGTCTAATCGAACCAAACTTTGAGAAAAGATTTTTAAACTAATAAAAAGATAAAAACAGAAAATAAAAATAAACTAAAAATGATAGATAAGAAATAATCACTTGGATCCGACTTATCTTTTATGTACTCTTTTAATGACGTCCGCACTTTGGGCATTCTAAGAGATTATCTTAGTTATAGTAGTAGGCCCCTCTTTTGGAGGCGACGTTACCCTCTACCTAATGGTTTGAGTCAGCAAGGATACAATCCCACTAGGTCGGAATATTGAAAGATAATTAAGAAAGTTATTAATGCAAAATGTGGTGGACCCCCCTTACGAGGCGGCGATCACCCTCAACCCGTTGGTCTGAGTCTGCAGGGATACAGTCCTCGCGGGGTTGGTTTAAAGTTTTAATAGTAGTTTATAAATAAGGGGTGCAAGCGTTTTCTTACTCTCAGTCGGGCCAGTCATTCCCGACCAATCCATGGAGTAGTACTAAACTTGCACCAGGTTCTCGCAGGATCTATTCACTGAACGAGACATAGAATTACCCAATCCACCCTTCTAACCCCCTTACAGGCAATTAACATGCTTTATATAGACTGTAAAGACATGAATATGTTGAATAAACGACATACGAAGAATGGATGAATAGATTCGCCTTCAATATAATAAACTATTTATTAAAGTCATTAATACTAACCCAATTAAAAAGTTGCCAACAATTGGAAATCATAAAAGAAATACATAAAAGATATGTCTTCACCAAGTGATGTAAGAATTTAGCCAAGCATGGCCTTTGTTTGACAAAGATTCTTATGATCAATCTTGGATCCCGAGACTACACACACACTCTAAAGATGGAAAATGGATGATGGTGGTGGATGATGGTGTTGTAGTGGTGGTGGAGTGGTGGCAAGTGAGAGAGAAGTGGTTTGCCAAGGGATGGTTTGAAGTGGAACCAAGCACTCCTATTTATAGCTGTAAAAGGAAGCTTCAGCATGGCCCGTGCCCGGCTGGCACGACCCCGTGTCCATTTTTCTCTCTCTCTTCCTCATTAACTGCTTGTCAGATGTTGTACTAACACGACCTTGTGTGTCAACGGCACGGCCCGTGGCCATAGTACTTGCTGTACTATCGCAGATTCTAAAAATATTTGAGTTGACCATGCCCTGTGTTGGCTTGGCATGGCCCTGTGTCGGCTGCCAGTTTTGTCTTTTGCAGTTGTCTTTTCTTCTGCACAACATCCATCTTCGGACACGGCTCGTGTCTGGTGGACACGGCCCCGTGTCAACTCTTCTGTTCTTGTTATTTTGAGGTTTGGATGTGAATCAGGGCTTGGCGAGTTGCGTCAATTCCTCATTCTTTGTATTTATGTTGGATTTTGTTGTCTTTTTGCTCCTTTTGCATATTTAAGCTCTTTTAACCCTGAAAATTAAAAAGGAACAGAAAACCGAACTTTTTCCAACATTAGTACTAAAAAAGGTTGATTTTACGCCGTATTTGATATAATTTATATGTTGTATTTTAGGCACATCATCATGCTTTGCAGGTCAGTAGGTACAACTTTGGACGGGCGTTGCAATCGGCTGGAGTGGGTGGTTTGTATAAACTTTATGTTTTTGAACATTCATTAATCTTGTGGTTTTAAGGTCTGATGGGTTTGCTTTATATTTTTCCGTTGCAATATAAACTGTGTTTTGAACATTTAAAACTTAATAACTAATCGTGTTGATTGTGATGATTTTTTGTTGGATCAGTTCTGCTCTAAACATAATGGAAAACATGAAAACATACCTGTCACCGCAGACAGTGCAGAGGAGAATCCAGTTATGGAAGAAGCCATGGAATTCGACATCTTTGTCAAGGTGATCTGGTTCCTCCTTAGGGTGCTGACTGATGATGGTGATTATGAAACCAAAAAGGGTAATCGGTTATTGGAGAGGAGGTCGATGATGATGATGTTATGATTATAGGGTATGTCTAATTGTGTAACTGTGTAACCCTTTAACCTCCACATAAGTCTCCTTATATAAGCACCAGGAGGAAACCTAATTAGTTAATAAGGGTAATATGGTCCATCAACAATTACCAACTAATTATTTAATAGGTTATTATATATTTTGATCTATATCATGTAAATGATTATAACGGCTACAAGATTAAATATTAAACATAATATATTTAATCTTACATTCTCCCACTTAGCCGAGTAATCATTTACTATGAGTATTAGATAAGCCTGATCAGGAGTTAACACTCATTTTAGCCTTAAACAAGTACTATAGCAGAGAAATACAGCCGTTGAATCTTTATGCGACTCAGGACCCCCATTAGTCATACTATAGCCTTAATTTAAAACCTAATCGTTATGATCAAAATACGCATAAGCCCTTTGTTTGATTTGTAACTTTATTTGTCTATATGCCATTATACCGGTTGAACATATTCTAAGAGACATACAAAATCAAACTTGAGGAAATTTCATTAATCATAAAACATAAGCTAGTACAATATGCTAAACAAGGTCTTTACTAAATCCCATATTCCGAACATGTTCTTCGTAAACCTTAGGAGGGAGACCTTTAGTCATCGGATCCGCAAGCATATCTTTAGTACTAATATACTCGATACAAAGATTATTTTCCTCAACTCGTTCACGTACGAACAGATATTTTGTATCGATATATAAACCAGCTCCAGTCGAACTGTTACTGTTCGAGAAACTAACGGCAGCTGAATTATCACAATAAAGCTTCAATGGTCTAGAAATGGAATTAACGATTTTGAGTCCAGTGATCAGATTTCTAAGCAACATTCCATGACATGTTGCGTTATAAACAACAATGTACTCTGCCATCATTGTGGAAGTTGTGGTCAACTGTTGTTTATGACTCTTCCATGAGATAGGGCCGCCTGCTAACATAAAGATATAGCCCGAAGTGGATTTCTTGTCATCTTTGCATTTGGCAAAGTCAGAATCAGAATAGCCCACCACTTCTAAATGATCACTTCTTCTATAATTCAGTTTATAGTCTTTCGTCCCTTGCAGATATCGAAGTACCTTCTTAGCTGCTTTCCAGCGATCTAGGCCAGGATTAGTCTGATAACGGCCTAGTATTCCAGCAATATAAGCGATATCTGGGCGAGTACAGACTTGAGCATACATCAGGCTCCCGACTACTGACGCGTAAGGTATCTGGCTCATTTGCTCCTTCTCAACCTCTGTTGTCAGACATTGGAATGAACCGAAAACATCTCCCTTAACTACTGGAGCGATGGAGGGTTTGCACTGTTGCATGTTGTAATGTGTAAGGACCCGATCTATGTAAGCCTTTTGGGACAATCCTAAGATCCCTTTGTGTCTATCTCGGTGAATTTCGATGCCAATGACGTAAGAAGCATCTCCGAGATCCTTCATGTCGAAGTTATGTGAGAGTAACCGCTTCGACTCATGCAACATGTCTAAACTATTACTTGCCAATATAATATCATCTACGTAAAGGACAAGTATAGTAAAGTTGCTCCCACTCATCTTGAGGTAGGTGCATTGATCCACTTGATTCTTCATAAAACCTTGTTTCTTCATGACTTCATCAAACTTGAGGTACCATTGACGTGATGCTTATTTTAACCCATAAATGGATTTCTTCAACTTACAGACTAGATGCTCCTGACCTTCAGGTTTAAAGCCTTCAGGTTGCTTCATGTAAACATCTTCGTCTAAGTCTCCGTTAAGGAAAGCGGTTTTAACATCCATCTGATGTAACTCTAAATCAAAAAGAGCTACTAGGGCCATGACGATCCTTAATGAATCTTTATGAGAGACAGGTGAAAACGTCTCTTGATAATCAATTCCCTCTTTCTGAGTGTAGCCCTTTGCAACCAATCTCACTTTGTAGCGTTCAACGTTCCCATTCGGATCTAGTTTTGTTTTGAACACCCATTTGCATCCTACTGGTTTGACACCGTTGGGTAATTCTACCAAATCCCAAACGTCATTTTTCTTCATGGATTCAAGCTCATCAATCATTGCTTTATTCCATTCAGAAGACTGATCACTGCTAATGGCTTCATTGTAAGAGATAGGATCATTGAGCTTTCCGGGATCCATTTCAGTCAGGTAGGTAACATAATCATCCCAATTAGTAGGCCTTCTTTGCCTAGATGACCTCCTGAGTGGATTATCGGGTTCAGCGTTGTCTTGGTGTCGAGCGTTTGATGTGCCTTCGTCATGAGGTATAATGGGTTCTGATTGTAGAGGTGAATTTGGAGTTGGTGCAGTAGCTTCAGGTACAGTAGTTGCATTGGGTACAAGAGGAGTAATCGGAGTAATGGTAAGCGACGAGTCTCTCCCCCCCGCGTCTTGTACTTCTTGCAATTCTTCGTAAGGGTTGGTACAGCTCCCACTGACCTTGAAATCCTCCAGGAACGCAGCACGCTTGGTTTCAACAATATGGGTGACATGAGAAGGACAATAGAAACGATAACCCTTTGAGTTATCAGGATACCCGATAAAGAAACAGGTAACTGTTTTAGGGTCAAGTTTCCTTAGGAGAGGATTGTAAATTTTGCTTCAGCGATGCAGCCCTATACTTTCATATATTTAAGACTCGGTTTCCTTCCTGTCCAAAGTTCATAAGGAGTTTTAGGGACAGACTTAGAAGGAACTCTATTGAGTATATGAACAGCTGCTTTTAACGCTTCAGTCCAGAGGAATAATGGTAAATTAGTGTTGGCTAACATACTGCGCACCATGTTCATAAGGGTACGGTTTCTTCTTTCAGCAACACCGTTCTGCTGAGGTGTACCAGGCATGGTGTATTGGTTCACTATCCCATGGCCCTTACAAAACTCATAAAATGGACCAGGAGCTTGACCCACTTCAGTATGTCTTCCATAATATTCACCGCCTCTATCTGATCTCACAACTTTAATCTGACGATCTAATTGCTTTTCAACTTCAGCCTTATAATCTTTAAAAGTCGTTAGAGACTCAGATTTCTCCTTAATAAGATACAAGTACATGTAACGAGAATAATCATCAATAAAAGTGATAAATGAAGTATGTCATGTTATGCCAGCGATTTGGTAGGGACCACTAATATCAGTGTGAATGAGTTCTAATAAATTAGAGCTCCTAGTGGCACCTTTCTTATTCGCTAATGTCATTTTACCTTTAAGACATTTGACACATCTTCCAAAATCAGAGAAATCGAGAGGAGGTAAGACTTCATCCTTTACGAGACGATTTAACCGTTCTCTTGAGATGTGGCCTAAACGCTGATGCCACAACATGGATGAAGTCTCTAAGTCTCGTTTCTCTTTCATCTTTGTGACTGATTCATTAATGTTATATGACAACAAAGATTTGGAAAAAAATATCATCTAGTTCTAATCTATAGAGACCACCATCCAGAATACCAGTACCATAAAGAACATAATCATAGAGGATAGAGAGTTTGCGATGACCATGGGAAACAATAAAACCATCCATGTCTAACTTTGGTCCTGATACAAGGTTCCGAGTTACCTCAGGAACATATAAGGTATCATAAAGTTTAATACATAAACCAGTTTTCATAAATAATTATAATGTTCCAATGGCCTTCACTTCTAATTCTCGATCATCCCCAACCTTAAGCGTTCTTTGGTTTCTTTCCAGCTTCCGGATTGTAAGGAATCCCTGAGTTGAATTGGTAACATGAACAATAGAACCAGAATCAAACCACCAAGAATTAGCAAGAACACTTAAATTATAGGACTCAAGTATCATAAAATAATCATTACCTTTCTTAGCCATCCACTCCTTAAAGTCAGGGCATTCCTTCTGCATATGTCCTGTCTTTTTACAGAACTTGCAGTGGATTCTGCATAAGGAGTTCTTAGAGCTGGAAGGTGCACTTGTATTAGGATTAGGCCTTTGGACTTTAGAAGCATCCTTCCTCTGATGATTGTTCTTCCTTTTCTTAGAGTTGGAGGTGGTGAAGTTAGCAACATCAGTAGTGCGATCCATCCTCATTCGCTCTTCCTCCTGTACGCACATAGCGACCAGCTCACTCATCGTCCATTTGTCCTTCTGAGTGTTGTAATTGATCTTGAATGCTTCAAAGGACGAAGGAAGCGAAGTAATGATGAAGTGAACGAGAAAACCATCACTGATTTCCATTTCCAGCCCCTTTCAGCTTATTGGCCATGTCATTCATCATCATTATGTGCTCGCGAATGCCGCTCCTCCCATCATACTTAGTTGTCACCAGCTTGAGAATAAGAGTACTAGCGTGTGCTTTAGACGTCCCCTTGAACTGCGCCTCCACAGAAGCCAAGTAGGTTTTAGCATCTTCAGAATCAGGAATAGCTCCTCTGATTGCATTGCTAATAGACTACTTCATAAACATGAGAGACATGCGGTTACACCTAGTCCACTTTTCATGAGTCAACTACTCAGTAGCAGTACTTTGAGTAGTAAGGTCCGCTGGCTTATTCTCTCTTAAGGCATAATCGAAATCCAGCAGCCCAAGAGTAAGCATGAGAGCATCCTTCCATGCAGCAAAGTTATCACCAGTCAAATGTGGAATACCGCAGTTTGGTGCTGATAGTGGAAATAAGATGAGCAAGTTATGATACTAAGAAAGAAGTTCTAATGTGATCTAAGGGCACGTAATTCTAAGGCAGGCATAAATAATGACCATTTTAATTATGAAGCTGTGATATTGTCTATTACTAACATCAAAATAATAGACTTAGTTAAAATTCTACTTAAACGAAGACAAATCAGCTTTGGCCAAAAGTGTAATCATTTAAGCATGTGTGCAAAGTGGTTGTGACAAATCAGGTTTGGCCAGAAATGAAACAATCACTTTAGTTATGCACTCGTTAAGTATGCCATCTATGAAGGAATTAAATCAGCTTTGGCCAGATATTAAGACATTCATGTTTATGATGCACACTTAACATAGCTTTCGTAATACTTGAATGATAAGTAGATGTATCAAATCAGCTTTGGCCAGAAATGGTACATCAGAAGCTCATTCAAGTTAAGCTATTTTGGTTTTGCAAAACATTATATGATTCTGATTAACTAACTAAGTATTTACAAAACCAATTATTTAATAGCAAACTGTAACGCCCGGCTCTTTTGTACTTTCCATTTATAGAAAGTTTTGTTCGTATTTCTATTTTTGGAAACTTTGCATTCTTGTAATCATTCCTTCGTTGTAATCGTTATAAAACCGAGACTTGGATCATTAATGAAACTCGTATTTTGTTACAAATGTGTTATACACACTTTATATATGCTCGTATGTTCGAATTGGTGAATCAATTGATGTTTAATCGTCATTCTTGGAAACTATGTGCTAAACTTGTAATTAAGCTAAACTTATGCCCAAAACGTGTTTTGAACGAGAACGACACTTGACTTTGATGCTCATACGATTAATTATACTTGGGTTATACTCCTCGTACTTGGAATTATCTTAAAATATGCTTATATGACAAGAATGGCCCTTAAAAGTCCTTAAAGCATCAACTAGACAACTTCAGGGACTAAAATGTCATTTTTGGAAACTTCATGTCTGGTGAGCCACCCCCGGGCGGCCCGCTTTGACTTAAGGGATATACAATGCGGGCCGCTTTAGGCCTGTATTCGTGCCAGCTTCAATCAGACGCGAAAAATGCACGAATCCCACAATCCTTTTACTCCCCAATCACCTTATTTCCACCTTAAACACCACCAATCAACACCAAACTTCACCATTATAAATACAACCCTTCTCCTCACCTTTCTACACTTTCAACACTCTCAAATCACTCCAAATACTCTCTCAAATCAGTAGCAAAGTTGCATTTTCGGGCAGATTCATACACTTGTACTAAAGTGAGCATAACTTGTCCATTTCTTAACGAAATTGCTTGATTCTTCTTCCTACTTGCTTGGATAATCATAGGGTATGATTCCTTGACTTCTCCTTGGAGAAATCAGACCTGGAAATCCCCTGAAATAATCCAAAAACTTTCTGTTTTGATTTATGTTCTTACAAACTTATTTAAACTTCATCCAACTTGTGTCTAACACATCTCACACCAATGTCCTAATGCTTACAACCCCTCTTATGGTTGGTTAAGCTTAAAAACATGGTTGAGACACTATAAATCAGAGGTTAAAACCTCAAACATTTTTTGTTTTGTTAGGGTGTTTGACCCACAAGTCATGTTCGAGCTAGTTCTTGATATAGAGTGATTATGGAACAACTTGGGTTGTTCCCAACATACAATCCTCACATGATTTGATGATTTATCTTAGTTAGATTGTATATATTATACTAATCCTAGTTCGTGACCCTCCTTGGTTGTTTTTACATCAAGAGAAGTGGTGAACATTCAAGGGGTTCCTAAATGGAAGCTTGTCTTCCTACCCCATACATGACATCTATGAACAACTTGAGGTGCCTAAATGGAGATTTAATCTCCTACCTCCTACTTGAACCATTGGACCTAATAATATACTAACCTAATTATTATTTACATATACTTATTCGGACCTTTGATAATAAACTTGTGTTTATATATTGAAGTAGTAGGATACCATCTAAGACCTAGAACTTTAAGTATGATTCTAATGGGCATACCACCCATGAAAAACATTATAACCTCCTTGGTTACATAGTGTCATACGTGAGTTACTAAGTCAAGGATGATTATTTTCATATTATGATACTTTATGATACATTTACAATCCGAATCTTTAATCTACCGTGTACGCCAAACTCACACACCTATGTTTCCTCGTGTAGAAGGACTAGGTGCTCCAAAGTAATCCATCACCAACTCACTCGTGGGATTTCAAGTAGGAAAGCTTGCAACCACCGTGAGTCTACTCGATCCCTTTTTCCCCCTTTACACTTTGGGATGCAACATGTATAATTATGTAAACAACTTTTGAACTAAACATACTCATCCTTTGAACGAATGCATGAAACTAATGTGATTTACTTGCTATTCTTGTATGCTCTATGAACGATTTGGAACGTTATATGCTCATTGATTTGTTCGCCCACCTTAACAATTATAGCGCTATAGGATTTACGCCCCGCCTGCTGAACTATTGGGTATTGTTAAGTTTACCATCCCGCTGAACTATTGAGATTTTATGCGTTGTGTTCTAGGGTTTGATCATATTGTACGCCAAAATTGCATACTAGCAAGCACATATTATGAATCATGTTGGATTGAGTTTTATTCTATTATGCTATGTAAACAAACTTGTATACTCGCTCATTGCCTTTGCATTGAAACTCTATTTTAATACATGTTGCAGGTTGAATTATGAAGTATGGATGATTGATGAAACAAGTGTAGGGTGGACTAGATACACACCTTAATTATCTATCTTCTCATGTTATGTGATTTGTTGAACTATGTTGTATTTCTTTTTGGGGATTTGTATGAAAATTTGGTATTGAAATGAAATTTGGATTTAATTAAATATTGTCACATAGTGTTATGAAGTCTCTAGCAATCTATACACACTTCGTCTCATCCCGATGTTTCCGCCATCGGTTGGGGTGTGACACAAACCACCTGTTAGCGCGGGATTTCGGACAAGTCTTGACATTTTATGAACCCTCATGATTTCGGATGGTTTATGTCTTGGACTCATCCAAAATGAATGATTTCGAATGATCTCGGATTGTCCGAGATGACTGATTTCGAATGATTTCGGATGTATTCAAGACGCGTATTTCGGATGATTTCGAATGAAATATGTCTTGGAATCATCTGAAATGGTGATGCTTAGTCCGAAATGATTAGTCCGAAATGATCCGTGATGGTCCGTAATGATCAGGCGGATGTTGATCCGTAATGGACGCTTAGTCCGAAATGATCCGTGATGGTCATCCGAAATGTGTTCCTCAAGCTGTCAAATCCTTAATTTTGGCAGTTAATAATTGATAAGGTTTAAATCCGAAATTTCAGGGATTATGGGATTAAGTTTCCTATTTAATTGCTAATTATATTTATCTGTTGATTTCGAAATTATATCCATTAATAAAATAACAGATTTCGAAAATTCTAATTAGATAAAAATAAATCAAACAGGAACAAACACCCAATAATCCTAAATTCATTCCAAAACTAAGGGAATTTTTCGAATCTAATCAAGAACTTATGATGAACCCTAAATCAAAATATTCAAACATTCATCCGAAATCTTGAAATTTTTACACATTTAAACATATTTTGAATATTCTGATTTTGGAACAGTAACAAAGAATTAGCACATGATCCGAGATGGATCCGGAATGGTATCTCGGATGGCTGAAAACGGATTTTATTATGGTTTTCAATTCTGTTTTCCAGTTTTATTCCAGACTTACGGATACAAAACAGAACCGACTAATCAACATATGCTCTGATACCACATGTTGAATCAGTTCTGCTCTAAACATAATGGAAAACATGAAAACATACATGTCACCGCAGACAGTGCAGAGGAGAATCCAGTGATGGAAGAAGCCATGGAATTCGACATCTTTGTCAAGGTGATCTGGTTCCTCCTTAGGGTGCTGACTGATGATGGTGATTATGAAACCGACAAGGGTAATCGGTTATTGGAGAGGAGGTCGATGATGATGATGTTATGATTATAGGGTATGTCTAATTGTGTAACTGTGTAACCCTTTAACCTCCACATAAGTCTCCTTATATAAGCACCCAGGAGGAAACCTAATTAGTTAATAAGGGTAATATGGTCCATCAACAATTACCAACTAATTATTTAATATGTTATTATATATTTTGATCTATATCATGTAAATGATTATAATGGCTACAAGATTAAATATTAAACATAATATATTTAATCTTACATTTTTAATAACAGTATTATTTGTTCAACATGATTAGTGGCTTGATCCTGGTCAGTCGCACGCCTCGTGGTAAAACTCTGCATGTGAATTTTGAGGGTGTGACATTGTGCATGTTTGAATAGGGACTTTGGTTGATACCACCCACATACCTTAGGACGTGAATTGCAATTTACTGTTTCAGCAAAGTTATTGAAGTCGGTGGACATATATTTGGTAACTAATGAAACCACTAAGCATGTACGAGTTAAGAGTATGCTTGCTTAATAAGAAATTAAAAGACGTTGACAAAGAATTTTTTTTCACATTTGAACCGTCAACTTTAAACCTAAAATGGTCATCTAAATAGCGGGGAAAGTTGAACACAAAAATTACACAATAACCTACTATGCATTAATGAATTTTTTACCAAATTAAGTTGAACACAAAGGGAGTGGCGATGCCATACGATATAGAAACTTAAAAAAAAAGTCAGACTAATAACTCATTTCGTTTGGTGTTGAGTTCATCTTTACTAATGTGTTTGTATATATGTCCATTATGTAAATATTATATGATGTATGTGAATCTTGTTATATAGAGGATGCTAAGTAGATAAGGATACCGAGTCAAATGAAAGTAGAGATTGCATGCCATGTCACACCTTAATTATAAACCTTGTAAAAGCAAGTTGTTATGGAATAAGAAAAGCATGAGCCAGAAAATGACGATTCTTTCTTTAAGCATCCCTTCTACATTAAATCCCCATCCCATCGACTCTTTTCTTACTTTTACATAGTTTATGACATTCTTTAATCTTTATGGTGGAATCTGGGTGTCTGTGACTACCTTCACACCATAGAGACATAGACGCATGTAATACATGTCCGAGCAAAGGAATGCACACCAAGACATGAAACATGTAGGAACTAGGTTCACTTTTCAATAAAATATATTACAAAATACATAATAAATAATAACGAGACTCTCGTTATTTGTGGGAAATTCGATTAGTACAATACCGGTTACAAAAACTAAATAAAACGAATATAAAATACAAGTAAATTGTACCAATCTTGATTCAAAGCCAATGTCTCTGAAAACTTCAACCGCATCTACGAGATCGAAACTCCGCCGCAGGACAAGCAAAATTGTTGACGGTTTTTGGTTGAGGCACGTGTTCAACACGCTTCCCTTAAAACAGATTCCGCGCCTCCTCTCAGACGGTCTGTTTCCCAGGGTACAACAACCGGAACAGTATGTGTACTGCCGGAGATGGCACTCACGCCCGAGATTACACCGGGTATCATAGTGTTCTAATTTACGTAGGAAAATAAAGATAAGTTGGTGATGGTGAAAAATTAAAGAGTACTCCTCTCTAAATTCTATAAAACTTTGTGCATAATTTTCTCTAGTATATTTCTTTCATCTCATTTTTCTCTATTTTCTTTCTTACCTCCAACAAAGAGTCATAAGGTTCATTTTATACTCAAAACTAAAACTCCATATTTAATTTCTATTGTTTAATGATAATTATAACAATAAAAACATTCATTATGAGTCTAGTAATTTATTATGAGTCAAAAGGATTAATTTACATTCATGACATGTTAATGTCATATTAAATAAAATAATAAGACATGGCAAAACTTACATCATGACTCTTGAATAGAGATTAAAAGTCATAAAACCACCAATTTATGACAAAGATGAATTTATACTAGACTCACCAAAGTTTAGAAATATTCAATTCAATCACCAACTTCGAGCATCGATATTCTATTCATCTTAGCTCCATTTTGGACACAGTTTGATTCATTGTTATGATGCTCTCACAACATAGAACGCAAACCCACGAATTATTATTTATACAACACATATATAAATATAATTATTGATGTCCAAAATATTTAGTGAAAACTCATTTTCACTAAAATTTCCAACAATCCCCCACATGAATGGAGATCGATTAAAACACACAAAATTCCCCGATGAAACCTCGACAGTCGAGTATTGCAGGATAGGTAGGTTTTGCCTTTGAACCTTCCTTTGTGAAGCATACTTAGTCTACTAGGGTTTTGTAGACGTGATGTCCTTGAACAACCCCCCATTTGTGTAAACGACAATATACATTCACACAATACTTTCCCTAGCCGGGCCATCCCCTCACTATTGTGTCCTATAATGGTCATGGAGCACTTTCCTGGTTCTGCGGGAGCTCTAGGAATTATGCCCTAATTCCATTCGAAGCGACCACACTTCTCTCCAACATAGGTGATTTCCCTTTAAATCATTAAAAGCATTATGGTTTACTATGATTTACACAAATCATTAACCCACATATTACGCTTAACCTCGCAACAATATCACTGAATATTATAGGAATGGACTAGGATGTAATTAAACACCCTTTTATAGTTTAGGGGGATATATAAACACATACACTAGCTTATACATAAACATATATATTAGCCATGCCCCCACAGTGACTACCCTTCGGTTCATGATTAAGTTGGCCTATTGAACCTAGATCTTGGGATCTCCAGTCAACTAGGTTAGGTTTCCCTCATGTCCCTTTTTCCATGGCTTTAGTCCCATTCCACAACCTGATCTGTTATCAACCCACTGGTTGTTGGATCCAAAATTATTTGTTAACTTCGCTAAGTCAACAACAATAATTTTCAGTTTAGATCAGTTGTTCTAACGTGTTCTTGACTCACTAGTCACTTTTGCCTTTTAGTCGATTCATAAGACTTATAACTCGTGATCTCAACCTGGATTCAGTTATGTACTTTGTCTTTAGAATGACATGAAACTCAATTCATGGCTAGACACATTTTCACCATGCTTTTGGTGTGTCATGACTGACATCTTACTAGATTTTGAATCTAACCAATTGGCATTCGAGTCCAATCTACTCGATTGACTCCATATAACCATTGTGTACTCCACTTGGTCATGCGTTTGCAATATATGCAAGTCACCCCCACATTTAAGTGTAATTGGATAGCATCCAAATGGGGCGATGAAAGGTTCTCCCTTTCATTTCGAGTTTGAGAAAACTTCTCAACTACCATTTCCACATTCAAATGCAAGTCACCCCCACATTTAAGTGTAATTTGGATAGCATCCAAATGGGGTGATGAAAGGTTCTCCCTTTCATTTTAAGTTTGAGAAAACTTCTCAACTACCATTTCTTCATACCCTAAAGGGTTTGTTTCTTAAATGGCTCCTCCCCCCACATTGCTTGCATTTTAATTAAGTATCCCTTTGGACTAAAATGAAGTTATTTTTATAGTTTTGTGTTAGCACAAAATTAGTTCTTGTGTCATCACATATTTTGAATGTTTAAAGTTAATTTAATCTCCGTCGAGCATATAAATTAACAAGTATTAGTCTAGCATGCTTTAGACCACAATACTCTAGCATGTGAACAGAAGATGCATCATTCTGATTCTTCACAGCCTTAAGAGATAACGCACTATCTCTTCCGAACATTCGTTTCTTAGTTTAGACACAATAATGAAATTTTATTTCTCCATTCCAAAACCATCGGTTTTAGGAAGGCCTCAAAACCATAGTTAACTTCATCCATTAGGATCATAACTAGTTTGCCTTTTTATCTCCAAGGCTTCACCATTGACTTCCTAAGGACTTAAACATAAGTCTTAGTCCAAGTCACTTTGATGAAAAATCTTTGTATAAAATCACTTGAGTCTTGAGATATAGCCAATTAGATTGACTCTCAACAACAAAGCATTCACGTATACCTATAGTGATATATACATTTACGTTGTTTCATTAATACCATGTATTGGGATACTCTACCAAATTGAGGACCAAGCCTCCACATAGTTTAAACAACATTGATGGTGGTAGAAACATCTACAAATCCATCACTATTGTAAATTCCATTAATAAATTTTCTAAATTTATTAAAATCATTTACAATAATAACATATATTTCTTTCATATGTTATATTCTATGAAAAACTCACATGTGCATTTCCATGTTGATGCTCTCAACATTAAATGACATATCTCAAACAATTCACCACGTTTCTTACGACGCCGTTATGCATTTGATGTTTGATTTGTGACTTATTACCTAAGTCATGATCACAACCCGCTCGTTGTGTTTGTGTAAATTACTTTTTACACTTTGTACCAAAATGTGTATCCTTTTGACAAATTATTAGTAGTCCAAAATAAATATTTATCTTATATTATATTTAGACCATTTGTTTATGTGAAATAAACCCAAACGATAGTCTACCATTTATAATAAAATAAAAGTGGACAAAAAATAAAACGGATACACTAAAGATGTCTAAACATCAAATGCCAAAGTGTTATTATCTTAAACACTTTTGACCGAAATAAACGCAATTATTTCGTTCGGTGTCATGTTTTGAGGTACTCCCTCATCTTGGAACTCTAAACTTGAATAATCACAAGTTGTCCAAAAATATAAAGTTGTTTACAATTAACTACTCGCAAGTAGTTAAGCAACTTATTATGTCTATAACAACATCGAGTTGTTTTTCACTAAATAGTCTTTCCGAGACTATTATATGATTCAAGAAGTTATACTTCTCGTGGAAGTATTTCGAATCACTTATAATTCGCAAAGACATGTTTTATTCGTTCAAAACATTTCTCATTTTCCAAGTGTTTTAAAAATAAACTATATGTTTATGTTTAGATTAAAAATCAAAACAATAAACCTTATAATAGTTTATTAAATAAAACAATTTCAAACTCGCTCGTTTGAAAAATAAAACGAATACACGTCGTTTTAATAATTAGTTTATCATATTTAAACCATTTCTAACCGCTGTTAGATAATAACGATTACCGATCGTTGAAATGAGTGGTTTATATGATAACCAATTCTAATATGCTAATTAGAATTTAAATGTTTATCAAACATTCAAAATATTCGGGGTTTTTTATAAAGTAAACCGTTTCTAACGCGCTCGTTAGAAATAAAATGAATATATATATTCAATTTTGGTTTATGTAAATGAACGTTTTCTAACACGCTCGTTAGAAATAAACACAAACCTTTTCTAACACGCTCGTTAGAAAATATATAAACCGGATACAAATCATGTTAAATAATTTATCATGGTTAACCCGGTTCTAACCCGCTCGTTAGATATTAACGATTGCAAATCGTTAAAAGGTTTCTAACACGCTCGTTAGAACTAAACGATTACAGAATTTGTTTCGAAGTTTATAAAAAAAAATATAAACTATTTCTAATACGCTCATTAGAAATAAACAAATACGAAACCGTTTTAACATTTATGTAAAAAACCGTTTCTAACTTATTTGTTAGAAATTTAAAGGTTCAGACAAAACCGTTACAAGGTTAATTATTATCCATAAATTGTTTCCAACTCACTCGTTAATAATTATTTGCAACAAAAATCTTTTCTAACACACTCGTTAGAAAATCTGATCGTCTTTTAAGTAGTTAGGTTTACAAAATCATCGTATCTAACACGCTCATTAGATATAATAGATGATATTAAACCTTATTATTCTATAAAATTCTAACACACTCGTTAGAATTAAACGATCATTTATTGCCATAAGCCGTTTTTGGCCTATATAAAATAAACGTTTTCTAACCCGCTCGTTAGAAAATTAAAAAATTGCCAAAGTCGTTAAATCATTTCTAACACGCTCATTAGAAATAACTTATTACAATTTTTTTTTTTTTGAAGTTTATAAAAAACTATTTCTAATACGCTCATTAGAAATAAAAAAAAATGAAACCATTTCAAGATTTCTTATTATCCAAAATAATTGTTTCAAACACGCTCGTTTAACAATTATTTGTAATAATAATTTTTTTTTTTAACATGCCCGTTAGAAAATCTAAACGTCTTTAAACTATTGTTTCTAACACGCTCGTTAGAACATCCAACCGTCTTTAAAACATTGTTCCTAACACGCTCGTTAGAACATATAGTTGTTTTAAAACTTATTATTATACAAAATAATTATTTCTAACGCGCTTGTTAGAATACCTAAATGTTTTAAAACTTGTAATTTTATAAAAAAAATTACTTTCTAATACACTCATTATAAATATATGTGTTTCAAGACATTTAAACCAATATTAATATACCAATTAAAGTTTATAACATGCTAGTAGTAAATAAATAAAATGTTACAAACATTTTTTATGGGGTTACAAAATATATTTTTCTAATACGCTCATTAGAAAATTTAGTATTTCAAAACATATTGAAATACATATTATTTTGTATATGGTTCGGTTTATCTAAACACGAACAAAAAACCCATGAACTCTAAAACATGAATCAAAACGTTCATTTTGCAACACGGTATTCGGATTAAAGATTGTACTCCAATCATCAAAACTAATCCGACTCATTGTACTAAAAAAAATATTTCCCAAAGATATTTACAAGATTTTAACAAAAATCTCAATTAATATTTTAAACTTTCGTGAACCTAAATCCTCGTAGAGAAGGGATTTAAGATTGTAGCAACAATCTTCACGAAAGTCTGTTTTAAGATTGTAGGAACTAGGTTCACTTTTCAATAAAATATATTACAAAATACATAATAAATAATAACGAGACTCTCGTTATTTGTGGGAAATTCGATTAGTACAATACCGGTTACAAAAACTAAATAAAACGAATATAAAATACAAGTAAATTGTACCAATCTTGATTCAAAGCCAATGTCTCTGAAAACTTCAACCGCATCTACGAGATCGAAACTCCGCCGCAGGACAAGCAAAATTGTTGACGGTTTTTGGTTGAGGCACGTGTTCAACACGCTTCCCTTAAAACAGATTCCGCGCCTCCTCTCAGACGGTCTGTTTCCCAGGGTGCAACAACCGGAACAGTATGTGTACTGCCGGAGATGGCACTCACGCCCGAGATTACACCGGGTATCATAGTGTTCTAATTTACGTAGGAAAATAAAGATAAGTTGGTGATGGTGAAAAATTAAAGAGTACTCCTCTCTAAATTCTATAAAACTTTGTGCATAATTTTCTCTAGTATATTTCTTTCATCTCATTTTTCTCTATTTTCTTTCTTACCTCCAACAAAGAGTCATAAGGTTCATTTTATACTCAAAACTAAAACTCCATATTTAATTTCTATTGTTTAATGATAATTATAACAATAAAAACATTCATTATGAGTCTAGTAATTTATTATGAGTCAAAAGGATTAATTTACATTCATGACATGTTAATGTCATATTAAATAAAATAATAAGACATGGCAAAACTTACATCATGACTCTTGAATAGAGATTAAAAGTCATAAAACCACCAATTTATGACAAAGATGAATTTATACTAGACTCACCAAAGTTTAGAAATATTCAATTCAATCACCAACTTCGAGCATCGATATTCTATTCATCTTAGCTCCATTTTGGACACAGTTTGATTCATTGTTATGATGCTCTCACAACATAGAACGCAAACCCACGAATTATTATTTATACAACACATATATAAATATAATTATTGATGTCCAAAATATTTAGTGAAAACTCATTTTCACTAAAATTTCCAACAAAACATACTACCGTGTGAACTGTCAAGTGTGAAACATGCCCGCGTCAATGCAATATGAACTACTAAAAGAGCAGTAACACAGTGAATAAATTGTATCGGTGCTTTTTGGGCTTTCAATGTATAAAAGCGAGTCTAAGTAGGGGTGTTTATAGCATAGGATAACTGATTATCTGGATTATTTGGGCTCTCAACACCAAATGAAATGAATTCTTAGTCTGACTATTTTAATATTTTTATATTAAAAAATATTCATTAATTCATAGTAGGTTATTGTTTAAACTAGGTTTTAATGCTGCGCGCCGCGTTGCGGCGCGACAAAACTAAGTCATTGTAAAACTATTTATTGCGACTAAATACTTGGTTGTTATTAAAGCTGTGCTATTTAGTGTCTTATTTTGAAGTTGACAAGTGGAGTTTTCATACAACAGAGCCGTTGGTAGCAAGCGAGTTAGTAGAGTGCACCGTTATAGGCACTGGTAAACTGCTTGCGCGGCCTGATCTCTATGTTGTTTCTAATTTGAGTTCCGCTGCCACCTGAGTTCCAGGCTGTTCTTCGCAAAACTCAGCTTTCGGTCATTGATCTATGCCCATCTCTTGTCGATTTACGCCCATCTATTGTGATTTTGCTGAAAAAAATTCTCTCTCTTCGTTATCTATGCTTATCAGCATAACTCCATTTTCTCCGTAGCCTACCCTTCACAAAAACAACAGAATAAGAACATACTTGCTGACTAAAATTGATCTTTTCATGCTAGGCCTTTTTGGTTAAATTGGATAAAAATAATAAGGGGAAGACAAAGGCTGCTCTACCAACCAAGCAGACATAGATTTCCCCAAAATTGAAGATATAGTGCCAACATAAAACAAACCCAATCAGGCAATAATGAGAATTCTCTTAGGGGGAACAAAATCTAAACAAACCTACCTTTGATTATTAGGAATAAGAAACCCCAAATAGCGAATTTAGTTTTTTTTTTTTTTTACCCACAAAATTGTAAATTTTAAATCGAGCCCTCAGGACACAGCATAAGTGATTAAATACAGAAGGAAGAACAACAATCTAGTAACTGAAACAAATGTGAAGAAACGTAGGTAGAAGAAGAAGAAGAAGATTACCTTAACCCCTGGAGTATCACTACCTCGCTATCTCTCTCGTGGTGAGAAATGAAGAGCAACATCAGACTAAAAGAGGGCAAACTGGATAAAATCAGGTGTGGCTGGGGGCAGCGAAAAGTGACTTGCAACATGCTGGTGCCACGTTTATCAGTTAATGTACCACGTTAGAGAGAAGTGCCAACAACAACATTCCATTGGTGTTCTCGGACCGTCACAACAACAAACATAATCCATGTCTCCCCAATAAACCTTATCAAATTCAGCAAAATTCAACTAATTTATAAAACCCAAAATACACATTTAAAAACCAAAAAACAAAATATTTAAGCAAAAAAAGATACCTTCTTGATATGTACAGCAATGGAGGTGTAGTCATTAACATCATAAATATTCACGGCATGTCGGCATGAACCTATAACTTCAATCACACACCTGTATCTTTCACATATGCTTTCCCTACTAAATTACTAATAAATACCAAACATCTGTTTCTGTATCAATTATGCAATCAAGAAGAACAAATGAAATATAAAATAATGAAACTAATAATGGAGGGCCTACAGACTGATTTCTTAACTTACCATTTGTTTGTCAAAAGTTTCAATAATAACAATTACACATGAGTAAACTAATAAATTATCAACCATAACTACTGATCAAATCTATATTAAAGAAAACAAAACTAAACCTTGATTAGAGTTTCTTCAGGCCAAGATCAAGAACAAAATCCAAACTTGAAAACTGCATCGGACTTTGGATTGGGAGCCGAGATTAAAACAACAGTGTTTTGAAGTCTATAATCGCTTGTAGGTTAAATATCCCCAAGCTTTTGTTATGAACTCTAAAAAGCCCATTTTTCTTTTCACTCAGAAATTCAACATAGCAGTTCTATCAAAATGGAAATATATATAAAATGATTTCAATGTTGAACAATATCAAAAAAAACTTTAAATTTCTGAATAGTCAAGCCTATCATTACTTTCAAATCTTTTTAATATGGAGAAAACAAACGTCAACACACAAAAGACAATCCAGATAACAGAATGACCTATTTCCAAATAAATATATGGCTACATACCAAATTTAAAGTAAAGTGTTAACCATACAAATAAAAAAAACCCAACAGGCCGGTGAAGTCTTGCTATTTAAAGCTTAAACAATGAATACAATGCTAAAACTTACTTTAGAGACTAAAGTGGATCAATTCATTTATCTTCGGAATTTGTTTGTCAATCGGACTTATGACAAATTGCGATCTAATTCACCTGTCAATTCACAAAACACCACCAATGATTCGTGGAACAAACAGAGTATTTAGAGAAATAAGGCGAAATTCTTGTAACAAAAACCTTCAAACTTATATATCTTCGATTCTCCTTTCGATTTCAAATCCAGAACTGTAAAAGCTCAAGAACATGAAGATGAAGCTCATAAGAAATCCTCTGTCCATATAATTTTTCTGCAAATAAAAATCATACAAAATCATTAATCAATAAGTGAATCAAGCAAATCTTCCGATTTATTCCTGAAATTCATAAACAAATTGAAAACAAAACGATGACATAGTACCGAAATTCATCAACTGGATTGAATGCATCTGATACAACTTCATAAAAATTAACTTTGCAATCTGAAAGTAATCAATTACACAACAACTTCAACATTACACTCACCTAATTCCGATGTTAGACTTAAGCAAGGCGTTATAGACAGATTGTACGGAAAATGTATCATGCAAATACACAATAGAGAGGATGCTTACCGGAGGATTTGCTGGACCTAGCCTCCGTCGTCTATTCTGTTCTGAGATACAAAACCATCTTCGTTGTTACCCAATAACCCACTGTTGCTATGGTGCTATAGAGGGACGACACTGGTGAACAGATTGTCTAAACCCTAACCAGTTCTCTGTCCGCTTTTTGTCTACCTTTCTGTAATACCCCGAGCCGCCGCATCCCCATCGTGAATCACCACCGTAGGCAGTGTTGAATGGTCCTGGTTACAGGCCGGGTGAGCGGTTAGCGGTGGGGTTAGGGTTTTCAGAGTGGTGATGCGGGTTGTATGGTGTAGTGGTTGTAGTGACGGTGGGAGAAGGGTGATGGTGGGTGGAGATGGTACGCAGATCCGCCGCCGTCATGGCCGGAACATCACCGGTTGAACACCCCTTTCTCTCTCTAAAAAGCACCCTCATCTGGATTTTGTCAAAGATGGGCCGCCACAGTACCATCGTCGAACTCCGCCTACACCGCCGCACCATCTTCGAACGCCGCTTGTGCTGCCGTCCACCGGTTCGCCGTGCGCCTCCACCGTACCATCGTCGAAGGCCGCCTGCGCCGCCGTACACCGACCAGCAGCCGCCAGTGGTCTTCCCTCTTACATGTCTCTCTCTATGATTGTTGTGGTGGTCGGCTGGTGATGCTGATGATGATGACGACGACGACGACTGGGAGAGAGGGGGTTTAGAAAGTTGCTCCTGAAGAAGGAGACGTCATGTGAGTGAAGCATGATGAGGGAGAGTGTGGACAAAACAAACTAATGGCGTTACCAACTGTTAAAATGCTATTCATAAGCTTGGTGATAATTTTTAATATATAGGATAATTTTGTGTACAACCTTTCCCACTATTTAGATGACTATTTTAGGTCTAAAACATGCAAAACTTCATTTGTTGTTAGAATGGAACTACTGGTGTTGTTTTGTTTTTTGTAATGTATTTAAATTCGTATTTGAAGAAAAGATTTTAAGAACAATTCTTTTAGAATTTAAAAACAAAATTCGTATTTGAAGAAAAGATTTTAAGAACAATTCTTTTAGAATTTAAAAACAAAAATTCTTTTTGAAAATTCGAACCAATCTAAAATAGATTAGAAAAAATTACACCATTGGTCCTTATGGTTTCTACCAAATTTCAATGTCGGGTACTAATAGTTTTTTGTTGCAAAATCAGGTATTAATGTTTTAATTTGTTACAATGTTGAGTAGTAAGGCCAAATCTTGTCACAATGTTGAGTAGTAAGGCCAAACTTATTAACTTTTTTTGTTAAGTCTTACTAAAATGACTAAAATGTCATTTATTATCTAGAGAGTCTATTTTTTAATTAATTATATTTGACTAAAATAATTTAAAGTTTTATTTATATTTTTATTTTTATATTTTTCTGTTTTAAATATATATATTTTTATAAAATTAAATAGATTTGAAGTTTATTATTTATAAACTTTGAGTTTATATATAATAATATGAGTAGAATAAACTTTTTAACTTAATCTAAATAATATTATATATAAAATCAAAGTTTATAAATAATAAACTTCAAATCCATATAATTTTATAAAAAAAATATAAATAAAACAGAAAAATATAAAAAAATATAAAAAATACAAATATAAATATAAATAAAACTTTAAATTATTTTAGTCAAATATAATTAATTAAAAATAGACTCTCTATTTATTAAAGGGCATTTTAGTTATTTTATTAAGACTTTACAAAAAAAAAGTTAACAAGGTTTGGCCTTAGTACTCAACATTGTGACAAATTAGAAAGTTAATACCTGATTTTGCAACAAAAAACTATTAGTACTCAACATTGAAATTTGGCAGAAACCACAAGAATCAACGGCATAATTTTTTCAATTGAGTATGATTAGCAAATTGAGGGGATGTAGCGATCCTCTAGCACCGAATATTAAGTCCACCTTGATCATATTCCAAATGCATTTAATGCCTCCAATTTAGCCTAAAATCGTTAATTATACAACGTAAGAAAGTTAAGGGTTTTTTTTAGGTTAGGGTGGAGCTTAAGTCGTTATATCATTGGTGTTGTCTATAATAGAGCTGAGATCGGTACAGTACCCGCATATGTATCAGTACGTAAAATATTGATATCAAATTTGAATAAAAATGGGTACCGAATGTATTGGTACGTGATGGGGACAGATACAGGCATCAGTACTGGTATTTCGATATGGTACCAACTCTAGTACTAGTTTGTTTTTTATTCTCCAAACACTCCATTGATCTTGGTACCAATGCCCATATAGGTACAAAATACACTCAATCAATACGAGTACCAAACATACTAAATCGGTATGTATACCGGTATTCCAGAGACCATGACATCCAAATTCTACTATAATCATGTAAAAGGGCAAAAGAGAGTGGAAGGGGGGGGGGGGGGGGGGGGGGGTCTAACATAACATACAATGGTTTCTCAAAGCGAGAATCAGCATTTTTTGGTTCACATTTTTTTGTCCCATATAAACTTGCTGTTACAAGATATGACAGCTTTTATGTTATGATACTGATGGGTGTAAAAGTATAATTAATAATAGACTCACACAAAACGATTTTAATAAGGTTTTCACCAAAGTACGAGACTACACATGAAAAGCAAGTGTAGCAATTGATAGGTGGTATAGCAAATGGCAAGAACCAAACATCAATCCATGAAAACTATAGGTGGCTCTCGATAATAAACCCCTATCGACTCCTAGCTTAATGATGAGATGAATGAAACTAACAACTAAGAATTATCTAACTGATAAAAGTTTGGATGCTAAAAAGACTACTAAAAACGAAACCAAGAAATCAATTGTATACGGGAAGTACTCATATATAGAGAAGGCGACTACCTTGGTGATAAATCCTATTGACTTACTTGACTGTTCTCGGAAATGTCTATCATATGACACCAGATCTAATTAAACGATATACTCAAGACCAAAGACGGTTAGGTCTCCACTCGGTCTCACCAACACATCCAAAGGATCCTATAGGTTAAGTGAAGTTCAGTTGGGGTATAGAATGGATCTCCTCTTAGTATCATCAAACTATAAATTATTAAGACACTTAGAGAAAGGTTCTCCTCTCGATCTCACAAACTACAGTGAACAATAAAAAAATAATCAAAATCAAAACGCATAGCCTTTAAAGGTCAACAAAGACTAGGTTTTGTCAATAGCAAATAAATCATACGAATAAACAACCCCGAAAGTTATCAAATCATTCAATATTCAACCATAACCTAGGAAGTCAAATAAAATTAGCTACTCATAATCAAAAACAAAACCACATAATCCATATTATCTATCATCGAAAAAAGAACATAAAATAGTTCACAGTCTACTTGCTTAGTTGCTAGCTTAGAATAATCTGCTATCTGTCTAGTAGCTTAATTCTTAATTGAGTTAACTGCCATTTTCGTCCATGTGGTTTGTTCACTTCTGCCATTTCAGTCCAATTTTCAAAAATGTGTCATTTTCCTCCCCGACGTTCAAGAAACATGCCATTTCAGTCCAAAAAGTTAACCCCAGTTAAAAAATGTGGTTAGCTTAGGGGTAATATGGTCATTTAATATAGATACTTTTATTTTTTTAAGCTAGGTTTAAAAGAAAAACATTTGCAACTGGCAGGGATCGAACCCGTGACCAGCTACTTAGACACAAACACATTAACCAGCAAGCCACAACCCATTTTGTAGCAAACATCCATTTGTTTTTCTTTTGACATGTTTCAGCCACCAACACTACCACCACCATTCAACCACCGCCGCCGCTAATTCGTCCATCATTTCACCGAATTCCGATCACGTCACTCATACGGAGCAGCTTTCAACGATCAATTTCGTCATCCGGTAAGTTATCTTCCTCCACAAGGTCTCATCATCGTCCTCTGCTTTCTCTTCTCTAGAGAGATCCACATCTTCGACAACTTCACACGCAACGTTACGTGGTGGCATCTTCGTCAGTTTCTCAATCGATCACCGTTACACATTTCCTAACTGTTCGATTGCGTCGATGACATCACCTAACCATTCAGTTACATCAGCTCCAGTGACTCTGTAACGACAGGATCCGCCATGGTTGTATGGTGAGATTCTTATGTTCTCATATATTTCAATTTTTGTTTCTAATCATAATTTAGTGTATAATGTGTAATTTGATTCTGTATAAATAGTGACGTGATCGGAATTCGGTGAAATGATGGACAAATTAGCGACGGCGGTGGTTGAATGGTGGTGGTGAGGTGGTAGTTGAAGACATGTCAAAAGAAAAACAAATGGATGTTTGGTACAAAATGGGTTGTGGCTTGCTAGTTAATGCGTTTGTGTCTAAGCAGCTGGTCACGGGTCGATCCCTGCCAGCTACAAATGTTTTTCTTTTAAACCTAGCTTTAAAAAATAAAAGTATTTTTATTAAATGACCATATTAACCCTAGCTATCCACATTTTTTTTAATTGGGGTTAATTTTTTGGATTGAAATTTTCACGTTTCTAGAACGTCGTGGAGGAAAATGAAGCATTTTTTAAAATTGGACTGAAATGACAGAAGTGAACAAACCACAAGGACGAAAATGACAGTTAACTCTTCCTAATTATTTATTCCTAAGTTTCGTCCTCTATTGTCTCCTTACTGCCCTATTTCTTTTAGGGTCCATTTGCAGCCCAATAACCATTTGTTAGGCCTCTGGGATCATCATCATCATCATCATACTCAGTAAATCCCACCAATAGCAAAGCTAAGGTAGGGTCTGAGGGGGGTAGATGTAGACAGCCTTACCTCTACCCCGTAGGAATAGAGAGGCTGCTTCCAGTGAGACCCTCGGCTCGATTGTTAGGCCTCTGGGATGTGAACTTCAATTCACAGCCCACTAGCTCTTATAAATATAGAGCCTACAAACAGTGAAAATTTTAAAATCAAGCCCTGTTCCAACTTTTCATACAAAAAATCATTGAACTACATCCACTAATCCATAGTAAATTCTAAGTTCATATGCAAATATGCAATATGGAGTCATTTAGTTTCCTCCACCAATCAAACTTCATCTTGTTTTTCAACATTTTGCAAATAATCATTGTTTGTATTATAAAATAAAAAAACATTTAATAATAATTAATATCTAAATACATGTTTATAAATGCATCGATAGAATATGTATTTTTACTAATTAAAGTGTGAATATTGCAAGATATTAATATATAAAATATGTGTAATTTAATGTGTATTAGATACTCACAACTCTTGCATCCTCTATATAACAAGACTCGAATATTTGCATAAGACATTCAAACACAATACTAAGATGAGCTCAAGCTCAAGAATTCAGGCTATCACTGCCGCCCTTCAGGGTATTGTGGAGCCATTCGAACCGACGGTTGATATGACAGTGTACTATGATAACCGTTGGATAACCAGTTGTTCGACACTTAAGTACTCAGACGTTACTCCAAATCCACCAAGGGTAGAAATAGGCAATGAGCAACCCAACCAACTATACACATTGATCATGATCGACCCGGATGCTCCCACCCCAGATCAACCATCGCATCGGGAACTTGTCACATGGTTCGTCTCTCGCACTTTTTTCATGTTTTACTCATTTGCTCTTTTTATGGTTGCAAATGAAGGCATGTTTTATTTTGTATTTCTTATTTACTTTTTACCAACGTGTTTCAGGATTGTGACCAACATACCCAGTGGGAGCTTATCTGCATCTGCTGACGGTAAAACTATTGCTTTCAGATAAATGTTATTGGGGTCTATAAGATTTTAAACATGTCCCGTTTATTTTGTAGGTACTGAAGTCGTGCCGTACAATGTTGTTAACCCTCGAGGCGGGTTCCATCGACAAGTCATGCTTTTGTACAGGCAAGGTTCGATAATCACGCAGATTATAACAGTTCAGTCTCGAACTAAGTTCAGTAGTAGCGACTTTGCAGCCACACACAACCTTGGAAATCCGGTAGGGGTTGCTTATTTCAATGTTCGTAGATAAAGACAAGCTTCACGCGCTTGAGCATGATTCATGGGTCATGCTTCAAATATATGTTATGATAGTTATTTATAATATAATTTGAAATATATGAATTAGTACATTATATATAAACAGATGGGTTTAAGTCATGTCTAACTGGTTGCAACCAAATTATCAAACTTAGCCTCAGTAACTCCTTTTACAATTTTACCAAGTTTAAGGATCTTGAAGGTAGGAACCACCTTTATGCCTAGCTCCTTTGCCAATAGCTGCCAACACACATCAATATTACCAAGAGAATTATGCGCAAAAAAAAAATTGATGGATACAACTCGGTTTTTAATAAATTATAAAAAATAGACAATTATTAGTGTTAAACTATAGTTAATCAATAAACGCTTGTCACGTGCAATTGTTTAACAAGGATGGCATATAACCAAGTTAGATAAGTGTGGGAAGCTCATGCCTCGGCTGTGAGCGCCTCACGCTTTTAAAAACATAGCTGACTAGTGACATGTGGACTATGGAACCTAATCAACCTATGTAGATAAGTGTAACATAACATATAGATATACTGACTTCCTACTTTCACAGTTCAAATTATAATTAAACCTCCTAATCCAGTGGCACATGCATGTTCATATATAAGATTCATAAACTTCATTATCCTTTATCAGTTGCCCTAACTGATGATTACATATTATTGAGCTTATTTTCACAGATAGGTTAATTCTACTTTTCTTCAGATCTGCAACTAATTCTTAACAATCAACAATTAAACTAACAGAATAATGCAGGATAAGTAAATAATAATGATAAGTTTACCGCTGAGTGTATATATCGAGAACAACAGTTTTATCACCGGCGGCATGGCCAAATCGAGAATCGTCATATTCCATCATAAAAAAAAATGCCACAAATCATGTAAAAGATCAAAAGCGAGTTGATGGAACATAGAACGATTTCTCAAATTGATAATCGTCGTTTTTTGTCTCATTCTTTTATTACTCGTCACCTATACAACTCTTGCATCCTCTATATAACAAGACTATAATTTTTGAATTATGTATAGAGAAACATAGTAACTCTATACTAAAGGTGAATACGAACGTCTTAGAGTGTGTGTAGCGTAGGCGATTGCATAGGGCCGAGGAGGATAAAAAACATTTCTAGTTGGTTCGCATCAACCATAAAATGCAAATCTAGCTGGAAAAGATATGTGTTGGTCATGTGTGAGTGTCACACTATACTAATGAGCCCCAATTCGTATTCGAAATCTATAACGAGTGTCGGTACCATAGCGAACCAAACCGGTACCGATATCGGTATTATTGATGTGTGCAAATACTACCTATAATTAGTACTACGCAATTAGATGCACATATTCAAGTTCCAAATTTATAGAACGATCAGTAGTTATCAATAAAACTATAATACACACGTGTAGGACGTTGTACCTATCATTATCCAGTACAATATAGGTAAAGTATCGAGTATCGAATCTGTGGACATGGTAGCTGTTAATACTAAGTCCTATGTTAATATTTAATCAATGAAAAGGAGTTGGTTTTAATTTTAGAAAGAAGACAAGTAACTACATTTGTGAAATAAGCATTATTATGGAAAACTTTGAAAATATTATATTTAGAAACAAACCATTTAGATATGAAATCATCAATGTAGGAAAGATCGTTAGATTTGAGTTTACTTATGAAAACCCTTTAAAGATTCAGATGAAATGCAAACATCAAACTTCATGTAAAGTGCTTGAATGAATAAAAGTCCAATAGGTTGATCCCATAAGACCAAGAGAGTAGTGCTATAAATTGACACTAACAACCCTAATTTCATGAAGCAAGTTTTACTACCTTCCCTTAAGATTTAAGATTTTTATATTAAGATCCGGACGATTAGGCAACCAGCGAGTTGCAATTCGTGTTCCTGACCAACATAGTAAAAACTAATTAGTTTTAAACCATTTTATTCAGATCTATTCCCTAAGTTCACACATTTTACTAATTTAATACCGATTTGTCTATTACCTTGGTAAGGTGTCAAGCCTGAGGTTAATGAAACCCGAAGATAGTATGTATCAAATAAAACAAGCATAGCATCTTAGAAATGTTACACAACCACACAAAACCAATACATGATATACAGCTAGATACATTGCTTTTACATGGAGTTCTTTCTAAAGCCGTATGAAATCGTGACCAATGTTGCCACTGATGCACAAGCAAAAAACGAAAGATAGCGGAAAAGTGGGAATGAAATGTTGACTTTTATCTAGTATTGTAGCGTTCTAAACTAATGAAATGTGGTCCTTTTTTTCTAGTATCGTAAGTTTTAAAACTAATGAAATGTGTTTTATAAATTTAATTATTATATATTTTAGTAATATATTTAATTTAATACTTCTTGACGTAAAGGAGAGAGAGTTGTAGGATGGGTAAGATAAAAAATATAGATATCTCGTAGCCTAATGCCTAACGGTTATATATGGCGGTAACAATAGGTTGATCAATGGTTCCAAACTTAGAGTGGGCCTTGCTGAAATTACATGATTCTCACAAGAGGTGAACACGACGAGCTCCTAGCTCATATGGACCGTCATGCTTTTGTACAGGCAAAGATCACCACTCAATGGGATTGAAACACTTCAGTCTCGAGCTTGTTTCAGTACCCATGACTTTGCAAACACGCACAACCTGGAAAGTCCAGTCGGGGGTCGCTTATTTCAGTGTTCATAGAAAGGCTAGAACGAACACTTGAGCATGGTTGATAGTTATTTATAGTTTAATTTGAAACATATAAATTAGTACATTATAGACAGATGGGTTTAAGTTTTGTCTAACTGGATCTAACTTCCTCCATGGCTGCAACCAAGTTATCAAACTTTGCCCCAGTAACTTCTTTTACAATTTTACCATGTTTAAGGATCTTGAAGGTAGGGACCACCTTTATGCCTAGCTCCTTTGCCAATGGCTGCCAACACATATCAATAATATTACCACTACAAGTCATGCAAAATGATATCAAAATCAATTCTATCGGTTTTTTCTTTTTGTCAGTTATGCAGAAAAATACTTTATGATGGATAACTCAGTTTTTTTAAAAAACATATAAATATATCGAAGATAAAGACAATTAGGCGATTTGGATTTTAGTAATCCAAGCTATGACCCGTTAGCCAATAATAATTCATACTGGTTCCTAACTTTCATTTTCGTCACTAAGTTCAATCCCAAATGGAAAAGACAGTAAACTCCGTCTGAACATAACAGTATATTTAGATTTATATATTAGATACTAAGGGAAAAGCTATGTTATATCTTAAATGAAAATGGGGAAAAAAGAAAAATGTTATATATCAAACAGGGTGAGCCGCAAAAAGAGAGAACTGTAGTAAACCTCGGTTACCATACGTATAAAAAAACAAAACAAAACAAAAGAAGTTATTATATTTAAGAACTTGTTTGAAACATACAATAACTTTAAAAAACTTCATAGCTTGAGTGATAGTCTAAATAGTAATATTGGTGGTATACATACACTTCTTTGGAATATTATAAAACAACTATACCTTATTTTCTTGATTGCAGTCAAGCTTTAGAAATACAACATCAAGATTCTTCTCAGCCAATTCTTGGAACCTTGGCGCGATTATCTTGCAAGGACCGCACCTATCAAGATCCAAACAAATCAGAAACCGTGAACAATATAAAACCACACTGATTACATAAAACCAGGTAACCGTATGGTAACCGTTTTCGAAGCGTTGTGTCCCTTCCACCAAACCCGTCCCCTATGTATGTACATAGTGAATCAATCTCCTAGAAATATATCAATCCTTACGGTTTAGTAAAGTTTATGTATTCTCTAAACACTCATTGTTCCATTGTTTCTAATCTTGTTCCTGATTCAATCAGAACAACTCTGTGTTGTTTTGTTCCTGGTGATTAATTCCTGTCCAACACATAAAGCTTATTTTGGCTTGTACGGAGAGCAACACCTCGCGTATGTGAAACTCGCGTCTCAGCTTTTGAGACCTAAGAACCTCTTAGCACCTCACACTTTTATGAACATAGCTGTCATGTGAACTATGGAACCTATATAGTAAACTAGTAAAGTGTAACACAATATAATGTTTAAAGTAATTAAGTTTGTATGATTGTATCTATAGCATCTTATTGAACTGACCTAAGAGATATACTAATTTCCTACTTTCATAGTTCAAATTGACTAGCGATCATGCAAAATTTCTAACATAGAATTACAAATTATTAATTCTACTAATTCATTCCCAAACTGAAATACTCTACTAAACTTAATTTCACAGATAAGTGAATTCTACTTTCCAGATCTGCAACTAATTCTTAACAATCAACAACTAAACTAACAGAAAAATGCAATATAAGCAAATCATAACTAATTTACCACTGAGTGTACATATCGAGAACAACAGTCTTATCACCGGCGGCATTAACGATCGGCCAAAACGTATCCTTATCGACCTCCGTAACCACACCGACAACCACCGCCGTACCAGAGGCCTCCAAACTCGATCTCACTGTCAAATTCCTCAATTTGTTGGCGGTTTTACTACTCGTCGTTTTCACTGGATTAAACGACCGGCGAACTTCTCCGACGATGTTCGATTGCTTAGTCGGCCATGACGACGGTGATATGGTGAGCGACGGCGGCGGTGACGGTGACGGCGGTGAAATAGGGCGGCAGACGTGATGAATTTGTAACGCCATTGAAGTGGTGGTTGTGGTTGGTGGAAGACGGTTATGAGTGAGTGTGTTTTGGATGTTAGATAAAGTGATAATATGATATCTGGTGTGAAAGGACGGAGTTACCCTTGGGTTTGGTTGATTTGATGGGGGAGATATGTGGGTGATTTGGGTAGAGAATTTATGTGTGGTTGCCATGCAGGTTTGTGCTCTGACAGAATTATTGGTGGATGTGTGGTTGAGTATTATTGCATATAATTACAATCGATTAATTATTATTTGATTAACTAGTATTAAGGTACCTCGCGTTGTGACGGGGCGAACACCAATTTCACACTATTACCAGTGTTCATCAAAACTGAAGTTGCAGCGTGTTAATGCGAAATTAAACCGAAACGTTAAACATATAAAAAATATCTAAGTCGATCTAGGACTCGAGCGTTACGATGAACCTGTGAAATGGAAAAAAATAGACGACGTAAAAACGTTAACCACACACGCACATTGCCGTGTTAACTCGCAAAATTATTTATAGTTTTTAAATGAAATACAAATTTGTCTTTAGTGGTACAACCCATTAAGCATTATGTTACAAACCATAATGCATAGATACGAATTTGTCTTTAGTGGTACAACCCACTAAGCATTATGTTACAAACCATAATGCATAGATATGTTGCAAATTATATATATATAACTAGAATTGAGACCCGCCGCAATGCGGCGGGGATTCTTTAGTTATTACTAAGTCGATTTAGGACCCACACGTTATGTTAAACCTGTCAAACGGGAAAAAATATACGATGTAAAAACGTTCACCCACACACGCACGTTGCATCGTGTTAACTCGCAAAATTAAGAACGAAACGTAAAAACGTTAAATCAAAGACGCACGTTGCGATGTGTTAAGTCACAAAATTTAGAACCAAGCATAAAACGAAAATTTTGCGGAAAATGAAAACTATAAAGGACCAAAGTTGAAAGTAAAAAAAGTTGCGAGAATAGATTGCAAAAGATAAAAAGTTTTTGGTTAAAAATAAAAAAAGAACAAATAGTTTTGGGTTAAAAGTAATTTATGAAATACTTTTTGGTGAAAAGTAAAAAAATCAATTTTTTTAACTCCCAAAGCCAAGGTCACGACAACCATATGCATAACCATTTTTTCTTTAGAAAACCCCCTAAGCACACCCTGCGTTTGCGGCGGGGCGTAAAACGGTGTCAAATAGTACTAATGTCACACAACCTTTATCGACCACCAACACTGACTCGACCTAGGATCTGCGTGTTGCGACGAACCTGTCAAACATGAAAAAAATAGAGGTAAAAACGTTGAACCACACATGCACGTTGCGCCATGTTAACTTGCAAAATTTGAAACAAAACATAAAAAGGTTGAACCACACTCGTACGATGCGTTGTATTAAGTCGAAAAATTTAGAACTATACGTAAAACGAAAATTTGCCAAAGATGAAAAGTATAAGTGACAAAAGTTGTGAAGTTAAATTGCAAATAATGAAAGTTTTTTGGTTAAAGTTAAAAAAACAAATTATGTAAGGTTAAAATTGCAAAAGCTAAAAACCTTTGCGTTAAAAGTAAAAAATCAAGTTTAGTTTTGGGTTAAAGTTAAAAAAACAAATTATGTAGGGTTAAAATTACAAAAGCTACAAACCTTTGGGTTAAAAGTAAAAAATCAAGTTTTTATTTTTTGAAAAACTGCCAAAGCACAAGGTACAAGTGGTTATACATAAAAAAAAAAAAAAAAAAAAAAACTTGCTTATTTAATATGGAATAATTATATATATAATTATTGTCTTAAATCTTTTAATGATAAACTGATAAATATTAGTCTACTATAGTGTCATAATGTCATATGAACAAATAAAATAGAATAGCGACTTTTGCTCAAAATGTAAAAAATATATAACTACAACAAGAAAAACGACTTTGTTTTCCTCCCAAGGAGTTACCATTTTCTCTTTCATTTTATTCATCTTTGTTTACTTGATAGTTAACCAATAAACATCGACAAATCCAATTTTCTTTCAAAGTCTAAAATTCAATTTCATAAACATGTTTGTATTTTAAGAATGTTAAAAGTTTTAAATATATTAGCCTTGTAGAGTTGTAGGTAAGCATTCAAACTTTTTTAAAAGGGAGTCCATTAACAGTAAGGATGGGAGAGAGAGACGGAGAACTAAGACTGGAGAAATGGCCGGAGAAAGGACCAGAGGATAAGGATGGGGAGAGACTACCTCTTTTTACGTCTCAAACCTACCTATTTTCTGTACACTGGGTATGTTGTGGAAACACTTCCGACCATGCGGAAACATGACCGACGCATACCTAGCGAGAACGAAAGATAAAGCAGGGAGATTCTTTGCCTTCATAAGGTTCGACGGAGTAAAGGACAAAGAGAAGATGGTGAAAGCTTTGGGAGCGGTGGTGATGAAAGTGAATTTTAACCCTCCCAAACATGAGGGGGTGAGTAAAACGGTCCGGCTGCCTAACAAAGAATATCAAGCCAATCGTTCATGGGGTGTATATCCGGTATGTTGTGCCGGATGGATGATTTATGTCTTTATCTCAACATTAATGGACTGTATATCCGGTATTTAGGGGGATTGAAAGCAATGTTGATTTTTCCTAGTATTCGCTCTGCGAATGAATTTATAAAGGAAAAGAAGGAGTTATGGTTTGCATGGTTCTCGGCAATGGAGATTTGGGAAGGTCAAGAGTTTAAATACGAGCGGATCGCATGGTTAAAGATATCCGGAGTTCCTATACAGTTGTGGGATAAAGAAGTTTTCAACCTCATAGCGGAACAGTTTGGTAGCATTATTCATGGTTCGAGGGCCTCCATAACGATGGTAATTTATCGCAGGAAATGGTTGCGGTTATTATCAACGATGGGTGGAAGATTCATGAGCAGATTGAGGTCAAATGGAGGGCAGTAAGCTTTCCGGCGTGGGTAGTGGAATTGGATGAGGAATGGAATCCGGACTTTGTGATGCAGGAGCCAGGGAAGAAGATCTCGGTAGACCCGAATAACGACGTTTAAAGAATTATAGAGGTGGAAGACGACGATCATGTAATTGTGGAAAAGGAGACAGACCATAGCGTAGGATTGAACCGAGAGGTGGAATAAGGAGATATCATAGGTGACGAAAATGACAGGGAAGGCAATGACGAAGTACCGGTGGCAACTAAGAAGTATAAAGAAAACACAGGCGATAAAGAAGGGAACGACGGAGCTTCGGCAACATCAGAAACCGGGAAAGAAAATCCAGGTGATACGCCGGTGTCGGAAGATACTCCGGTGCCGGAAGAGGCAAGGGATACGGCGGAAGGTCTCGGAATCCCAAACGGTGTAAGGCTACATGAATCATTGAAAACAAATTCCAACACAGGCATGAGAAACGGTAACGTTGGATCAATTTTCGAAGATGGGGTGGCTAATAATGACTTGGAGAGAGAAAGTGGTGGGGCACAGCAGGGATGTGGTTGGTCAATGGGTTTTAATAAGTCAAATAAAGAGAATATTGGGCCAGTTATTATTGAACCGGTAACTAAGGAAAGGCCCAATGAGGAAACTGGGGATGGGTTTAAGTCCAGAAAGAGATGTAGGGGGCCGCGGGCCTTTCTATTGATTTAGACATAAATGAATCCCCCTCTAGCTCTTATCCCCAATTCAGCCAATTATTTACCAACTACAGTTAAAGGGAGTCAAGATCGAGACAAGATTCTGCCTATCTCAATATGGGTAACAGGAGACGACGGAACAAGAAGGCTAATGGTGGAACTGCACAACCAGACAGTGCTTTCATTTTCCATTTCCCTCCGATAGATCAAAATAATCTCGAGAGAGTTATGGACATGAATTCGGAGACAATCGTTGATACATTGAATGGTTCCATAGTAGAAGAAGATAGGGGTGTTGCAGAGGCAGAGAGTAGGGATGCGACTGTCGAGATCTGAGAAACAGTGGATATTGGGAACGCAGTTGGAATCTTTCTGTCCGGTTTTAAAAATGGTCTGGAACAAATGGTACAAGATGAAGGTGAACAGAATGGTAATCAATGATGATTCTCTCTATTAACATCCGTGGGTGAAGGAAAATCATAAGATATTAGCACTGGGTGAGTTAATTAGGGCTCAGAAGGCAAAATTTGTGGCGATACAAGAAATGTTGTCGAAGGATGGGACAAAAATACCAGTTAGTAGGATTTGGGGCAAGGGTGCGGTAGATTCGGAGTGGGTGAACTCGGATGGGAGATCGGGAGGCCTTCTATGTTGTTGGGATCCTGTGTTTTTCACAAAAACTAGGGTGTTTCGACATCAAAATTTCCTACTCCTATTCGGTAAACTGTAAGGGGGGGAAAAGATTCACTTTGTCAATGTGTACGCACCTCAGACCTTACCACAGAAGAGAGAATTATGGGGGGCAATATTGGATCAGTTCGGATCTATGGAAGATTTATGGGTTGTCATGGGCGATTTCAATGCAGTTAGATGCCCAGAAGAGCGGTTCAACACAAATTTCAATGCAGGTTGTGCAGAGGCATTTAATGACTTCATAGAGGACAGCGGTCTGCTGGAATATCCTTTGGGCGGGAGAAAATTCACAAGGGTCTCTGGATCAGGAGACAAGCTTAGCAAATTGGACAGATTCTTGGTCTCTTCCTCGTTTTGGATTCGGTGGCCTGACGCGGCGGTAATGGCTCTTCCAAGGTGTGAATCAGATCATAATCCTATCACTCTATCCATTAAGGTAAGTAATTTCGGCTCTATCCCATTTAAATTCTATAACTCATGGCTAGGAGGGGGGCTTGATAGGGGTGGTGAATCATGCGATTCAAAGTGTGAATGCTACTGGTCCACCAGATATTGTTCTTTATGAAAAGCTGAAACAAATTAAAAGAGATTTAAGGGCTTGGGTAATTAAGGAACGGGACAAAGAAAATGTGGTCAGTAAATAATTAGAGTCTAAAATACAGGGTTTGGAAGGTATAATGGAACAAAGATTATTGAGTGATTCTGAAAAACAATCGTGGATTGATAGTAAAAAATAGTTACACGACATTTTAGTAGACAAGGCGAGTGATTTAAAACAAAAATCAAGGGTAAAGTGGGCGGTGGAGGGTGATGAAAATTCTGCGTTTTTTCATGGGCTTATTAACAAAAATAATGTGGATAAACGGATAAATGGGGTGGATATTAATGGGATGTGGGTAACGGACCCTGAAAAAATAAAAATGGAAGCTCGAAGGTTCTTTGCTTTCAAGTTTCGGGAGCCTTTACAACATAGACCGGACTTCCTTGTTCCAAATTTAAAACAACTATCAAACGGGAAGGCAAATGGTTTAATTGAACCATTTACTCTAACCGAAATCAAGAAGGAAATATGGGAATGCGATAGTGACAAAGCTCCAGGACCAGACAGTTTTAATTTTGGCTTCATAAAGTTTTTTTAGGAGAATCTCAAATAATAAAAATTATGGAGGCTTTCTATGAAGAAGGAACAATAAACAGAGGATGTGGCTCGTCTTTCTTGGCATTAATTCCCAAAGGTACGGATCCTATTTCTTTCAATGACTATAGGCCTATTAGCCTGATTGGTAGTATCTCTAAGATAGTATCTAAGATTCTGGCTAATAGGATCAAAGGGGTGGTGGCTTCGGTTGTGTCAGAGGTCCAATTCGGTTTTATTTCGAACAGAAACATACTGGACGGTCCTCTTATTTTAAATGAAATAATCTCATGGGCTAAAAAATCAAAAAAGAAAGCTTTTCTCTTAAAAATAGACATCGAAAAAGCTTATGATTCAATTTATTGGATTTTTATTGAAAAAGTCCTTGAACAAATGGAGTTCCCGAGTAGGTGGAGGATGTGGGTTAGGGGCATATTGGAATCGGCAAGAGCGTCGGTCCTAATAAATGGGTCACCGTCTCTCGAGTTCCAATGTTATCGGGGGGTGCGTCAAGGTGATTCGTTATCTCCATTCATTTTTATAATCGCTATGGAGGCACTAACGAGTTTTATGTCGAAAGCTTCGGAGTTAGGCTTGGTTAAAGGAATTTCGTTACCAAACGATGGGCCAAATATAACGCATATGATGCATGCTGATGATGTGGTTTTTTGGGGGGAATGGGAGGGTAACTCAGTTAATAACATTATAAGATTGACGAGACGTTTTTATTACATATCGGGGTTGAAAGTTAATCATAAAAAATCTAATATCTTTGGGATTGGGGTGGGTGAGGAGGCCTTAAACAACTTGGCTTTATCTATAAACTGTAAGGTCGGTCTTTTCCCTTGCAAGTACCTCGGGGTACCGGTGGGGGTAAACATGAATCAAATAAGACATTGGAAAGGGATAATCGAAAATTTTAAATCTCGGCTTTCTTTGTGGAAGTCAAAAACTCTTTCGATCGGTGGGAGACTAACTCTTTTGAAAGCATCACTAGATAGCCTTCCATTGTACTATTTCTCCTTGTTTAAAGCACCACAAGGTGTTTTGGCCAAGTTAGAGGCATTACGAAGGAGGTTCTTTTGGGGGGGGGGGGTAATGACGAAAAGTCAAAAACAGCATGGGTGTGTTGGGAAAAGGTAATATCTCCAACTGAAAAGGGTGGATTGGGGTTGGGTTCGCTAAAAGACATGAACATCGGTCTCCTATCCAAGTGGTGGTGGAGAATTAAAAAAGAAAAAAAATCCTTTTGGGTTAAAGTAATTCTAGCAATACACGAACACACACAATCTTCATCATACTTACCGGTCAAAGAAGGAGTTGCTGGAACTTGGAACAGAATAGTTAAAACGGGAAAGGATTTGGAAGCATGCAACTTGTATCCAGATAAACTAATGAAGGGTGTGGTGGGGAACGGTAAAAGTATCAGATTTGGTTGGACTGGTGGGTTGGGGAAGAACCTCTAAAAGATAGATATCCGGATCTTTTCGGATTAGATAGACATAAAAGGGCGACAGTTGAAGATCGAGCAATAGAATGGGAGTGGAGACAAAGTCCGAACACACCAGTTGTGTCACACTCTGACTTTTGCGGAAGCGTGGTTATTGGTGTGACTTCTTAATACCATAGCATTCAATCATAACAATGCTATATGATAAAAACCAAAAGATATTCATCCATAAATTTAAGTTTGAAATACCACATCATACTTGTCTGAAATGTTGACACCGAATTCAAATTACAAACCATAACATATTTTAAGGAGTTCACCAAGACTCGACAAAAGACCTTAAACAAACCCGAGTTTAGAAACATGTATCTCGTCCAGGAGTAAGATACATCTCCTAAACCCAACGACCTCGGATGACATCTTTTATTTATTACGCAGCTTGAAACACATGCACACACCTGCCAGATCCACTTAGTTCCCTGAAATACATGTAGTTTAAAAACATCAACAAAAGTTGAGCGAGTTCATGTGTTTTGTATATGTATGTATAAACCTTTGTAAACAGTGTAAGTATGAAAGTCCTGGTATGATAGCAAATAAGGAAAAGATCACCAATGGTTTGCAAGGCCACTGATATGTGTGACGGTGTAGGAAGACTCAAACCTAGCAAAGTTGTACCGGGCTTCCGGCTGGAAGACATGGTCACCCTATCGGCCACCCTGGTCCTCATGGGTGTGGGCTCGCTACACCCAAATAGATCTATCACTCATGCCCCTCGGTCCTGATACGAGGATTAATGGTCCCAAGTATCCGCCTACCCATTCACATGATCTATGGTTCTTTCCTAGGCTAACCATACCAATTGTAGTTGTATGTAATCCTTTCGTAACATGTATTTCACCCCCGAAGTAAACAAACCAAAACAGTTTAAAGAAAAGGGGGACATGAACTCACAGTAATGCGTCTTCAGAATCGTAACCCAAATTTCTTCAGCAAACCCGACTACCTACAATGTACTAATGTCTATTAGGCGAACGGGCCGTGTCTTCATTTAGAGTTAACGTGTTGAGTTACGTTTCTTATGTTCCCAATATTATTCCAAGTTATAATTACTTGTTAAAATAATAAATATCTTAACTTTAATTATATTTAATTTTGGAATAATTGTTTAAGCAATATTTTGTAATAATACTTCTCAAGTATTTATTTTCATATTTCCTTCCCAAGGATGGGGGTATCTCATACATGTATATTTATATTTGTAGCTCCAAAACAATATATTTTCAAGTCTTATCTTAGAAAATATATATAAACTTATTTTGTCCAAAAATAATGTATTTCAAGAAAATATATATTTTTCCCAAAAATCATATATCCTCTAAATATACTAAGAAAATATATTTTTACTTCCAAAATAATATATTTTCTCCTTTTAAAAAATATGATACAACTTTGTAATATTTACAAAAATCATATGTTTCATTTCTTGTATCCAAAATAATATTTACCAAAATATATTTGTAACGGTATTTTCTGGAATATTTTGTAAGTTACGTTCTTGCATTTGATTTCACAATATTAAGTGTGTAACTTATATATTTATTCCTTGTGATTTTTGGTATTATTTTGGATTGTAAATTATTGGTATTTGTTAAGTCATATTATTTTACACTAAAATAATATAACTATTTCACAACGTATACAAATATTCACACAAGTGTCCTTTATATATATACATATATATATATATATTCTAAATATATATCCACCCATTTTTATTTATAAAACCCAACATCCAATACTTGTATTTTTGTAACAAGGTCTATGGCAAAGTTTATGTTGAAAACCATAGTTAAAACACATTTGTAAATATTTGTTTAGGAAATATTTTTCTAAGTGTTTGTATTTTTAGAAAATTTTGCCATAGTTTCCCCTAAAAATTGAGGTGTCCATGCTATTAAAGCATATCATTTTCTTTTCGAAAATCATCACAAACAATCAACAATCAATACCTAAACAACTTACACTTACCAAGTGCAAAAACTATACAATTTACATAACAACATGAACTTGATCTTTCACAAAACTTGTAGTAACTTGGTAGTGTTTTTAGTAGGTTTAGTTACTGATGCGGGTTGGTGTGTATATGGAATTAAGTATATTTTAAGCCCTTTTGACACGTTAGTCAAGTTTTAAATTTATAAAACACGATATTTTACTAACACCAAACACACATATGGGCAAGTGCACCCATCGTGAGCGTAGTATAGTGTTGGCAAGATACCGAGGTCGTCCAAGGACACAAGAGCTTTTAGTACCGGTTTATCCTCAACGTCTAATCAAATCAAAAGTTTAGAAAAAGGTTTTAAACAAGAAAAATAAAAACTAACTAAAATGCTGAAAAATAAAATAAAAATAAAAACAGATAGACAAGATGAATCACTTGGCTCCGACTCGTGTTTAGTGTAACCTTTGATTATTTCCACACTTTTGCACTATTTAAGAGATTATCTTAGTTATTGTAGTAGGCCCCTCTTTTGAAGGTGACGTTACCCTCAACCCAGTAGTTTGAGTCAGCAAGGATACAATCCTAAAGGGTCGGATTATTGAAAGATAATTAATTAAGTTATTAATGCGTATTGTGGTAGGCCCCTCTTTTGAAGGTGACGTTACCATCGGCTAAGTAGTCTGAGTCAGCAGGGATACAGTCCTAAGTAGCCGGGTTAAAGTATTAATAGTAGCTTACATATGAGGGGATCAAAGAGTTTGGACCCCCGCCATCCAATACCGGTAAGTATTGAAGGAGGTCCTACTAAATTTGACCCAGGTCCTTGCAGGATCTATACATTGAACAAGGCAAGACTCTTACCAAACCGTTCCCTTAACCCCCGACCAGGTAGCCAACATACCTCCATATAGACCGTGGAGATATGAATGGTGAAAATCTTTTATTTTATATAGACAGTAAAATAATGCCAAGACACCACGGACAAACGATAAGGAAGAATCACCTTCAACATAAGAAACTAGTTATTAAAGTCATTAATACATAACCAAGTAAAAAGTGCGAAAAGATTAAAAATAAAAAGTATTACACTAGACACTTGTCTTCACCAAGTGACGTAAGAGACTTAGGCATACATGACCTTTGATTGTCAAGAACTCTTACGATCAATCTTGGATCCCGAGACGACTCACACACTCTATGATGGACAATGGATGATGGTGGTGGATGATGGTATTGTGATGGTGGTGGGTGGTGGGTGAAGTGTGAGAGAGGTGGTGTGCCAAGGGATGGTTTGCAAATGAGCCAAGCACCCCTATTTATAGCCTGAACAGTAGCTCGGGCACGGCCCCGTGTCCAGTGGGCACGGCCCCGTGTCCATCCTCCTTCTCTGTCTTCATTAATTGCTCTTGTCTGCATTAGTTGACCACGGCCCCGTGTCCGCTGGGCACGACCCCGTGTGCAGAAGCGTATCTGTACTATCAAGATTTGCCTGGATTCTGCAAATCTTATAGTTGACCACGGCCCCGTGTCCGCTGAGCACGGCCCCGTGGTGGGCAATAGAATCTTTTACAGCTTTGTCTTTTATGCTGACACTTGGGCACGCCCCCGTGTTCACTGAACACGGGGCGTGTTCAGCCTTCTGTTCTCTTGTTTTGCTTGGGAAGATGCTTTCGGGGAGGCCGGGCATGCCACGTTTGTTCCTTTTCTTGTATTTATGTTAGATTTAGCTGCCTTTTTGCTTCTTTTGTTAATTTGAGCTCATTTAATCCTGAAAATACAAAAGGAAGACAAAAGCACACTTTTTCCAACATTAGTACTAAAAAAAGGTTAGTTTTATGCCACAATTGATGTAATTTATATGTTGCATTTTGCGCACATCAGTTACCCCTTTAAAGTGTGTTTATTCCTTTAAAAATCTCATTCTTGAAAGATTTGAGTGTTTACAACTTGTTAGATGATTTTTCCAAAAATCATTCTTTTGAATTTTTCTTGTAAACAAAGTGTTCTTATACTTGTTTCAATACTAAAAATAGTGTATATTTAAGTAAGAACCATGATCCTCTAAAAATCATATTTTGAACTTGGTTCCTTTGAAAAACCATTCATAAATCTTAGATACATAAGATTACTAACTCGCTTTGATTATTATTTTTCAAGAAATCGTCTTATTTTCAAGTTCATGCTTACACATGAGGATGATCATCCTTTTTCATCACATAATCATCCTCTCACTTGCTAGATCATGTGTTTAATCACAATCTAACAAGCTCCTTATGATGATCAACATCATAATCTCAAGCAAATAACAAGCAAGTATCATTCATACACTAAACAACATAGTTTCATCATATATCAAGCTTATGTTCATGATTCATGTTTATTTTCTTTGGTGTTCTTGTGATTAACAACATACTACATCTTTTAACCAACTACATATGAAGTAAATAAGGATTATGAGAGTCTTACAACTAGCACAAAGGCTAGGGAAGAACACAAGAGATGGTGATGACAAATGTGGAGGATAATAGCAATCGGGAGAGGTCCTTCAAGATCCAAGACCACCAAGCTTCATTAATGACCTTCTTACACCTTGTGTACACTTGGAAATGGATGATCTTGAGATGAAAATGATGGTGGTGTGGGGGTGGGTTTCGGCCGAGAGCCAAGGAGAGGGAGGGAGGTGAGTGGGGTGAAGTATGAGAGTTCTAATTCCTTATGTGCACTTATAATCATGTTAGAGTTTTGTCCATTGGGTATTATGTTCCTCAAGTACACAACCAATCTCTAATCAATCTTTGTGTATCCAAGGAAGATCAAGGAAAAATCTTGTAAGATTTTGGGAGGTGGGGCCACATAAGTGACCGTAAATATAAGGGGGAGGGGGTCTAAGTGTAAGTTTGATGGTAAGTTATGTTAATTAGTGAGATTCTAAGTATAATGTTTAAGTGTTATGCATATAAGGTGTCATATAGTGTGTTAGGGTGTTCGGGGATCATAACTAGCTCAGAAACATTAAAACAATGCTTCTAGTAAAATTTTGGTGTTTCGGGTAATGTCCGGTTGTTCGGTTAGATACCGGTTCGTTAAAGTGTCAAACTATTCTGTTTAGTGATCTTTAAGTACCCTTTTGTGACACTTTTAATTCCCGACACTTAGGAAAGCATTCAGGACCATTTTGTCATATTTTTGCATGTAACAAACTTGTTAATTTGCTGAATTTTGCTGAAATATGCAGAATTCTGCACTTTATTTGGGTTTTAGGCACTTTCTAGCACTTAAACTATCACCTAGTGAAGCAGTTTTATGGTCCTTACTTCCCTACACACCATGCTAGTGTAGTACCTTGTCCCTGGCCCATGCGGGGTCTCAAAACACTGGCTGTCTATGTACTGAACATCGTCAGCATTTTTCTGAGTTATCCACTAACTGCGCTTTGTGCATCATGTATGTCAATAAAGTTTGCATGTGATAATGAGATGACGTTATGTAAAATGTGATGCACATGTAAGTATGTTGCAGTAATCAGAAAGCAGTTTAAGTCATTAATTGTAATTCAGCACAGTCATTAAGCACTAATCAGTATTAATTAATTGTACGGATACCTGTATTTTTGACGGTTGTCACAAGCTGAACTTGAGGAGTTTCAACAAATCTCGAGCATAATGGAAACAATTGAGCTAAATTCGACCCCTGACAAGTGGACGTGGACGCCGGCAAAAGATGGACAGTTTTCGGTAACATCACTCAGAGCAAAATTGAACCGGTTTGCGGTGCCTTTTTACCCGTATGACTGGGACAAATGGGTACCAAAAAGGTAAATATCTTCGGATGGCGTGGAATACAAGATCGGCTAGCAACAATGGGAGGATTAAAAAGAAGAGGAATGCTATCAGGCGTGGCGACATGTAAATTGTGCGGGGAACAGGAGGAAAATGCAGACCACCTATTCACAAGATGTTATATTGCCTCGATTCTTTGGTCTAAAGTGAGTGTGTGGTGTAAAATCCCGCACATCTTTGCTTTTAACATGAAGGAACTCTTGGAATGTTATAAACATAATAAAATTGAAGTGTGGAAAAGAAGATATATCAAAACAATCATCATAACAACGTGCTGGATGATCTGGAAGGCGAGAAACGATCTCATTTTAATTGGAAGAAGGGTGATCATAGATGCAATTTTTGGAGAAATGCAAGCTTTAACTTTCTCTTGGATCAGATACAGGGCAAAGAAGACTAACTGGGAGTGGAGTAAATGGCAAAAGTTTGATTTTGGTTAGATGCAGTAGTGTCTAGTTTTTGTTTCTATATAAAATATGTATTAGGTGAGGAATGTTTCAGGTGGTTGGCTAGTTTCTAACTAACCATTTGAACGATGTAATGAGTTGTATTTTTGGTGTGGAATGAAAGTATAATTTGCCATTAAAAAAAAGTTTTAAATATATTTCATAAACATCTACTTCATAAAACTTCATTTAAATGTGTAAGACTCGGTTTTATGAAAACATTTTTAGAATTTATAAGCTTTTGTGAGTTCATCTTTCATCATATACCATGATACCATTTAATGTTTATCGATTTTGCATTTTCTCATTTGATATTTTTTTCTTCATATTGGACTTGTCGATCTTTACTTAACGTATCCCGTTGTTGAGGAAAAAAATTTGCTAGTTCGCAGGGACGACTCAACTATTTTGGTGGCCTAAAGCGAAGTACAAATTCGAGACCTTTTCCCCAAAAAAAAAAAAACCACACACTCATTTTGCTTCTTTTGCCTTCTAGAATGACAAAATTCACTCTTGCAAAATCTATTTGCTATTATAAATCGGATCAATCAGCAATGGTAAATATGGTATTAACTATTCCCTTCGATAGCCGCCCCTTTGTTCCACAGTTCCCATGCCGTGATACGAATCCCTACCAACACAGCCAGCCAAGCCCATATTTCACACATAACTAAAAAAAAGGTTGAGGCCCTAATGAATTGGGAGCCTAAAGCCCTAGCCTCATTTGACTTGGGCTTGGGCCTGCCCTGCTAGTTCGATAGTCAATCCACGACCAAACTGCACATCAACTTGCTCCAATTTCATAGACCATATAATGGTCTTTAACCCAGACATGTAAAACTATCCCATAACATATAAGACCTGCACAACTCGTAAAATATATTGATATGGCTTAAGTGCCAAGAATATTTATCTATCACATAAATTTGAAAAGACTGACAGAAAATGTCACACCCCCAAAATCCACCTGCGGAGTATCACCGCTTGGAGGCGTGACTGACCACCTGCGGAGTATCACCGCTTGGAGGCGTGACTGACCATGATCAAGCCACCAATCATATTGAACACGTAAGTAAGTAATTATAAAAGTCCAACCAATACAATTGGTGTCCAAATAAACATAGTTTAAGTTGCAAGCGGAAGCATAATGTTTAAAACCAAAACATAAGTTAAATGTTTCAAAGCTTAACATGGCACACAGCTGTCCATGTCCCACAACGACTCTTCCCCATGCAAGCTCCAGCTAAGTACCTATTGACCTGCAAAGCATGTAGTAACGAGTCAACAATAATGTTGAGCGAGTTCACAGTTGGGTGTTTATTTTAAGTTGTTTCGAAAACAGTTTCCTTTAACTGGCATCCTGTCGTGGGGGTTACCCCATAGTTGAAAACGTGATTTGTTTAACCCATTTACTCTGGCAATCCAGCCGTGGGGGCTACCCCATGTTTAGTTATCTGGCTTTTCGGCCGTGGGGGCTACCCCATGTATACTACTAGACTCGTTACCATATCGACTGCTGACTGTAGTCATGTTTATGTGCCCTGAACTGTCAATGTCTATCATCATTGACGTGCCCAAATCCATTAGTTCACGCCCGTCCTCTGCGGCACGGTGTGAGGCTTGTCAGACCTAAATAGCGCTATCTAACTAATGACCCGCTCGCCATTGGCCCGGCGATTAAGTCGATATAAAAAGGAGGGACTTCGTGATAGAGTTTTGGTCTAGTGAAAACTGTCCATGAGGACGAGGAATTATATTCCTGAACCCGTACTGTCCTACCCAAGAAAGGACGAGGAATCCATATTCCTTAACCCATTCCCAACCCCTGGGAATCCCATGCTTTTGTAGAAAGTGTGAACTCACCTTAGGTTAGCTCGGCAGATAAGTAAAGGCCAATCGAGCTGTTAGAGGTCAACCACGTCCTAACATGGTTACCATACAAGTCAGGTCTAGGTTCAAGTAAAGCACGTATGTTTACACATAACTAACAGATTACGAACACGTATTGATCATGGCAACATAGTATACACATTTTAAACGATAATAGTTTAATATACATATGAAGCCCACACGTAACTCGGCCCAACATGTTGTGCGATCAGCACAACCTTGTGCGATCCACAGCATGTTGTGCGATCCAGTAAAAGCCCGGCCCAAACATATACACCCGGCCCAACAATTAACAGAACATCAAGTATACGGCCCAACCAACGAAGCAGTTTAATAACCTTGTGCGGTCCGGATTATCTTGTGCGATCCGGATTGGGCTTTGAGGCCCAACCGTGTAACAGTTTGTGTATGGCCCAAGCCTTGTGCGATCAGCACTATCTTGTGCGATCCACAAGGTCTTGTGCGATCATGCAATGTGATGCTGTACCTAGTGTTTAATCAGTTGTATCCTAGACTGTTCTAGCTTGTGCGATCCACTTGTGCGAATGGGCTCTTGTGCGATCAGAACCCTTGTGCGACTAAACTTCTTGTGCGATTGGTTTTATTATCCGAATATCATGCATATTATTTATAGGAAAACAACAGTTACCAATCATATATTAAATCGGTCAAAGCAATCAGCCAGTTTCCTATTTTCGTGGTTATCAATCAACAACTAACCAGTTTCAAACTTAACTAATATTCGATCAAAACAACATATTCCAACCGATTCCTCATGAACCCTAATTATGTTTGTGACACATGTGTCACTTCAACCATCAAAAAAATGCCAAACCAATGAAACATTGTATTTCATACTTGGAATTTGTAAAAATATGTGTATCGTTTGCACATATCAACTCTTGTTCGATTTCAAGCTTTAAATCGCTTTCTGGAGGGTTATACACGCTCTGATGCGTAGATATAACCAGTTTAATGCAACGAACACTCTGGAATAGTGAAATAGGCTTAACATACCTTAAATAACCTTTACATAACTTAGAAATAAGTTTTGAAGGCTTTGGTATGGCAAAGTCGAGTTAATTCACCTACAGGGACTAAATTTGACAAACTGCGAAAGTATACCAATTTGAACTGTAACTGACATTCCGGAACATGACCATAAGTTAAACACACCTTAAATATTCTTTATATAGCTTAGAAATAGGCTTTGAGTGGTTCGGTGTGCTAAAATAAACTTTTGGCTCATTTAGGGACTAAAAGTGTCAAAAAGTGCATAAGTTTGCATTTTCGCGCATATCTTGCGTTCTGAATACATCCGGACATCTAAAAATTTATGTAAGCACTAAAATATTTTATTTTAGTGTTTGGCATGAGAAAAATCCATTCGTCGCGCAATTTGGATCGTTTTTCGCGCTTATGCGCATTCCGTCGTAATTAAGCGAACAACGCAGTCGTACGGCCAAACGAACCAACATCCGAGATATTTTTTAGCACATTTTAAGTTCCCTATACTTTAACTTCATTTTAGAGCTTTGAAATGGGGTTAACGGGGCTTAAACGTGTCAAAAATGCATCAAATAGCAAGTTTGGAGCTTCAGGGGCCTGTTCTGCCATTTTTTAAAATATCAGACCTGCAAGGTCCTTGCGCACCGTAAGGGTTTAAGTGTTGCAGTGCGCAAGCAGGGGCCAGATGCAGCAACTCGTTTTAACAGCCTGTTTCCAGCCTTTAAACCCCCCCAAAGACCAATGGCACTTGTCAATAACTGGTGGTGGGGGCAAAATGATGCACCATAACATTCCAACACTTGTACGGATGGGATTCGATCACGTTATTCGAGAAACGATCTTAACGGCTCTCCGAAAACTATAAATACCCATCCATCCCCATTGCAAAACCCACTTGAAATCTGAGAATTCTCTAAGTTGGGGTGTTTCATCACCTCATACCTGAGAATACTTGGATTATCAATCTTGCGGGGACCCTTTGTAAGTGTTCCTTCATTCTTTTATCGCTTTTCTAGTCCGAAAGTCGAACTTTGTTTGACTTTCTGCATTGACCAGTTTATGGTCAATGCGAAGTTCATTTGAACTTCATAACGTGAGCGTGATCACGATGGTTATAGTCCCTAGTGACTATACCTACTGATTACCACGTTATCTAGGCTCAGTGACGAGTCGTAGTTTCGGCCAAAATGCGTGTTATTGCGTATTTTGTAACCAAACTACTTTTAGGTATCAAAACCGTTTGTTTTGATACCAAACCTGTTTTCTAAACTTAGTTAAGCATGTTTAACATGCTTAGCTCGTCACTTTTAGTTTAGTGCTTATATAGGGTCGTAAGGTAAGCGATCTAAACAATCGCTTATACTTTCGAACCCGACCCGTTTGGTCGATCATTAGGATTCGACCAAACACATTAGGTGACCCTAGTATATAGGGAATAACCTTCCGAGGTTATACCTTATGGTCGCTTCGTTTAAGTAGTTGTATGATAGGTAGTTTATATGCCTTAGGTAAATTACCAAAATGCCCTTTTTATGCATAATTGATGTTTAAGCATAAGTAACCCAAACTTTTGTCACTTAACTGATTTGGTAACAATATTAGACATGTTAAGGCATATTTTACTTATCATAGGGCTAGTTAGGCGTTCCGAACGCGTTATACGCGAACGACGCGTTAAAGTAGCATAAGCTACCTAAACGGGTCGTAATAGGTCATAAGCACTTAGGTTAGGTTTCATTTTTAGCATGTAGGCTTTGTTAGACCACATTACATGAGTCTCCATACTCATTTGGTTTACGAGCCCTCATTCTATCCGATCTTCCGATTTAGGTCCGGTTTATTAATGTAGTTACCTATATTAGGTGTCGTTTGATATCCGTGATCTCTAGCATTGTTTGGTTGTTACTCAAGGACTACTAATGTCACACCCCAACCGATGGCGGAATCATCAGGGCGCGGAACTAGGCGAATCAGATTGCTCAAGAGAATCCATAACAACTATATTGCGATAATATTTAATACCTTCGTTATCCCATACTAACAAATAATACAATCACATAAGTTATCACAGATTTCTTGTCCTCTCGAACAATACAAATCCGACAACCTAGATTTTAGTTGAGTTTCTAGACCTCCTAGCTTGATTTGATATAGCCTGCGTTCTAACCTGCAACATACGTTAAAAGATTTGTCAATACAAAAGTATTGGCGAGCATACAGGTTTGATAAGTAGCATAATAGATAAAAAGTGTAGCGAATTTCCATATGCATAAACGTAACACACGACATACATACTCACAAAGCTGATACTACCAACTAAGTCCTCGATGCTCGAATATGCGATGGCAAACTAGACCCCGTCGGGCGCTATAGTACTATACTAGTCATGGTGGGACGTCGCGAGTATAAGCCCTAGCACATATGCAACTAGCATCACGTATATCTATGCATAACAGTTATTCGCAAGTGATAATTCGATTGATTGAATAGTTCGTTTGATAAGTTCGCTTTGTTAGAAACGTATGTTACACCCAAAATACGATTAAAAAGGGTTCAAGTATACTCACAGTGCGTATCTAGCGGGAATACAACTTTATTGGATCGGTTGCGAGTACGTCTGCGTTAATCATTGAAGGATATAGTAAACGATGCACGGTTAAGCGAGAATAGTATCGAAAAGTCAGTCATTTGGTCGGATGGTGCTCACCCATTCGGATGGGCTCATCCGATCAGATGGCATATGGATCTGAGTCAGATGGCTGTCATCCGGTCGGATGACAGACTATCCGATCGGATTAGTGTTGACTCGTGCGGATTGTAAGTGTTAACTCGTGCGGATTGTCATCCGTTCGGACAAGGGTGACTCGTGCGGATTGTCATCCGTTCGAACAAGGATGACTCGTGCGGAAAGTGGTATCCGTGCGGATTGACAGATTATCCGTGCGGATTGTCACGTATCTGGTCCGGATGACATGTATCCGGTCCGGATGACATGTTATCCGTGCGGATGACATGTTATCCGTGCGGATTACATGTTATCCGTGCGGATTACATGTTATCCGTGCGGATTGACATGTATCCGTCCGGATGACATGTATCCGTCCGGATGACATGTTATCCGTGCGGATTACATGTTATCCGTGCAGGTTACATGTGATTCGTGTGGACAACACGTCTGTTTCGCATTCTAAATACTGTTTCTGAGTGTTTATCGGAAGGAATACGTGTAGAGTTACCGGGACAGTGTAATTTCGCACTAGCATTTGGAATTCCATCAGTTCTGACCCGCTCTGACGGCCGGGAATCACCCCGCTCCATCAGAATCTGGCCGCTTTTGACGGTTTCTCTGGTTTAGCTCGAAATCGCACAGTTCCTTGGTTGAATACATATATTTAGGTGAGATTTGTTATCAAAACAAGTGGAAATCACCCAGATCTGAGTCGTTTGTAGTGGAATGAGGCCACAACTTGAAGTTCATAAGAACTCTTGGTGACATCACCTCAAAACGCCTCAAATCGGCAGATTTCACGGTTAGAAATCGAGTTTGAAAAGTTAGAATGATGTAGAATGGAGTGTAGATCATAGAAGTACAAGTTTCTAGGTTGAAATCTTACCGGAATCGCGAGGAAATCGAGAGAAAAGGGTTGTGACAACTCGAGTTTCCAAGATTCTATCTTCGCATTTAGTGCACGTTATTTTTTTTATTTATTTAGTTGTTTGTTAATACGACTCGTTGTTTCACAACGCTTACCTTTGTAATACGTTATATCGTATTTCGATTAATATTTTGTACTTGGAAATCTATAATATTTGTTTATACGTGAGTGTATGGTTTTTAAGGCTTTGCATAAATTAACATGGTAATTAAAGATGAAACTTTTACTGAAAACAATACTCATGAAAACACCCAAGTGGTGAAAACACTTTAAGTGTTTTCGTCCACTGAGAACCAACGAAATCAGAAGATGGGCCTTGGCCCAGTGTTGAGATATTTTTATATATAATCATTTTATAAGCAATCTTCTCAGACAAGTTTCACATTTACCCAAACCATATCTTATCACTTTGTTCTCTCTCTACATCTGAAACCCACAAAAGAGAATTCCTCATTCTTGAAGCTAAACCCCTGTTTAATACGGACTTGACTGATTTATTGTGAGCACTTAACTTAACATACCGAGCAAACAAGGTGAGTTCACACTCTTTCTAAGGCATGGGATTCCCGGTGGTTAGGGAATGGGTTAATAAATTAAAATAGAACCTACATATCCTCCTTGGGTAGGATATGTACCGCCATCCTCCTTGGGTAGGATGCCAATATTAATTCTGCATATTCTCCTTGGGTAGAATACATACGTTCGTCCTCCTTGGGTAGGACAACAACCTTAACGTATGCTCGTCCTCCTTGGGTAGGACAATCACACTCGCTACGGTCCTTGGATCAAGAAGGGCACGTACAAATACGACTAGTCTACACAGGGGAAGCCCCCCACTAATCTTCGCACAGATGCCTGAAAAGGCCGCGATACGGCCACTAACCTTCGCACAGATGTCTGGAGGACCGCGATACGGCCACTAACCTTCGCACAGATGTCTGGAGGACCGCGATGGGAATTAATAAGAAACATGGTTTACAAAACGAACAACTGATTTATGAAACGAATTCTATAACTGAATAACTAACTGTGAACTGGCTCAACTAGTTGTTGACTCTCTGTTACATGCCTTGCAGGACCTTAGGTACTTTTGGAGCTTGCACGGGAGGCACGGTCGTTGTGGACATGGATCGAAAATGTGTTGTTAAACATTATAACATTTTGTACTTAAACTTATGCTGGGTTTTACATTAATGCTTCCGCTACACACTTGTTTATATTTGGTTTTGTAAACACCTATCGTATTGATGAATGTCTTTTGATGTATATACTTATGTTCAATATGATTGGTGGCTTGATCCTGGTCATGTCACGCCTCCAAGCGGTGGTACTCCGCGTGTGGATTTTGGGGGTGTGACAGATTGGTATCAGAGCCATTGGTTATAGAGAACTCGGTTTTAATAAGGGGAAAACGTTTTTATTAAAACCAGACTATAACCAGAACAGTGCTCAACGATCCACAACGACGCCTCGCTCCACGTGCAAGACTCAACATCATAGGTAATATGGTATATGTCTTATTGCCTACTTGTTAGAATTACATAGAACTTTGCTCCAGTTATGCTTAGGTTAACTTAACACTATTGCATGAGAACACTTGTGTGCTCACTCTCTTCGCACTATTCGCGAACCTCTCATCCACATGTTCTCCTTGATGTCAAGATCATGAGTGGACGCGTTAACCTAACTCAAGCCCAGTTGGCGGCTTCGATCACCGAACAAGTTACTGCAGCACTCGCAGCTGCCCAGGCAGGAGGTGTAACCTGCCATCACCACTTACTCTAGGATCTTTAGATCCTACTCTCGTAACTCAACACTTGTGCTTAATTTTGATTACTCTTACGCACACGACAAGTCAACACGCTCAGCCACCTGTATGCACATACAAGACTTTTATGGACTGTCGTCCTACTACTTTCAGCGACACGGAAGGAGCTATTGGACTCCTCCATTAGTTTGAGGAACTCGAATCGGTCTTCGAATGTGCGAATGACCTGAGGTTCGTAAGGTGAATTATGTCACTGATACTCTCGAAGGCACCGCGCTAACTTGATGGAGCACGCAAGTTCAAAGGCTGGGGCTGGCGGCTGCTAATGCCACCCCATGGAATGATATTAAGAAACTGATCAAACGTGAATACTATAGTCGTGATGACATTCACAAGCTGGAAGTGGAATTCTTTAACCTGAAGATGACGGGATCAGAGATAGAAGCGTACACGAAACGATCCAACGGACTGGCAGTGTTATGTCCATCTATGGTGGATCCTCCCATCAAACGCATTGAGCTGTACCTCAAGGGATTAGTATCAGGGATTCAAAGTCATGTGACTACTCCTAACCTTATTACTATTCAAGATATTACTCGTCTTCCTCATCGTCTCGCAGAACAGGCAGTGGAACAGAACAAGCTGCCTCAACGTATCAGCGCTACTACTACCACTACTACTTCAACTACTTCTGCTACCCTCAGTGACAACAAATGGAAGTAGGATGGAACCCCTAGCAAGGGTTCGACTACGTTTCCGTCCCAGGCACAGCAGCGGAAGATCGATGACAACCAAAGTCCTGGTCAGCAACCTTTTAGTAGTCAAGGGCGGGGTGGATACAGGTGAAACCACCCTAAGTGCAAACGCTGTAACTTGCACCACAGCGGGCAGCGCAACCGAAATCATTGTCATTGATGCAACAAGCTTGGGCATGGAGCCAAAGATGGTAGAAACTCACGTCCTGCAAACCAGAACCAACAACAACAGCCACAAGACCTATAGAATCAGCAGCAACAGCAGGGTAACAAGGATGTTATCAGGTGGTGCTGAAGGTCATTTCAAAAGACACTGCCCACAGTGGAACCAGAACCAGAATCAGAACCACAACCAAGGAAACAGGAACAATAATGTAGGCAACAATGGGGGTAATAACGACAGCAATGGTGCCAGGGGTCGAGTGTTCGTGATTAGTCAGGCTGATATTAGGAATGACCCCAGCATGGTGATGGTTTCGACATCGATATTGGTACGGATGGGCTACCTCAGCATCGAGCAGAGATTTTTTTGAAAAGAAAAGATCATCCGCATTCCTCGTACTGGTTGAGAACCTTTGGTAGCTCATAGTAACAAGCTCCTGGACCAGCACCCATAGCTCGAGCACCTTACCGCTTAGCTCCAACTGAACTGGAAGAACTGTCTAAGCAATTACAAGAACTTTTGGAAAAGGGTTTCATACGTCCTAGCTCTTCGCCCTGGGGAGCTCCAGTATTATTTGTGAAAAAGAAAGACGGTACCTTTCGTATGTGTATAGACTACCGCGAACTGAACAAGGTCACCGTGAAGAATCGTTATCCACTTCCACGTATCGACGACTTATTCGACCAGTTGCAAGGGTCGAGCTATTACTCAAAGATTGACCTGAGGTCAGGTTATCATCAACTGAGAGTCCGGGATGAGGACGTCTCCAAAACAGCATTCAGAACTCGCTACGGCCATTACGAGTTTTTGGTCATGCCATTCGGGCTAACGAACGCGCCTGCGGTTTTCATGGATCTTATGAACAGGGTGTGCAAACCTTATCTTGACAAGTTTGTTATTGTTTTTATCGATGACATCCTGATTTATTCGAAGAATCGGGAGGAGCATGAGCAGCATTTACGACTTATTCTGGAACTCCTTCGAACGGAACAGCTGTACGCTAAGTTTTCAAAATGCGACTTCTGGCTTCGTGAAGTCCACTTTCTAGGCCACGTGGTAACTAAGGATGGGATTCATGTCGATCCGTCCAAGGTAGATTCGATCAAGAACTGGCCTGCACCTAGTACACCTACAGAAATACGCCAATTCTTGGGTTTGGCCGGTTATTACAGACGGTTTATCAAAGACTTCTCAAAGATTGCACAGCCGCTTACATTACTGACACAGAAAGGTGTTGCTTATCGTTGGAGTAATACACAGGATACAACATTTCAGCACTTAAAGGATAGACTCTGTAGCGCACCTATCCTCTCATTGCCTGAAGGCACGGATGATTTTGTAGTCTACTGCGATGCATCTATCCAAGGTCTTGGATGTGTGTTGATGCAACGGGATAAAGTTATTGCTTATGCTTCACGCCAACTTAAGATTCACGAACGGAATTACACTACGCACGATTTAGAGCTTGGAGCTGTTGTTTTTGCGCTCAAGATATGGCGACATTATCTGTATGGCACCAAGTGCACCATCTACACCAATCACAGGAGTCTTGAGCATATCTTCAAGCAGAAAGAATTGAACATGCGACAACGTCGATGGGTCGAGTTACTGAACGATTACGAATGTGCTATAAAGTACCATCCGGGAAAAGCCAACGTGGTGGCAGACGCCCTCAGTCGAAAGGATACTACACCTAGGCGTGTACGAGCGTTACAACTCACTATTCAGTCTAGTCTTCCTTCACAGATACGAGATGCTCAGGTAGAAGCATTGAAACAGGAAAACGTCAGGGCTGAAGCTCTACGCGGCTCAAGGCAACGGTTAGAACAAAGGGCAGACGGCGCCTATTATGTAACCGGACGCATTTGGGTCCCACTCTATGGTAATTTACGCGAGCTTGTAATGGATGAAGCTCATAAGTCTCGCTACTCAGTACATCCTGGTTCGGATAAGATGTACCACGACCTCAGAACTACATATTGGTGGCCTAGCATGAAGGCCCACATAGCAACTTACGTTAGCAAGTGTTTGACTTGTGCGAGAGTCAAAGCGGAATATCAGAAACCCTCAGGCCCACTTCAACAACCTGAGATACCACAATGGAAATGGGAGCAAATTCCATGGATTTTGTTACCGGCCTACCTAGATCTCAGCGCGGAAATGATACTATTTGGGTGATCGTGGATCGACTCACAAAGTCTGCTCACTTCTTGGCTATCAAGGAAACGGATAAGTTCTCCACTCTAGCAGACGTATACCTTAAAGAAGTTGTCTCGAGGCACGGGGTGCCCACATCTATTATCTCTGATCGTGATGCACGTTTTACTTCAGAACTGTGGCAAGCAATGCACAAATCTTTTGGCTCTCGATTAGACATGAGCACAGCTTATCATCCTCAGACAGATGGGCAGTCTGAGCGTACTATTCAAACTTTAGAAGACATGCTTCGGGCGTGCGTAATTGACTTTGGCAAGGGCTGGGAAAAGCATCTGCCACTTGTGGAATTTTCATACAACAACAGTTACCACACCAGCATTAAAGCTGCTCCATTTGAGGCATTGTACGGGCGTAAATGCCGATCACCTCTTTGTTGGGCAGAGGTGGGTGACAGTCAGATCACAGGTCCAGAAATGGTAGTTGATACTACTGAAAAGATTGCTCAAATACGACAACGCATGGCGGCAGCTCGTGACCGTCAGAAAGTATACGCCGATAAAGACAGGAAACTACTCGAATTCCAGGTTGGGGATCGAGCACTACTCAAAGTTTCACCTTGGAAGGGTGTTGTTCGTTTTGGCAAACGAGGCAAACTCAATCCACGATACGTTGGACCATTTGAAGTCATTGAGAAAATAGGCAAAGTGGCCTACAGACTGAACTTACCAGCTGAACTCAGTGCAGTTCACAACGTCTTTCATGTGTCGAATTTGAAGAAGTGGCAGTCAGATGAGACCTTCATAGTTCCTTTGAAGGAGCTCACTATCGACGAACGGTTGCATTTCATCGAAGAACCAGTTGAAATCACGGACCGGGATGTTAAGGTCCTCAAGAACACCAGGATACCTCTAGTTCGAGTTCGTTGGAACTCCCGTCGTGGCCCAGAGTATACCTGGGAACGCGAAGACCAAATGGAACTCAAATATCCCCAGTTGTTCGAAAACAATGCAACTACTACTGAGGCTGAAGCTACTACAGAATTTCGGGATGAAATTCCAAATCAACGGGGGGATGATGTGACACCCCAGGAGAACCAGTAAACGATAACTTACCTAGCTTCCTCAGTAACCGCATGCTAAATTTCGGGACGAAATTTCTTTCAAGTTGGGGATAATGTGACAACTCGAGTTTCCAAGATTCTATCTTCGCATTTAGTGCACGTTATTTTTTTTTTTTATTTAGTTGTTTGTTAATACGACTCGTTGTTTCACAACGCTTACCTTTGTAATACGTTATATCGTATTTCGATTAATATTTTGTACTTGGAAATCTATAATATTTGTTTATACGTGAGTGTATGGTTTTTAAGGCTTTGCATAAATTAACATGGTAATTAAAGATGAAACTTTTACTGAAAACAATACTCATGAAAACACCCAAGTGGTGAAAACACTTTAAGTGTTTTCGTCCACTGAGAACCAACGAAATCAGAAGATGGGCCTTGGCCCAGTGTTGAGATATTTTTATATATAATCATTTTATAAGCAATCTTCTCAGACAAGTTTCACATTTACCCAAACCATATCTTATCACTTTGTTCTCTCTCTACATCTGAAACCCACAAAAGAGAATTCCTCATTCTTGAAGCTAAACCCCTGTTTAATACGGACTTGACTGATTTATTGTGAGCACTTAACTTAACATACCGAGCAAACAAGGTGAGTTCACACTCTTTCTAAGGCATGGGATTCCCGATGGTTTGGGAATGGGTTAATAAATTAAAATAGAACCTACATATCCTCCTTGGGTAGGATATGTACCGCCATCCTCCTTGGGTAGGATGCCAATATTAATTCTGCATATTCTCCTTGGGTAGAATACATACGTTCGTCCTCCTTGGGTAGGACAACAACCTTAACGTATGCTCGTCCTCCTTGGGTAGGACAATCACACTCGCTACGGTCCTTGGATCAAGAAGGGCACATACAAATACGACTAGTCTACACAGGGGAAGCCCCCCACTAATCTTCGCACAGATGCCTGAAAAGGCCGCGATACGGCCACTAACCTTCGCACAGATGTCTGGAGGACCGCGATGGGAATTAATAAGAAACATGGTTTACAAAACGAACAACTGATTTATGAAACGAATTCTATAACTGAATAACTAACTGTGAACTGGCTCAACTAGTTGTTGACTCTCTGTTACATGCCTTGCAGGACCTTAGGTACTTTTGGAGCTTGCACGGGAGGCACGGTCGTTGTGGACATGGATCGAAAATGTGTTGTTAAACATTATAACATTTTGTACTTAAACTTATGCTGGGTTTTACATTAATGCTTCCGCTACACACTTGTTTATATTTGGTTTTGTAAACACCTATCGTATTGATGAATGTCTTTTGATGTATATACTTATGTTCAATATGATTGGTGGCTTGATCCTGGTCATGTCACGCCTCCAAGCGGTGGTACTCCGCGTGTGGATTTTGGGGGTGTGACAAGGGTCCTGAGCATGTTTGGCCGAGTGGGAGCTGTCACATCACTGTTCAAGTGATGTGACATGGTATTTATAGGCAAGAGTGGAGAAGGGAGTCACAGATCCGGATTGCCCATCCGTCCGGAATGCTGTCCGTCCGGATGGCTATCCGTCCGGATGGCTATCCGTCCGGATTGTTATCCGTCCGGATGGCTATCCGTCCGGATGGCTATCCTGACGCTATGAGTTCCTTTTTTTAATAATTTTTGCGGTGCGCGCTTCTATAGTGGACTTATATTATTATTATATATATAGATTACTAAGGGTCGTATTTACGTATCCATATTCCAAAGTTTCGATAATTAACAATCGGTTTTCGTTTAAGTATGCGATTATTAGCGACGTTTCACAGTCATCAAGGAGGGTAGTATAGGTCCTTTCTTGATGTCATCGTTAACGTTATTGCGTTTTGTGCCCCCATGACTGACGGGGTACTATTCACTCGTATTGTCATCATCGTCACGACGACTGGAGTTATAGCACTCACCCGAGAGTCCTTGTTAGCGTTAGTTGTTTTATGTTCGACACATCACGGCCACTGAGGAGAGTAGAATAGGTCCTCACTCTATGCCTCCGTGAGTGTTAGTGTTTGTGATAATAGTGTAGTATAGTGATATTGTATTTCGAAAATATGCGATTATCCTTCGAATAGCGATATATGTAATATAGTTACATTATGATCCGAATCTCTGGTGCTAGGCGTAACGAGTATATCGAGTAGTAACAACGCACAAAAGTGCGGGTTGTTACAGTCTCCCCTACTTTAGGAAATTTCGTCCCGAAATTAATCCAATAGGTAGACCTTTGAGAGTTGATCCTGGATAAGTAGCGATACAACGAGTGAATCGGGGAAGAGTTGACAAGCGAGAGTGCTTCGAAAGAGAGAGAGATCGATTGCGATAGCGAGAAGCGACGTAATGACCAAAGGAGCATCCCACAAGTTGGCGTTTCAAGAGTACCTAGAGTCGCGAAGAATTTGTAAATTTGATGCGATTGAAACTTTTAAGAACTTTGAAAGGTTTCTCATAACGTAGGGTTAACTGAGTCAATTGTTAACCAACGTTGCAAGAAAGTTTAGGTTTCAAACATTTTAAGGAATTCGAAAATGAAAGCTGGGGTTACGGAAACTCTCCTAGGACCTGGGTTCAATGCTGAACTCGATGTCGACCCAACGTCTTAAGAAAGATTTCGTTTTGATATTGCAAAAGTTTTTAAAGAAAATTGGACTTATGAGGCTTCCCTTGGGCATGGAGTTAAGCTGATTCGATGTTACCTCCACATTGTGAGGAAATTTCACTTGTCCAATGGTTTTAATAAAAGTTTTATAAAAATCAGTTTTTTTTAACAGTTTGAAAAGTTAATTAACATCGAGCCCCACTTGGCACTTTCTCACGAAGGTTTTGGTAATATGGTTAAAACACTTAGATATAGGAAGTACCAACGGCGTATCCACCATGTTTCTCCATATCACTTTCGTTTCGTGAGGCGGTGTCATGTAGGCCGTTATGACACAGATAGAATTTCGCTACCTCGGTCCAACCGATAGGAAGTCGGACCAAGTTGGAGATAGAATCGAATAGGTTAAACAAGCGAGTTGAATTGCGAACGTTGCTATAACAGCGTGTGCGAGTAGCCTGATGACATAAAACATTTATGTGTCGTGTCTGGGTAGGCGTCGAGCGATGAGTGATAAGCGAATAACGCGTTTTCGATTAGATTCCATATTAAACTCACATGGCATGTTTCCACGAGAGTTTCCTAACATGGAGAAACACCACGTTCGACCAGGTTAGTTTTGCCTCGTGAAGCGATGTCATGTGTATTAACACCACACAGACTGTAATGAACACCAAACGAGCGATAAGCGGTAGACTATACGCAATAAACGATAATCGATTAGAGGATTAAACGAATAATACAACACCAACCATGACGGCGATGATGATCGAGTTACAATGAGCGGCAGCTGTTGCGTTGCAAGCGATGGAGGTATACGCGATTTATGCGGTTTGATTCGATTTATTAACACCACAGAATTTAGCTAACATCAGACCCCACATGGCCTGTTTCCACGAAAGGCCGCTGATATGACTAAAACACCTTGTTTTAACCATATGAGCTTCTTCTCGTGAAGCGAGGTCATGCGTGCTAACTTAACACAAATATCACAGATAACGGTAGGCGATAGCGATAGATTGGTACACAGCAAGCGATATAGATTCTCATAATAAGCGATAGTGATTGCGAGATACACATGATGAGCGATTGTGATTAGTCGAGTTTTGTTTCGAATAAGCTTAACGTTACGTTATGACGCATCACGGTTATCGAGGAGGGTAGAATAGGTCCTCTGTTGACAATATCGTGAGCGTTAATGTGCTTGATGAGACTGATTGCTACAGACTCACGACCAGTCTTGTGTCGATGCAATTGCCCTGCGAGGTAGACTCCCCAGAGTCCATCGATGAGGCGGTTGCACTGCGTTTGCAGACTTACGACAAGTCTCGCGATGATACGGTTTGTTACGCCTTGCGATTGAGTGTAGTGTGTTGAAAATAATCACAATAGTATAATAGGTCTAATAACGTTCAACTCCACGTGGCACTTTCCTCACGGAACTTTGGTAGTATGATAAAGCACACCTTGCTTATGGCACCTTAGAATTTACTACGATCTCCGTGCACTGACCCAAATAGTATAATAGGTCTAATAACGTTCAACTCCACGTGGCACTTTCCTCACGGAACTTTGGTAGTATGATAAAGCACACCTTGCTTATGGCACCTTAGAATCCTCCAACGACGACACCTCATCGCAAGACACCGACAAACCCAGCCGCAAGCGAAAGACTTCAAGTCCGAGCTCATCAACAACCGAACTGCCGCAACCGAAACCTCTTCAAGCAGTTCCGATGTTTCCAAAACGAGCTTACACTGGAGCTCATCCTCAGTGTTACTCGTGTACCAATCATCATCCAGTTGGGGCTGACTGTCGCTATTGCAATAACTGCAACCGTTACGGTCACTTCACCCGCAACTGCCGCATCAAACCGCGAACTTGAGTACAACGACAACAGCTCCAGCCAAAGTCTTCAGCATCAAGTATCTAGCAAGCGTAGGATAAAGTTGTAATGATATTATTTTCGACGTTAATCTCTAAGTTTTGAACCTACCCCATTACTCGATATTGCCACTATGTGTAACGCTAACTCTCGCTCTCGTATTCTCTTTCACTCTCTAGTCGTCACACTTAGACTAGGTCCACACACATGCTATATACTATATCACGAAATAATGTGTTTTACCCTCACTACACTGTTAGAACGAGGTACGATAAATGTGCAAGGAACGACTAATCGCGGGTGCACACGGGATTATTTCTTCATGAGCAGCCACCTACTACTTTCATCCCGTGATTTGGTGTCATACTTCGTCGAAACGCTTATGGCACCTTAGAATTTACTACGATCTCCGTGCACTGACCCAAATAATCCCGTGTGCACCCGCGATTAGTCGTTCCTTGCACATTTATCGTACCTCGTTCTAACAGTGTAGTGAGGGTAAAACACATTATTTCGTGATATAGTATATAGCATGTGTGTGGACCTAGTCTAAGTGTGACGACTAGAGAGTGAAAGAGAATACGAGAGCGAGAGTTAGCGTTACACATAGTGGCAATATCGAGTAATGGGGTAGGTTCAAAACTTAGAGATTAACGTCGAAAATAATATCATTACAACTTTATCCTACGCTTGCTAGATACTTGATGCTGAAGACTTTGGCTGGAGCTGTTGTCGTTGTACTCAAGTTCGCGGTTTGATGCGGCAGTTGCGGGTGAAGTGACCGTAACGGTTGCAGTTATTGCAATAGCGACAGTCAGCCCCAACTGGATGATGATTGGTACACGAGTAACACTGAGGATGAGCTCCAGTGTAAGCTCGTTTTGGAAACATCGGAACTGCTTGAAGAGGTTTTGGTTGCGGCAGTTCGGTTGTTGATGAGCTCGGACTTGAAGTCTTTCGCTTGCGGCTGGGTTTGTCGGTGTCTTGCGATGAGGTGTCGTCGTTGGAGGATTCGTCTAAGGACTCACTTGCAGAGTCTTTGGCTGATTTGTCGGAAGATCCGTCGGCAGATTTGTTAGAAGAATCGGCAGCTGATTCGTCAGAAGAATCGTCGACATGTTCACCTGAAGGATTAATGGCGATTGCTTGATGAGCTTGCTTGACAGGGTTCCTTGAGAATAACCCTTCCATGAGTCATTTGTTGTTGATTTCTGCGGCTAAGCGGTATGTCTCTTCGATGGTAGCTGGCCTTGCGGCTTCGACAAAATCACCCACACACTCAGGCAAGCCACGAATGTACTTCGCGATGGCCTTTTCTGAAGTGTTGACCTGACCAGGGCAGATTATGCTAAGCTGTTTAAACCTTGCGGTGTAGCCAGCATTGTCACCTTTTGTTTGCTTGACTTCCCAAAATTCGCTTTCGAGCTTCTGGATTTCGTAAGGGGGACAATACTCTTTCTTCATGAGCTCCTTCAGCTCATCCCAAGAGAGAGCGTAAGCTGCATAGATCCCACGTTTGTTACGTTCGGCGGTCCACCAGTCGAGTGCTCGTGATTGGAATGCTCCGGTAGCGCAAGTAGTACGGAAACTATCGGGACACCCACTTTGACGAAGGGTAACTTCGATAGAATCGAACCACTGGAGTAGTTGAGTCACACCTCCTTCACCTGTGAATTCCATCGGGTCACAGGCTTTGAAGTGTTTGTATAGAAAAGCAGATTGCGGCGCTTCCGTCTTGGAGTCTTCCGAGGCTCGAGAGTTGCTGAGAGAGTGCACTTGAGCGGCAATCCGAGGAATAAGCTTTACCACTTCTTTGGTCACAAGTGATGCAATCCTCTTATTGGCACTTCGTTTGGCTCTCCTCCTAGCTACTCGTCTCGAGGTAGAATCGTTGGAAGGCATCTAGACAGGAAGAGACTAGGAATGAGATTCGATCATAATGATTTTTGAGTTTTGCGATGCGATTGAGCGCGTCCCAAAATTTGATGCGATAGTATAGTAGTAATGCGAATCACATAGGAGCCATATAGGAGACACGGAGTTCCTAAGTTCTCACACAATAACTTGTTTGTTTATACGTATATATATAGATATGTATTTATATATATGTAATTTGTAATCATACTCATAAAGGTCGATTTAGAATAAGCGAGGACGCGTTGAGGTGAGAAAACGATAACGAAGGCGATAGATTATGCATTAGTTTCGTTGCGAACATTCGGATTGCGTTTTAGATTGCGATGGCTGGGCGAATCGTGTGTTTATAAAGTAGGGAGTGAAAATCGTTGAATCGAGAAATCGACAAAGCGTAAAGTTTCAAAATGTAAATAAGTTCCAGCCAGTTGTAAAATTTGGCGGGTCGTATGATAGAGTGCCTTGGGTGTTTAGGCGTCGACTACCCAAGGTAACCCAACTATATTTAACAAGTTCGTGCGCGTGCGTTGACCTAGAAGACTCCATGCTTCCACTGGGATGCAACTCATGGCATTCGTCTTCCTAGTCAATCACGTGGCTCGAGTTATCATGATAGTCGAGTCCTTGGTGAGAGCTTTTTGAAAACCAGTTTATAGGGAGTGGAACGGCTTATTTAAGGTACGGGTTTCACCCCTGACTTAACATTTTCGTTCCTAATTGTGGTTATGCTCTTCGAATAAATTCGTGAGTTCTACTAGATTTCGAAATGGAGACTTTCGTCGAGATGTGGATGTCACTCCTAACTCGATGAAAGGTTCTCGTGCTAGAAAAATGCGCTGAGTGAGCAATCCTATCGAGAGTTCTTGGTTTTCACACCTGATCTCGACTGGATCGCTCGGTTTCGTTATGCGAGTATTTTCGAAAACACATGTATTGTGTCAGCCTTAGGAAAGGCTAAGTAGTATTCCAGCCTTAGGAAAGGCTTCTTCGTGTGAAGCTGTAGTACGCGGTGTTCACACAAAGTAGTAGCTTTTAGCAATTTCGATCGAGAGTATCGAGTAAGCCCGATACAAACCCCACTGGGTTCGTACGAGTCGGCCTGTTGGTACTTAGACTATAGACTAGGTCAATTTCTAAGACGTCGACCCGGACTAGGTCGAGTCTAGCCTAATTCCCTATAGTTATGGCTCTGATACCAATCTGTCACACCCCAACCGATGGCGGAATCATCGGGGCGCGGCACTAGGCGAATCAGATTGCTCAAGAGAATCCATAACAACTATATTGCGATAATATTTAATACCTTCGTTATCCCATACTAACAAATAATACAATCACATAAGTTATCACAGATTTCTTGTCCTCTCGAACAATACAAATCCGACAACCTAGATTTTAGTTGAGTTTCTAGACCTCCTAGCTTGATTTGATATAGCCTGCGTTCTAACCTGCAACATACGTTAAAAGATTTGTCAATACAAAAGTATTGGCGAGCATACAGGTTTGATAAGTAGCATAATAGATAAAAAGTGTAGCGAATTTCCATATGCATAAACGTAACACACGACATACATACTCACAAAGCTGATACTACCAACTAAGTCCTCGATGCTCGAATATGCGATGGCAAACTAGACCCCGTCGGGCGCTATAGTACTATACTAGTCATGGTGGGACGTCGCGAGTATAAGCCCTAGCACATATGCAACTAGCATCACGTATATCTATGCATAACAGTTATTCGCAAGTGATAATTCGATTGATTGAATAGTTCGTTTGATAAGTTCGCTTTGTTAGAAACGTATGTTACACCCAAAATACGATTAAAAAGGGTTCAAGTATACTCACAGTGCGTATCTAGCGGGAATACAACTTTATTGGATCGGTTGCGAGTACGTCTGCGTTAATCATTGAAGGATATAGTAAACGATGCACGGTTAAGCGAGAATAGTATCGAAAAGTCAGTCATCTGGTCGGATGGTGCTCACCCATTCGGATGGGCTCATCCGATCGGATGGCATATGGATCTGAGTCAGATGGCTGTCATCCGGTCGGATGACAGACTATCCGATCGGATTAGTGTTGACTCGTGCGGATTGTAAGTGTTAACTCGTGCGGATTGTCATCCGTTCGGACAAGGGTGACTCGTGCGGATTGTCATCCGTTCGAACAAGGGTGACTCGTGCGGATTGTCATCCGTTCGAACAAGGGTGACTCGTGCGGATTGTCATCCGTTCGAACAAGGATGACTCGTGCGGAAAGTGTTATCCGTGCGGATTGACAGATTATCCGTGCGGATTGTCACGTATCCGGTCCGGATGACATGTATCCGGTCCGGATGACATGTTATCCGTGCGGATTACATGTTATCCGTGCGTATTGACATGTATCCGTCCGGATGACATGTATCCGTCCGGATGACATGTTATCCGTGCGGATTACATGTTATCCGTGCGGGTTACATGTAATTCGTGCGGACAACACGTCTGTTTCGCATTCTAAATACTGTTTCTGAGTGTTTATCGGAAGGAATACGTGTAGAGTTACCGGGACAGTGTAATTTCGCACTAGCATTTGGAATTCCATCAGTTCCGACCCGCTCTGACGGCTGGGAATCACCCCGCTCCATCAGAATCTGGCCGCTTTTGACGGTTTCTCCGGTTTAGCTCGAAATCGCACAGTTCCTTGGTTGAATACATATATTTAGGTGAGATTTGTTATCAAAACAAGTGGAAATCACCCAGATCTGAGTCGTTTGTAGTGGAATGAGGCCACAACTTGAAGTTCATAAGAACTCTTGGTGACATCACCTTAAAACGCCTCAAATCGGCAGATTTCACGGTTAGAAATCGAGTTTGAAAAGTTAGAATGATGTAGAATGGAGTGTAGATCATAGAAGTACAAGTTTCTAGGTTGAAATCTTACCGGAATCGCGAGGAAATCGAGAGAAAAGGGTCCTGAGCGTGTTTGGCTGAGTGGGAGCTGTCACATCACTGTTCAAGTGATGTGACATGGTATTTATAGGCAAGAGTGGAGAAGGGAGTCACAGATCCGGATTGCCCATCCGTCCGGATTGCTGTCCGTCCAGATGGCTATCCGTCCGGATTGCTATTCGTCCGGATGGCTATCCATCCGGATGGCTATCCTGACGCGATGAGTTCCTTTTTTTAATAGTTTTTGCGGTGCGCGCTTCTATAGTGGAGTTATATTATTATTATTATATATATATATATATATATATATATATATATATATAGATTACTAAGGGTCGTATTTACGTATCCATATTCCAAAGTTTCGATAATTAACAATCGGTTTTCGTTTGAGTATGCGATTATTAGCGACGTTTCACAGTCATCAAGGAGGGTAGTATAGGTCCTTTCTTGATGTCATCGTGAACGTTATTGCGTTTTGTGCCACCATGACTGACGGGGTACTATTCACTCGTATTGTCATCATCGTCACGACGACTGGAGTTATAGCACTCACCCGAGAGTCCTTGTTAGCGTTAGTTGTTTTATGTTCGACACATCACGGCCACTGAGGAGGGTAGAATAGGTCCTCACTCTATGCCTCCGTGAGTGTTAGTGTTTGTGATAATAGTGTAGTATAGTGATATTGTATTTCGAAAATATGTGATTATCCTTCGAATAGCGATATATGCAATATAGTTACATTATGATCCGAATCTCTGGTGCTAGGCGTAACGAGTATATCGAGTAGTAACAACGCACAAAAGTGCGGGTTGTTACAACTAAGCAATCTCAAGTGAGTACATAGACCCCTCTTTTACTGTTTTCCAAACGTTTTGGGGTGAAACACATGTGCCTACTTGTTACTTTCATGCTTTCCTGTTTTCACATCATATACTTGCTATGTTCATTAGTACATTTATAGTACATGATTTCATTGTGTTTTATGCTATGTATGCCCATTGTGTGCGTACTTAGTACATTATTTTACATTACATTTTATGATATGTATGCCCATTGTGTGCGTACTTAGTACATTGTTTTACATTACATTTTATGCTATGTATGCCCATTGTGTGCGTACTTAGTACATTGTTTTACATTACATTTTATGCTATGTATGCCCATTGTGTGCGTACTTAGTACATTGTTTTACATTACATTTTATGCTATGTATGCCCATTGTGTGCATACTTAGTACATTGTCTTACATTACATTTTATGCTATGTATGCCCATTGTGTGCATACTTAGTACATTTGTTATTTATCACATGCTTACATTTTGATATTGATATACACAATTCATGATTTACATTAGACATAAACATTTTGACATTTATATACACAATTCATGATTTACATTAGACATAGACATTAGACATGGTTTTCACACAAACATTCTGACACTTGATTATACATAAACACTCTATACGTTGGTGGTTTGGTTTGAGTAAGTGATTTAAGTAACGAGGCGTGTGTAATATGATACAAGCATGGTGGATACGCCGCTGGTACTTCCTATATATAAGTGTTTTTATGGTATTACTTATCGTAACGTTATTTGAATCATTTCAATTTGAGACATATAACATTTTATACAAATAACATACTTTTCACAAGACATTGTTTTTTTTACAAACTACTTATCTTATACAAACTCATTTTACATGGTTATTCATTTAACCATACATTATTCTCTTATTTATACATATCATCTGAACTTATTGTTTTTCAAATGATTTACAAAACAAATCAATTTACAAGGTTCATGACTAAACTTTACTAAACAACTCTTTCTAAACTTACAAGTCATGAAACCTATTTTCACAAAACCTATGTATCTCACAGGCATTTTTATGCTGACGTACCTATTTTCACATGTGTTTTCAGGAGATGATGCATAGGACTTATCGAGACATACTTAGGCGGACCTGTGCCTTAGTGACTTAAAACGAGACAAGAACTAGTTAATTTATGTTATGTACTCTTTATTTCTTGTTTAAAGACAATGTAACTCGCTTGTTTGATGAATAAAACGAAACTTAAATTTCCATGGTTGTGAAACATTAATTCTGTTACAACACTCCCGACGTTTCCGCCACGTTTCGTTGTTTTACGTGGTCGGGGTGTGACAATGTTTTAAACATAACAACATCCTAAAACATTCAGACTAACATATTAAAGCTTTCAACATCAACAAGCAACCAATTCGAAAGGCAGAAACATAACAGCCGATTACATTCATTCGGTTCTTAATTATCTAGATCAACAATATACAAATCCGATTAGTGTGAATCATTATCAAATACATGCATGTGAGCCGATTTCAAGAACACTAAGATTCAACAGTTATATCATGTTCAATCATATATTATCATCATCTAAAGCATGCATAGCACAACATCATACAATCATGTACACAATAGTTGAAACACTAACCGATTAGAGTAAAGAACAATGATTGATTCCGAACACAAAGGCTTCAAGGAATGGGGAGGATGCCGTCGACTTCGAGAGAGAGAAAGAGAGAGAGTAGGGTGTTGTGTGTGTGGGTGTTTTGCAACTTATGAGGAGTATACCCTATCCCCTAAGTGTTATGCGACCTAAGGGAGTGGGCCGAACCCTCACTTGGGCTGTCCATTGGTCCGAATACAAGAGTGTAGCCCGAATGGGCTTGTGCGATTGGTTCGTGTTGTGCGTTTGGGCTGTTTATATACATACATACATTACACAAGGCACATATCAAACATAACATTCATTTAATCAACCAAGTTCATATAATCACATCACGTTCACATACGTTACATCAAAATACAAAGATAGGTTCCGAAATACGAGTTGTCACATTATCCCCAAGTTGAAAGAAATTTCGTCCCGAAATTTAGCACGTACTCACTGAGGAAGCTAGTTAAGTTGCGTGGTTTTCCTGGGGTGTCACATCCTCCCCCCGTTGATCTGGAATTCCGTCCCGAAATTCCGTAGCTTCAGCCTCAGTAGTGGTTGTACTGTTTGCGAATAGTTGGGGATACTTTTGTTTCATCTGATCTTTGAGTTCCCAGCTGAACTCTGGGCCACGACGTGAGTTCCAACGAACTCGAACGAGAGGTATTCTAGTGCGCTTGAGGACCTTAACATCCCGGTCCGTGATTTCAACTGGTTCCTCGATGAATCGTAACTGATCGTCGATTGTGAGCTCCTTCAAAGGAACTATGAGGGTCTCATCTGATAGACACTTCTTCAGATTCGACACGTGGAAAACGTTGTGAACTGCACTGAGTTCTGCTGGTAAGTTCAGTTTGTAGGCCACTTTGCCTATTTTCTCTATAATTTCGAAAGGTCCAACGTATCGTGGGTTAAGTTTGCCTCGTTTACCAAAACGAACCACACCCTTCCAGGGTGAAACTTTGAGTAGCACTCGCTCCCCAACCTGGAGCTCGAGTGGTTTCCTGCCCTTATCGGCGTAGCTTTTCTGACGGTCACGAGTTGCCGCCATTCGTTGTCGTATTTGAGCAATTCGTTCTGTTGTGTCTACCACAAGTTCTGGGCCAGTGATCTGACTATCCCCCACCTCTGCCCAACAAAGGGGTGACCGGCATTTACGCCCGTACAATGCCTCAAACGGAGCAGCTTTAATGCTGGTGTGGTAGCTGTTATTGTACGAAAATTCCACAAGTGGCAGATGCTTTTCCCAGCCGTTGCCAAAGTCAATTACACATGCCCTAAGCATGTCTTCAAGGGTCTGGATGGTGCGTTCAGACTGCCCATCCGTTTGCGGGTGATAAGCTGTGCTCATATCTAAACGTGAGCCAAAGGACTTGTGCATTGCTTGCCACAGTTCTGAAGTAAAACGTGCATCACGATCTGAGATAATAGAGGTGGGCACCCCGTGCCTCGAGACAACTTCCTTAAGATATACGTCTGCTAAAGTGGAGAACTTATCCGTTTCCTTGATAGCCAGGAAGTGTGCAGACTTTGTGAGTCGATCCACGATCACCTAAATAGTATCGTTACCACGTTGAGATCTAGGCAGGCCAGTAACAAAATCCATGGAAATTTGCTCCCATTTCCATTGTGGTATCTCTGGTTATTCCGAGGCTCGAGAGTTACCACGTACGTCGCTTAAAACGGCTTTATACGCGTATTATACGCATAGTTTGGGTTTAAAACTATTTTGACATATAAGACTTATAACCAAATGTTATAACCTGTTAAAATAAACCATTTTACTGATTTAATCAGACCCGGATCACAGAAGATAAATTAATTCCTTTTATAATCTTTAAAATGACCAAAATACCCTTACGGGGCTTAATATGAGATTAAACTCGTTTTGGGCATAACGGAAGGTATCCTATTGATATCACAACATAATTAAGGCATGTTAACTTAGGAAACCTGTTTAGGACTCTTATGGTTACCCGTTAAGCTTCATACGCGTTCGGTTCGGTTTATGTAACTAGTTTACATAAATTAGCCGAAACGGGTCAAACCTTATCGGTTTTATCTCAAAATCCAGAATGTGTATCATATACCCATATTAAGCAAGTCTTCAAACTTGTCGGGTCTAAATCACATTCTATCCGCTCTTCGCTTAATCATGCGTACGAACCGTATCTTTAAAACTAATCGGTCTAAGCTTAAGCTTAACTAAAGACCGTTAGGATTCTAATAGGTTATTATTAAACCTTCGTTCCAGATTAGGAGAACCGGTAAAAGATACTTGCACTCGCTGATTTTTGATCTATACTTGCTCAGGTAAATACTTTTAACTTATTTTCCCTATACGGGCTTGGGGTACGGTATATAAAATACCGCTTGGTCCAGCATTGAATCTTTAATCGAATAGAGGTTAAATCATTGATATGCTACGTTTTGAAATGTTTTGTTTGCTTAAAGCCTTTGGGGGGTTAATGACCATGTCCCGGATATCCCTGGCATCATTTCACGAAATGGCCACGACCTTAGCACTCAGGTGTAGGCGTACACCTGTCAGTGTCTCATTAAATAAAGTGGTGTGTCTATTGATCTTTAACCCGGTCTACGGATCGGGCTACTGAACGCATAAGAAACATGTAATTCGTTTACAAGTATTATATTTAAATAATTATCCCAAGTTATAAAATATTATTTGTGCCTTGTGCCTTAAATGCATTTTCTTAAACTCTTTTCAAAATGAGTCGGTTGATTGTATTTACCAGTGTAAACTGACGTATTTTTCTTAAAAAAGGTTAAGTGCAGGTACTACGCGTAATAGGCTGGCTTGTCTCCTAGCATCCACAATAAGTCTCGCAAGCTTGGGTGTCATAGACTGTTGAACACTGTTTCTTTTTATTTTGATCTACCTGTGGATTTAGATTCGACTATTTGTGATACTTAATATTACAATATCGTTTGGTTGAAATGAATCTATACTTTGCTTCCGCTGTGCATTTAAATATTGTGTTGTTTGACTATTATGTTGCCAACCACGTCACGATACTCCCCTACCGGGCCCACCGGTAACACGTGGAAATTCGGGGTGTGACAGGTTGGTATCAGAGCCAACACTGAGTGAATTAAACACTAGCCTTTTGTGTTTAATCTCAGTTACACAATTACACATTCCTAAATCTTCGAGTCTAGACAAAGAACTTAGGAATAATCCAAAATGTTTTTAATTTAATTTAAATTTTGTCCTTTATTTTTCCTTGTTATTACCTTGTTTATATTAACAGGTTTAGCCATGCCGCCAAGATTCAGGCAAGGAAGTCGAGGAAAGGAGCCAATGAGCGCCCCTAACGACCACGAGGCCGGGCCTTCAGGCCGGCGAACTCCTTCTGCTACAAGGAGTATAGATCCGCGAGAACCTTGGAGGGTTTACGAGGAGCCTGCCAGACAATCCACGTCACATATCTCGACGCCTCCACATCATCACTCCTATGGGCCTCTGTCAGAGAATGAGCCCAACCACCCGCAACCTTCATACATACCGTTGCAGCGATCCTCATCGCAAGATTCCTTCCGCGACCCTACTCCTATCTTTCGGGGTCAGTTTAACCCAGCAGAGTACCTACCAGAACAAGTGGGCTTTAACCCACTAGGACCGGAGGATCACTTTTCTGGTGATCAAGATATGGACGAGGACACAGATCCCGTCGAAGCTTCAACCGGATCCTTTAACCATCCTTTCGTGATCTCAGACGGTTCGTCTTTTCACGGAACACCATACCAAGGTCCGGATAGTCACATGGCACGGTTCGAAGGATGTGAGTGGTACTATACACCATCTGAACACTCATCACCTCACCAGCAGCCACCACAGCAGCAACAGCAAGATCCCTCTGGGGATCCACGTTTCGAGCAGCAGCAAAATCCCTCTGGGGATCCACGTTTTGAGGCAGTCACGCCACCGCCTCCACCGCCGCCAGTTCATCTAGAGCCTCCGGCACCACCAAGACGTAGGAGGACTGGCGCACGGATGTCAGCACGAGGAGGGGAGTTTCATTTCAGTACCCCTCAACACTCTAGCGGCAGCCACTACCCGCCTATATATGAGGACCCGCAGGTGGGTGGACCTTCAGTTCCAGTTTCAGAGGTGAATTCGGCACCTATTGCACCGCCATCACCGGGTTTTGGCAACCCTATCCCTGCATATACTGCTCCAGCAGCTTACAACCCATACGGACCGCCAGCATACCATAACTATAACTATGCTGAGGATCCTTACCAAGTGGCAGCAAACTACAATGCCTTTAACCCAGAAGGACCTTATGGAACCCCTTTGGGAATAGGACGCCCAGCTCAAGGGTATTAAGTACCTGTTCAACCGCCACCACAATACCAGCCGCCACGGTTTTCTCCACCAGAACAGGAGGATCTCCGTCAAAGACTGGGCAAGGTTGAGCGAGACCTCCAGAAAGAGCGTAAGAAGAATGAGGGATTCATGAGTGGTTTAGCAAGTTTGCTAAAGGGAAAGAAGAAACGGGATCGTTAAATCCCAATATGTATTATTGTATTTCCTTGTTTAAATTAAGTCCCTGTGTGGACATTTCTTTAAGTATGCATGTAGTCCCTGCGTGGACATTTATTTATTTATGTGTGTATGTAGTCCCTGCGTGGACATCTATCTTAGTACTTAGTCCCTACGAGGACTTGTCTCTATTAGTCCCTGCGTGGACATTTACTTTTGTAAACCGTCCCTGTGAGGACATATATTATCTGTATAGCTCCTGCGTGGGCAAATGTTTCTGTGAAAAGTCCCGTTTAGGGCAAAATGTACTACTTTTAAGTTTTAATGGAATGTAAGTTTATAAATTTCATCTTTGCTATGTTATGCATAATTAAATTATATATGAAATAAATAAATCAGAATCATTCCTTTTAAAATCTATCTGCCTATGTTATATTTTAATTAAGGATCTTAAAGGTATAACCTAGCCTGCATGTCATTTTAAGACCTGGCCAAGATGGTAAAACCGTTAAAAAGATTCAAATCCCTGTTAACATCTGAAAACATGTTAACACTCCTAGCAGACTTGATTCATTAAAAACACACGTGTTATTATTATAAATGGATCTTTTCAAAGATTCCAAACCCAACTAAATGATCTCTGAATCATGGGTTAAATCATTAATAAATATGATTAGTTCTTTTTACCATCCATTGGTAATGGAATGCCTACGGGCCCTTCTCATTTTCATATGAGACAAAAGACAGTAATAGTCTGTGACCCTGTCTGATAAAGGTAATGAACTTTGTTCAAACCTTCATACTTTGATTCTCTGAAATCATAGCTTATAATCTAAATTGTCCCTGTGACTAGGCCTTATGTGCTAATAAAACTGTTATTGTTTTAATAATTAGGATAAATTATATTAGAAATCCTAAATAAAGGTGAGTAATAAATTAACCATATATGGTCTATGTTACCACGGTTAATAAAATTGCCATAAAAGATAATTCTATAATAAACTCACCAATAAATTGATGTCGATATGTAACAGTTCAAGCTACATGGCAGACTCAAACGAGGTCAACAGTCACCCAGGGATAGTGCATGATAATGCCCGAGTAAACGTAGCAGGTGCAGAATTACAGGCAATGATAGATAATGCCGTAAATCGAGCTATGGATAGACAGCTCCATGAATCCAGTGGTACCCGTGCAAGGACCCAATCTGCACCACACTCTAGAACACCCTCCAGGACCCACACTGCCCACAACAGTAATTCTCACCACTCATCAAACCAGAGGAGTGCTCCATCTCAAAGAGTCATACGGAATCAAGAACCCCGTAATAAGGGTTGCTCCTATAAGTACTTCGTATCGTGCAAACCCAGGGATTTTAATGGGGAAAAAGGAGCAGTAGATTGCATGACTTGGATGGACGAGATGGATACGGTTGTGGATATTAGTGGTTGTGATAATAGGGATATTGTGAAATTCGTATCTCAGTCTTTTAAGGGGGAAGCATTAGCTTGGTGGAGATCTTTGATCCAAGCTACGGGGAAAGTCCCATTATACAATATGACCTGGGAACAGTTCATGGCACTAATCAAGGAAAATTTCTGCCCTCAACATGAGGTTGAGAAAATTGAATCTGACTTCTTGTCGCTGGTCATGAGAAACCTAGACTGTCAGGCCTACCTTACCAGTTTCAACACTTTGTCAAGGTTGGTTCCATATTTGGTGACTCCGGAACCTAAACGTATAGCTCGATTCATTGGGGGTTTGGCCCCGGAGATAAAAGCAAATGTGAAGGCTTCCAGACCAACTACTTTTCGGTCCATAACGGACATATCGTTGTCCCTTACCTTAGATGCTGTCAGGCTGAGATCGCAGAGGAACACTGATACCGAAAAGAGGAAGCGTGAGGATGACAACTCACGACGTTCAGACAAGAAGCAGAAGGGAAACAATGACCATAAGAAGGGGTCAGGATTTAGGAAGGATGGTCAGCAGACGGGTGAAAAACCCAAATGCAAAATTTGCAATAAGCACCACTTTGGAAAGTGCAGACTTGACTCAAAATCCCAATCTCAGCCGAGGCCTTGTGGGATTTGCAAGTCTTCGGAACATAAGACCCTGGAGTGCAAGAACATAAGGGATGCGACCTGTTACGGTTGCAATGAAAAGGGGCACATCAAGAGCAATTGCCCAAAATATGCCAAGAAGCCTGAAGAGGCTAAGAAGACCAATGCTAGAGTCTTCAGGATGGATGCTAAGGAAGCCGTCAAGGACGACAATGTGATAACAGGTACCTTTCTCGTAAATGATATTTATGCGAGAGTGTTATTTGATTCAGGCGCTGATAAGTCGTTCGTAGACAATAAGTTTTGTAAATTGTTGAATTTACCTGTTAAGACTTTAAGTGTGAAGTATGAGGTGGAACTAGCAGATGGTACTTTAGAAACCGCGTCAACCTTATTAGATGGATGTTTCATATCCATTAAGAACCACTATTTTCCTTTGTCCCTACTTCCTTTAAAACTAGCCGGTTTCAACATAGTTTTGGGTATGGACTGGTTATCTCATAACCAGGCCCAGATTATTTGCAATAAGAAGCAAGTGATGATCAAGACTCCGTCTGGTGAATCACTTACTATCCAGGGGGATACCCAGTATGGGCTGCCCGAGAAAATGTCTATTCTCAAAGACTCAAAGTGCTTGAAGAAGGGTTGTGTCATCTACATGGCACAAGTGATTATAGATGAGCCGAAGCCCAAGATTGGGGATATCCCCGTCATTTCTGAATACCCCGAAGTTTTTCCTGAAGAACTACCTGGTTTGCCACCAGATAGGCAAGTAGAATTCAGAATCGACATTATTCCTGGATCAGCACCAGTTGCAAGGGCGCCTTATAGGTTGGCACCAACAGAGATGAAGGAATTGAGAACGCAGCTAGATGATTTGCTAGCCAAAGGTTTCATCAAACCTAGTTCGTCTCCTTGGGGAGCACCAGTTTTATTTGTTAAGAAGAAGGATGGATCGATGCGTCTGTGCATCGACTACCGCGAGCTTAATAAGGTCACTATCAAGAACCGGTATCCTTTGCCTAGAATCGACGATCTGTTCGATCAACTTCAAGGGGCAAGTTTCTTCTCGAAGATTGACTTGAGGTCAGGCTACCATCAATTGAAGGTTAGAGATGAAGACGTGCACAAAACAGCATTTAGGACTCGTTATGGTCATTACGAGTTCCTAGTGATGCCTTTTGGGCTCACTAATGCACCGGCCGCGTTCATGGATCTCATGAATCGCGTTTGCAAGCCGCACTTAGATAAATTCGTCATCGTTTTCATCGACGACATTCTCATCTACTCAAAGAACCAAGCTGACCATGAGAAGCATCTTCACTGCATTTTGGAACTACTTCATAAAGAAAAGCTCTATGCCAAGTTCTCGAAGTGTGAATTCTGGCTTCGGGAAGTCCAATTTCTTGGACATGTTGTTAGTAAGCGTGGTATCCAAGTAGATCCCGCTAAAGTTGAAGCTGTCATGAATTGGCATGAGCCAAAGACGCCTACAGAAATACGTAGCTTCCTAGGTTTGGCAGGATACTATAGGCGATTCATTGAAAACTTCTCAAGGATTGCTGCACCCCTGACTTCACTGACGCGTAAGAAGATTAAGTTTGACTGGGGTCCTAAGCAGCAGGAATCCTTCGATATTCTGAAACAAAAGTTGAGCAATGCTCCAGTACTGACATTGCCTGAAGGAACGGAGGAGTTTGTAGTTTATTGTGATGCATCACACACCGGGATGGGATGTGTGCTTATGCAGAAAGGCAAAGTCATTGCCTATGCTTCAAGCCAGTTAAAGGTGCACGAAAAGAATTACACCACCCATGACTTGGAATTGGGTGCCGTTGTATTCGCACTAAAACTGTGGAGGCACTATTTATATGGAATCAAATGTGTAATCTACTCTGATCACAAAAGCCTTCAACATCTGTTCAATCAGAAAGACTTGAACATGAGGCAACGCCGTTGGATGGAAACTCTGAATGATTACGATTGTGAAATAAGATACCATCCCGGCAAGGCGAATGTAGTCGCCGATGCCTTGAGTCGGAAGGAAAGGGTGAAACCATCCGAATCAACGCCAAGCGCATGGAAATAAGGAATAATTTGATTGAAAGGTTGCTAGTTGCACAGAAGGAAGCTGTGTTGGAAGCTAACTACCCTAACGAGAAGCTAGGGGTAACTGAGGAGCAGTTAACACTTAGCAAAGATGGAATTCTTAGATTGAATGGACGGATATGGGTTCCAATTTATGGAGGACTCCGAGATGTTATCCTCCAGGAAGCCCACAGCTCTAAATATTCTGTTCATCCTGGAGCTGACAAAATGTACCAGGATCTAAGGGCAAACTATTGGTGGATAGGCTTGAAGAAGTCTGTAGCTACCTATGTAGCTAAATGCTTGACGTGTGCGCAAGTCAAGGCAGAACATCAAAAACCGTCAGGTTTGCTACAACAGCCTGAACTTCCTACTTGGAAGTGGGAAATGGTAACTATGGATTTTATCACCAAGTTACCCAAGACAAGGAAAGGAAATGACACCATCTAGGTGATAGTTGACCGACTGACTAAGTCAGCACATTTCCTACCCATTAAGGAGACCTACAGCTCCGATATGTTAGCCCAACTGTACGTGGATAAGATTGTAGCTTTACATGGCATACCTGTGTCTATTATCTCTGACCGAGATACTAGATACACGTCGCATTTTTGGAAAAGCTTCCAACAATCTTTGGGCACACGTTTGAACTTTAGTACGGCTTACCATCCACAGACAGACGGTCAGAGTGAGCGTACTATTCAAACGTTAGAAGACATGCTTCGTGCATGTGCAATTGACTTGGGTGGTAGCTGGGATAAGCACCTACCATTAGTTGAATTCTCCTACAACAATAGCTACCATACCAGCATTAAGGCTGCGCCTTTTGAGGCATTATACGGTAGAAAGTGTAGATCGCCCATTTGTTGGGCAGAAGTTGGAGATGTCCAGTTATCTGGACCAGAGATAGTGTTCGAGACGACGGATAAGATTGTCCAGATTCGTGACCGTCTCAAAGCTGCCCGGGATAGGCAGAAGAGTTACGCTGATCCAAGTCGTAAGGATTTTCACTTCGAAGTAGGTGACAAAGTCCTACTTAAGGTGTCACCCTGGAAGGGAGTGATGCGATTTGGTAAGAAAGGCAAGCTAAGCCCGAGATACATAGGACCTTTCGAGGTTATCGAACGTGTCGGGTCAGTTGCCTATAAGTTAAACTTACCAGAAGAGCTCAGTGGAATTCACAATGTGTTCCACATCTGCAATCTGAAAAAGTGTTTCGCTGACGAATCACTGGTTATACCACATACAGATGTGCATATAGATGAGAGCTTAAGATTTGTTGAAAAAACCTTTGTCGATTGAGGATCGACGGGTTAAGAAGCTTCGAAGGAAGCAAGTACCGATTGTAAAGGTCAAATGGGATGCCCGTAGAGGTCCCGAGTATACGTGGGAGGTTGAGGCCACGATGAAAGAAAAGTACCCTTATCTATTTCAGTAAATCTCGAGGTCGAGATTTCTTTTAAGGGGGTGAGGATGTAACACCTCGAAAATTTACGTCCTATAATGTGTTGACACGTGTCATAGGTATGAACGTGTGAAGGAATGTTCTTGAAGGACTAAAGTTGACAAACAGGGAAACTGTGTAAATATAAGGGTTCAGAGTGTCAACAATAAATAAATATACTTTACAATAACCCTACATGATGTTTATAACCTTAAACGAATGGATCATGGATCATACGAAGCGAATTGTGAAAGAAAGTGAGAGATTACAAACTACATGGGGTTAAATGTGTCAACATGTTTAAGATATACCTCTGAGTGATCTTTTAGCAAACCCGAAGCCTTGTAACGATTAAATATGCTCACTAGAATGTACCATAAAAATTTCACCAAGTTTCGTTACCGTATGAGAAAGTTGTGATAAAATTCGTGTGTAAGGGTTAAAATCGTTAACATTGAAATTAGGGCTTTTCGGGTGATCACAAAGTTACCCGAGGACTTTACAAAGTGGGTATAAGTCTTAAAGCCCCCATATGTCAATATTATAGGATAAGAATTCTGGAAAACAAGTGAAAACGACCTTTCGGGGGACCAAGGACCAAAATGTAATATTGAGAAACATGTTTACCTGATCCGGATGGCCCAGGCGGCCCGCATCAGGATTACCAAAACTTCAGGCGGGCCGCTTCAGACCTGCAGATGCGAAAAATAACAGGCAGCTTCCTGTTGTGTTTCTAACCGACTTACATGCAAGTTTTTCGATACCTTGGGCTGCCTAAGGTGGTTTTTAGCTTGTAGGACACATGTTGGTCATTTGGTAACACTCCTAGACTTATGTGTTGATAATCCAAGATGTTTGAATTCATATAAAAGACCCACATTCTTTGCATTCACTTCCTGATCATTTCTGGAGCATTCAAGCAGATCCCAAGCATTCCAAATCATCCATTAGACAAGTGTAAGTACCCTTGATCTTCTCTATTTCAGTTATGATTAGTTTATAGCCTAGAAATCAAACCGTCGTAACTACGGTTTGACTTCACGATAAAACACAAATGGTCCAGGGTTTTGTCGAATCGAAAGTTGTTATAAGTTGGTAATCATGTGGGATTTAAACCCTTAAAAGGGCACCCACTGATTCCAATCCTAACTAGGTCGTTTGTCGAGTCAAAAGTTGTCCGAAAAAGTCAACAGAAATGGTATTTTCGATTTAACGCATGATTAACGATGTAAAAGGCGTATCACCTATTTTATCATTCTTATAAACTGATAATAAGTATAAAAACTTGTCTACGCTTGTTTGATTCGACAACTTTCTGTTTTGAACCGATTCGGAACCGAAAGACGCAAAAGTTTGACTTTTGCTTTGACCTCAGTTCTGACCCGGTTTAGATAGGTTTACACATGCCTTAAAGTTCCATTAGGACCTAGTTACATGTTGGTATAACCCCCTGCGTTTATACCACATGAATCCTTAATTGTCCGATGTTTCCGTTAATCGCCTAAATATTGACCGTAATGCCCTTATGATCATAAAACGAGATTTTTGGAGATATGAAAGTAAAATAATCTTAGTTACTGATTATTAAACATGTCTGTAAATTTTCACATCAATCGGAGGTCTAGATTAGGAGTTATGCTTAATGAAGTAATTATAGCGATTCTTAGTAATTAAATGACGTCATTAGCGTAAAACCTATCTAAACCCAATTTTCGACACCAAACCTTTTACCCACTGATGTAATATAATATTTTGGGATTTTTGAAGATTTTTAATTATTTTTAAACTGATCATAAGCTAGGATTATCGCCTTAATTCGGTAAATACCGAATATACCCTTTTCGGCCATAAAATGAGTTTTATGAATCCTTTTGATGCCAATCCAATTGCTACTGATTTTAAATATTAAATGGAGTGTTTTGAACCTGTTTAATTGATCAGAAAACTCAGAATCCTATTTTAAACCGTACGTCGCTTAAAACGGCTTTATACGCGTATTATACGCATAGTTTGGGTTTAAAACTATTTTGACATATAAGACTTATAACCAAATGTTATAACCTGTTAAAATAAACCATTTTACTGATTTAATCAGACCCGGATCACAGAAGATAAATTAATTCCTTTTATAATCTTTAAAATGACCAAAATACCCCTACGGGGCTTAATATGAGATTAAACTCGTTTTGGGCATAACAGAAGGTATCCTACTGATATCACAACATAATTAAGGCATGTTAACTTAGGAAACCTGTTTAGGACTCTTATGGTTACCCGTTACGCTTCATACGCGTTCGGTTCGGTTTATGTAACTAGTTTACATAAATTAGCCGAAACGGGTCAAACCTTATCGGTTTTATCTCAAAATCCAGAATGTGTATCATATACCCATATTAAGCAAGTATTCAAACTTGTCGGGTCTAAATCACATTCTATCCGGTCTTCGCTTAATCGTGCGTACGAACCGTATCTTTAAAACTAATCGGTCTAAGCTTAAGCTTAACTAAAGACCGTTAGGATTCTAATAGGTTATTATTAAACCTTCGTTCTAGATTAGGAGAACCGGTAAAAGATACTTGCACTCGCTGATTTTTGATCTATACTTGCTCAGGTAAATACTTTTAACTTATTTTCCCTATACGGGCTTGGGGTACGGTATATAAAATACCGCTTGGTCCAGCATTGAATCTTTAATCGAATAGAGGTTAAATCATTGATATGCTAAGTTTTGAAATGTTTTGTTTGCTTAAAGCCTTTGGGGGGTTAATGACCATGTCCCGGATATCCCTGGCATCATTTCACGAAATGGCCACGACCTTAGCACTCAGGTGTAGGCGTACACCTGTCAGTGTCTCATTAAATAAAGTGGTGTGTCTATTGATCTTTAACCCGGTCTACGGATCGGGCTACTGAACGCATAAGAAACATGTAATTCGTTTACAAGTATTATATTTAAATAATTATCCCAAGTTATAAAATATTATTTGTGCCTTGTGCCTTAAATGCATTTTCTTAAACTCTTTTCAAAATGAGTCGGTTGATTGTATTTACCAGTGTAAACTGACGTATTTTTCTTAAAAAAGGTTAAGTGCAGGTACTACGCGTAATAGGCTGGCTTGTCTCCTAGCATCCACAATAAGTCTCGCAAGCTTGGGTGTCATAGACTGTTGAACACTGTTTCTTTTTATTTTGATCTACCTGTGGATTTATATTCGACTATTTGTGATACTTAATATTACAATATCGTTTGGTTGAAATGAATCTATACTTTGCTTCCGCTGTGCATTTAAATATTGTGTTGTTTGACTATTATGTTGCCAACCACGTCACGATACTCCCCTACCGGGCCCACCGGTAACACGTGGAAATTCGGGGTGTGACACCTATGAACACCATTACGGGGACGTTATGTGGGGCCTCTCCCTCCTCCTCATTAACACCATCACGACGTGGCCCTTTCTTTCCCACTCACACACATATATATACATACATATATATCCCCACTACACAGTCAAGTTATATAAAACCCTATAAAGCCACTCTCTTACGCGTTTCGCCACTTGTCGTATAATGTCCCACAAAGGGCTTTATAGAATTAGATTTGCTATTTAAAATGGGTTGGAGATTAAGGGGCTGTTTGGCTAAGCTTATTTTGGGCTACTTATAACTTATTTGCTTATTTGAAAAGCAAGGTGGTGTTTGTTTTTTCAGATGTAAAAGGTCTGTAGTCTGCGGACCACATCTGCAGGCATCTGCATGAGAAGAGGTGGACCAAAGATCTGCAGTCTGCAAGGAGAAGAGGGTTTGTTTTTTTTTACTTCTACAAAAACCACACACACAACACACACAAACATACAACACTCCTCAGTCCTCTCTCTGTGCTTCATCTACCACAACCACCACAACCATCCGCCACCACCTCCTCCACCATCCACCTTCCACCACCACAACCAACAACCACCGTCAAGCACCACCGCAAACCCTAGCTCCTGCCGCGAAGCCAAGCACCACCGCAAACCCTAGCCCCCACTCCACCGTCAAGCACCACCCCCGTCAAGCACCTCCTCTGCCACCACCGTCAAGCACCACCGCGAAGCCAAGCACCTCCTCTGCCACCACCGTCAAGCACCACCGCGAAGCCAAGCACCACCGTCGATCTCTCTCTTCGTTCAATTTGGGGGTTTTGTTTGAAGATGAAGAACATCAAACCCACCACCGCCGATCTCTCTCTTCTTTCCCTCTCTCTCTCCTGCCGCTCCCCCTCTCTCTCTACGGTCTCTCTCTCTTCTTTCCCTCTTATGCAGGTCTGTGGAGAGTGGTGGTGGAGGTGGTGTCGGAGGAGGTGGTGTCGGAGGTGGTGGAGTCGGAGGTGGAGGTGGTGGCAGAGGAGGTGGCTGGAAGGAGAAGAGGGTGTTTGCAGATGTTTGAAGCTTATGTTCATAGCTTTTTATTTAAGATGAAAGAAGCCATTTGTAGATCTTTAAAAAAAAAACAAACAGTCTGTCTGTAAGGTCTTATGTCTGCCCGCCTGCAGACATAAGCTCTTTGCAGAGGTTTTAAGCAAAAACAAACAGCACCTAAGTCATAATGGAATGACTTATTTACTTATTTCTCTCACATAATATGCTAACCCAAACACCTTTTAACTTTTCAAAAAGTCAATAAGTAAATAAGTCACTAAAATAAGCTTAGCCAAACAGCCCGCTAACTAACTTGTTACCCTACCCGTTCAAAAAAAAAAAAAAAATTTGAGATATATTTGTTTCTCTTACCAAACAATGACTTGAAAAATAGGGTAGGGGTTGGAGCCATACATACATTTGATTATTCAAATGCACAATCACGCAATTGCATTTTCTGTAAAACATTCAAATCCTCTAATAAAAAAGCAAGCGCGCATTCGATTTCACACCTCCTTTTGATCGATAATGAGGTGTTTGACGCATGCAATCGTGCATTCGTGATGGTGGCTGTTGCATTGTTTGTAGGGTTTGTTGTTGGGGCATTGGTGGTTGTTGTTGTTGAAGTTGTTGCTGTCTTGTTTCTTATTCGGAAATTGGGGGAAAAAGAAGAGGTTAGGGTTGTCAATTCTCTAAAAGATGATCAACTCCAATCTCCCTTTCCTAATAAACAGGTACTTTCTTTCATTTACCTGTCTCTCTCTCTCTCTCTGTATTTCAGAAATTTTGTTATGAAAGCACTCATATAATATAATTAGTTAAAATGTGACCGAAATGCCGAAGAAATGTGCATCTCTTTGACCTGCATTTTACCTGGGATGGTTTAGATTGTTTGAAATGTTAACGTATTAACTGGATTTTTTTTTTGAAATAGAGCGATAGAAATTCGGTTAGGGGTAACGGATAGGAATAGCATTCAAACAGAAAAAAACGGGTAGACAGCGGTAGGTTGACCGAATTACATAATTCACTACTCGAACTAATCGTTGAGCGAGTCTAAACTCAAACCTAGATACCGATGACACCACAATTCAAACTTTGTCTAACAACATTCATCATTCGTTTGTGATTACATAGAGGAAAACTAGAAATGCAAACCCCACATTGGCTAACATTTAGGAAAATGGTAAACAACTAACGAAATTCATCATCATCATACTCAGTAAATCCCAGCAATAGCAAAGCAAAGGTAGGGTCTGAGGAGGGTAAGATGTAGATAACCGTACCTCTATCACGTAGAAATATAGAGGCTGCTTCCAGTGAGACCCCCAGCTCGATAGTAGTTTTGCATCAAGCCTTAGACATAAGGTACATAACACTCAGTAATCGCGACAAAGACCGATTAGTGCATGTACCCTTTTGTCTTTCAACTGTCATTGTCAACGCCACCACATGATGCATGATTAACCGTCCTCAGCTTTTAACGTTATTTTCACGAAATTAGTAAAATAGCATTAAAATTAGTGCACTTTCACTTTTGTCCCCCGATGGCCCACACATATATACATTAGAGTTAATTACATAGTTAGTCCCTGCATGTTCCGATTGCTGAGTGTTATGTGCCTTAAATAAATAAAATAACATAGAAAGAAAAAAAAAATGGGGTGAACTTGCATGCCTGCATGTTCACGTCGTCAATTCACCAAACAAACAGGCTTGTGGTCTTGAACCGGTTTCTTGTTAATGATAAGTCCATAATCATGAACGGGTCGGTGACCCGATATACAACATAGAGGTTGAAGTTTTTGTAAAACTATTGTTATCGTGTAATATGTGTCTATTATTGTCTATAGTTCAACCATTGTTAAAGTTTCGAATGTTGTACTTGATGAGAAATGGTCTTGAGTGTTTGGTGTTGCATTTTGGAAGTGATTGTATTGCATTAACACGTGACCGTCTAAGTAGGTCGAACCGCATTGTTAACATATCAAATGCAGTATGAAATATTAAGAAGATGTGAATACGGCGTTGGCGTTTTGCTTTCAAAAGTGATTATCCGATTAGTGGGTTTTCAAGTTGCAATACATATGTTTTTCGTAAGCAGTTGTATTTTCTTCATGAACCACACGGCTGCATGAAAGTTAATAGGTTTATTTATAACAAGTTTGCATATTGAAGGACAATTCATAATTCACTTTAAAGAAACTTTACCAACACTCATACAATATATCTGATTGTTACAACTTGAAACATCAAAAGCACATACGAACAATGTTTTGTTGTAGCTGATTATCTGATTATAATAATCTGTAATCTGGTATCACAAAATCACCTTATGAATTGCTATATTGGATTCTTGCTTACTAGTTGTGCTCTTGGTTTCAAAATGCGAGTATTAATGCGCGCATAATGTGTGATGCGCTGATGAGAGCGCATCGCCACAGCTGATGCGTTGCGTTTACGTGATGCGAGAATATTGCGCGCATTTCGCATAATGCGCTCTGATGCATGCAACATTGTTTCTTGTGTTTTTTTTTTCCAGATTTTATGAACGGGGTTCGGTTTTTTCAATAATTAATATCTTAGTATGCTTGATTTGAACCTAAAAGCACAACTCTTATCTTCTTATTACGTCATTTGTTTTACTTTAAGTATGTTTTTATAAGTTTTTATGTATAAATAATTTTTTAATATTTTTTATAAAGATGCGCTCGCATTGCGCATCACGCATCAGATTTTTGGACCAAACGCATCGGAGCGCATCACGCAATTTAAAACCAAGGTTGTGCTTGCAGACTTGCAATTTTATGTATATGCTCGAATGTATAAACTCTTTTTTTTTTAAATGTAACAATCTTATTTCATTCATGTAACTCTTTCTAAACTGCTTGTTTTCTTCAGGGATGGATTTGGATTTTAGAAAAAGAAAAGATCCCAAAGACTTCGCAATCCACCGATAAAACTTTACGCCAACAAAAACGTAAAATTGAGGCCTTTGACGTTACACCTGTGAAGAAGCATGCAACCATCAAGGATAAATCACTCATGATCACAGAACCAGATGGGACCCTCACAAAAGTTTATCTATCAGGCTGTATTGTAGAAGCCGTTTCTGCTGCAAATCTAGCCTCCAGAAAATGGTTACGTGTTCTTTGCCAGAAACTCTGTATTGTGATTGTTACTTCATAAAGAGACAGGTGGCACTTTCGACCCATGCTCATCTGTATGGGTGCTTCGGGTTATGTTTGATCTCAAATGGGTAAACGGGTAATGTATAAAAAAAGGGTAACAGGGTCCACATGTCAAATGGGTTGAACGTGCCAAAAGGTTAGAAAGGTTCAAACAGGTCGAAAGTTGCCCAACATGTATTTTGAAGAAGAGTAAAATGCCATTTTCGTCCCTTAGGTTTGACCACTTTTGCGACTTTCGTCCAAAGGTTTGTTTTTCCGCATCTGGATCCAAAAGGTTTAAATCTTGTGATTTTCATCCGACTCGTTAACTCCATTCATTTTTCAACTACAAGTCAGGGGTATTTCTGTCATTTAATCTTGCCATTTTGATATAAATAAACAAAACAAATAGCTAAAATGACGAAAATGCCCCCAACTTAACGTAAAATAATGAATGGAGTTAACGAGTCGGATGAAAATGACAAGTTTTCAAACCTTTTGGATTCAGATGTGAAAAAACAAACTGTTGGACGAAAGTCGCAAAAGTGGCCATACCTCAGGTATGAAAATGACATTTTACTCTTTGAAGGATAAACTAAAACATTTTTATTCAAAAAGTTTCATTTTTATTGAATAACTACGGATTTACTTTTTTACAGGGCCAAAAAATATCCTGTGAAAGTGGAGAACAAATCATCAGATATATATCATGGAAGCAAGTTATTCTACTTGTATTTCGAGACATCATGTGAAAAAGAATCATGGTGTAAAGTTCTACGTCTTGCTTCTTGTGACGATAAAGAGAAACTTATATGGTTTTACAAATCACGCGCAGAATTTCATAACTATCTGGCATCATTAAATGTAGAATATCCTTCATTTTTAAAACCATCTACAGGTATTAATCCAGAAATAGGGGATAGATCGGTTAAAGCAGATGGTTCATCTTCAAAAGTTCGCCATTTTTTGAAAAAACTTACAAAAAAAACTTCTAAAACTGCCAAAGAAGATAAAAAGAACAGTGAAAATTCGGTCGGCGGGTCTTCGAAGCTTTCTCAAACTGAAAAAAAACCTAATGAAGGTGTTGAAGAGAAGATTATCCAAGCGATGATACCAAAATCGGTTCCGTCTGGAAGCAGAAATTTAGGGTCTCAAAATTCGGATACGGATTCTAATGATAAAATGTGTAGGGACGACGGAACTTTATGCTGCAATTTGTTGATATCGCGGTTGTTTTTTGATGCGAAAAGCAGTGTGGATTTGAGGAATTTGATGCAAGCACATATTCAGGTTTGTAGCATTTTTTTAAATAATGTCAAATTTGCATGATCTTCCTTGAATTTCCAAGGTGACAAGGATGTATAAATATATTAGCAAGCATTTTGCTCATATTTAAGGGTTGTTTGGATGTGCATAATACTTACACTAACAACTTTAGATACCCGAACCGAATCAGATGAATCACATGCTCAAAATCACGAATATTTACATAATACTTTTCTACTTGTCTCTGTATTCAATTCATCTACAACTTCTTACCTACTCCAAATCAAATTATGTTTTCCCTCAATAAACAGAACATCATGATCATAAATCGGTTCTTGCCGTATATCGGTTATCGGTCCCCATGTAAAATATCAGTGTCAAATATCGGTTTCGGTGATATTGACCGATGTGTGACCGATATATCACCGATTTGTCTTTCTTCTTATTGCTGCTGTTAGTGTTTTAAGTCTTAATCAGTTCCCACTTACTACAATTGTTAGTGTTTTGCAAGTTGCAAAAGATAAATTTCTTAATGGTAGGAGAGTATACTGAATTGTTAGCGTTAATTGTTATATATATAAATTCTGCATGATATTATAATTACCGATATCCCATTCCCACCGCGATAACCTATACCTCAAGTATCACTCCTTGACCTATATCCGATTTTTTACCGCATTAACTGAATAACTGCATAGTCCTAACTGATAAATGGTATAAGTGTGATGAAAGTTGTTGGCGTTATGTGTGCCTAAAGACACTTTTCTTGTTTGTTTGAAACTTTGAATACATAGAAGGTTTAAATAATTATATAAATGATTTTTTTTTTGTGTATGTAGAGAATGTTATCCATCGCAAGGACTCCGAGTTTCGTAGGCGAAATAATTTGCACAGGCGTAAATCCAGGGGTTATTCCACCATGTATTCATGGTATGAGGGTTGTACCATCAGATCTGAAAGAAGTGGTTGCAATGGAACTCGATATCGAATATTATGGTGGGGCCGTGTTAGATATTGAAACAAGGATTGAAATGCAGGAGCTTGAAAATTCAGATTCCAAATCTGTTGATGATGTCACCACTGATCTTCTAGAAGGTTTTGAGCATTATGGAGAACAGATTAAGCTTAATGAACAAACTAATCAAGCCGTGGAGCATAAGGATGATGAAAGACACAAATTGGGTAAGTTTAATCATTTTTATCTGAAGTTTTGTTGGGTTATAATATTTCAATATGACATTTTTCGCAGTGTCTGATTTGCGTTTTGGAATTGATTGTCTGATTATTGTGCGATGAAGTCGCAATAAGCGTTTTTTAATGTTTGGATTAATAAATTCTACTTTAGATAATCACTGCCAAGCCCGAGTTCGCCCAACCTCAAGCTCTGTTCGAGCTGGGCTTGTTTAATATTTTGTTAAATATATAATTTTTATTTATATACAAATATAATTATTTAAACATACATATGCACACACATAATTTAATTTATACTGTTTATTTATTCTTATCATAACTATATATTTATTATATGGGGAATTATAAATAGGATACTCACTTGTGCTTAGGAAACCCATGGAACTTTTCGTTACACACCCAAAAGAAACTTCTTTTTATGAAAAAATAAACAGACGTAATGCCGAGTAATTAAAAAAAAAAAAATAAACTTTTGCTTTTACGTGTGTAAACATATCTGCATTTTGCTGTTTATATAAATATGATGTTACCTATGTAAAATACGGAATTTGTTTTTTTTAAACCACTCAGCGATTTTTTGTTTTTTTTGCTCAAAACGACAAAACGTTTACATTAAAAAAAAATTTCAATGAGTTTCCACGGTTTCCTCATCTAGAGTGGGGTTTCAATTTATCCTCCCCTTTATTATATAAAATAAAAGTTGATATATTGGTATAATTGATGGAGCGCTCCATAGCCTAGTCAAGCTTGGCATGTGAAGCTCAAGCTCGGGCTCGAGCTCGTTTATTAACTGAACTTCAATTTTTTTAGGCCTGAGCTTGCTTAAGCTCGGCTTGGCTCGTTTCGAGCTTTTAGTTAGCCGATCTTGAGTAAATCACAAGCGGCTCAGCTTGTTTATACCTCTCGGTCAGACTATCATCATTTTAGCTAAAAAGGAAATGAGTTGAATATTCTAACATTGGTCCCTAGCGTAAGTGTTTACAACCTCCTGAAGAAATAGTCTGTAATCATATTCAACGTATCTATAGGAAATTAAAATAAAAAAAAACAAGTTAAGTGTAGCGGGTCGAATCATCTTGACCCCGTACTGTTTTTTTATCTAATTTATTTGTTTTCTCAGAGGAGACCAAAGGTTTTAAGGGCAATGAACAAACAGCATCTACTCTACCAAAGTGGAAATCTGTAATAAATTCTGTCGCAAAACAAGTCTCTCAGGTTTGTAGAACAGTCTTTTCAGGCTTAACGCGTATTAATTATGATTATACAACTATATAGAGGTGACAGTTTCGACCCATTTAGTTATGAATGTGTTATTTCTGGTTATGTATTATCTCAAACGGGTCAACGAACCTGTTTTGGCATGTTGTCTTGTTTCTAATAATATTGTCTTCTTGTTTGTGAAGGTGCCGCTTTCACTGGCAATTAGGGTAACAACTCTTAGAGGAACGCTTAAAGTATACATAAAACCTCCACCTTCTGATCAAATCTGGTTCGGTTTCACATCAATGCCGGATATAGATTTTAGTTTGGAATCTGCCGTCGGTGATCACAAGATAACCAGTGGACATATTGCATTGTTCATAATCAATAAATTTAAGGTAAGATTTATTTTCTTGTGCAACTTTATGCTTTTAATTTCTTATATATACACCAGAACAATGGTACATGTTGACTTTTAAGGTCAAAACACCTAATCTCCCAGATTTTGAAAAGTATGAAACATTGTGAATGTTAATTATCACATAACATATATTATTTAGTAAGGCTTCTTTATAATCTATATATAGTGATATATGTTTAATACTTTAATGCCCCGCTTGCGGTGTGCACATATAATGTATATATGTGTGGGTGATCCGGGGGGCAAAACTAACTTTAACGTTATTTTACTAATTTCGTGAAAATAACGTTAAAAGCGGCGGATGGTTAATCATGCATCATGTGGTGACGTTGATAGCTGAAAGACACGGGGTACATGCACCAATCAGTCTCTGTCCCAATTGTTTGAGTGTTATGTGTCTTAGGTCCAAGGCTTGATACAAAACTACAATCGAGCCGGGGATCTCACTGGAAGCAGCCTCTCTATTCCTACGGGTAGAGGTAAGGCTGTCTACATCTACCCTCCTCAGACCCTACCTTAGCTTTGCTATTGGTGGGATTTACTGAGTATGATGATGATGATGATGATGATGATGATGTTTAATACTTTAAATAAAAAATTATATAAATAATAGGCTTGTTTAAGCATGTTCGAGCTTGAAACATGAAGCTCGGGCTTGTTTACTAAACTAACTTATTTCTAGACTCGAGCTTGTTTAAGTTCGGCTCGATATGAGCCTTCACACCCCTACCCATTTATGTGTTTTATACATGATAAAATATAAGATTGCGAGAACCATATGAGAAGAACCGTATATAAATGTAGCTTGTTCATATATATTACAATGAGACGCATTCAACGCATAATAACTAATTTTAAAGCAAAACTGGTTCACATTGTTATTGGTTATTAGTTCTGAAATGAACGCCGGTTAACCATAGATCTAAGCAGTCAATAGCGGTGCTATAGCGGTTAGCGGACCTCAGGGTGTGTAGCGGTCCAAATAGCGGTGGCCTATAGCGTTTCCGCTATTAGCGGCGCTAAATACCGCTATTTGGAAACCTATATAGCGGTTATAGCAATAACGGTGTTTGATTGTGTTAATTCTTAAATTAAATACTTCAAAGTTACTATTAGTGTTTGATTTGCAATAGGTTTTTGATAATGGAATGATATTACTATGAATTTTGATATTACTATTAATATTTTTCAAAGATATATATATATATATATATATATATATATATATATATATATATATATATATAAATACATAAATTATGCATGGTATAAAAATTACCGCTATATCACCGCTATAACCTATATATATCATATGACCGCTATTCGATTTTGGACCGCTATAACTACATAGCCATAGATATGACATGTTCATAGTGTCGGATACTTTCTAATGAATAACTTCCACAGGGAGCCATTCGTGAAACCATGGTTCTCCCCAACTGCGAAAGTGCAACAGTTCATTTCATGTTAGCCGAAAAGAATGATTGGATCCCACAACAATCTGCACCATTTATCTGGACCAACCCGGAACTCAACCCCGAGCCCCCCACAGAACCAACAATCTCACACGAGGTCCCCTGTCCCCAACCTCCCAACGAAATCCATCCACAAGACGTCAGTAGTACAACAGAAACCACACACAATCAAACATCATCAGATGATGAAAAACCGACTGAAAATGATGAGAAAACGCCGTTGTTAGAAAGCACGGAACAAAATGCAGCGGTAGTGGAAGAAAACGTTGGGTTTCCGAATTCGCAACCTCCGTCACCGCCTCAGGCGGCGGTGGCGGAAGAGAATAAGGAGACGGCGGATGAGCATAAGTTGAAGAGATCGGGAACGAGGGCGAAGATGTTAGGGTTTCGGAAGAAAATGGGGGAGAAACTCGAAGAAAAGAGACGGAATATCGAAGAGAAAGGGAGACATATGGTTGAGAAGATGCGGGGACCGGGATGAGGGATCCGATTTGTATGTTTTCGGATTCGGGTTGTAGTTTGTAATATGTATTTTCTTGGTCGTTGATTCGAATCTTGATTCTACGATCTATAATACGTACATTTTTGTCGATTTTGTTTATGTTTTTATAGTGTATTTTAAAATTAAAATGTGTTTTTATTATTTTTTTTTTTTAAGCCGGTTTTTAAAATCAAAATATTTTGTGAGCCAATTTTTGTAGTAGGTTTTAGCCTGGGTTATGGGTGTTCATGGCCTGATTTTGACAGTTTGATGGCCAAACTTTTTAGTAACATTTTTTTTAGTGATTTTATACTAAAATGTTGAAGCTAAATCAATCGTTATTTTAATAACGGTTTAATTGTACAGTTTGGCAAAAAATCATCCATGAGCTACGACAGGGTGGAATTTGGTCGGTTTTGATGCACTCGTTGTAACAAACGAAAGAGAAACATTGTAATCATAAGGTTTAGAATGCATTTATTTTTTAAAAGATATTAATATCCTACATGAAATGAAACAATTACACAGCTAAAATACACTCTTACCCATCCATCATAGAACATAGTTGTTTATCCCAATCAATATCACTATAGACACACAACTATAGAGAAGAAGCTATGAAACTAAGTACCACAAAGATATCTCATGATACAAAGAACAACTATAAGAATAGAGAGGCTGCTTCTAGTGAGACTCCTGGCTCGATAGTAGTTTTGCATCAAGCCTTGGACATAAGGCACATAACACTCGGCCATTAAGACAAAGGCCAATTAGTGCATGTAATCCCTTGTCTTTTGGCTATCAAGGCGCCACATGATGCATGATCATCCCCCTCTTTTAACGTTATTTTCACTAAATTAGTAAAATAACGTTAAAATTAGTGCACTTTCACTTTTACCCCCCGAGCGCCCACACATATATACATTATATGCGCATACCGCGAGCAGGCGTTAACCAATGAACAACATGAAAGACAGACATTTTTATCCATCTGTCTGTCAAATAACAAAATGGTGACCTCAACTTTAACACCAGGTTCAATGATTCGTTAAATGCGAGAGTAAAAGTATGAAACGTTAATTGTTGACTGTTATCACCATCTTATGGTTTCTCGGCCAAGGGTTTCAACGGCCACAATCGGTTTTAAGTGGCTACACTCGTTCATCGCCGCCCACCATTACCATCTTAAGGTTCCCCATCGGATCTTCATATGCCCCATCGTTTGTCTAACCACCTGAATCATACTCTTATCTCTTCTTACCGTTGATCTAGCATTTTTCCATGGTAGATCTGCAGCTTTAGAAGAATTCAGTCACAGATGCATGGATCTTCTTAAAATTGGGTTATGTATTGCCTGCTCAATTTCTATCTTATGTTATCTGCACGTTTAACTTCCATAGGATAGGAAGCCATTTGTGAAACCATGGTACCCCCTAACTACGAAAGCGTAATAGTTCCCTTCATGTTAGCCGAAAAGAATTATACACGATAGAAGTGGAGGATCGTAAGTTGAAAAGAATCTTGATTTTGCCATCTCTTTGTCGACTTTGTGTATGTTTTTATAGTATACTAGGTTATCACCCGGGTAGGAAAATTTAAATTACAATCAAAAGCACAACCCACATAATATTAGAAGAAAGTCAAAGCACAGCCCGCATTGGATCTCAAGTTCATGCATGAGTCGGGTGTTTGCATGTGTGTTTAAGTTGATTATGGTGACTACGGCTTTAGAGAAAGTGCAAAGATGTGAGGATAAGAGAGGTTGGGTATGTGTTGATGACTATTGAACACACATACATTCATAAAAAGAATATGTATGGCAAGGCTGAGTCGGGTTAATCTAAACACACATATTCATAAAAAGATTTAAGGGTGTGTTGATGACTATTGAAGACGTATATTATTGTTGCTTTTGATTTTAATTTAAATTTTCCTACCCGGGTGATAACCTAGTATTAGATATAGATACAACCTTGATGTGATTTATGTGTGCATTTCATTGACATCTTATTATATGACATAACACTTGAGTGAGAGACACTATAACGTGGCATTCGAAGACCAAGAGATTAAGTTATCACAAAATATACAATACCAAGATGTGGATCGAGGAGAATTCAAACAACATCCCCGATCAACGTCTGAATAAGCTATGAAACCAGAAGTAGATGACACATATAGTTGAAGCCCATGACCTAATGTGGCACTAATGTAACGGAGAATCCGCTTAAGAACATTAAAATGTGGTTCTCGTGGATCATGCATAAATAGACAAATCTGTTGAACTGCATATGAGACGTCGGTTGAGTGAGCATTAAGTACTATAAAGCACCTGCAGGACTTCGATATAACGTTGGGTCTTCAATTGGGGGGGGGGGGGGGGGGGGGGGTTAAGACGGTCTTTAGCATTAGTGTCAACTGGTGTACAAATTGGAATTAGAGAAGTGATATTATGTTTGAGAGAGAAACACCCTGTCTTTGTTGCAAGTAGCAATAGTCCCCAAATGGCAGTGCAAAGGGTCCAAGTCGCTCATGGCAAAATCGGTGCTCAAAGAAGTGATAAAAGTGATAATGCGACATATCAACTCATTAGAGGAGTTGGTAAGTATAACATCGTCCAGATATAGTAAGAGAAATAATTGTTATCTTTTTTTTTGAAAGACAACGTTCGCTCCAACTCTATTACACCAATAATCCTAAATTAACCGCCTTTGATACTTTTGATCCACGGTGCAATTAGATAATTAGAACATCACTGGTAAACAAAACCAAATGCCTAAATATATATTGATAAATGAATGTACTGCCCAGAATTACACCTTATTCTTTTGGTACAACTTTCAATTTGATATCAGACTAATAGATTCTTGTATCAAGGTGTGCCGTTGTAATCAAATTTGTTCTTTTTTTCCTGTACAATGTTGACGATCAGTAACATTTTTGCCTTTCGATAATTTTAAGGTAACGACATAACGTGTTTAATGTTTTCGGTGTCCAAACGACGCCATTAGAACTCCAACAGCCACAATAAACATGGAAAGCATGCCTACGAGAAACACGTATGTTCTTCTCGACGATTTGCGGTATTCACGGTACTTACAAGTGGAAGTGCCTGAAATGAATTCACAACATTATAAGGTAAACTTAGACTTTAGAATTACTTATATAGACTTTAGAACTCACCTGAACTGCATCAGCTGCAGCATAACCAGAAGCTTGACCTCCCATAAACTTGAGACCATTCCCGAAAACACAAAAAAATCCAGCCAGAAATGCCCAGCCTCTACCGTCCCAGTCGTTTAGATACGCCTTGATTGAAGATCGAGGCAAGTTGAACGCAGGGCTGTAAAGGAATGTAATGTTCAAGATTATGGAAATCATAAAACATGAGCACGAGAAGTAGAAAAAAGCAATCAAGAAACACGCGACGCCAGCGAACAGTATCTCAGCTGTGATGACTAAACAGTGAGTATTACCTGATCATCATGTGTTAAATAGAAATCGTCTATGGAAATAGTTGCAGACTTCCTGAAACATAAAGCATGTTAAAAACTACTTTTCTCAATATCAATATTAACATGAATCCGTGACTATAAGCACACTGCTATTTGACAAAAGTGTATCGTTGTTCTGAACCCTACCTCCCGGAATTGTGAAAAAGAAGTTTTTAACACTTCTTTTAAGAATTTATAAAAGTAAGTGTTAAAAACTTCTTTTGTTATATAATTTTGTAGCTGACCACTCATCATTTTTTGGCCACGGACTACCAAAATAGGGCAACCTATAAAAGCTAAACCAAATCGCATAGATCGGCTATAAAAAGTGTTGATCTTAAAACAACCGAAAATAAAAAACAAATTTTATCGGACCAGTGCAAGATTATTATCTATGATACAAATAAAAAACTGTGAAAAGTATGAAACCAAAGATGATTGTCCAAATTTGAATAAAATAGACCTTTCTTCTGCGATTTGAATAGATCAACAGACATCATCACCATCGCCCTCCCATCAGGTTATCTCATCAAAACCGAAACACATAAGCAATTATAACATCTGAATTTGTAAAATTAACTATAAAAAATAAATACATTTGAAAACAAAGATGGTAGTGAAGAACAAATAAGAAAAATACAAAACCATACCTCGAATGAAGATATTGATTACTGAAACAAATAAGATCCGTGAATCAGAATAAAAAACACAATAACATAAACATACACATCTCATATATACATACCTTTTTGTAGGAAGTTTTGAATCCGGTAATCCGGCTCCGCCGGAGCTAGACGACGGCGCGTGTGGATTCATCGGCGTAGCAGGATTACTATTCATAACTAATAATGAAAACAACATGACAAAGATGAAGATGAAGATCAGATTAGGGTTCTATACTCTGCTCTAACTTTGAATTTTCTTTGAGGAGAAAAGGAAGAAGTCAGTTTTTAGTCGAAAGATGATGAAGTAGAACAACGAAGAGGGCCAATGATCTCTAGATCATAGTAGAGTGCTTGCATTTCTGTTGAGAGATGCACGTTCGACTCTCATTTGGTGCAGAGTGAGGCACTGGTGGGTAATGACAGGAGACCTAAGGAAACCTGGGTTGGATCCTTGAGTCAAACGGGTTTTACCGGTAATTTCACCGTCGTGCCTACGGGCGGGTGGGTTACCGGGTTTTCCCCGGAATTGGTGGTGGACTCGGGTTACTCTCGGAGTACTCCGCTTGGTCAGTGGGTGCCCCGAGAATGCTCGGGATTGAGTTTGTTAGCTGTTCAAAAAAAGAACAACGAAGAGGGGAAGGAAGGTTTAGGGCACAAAGAGAAGCGGCGGTGAAAGAGACGTAGATTTAGGTTTTAGAACATTTAAATACCCGGGTCAAAATCTGGATCCCGTGTCTGCCCATACCAAGATAAAATGGACCCGAATTTTTGGAGCCAAAATGCAAAATTCAGTGCCCTCATAGCTTGACACATCAGCACATTTATTCATGTTTATCTATAATCTATAGATTATAGATTTGCATGCATTTGTTTACATTAATTCTATCATTTTTTTTTTGAAAAAAAATACCTAAGAATGGGCAAAGGAGATTAAATTACTTTTATTTTTATTGATTTAAAAGAGTAAATTATTTTTTTGGCCTCCGTGGTTTAGCCCGTTTAACCATTTCAGTCCAAAAAAGAATCTTTTAACATATCATGCCCCGAAGTTGTATTTTATAACGGTTTTGACTTCTGACACTAACTTGCTTACTTTTTTGCAGTTAAGTGAAAGGGTAATTAGGTCATTGTATACCTTAGGGGTTGTTTTTGATGATTACAAAGTTCTTTTAATATTTAAGAGATTATTAATGCAATTACTCAAGTTTTTTTTTATTATTTTGTTATTTTCACGATTATTATTTAACAAAACATGTTTTGTATATATAAATAAATATGTATTTTCATTAAACGTTTGTTTTTTATAAACGTCATTTTTAAAATCATTTGTTTTTTAACCTTTTTTAAACCGTCGGTCGTTTTTAAAATTATTCATTTTTAAACCGCTTGTTTATTAAAATCGTTCTTTTTAAAGTTGTTTGTCTTTTAATGTTTTTTAAGCGATTCATTTTATAACGTTCTTTTTAAAATCATTTATAAACTTTTTAAAAAATTCGTTTTTATTTTTAAAAGCGTTTCTTTTTAAACCGTTCCTTTTAGAACCGTTTTTGATATCGTTCATTTTTAAAACTTTGTATTCAGTTTACTTATAGCCGTTAGGGAAAAATAACTTCAGAAAATGAACAATTTCAAAAATCGAATGAATTTAAAAACGTTCATGAGTGGTTTAAAAAACGAAGATTAAAAAATGATGTTTATAAAAATTAAAACCTTAAAAAAATAAGTCAACAAGTGTAAGCAACTAGAAAATGCACGAATTTAATAAACGAAAGGTGGAAAAAAACATAACGAATTTTGAATAAACAAACAATCCAAAGAAATAGAAGATTTGAAAAAAGAAATAAACCATTCTAAAAAAGTTTGAAAAAGAAACGATGCAAACCATTTATTAGAATGTTTCTTTTTTTTTCAAATCTTACATTTCTTTTGTTTTTTATACACGTCATTTTGAAAAATTTAAATAATGAACGACCTAAAAAATGAGTAGTTTATAAGTGTTTAAAAAATAAATGATTTAAAAAATGGTATAAAATGTTCAAAATACAAACGACTTTAAAAAGAACGATTTTAAAAAACAAAATGTTTAAAAAGTAACAATTTTAAAAACGATAGATGGTTTAAACAAATTGTAAAATAACTAATTATTTTTTAAAACGACTTTTATAAAAATAAACGGTTAATGAAAATACATATTTATTTGTATATTTAAAACGCATTTTGTTGAATAATAATCGTGAAAATAACGAAATAATAAAAAAAAACTTAAGTAATTGCATTAATAATCTCTTAAATATTAAAAGAACTTTGTAATTATCAAAAACAGCCCCTAAGGTATATAATGACCTAAGAGTTAATTACATAGTTAGTCCCTGTGGTTTGCACAAAATAACATACTTAGGTACTAATAGTTTAAAATCACATTATAGGGTATTAACTTTTCATTTTGTAACATTTGGAGGTATTAACGTTATTTTTAGGTTTAAAATCACATTCTATTAGTACCTAAGTATGTTATTTTGTGCAAACCACATGGACTAACTATGTTAATACCCTAAAAGTTAATACCTCCAAACGTTACAAAATGAAAAGTTGATACCCTAGAATGTGATTTTAAACTATTAGTACATAAGTATGTTATTTTGTGCAAACCACAGGGACTAACTATGTAATTAACTCAATGACCTAATTACTCTTACACTTAACTGCAAAAAAGTAACCAAGTTAGTGTCAGGGGCCAAAACCATTATAAAATGCAACCTCAGGGTCTGATATGTTAAAAGATTCATTTTTGGGCTGAGATGGTTAAATTGGTTAAACTACAGGGGTCAAAACAGCAATTTACTCTTTTTTAAAAATAAAAATTATTTAGGAATTTTAAATTTTAATTTTAAAGTGGCTTTGAAAGAGTTTTTTTTCCCAAATTGGTGTTGGTGAAGAAAATATTTATCAAAATGATGTTTTTTAAAAAATATTTACCAACTTAGTGTTTTTCATTTATTTTGTATTTATCTTTTATTTTCTAACCAACATATAAGACCCTTTTATATTCTTTTTATTTAGTTAATCTATTATTTATATTATTATACTTTTTCTGTTTTTATTCAATCAATTTAATAAACTATTATCAATATTTTTTGCTTAAGGTTCAAGATGATACAAAAAGAACTTCATATAAATACTTTTGTTAAAAAAAAGCTTCTACATGAAAAAAAAACCTCAAAAAGAAAACTTCCCAAAAAAGTTTGATTACACAACCACAGAGCAACTGAAGATGAACTGACAAAAACAACATATTTGTGTTTAGGGACTTCTGCACGGAAAAGTTTGCACAATGAGAACTTCATAAAAGGTATAGTAAAGATTCAATTTCACAGAGATAAAACAATTCAAGATGAAAACATAAGGAATATTTCAAACTTTTGCTGGAAGTCTTCTGTGTGGAAAAATCAAAAGCATAGTTCTATTATGCCAAAATATAAAATTAATGTTGTAACAACTCGCTTTTGGAAAGTCAAAGTACAAGTCAAAGTAAAAGGAAAAAAAGATTGCTAATTGCGATCTGTCACTCCTTGCTTAACTACTGACTGTGCTTTTTGACTTGTAATCGAATCCTTTTATTTATTTGCTTTAGTTGTATTATATGGAGTATCTATTAATAATCGAGGTTTAATCGACTTATCGTTAATCGCATCGCTATCGCATTCGCAACTCGAATTATGTGTTCTGGATATTGTTTTACGTGTGTTTTCTATTATGTGTTACTTGTGCATGTTATGTTTATGTTAAGGTGCTTAATCGCAATCTCAATTCTATCGCATCGCAACCTAATCGCAAAAGCTAAAGGCAAGTTATTTATAGTGATTGTATGTTAGATATAGTAGTTAGGTTATTTGTGTAACTAATGTGTAATACTATCGCATCGCTCACTCGAAACGCATCGTAACGCTCAACACGTAAAACGAAACGCCAAAACTCAACTCGTCGGACCACTTCGATCGAATGGCCAATCGATCGAATGGTCGTCTGATCGGATTGCCATCCGATCGGTGAGCCATCCGACCCTTACCCTCACTTTCTATTTTTGGCAACCTATAAATACCCCCCCCCCCCTGTCACATCACTTGCTCCTCCTCAGTCGACCAGCACGCTCAAGCCCTCTTTTCTCTCGATTTCTCGCGATCCTTGTAAGTTTTAAACTCAAATCTTGTACTTCTATGATCTACACGCACTTCTTCATCATTTTCACCTTTGAATCTTAACTTTTAACCGTGAAATCAATGGATTTGAGGTGTTTTAGGATGACGTCATCATGGAGTTCTTATGAACTTCAAGATTTGGCGTCATTCCACCAAGAACAACTCAGATCTGAAGGATTTCCACATGATTTCACAACGATTTCGCATAGATTTAAATATTTCCAAGGTTAAAAGGATTGAAAGATTCTTCTCCAACTTTCTTTCAACTCTTTTACACTCAATGCACTCAAAACCAATAAAATCGGAGCTCATTCATGCCTTCTACTCTTCTCTAGTGATGTGTCGGTTTGAGAAATGAATCCTATCAACGAGACAACTGATTTCTGGTTAAACATGAAACCACCCGTTACGAACAGTTAACTTATCGGATTGGGGTGATTCCCGTTCGATCGGATAGCCTGGGTCTGATGGAGTTTCCGTTGTTTGACACATGGTCATACCGTCTCGAGCAAACCGCAAAACTTAGCAAAATAATCAAGTTCAAGACGATCAGATTCATTGGGACGGATTGCCGTCCGATCGGATTGCCATCCGATCGAACCGCAATCCGATCGGATTGCACTTGGACTTCAACACTTAATCATTTTTAATTTTCAAGGAACATCAGTATCCAACGGATTGCCATCCGATCGAATTGCCATCCAATCGGATTGCTATCTGATCGAGTGACTGTCCTGCTGTGAACTTGTTCTTAATTGAGAAGCTTCGCCAATCGGATCACTATCCGATCGAACGACTGTTCGATCGATCGACCTGAAGGGTAGAGATACTTCTCTATTTTCAAAATGCTACAACGAAAACTTCAAAGCCATCATACGCAAACACATCCTTCCCAAACGAATGTCAATCCGACCGAATGGCCATCCGATCGGATGACCATCCGAACGGATTGACATCCGATCGAATGACCATCCGATCGGGTTATCATTCGACACTTGGTTCACTTGCACCGTTTTACGCGCCGTTCATTCGCTTATGCTATCGTTAACTGTTCAGCCTAATCTCTCTAGCGCTCCCTTCAATCCATTACTTTCATCGCTGTGAGTATACTCGATCACTTTTTGCTTTACGCACTTTTGGGTGTTACATAGGTTACTTATTCTAAATCACATCGACACACAACGCAAACACTACTTATACGCTGACCGATATTGCATGTTACTTGTTACTCAATAAATGCTTGTATGTTATGTTAACATAGTGATTATTGCCTGACGCCTTAGCAACGATAGTACTATTTGTTTGGACTCAGCACCTGTCGTGGACAGGGGTTGTTAAGGTTACCTCTTCACGTGTCACAGTGGTGATATGTGTTGCGCATTCTACAACTCGCAGTCTAGTATGTGCATATTTCATTGTCGATAACCTACTAGCTTCTCATTATACATGTTACATGCTGGTTATGCGTAAACGCTTTCGAACTCTACTATTACTATTAAACTTGTATGCTCACCTTTACACTATGTGTATTGACCTTATTTTAACGTATGTGACAGGTGTTTGAGATGCTAGGATGATGCTTGCTTTCGTGGAAACCAAGTAGGAGAGTCTAGAAACAAAGACAATTTATTTATTTAAATATGAGTTGTCGGAACATGTGTTGTTTTGAGATATCTATGTCTGTAATAATTGGTTACTTGATGGGTTATGGTATGGGACATAATATTAACTATCCGGTAATTTAGTTGTTATGGAATTTCTCTTGACAATCTGTTTCGCTCAGTGCCATGCCCCGATGTTTCCGTCATCGTTTGGGGTGTGACAGATTGATATCAGAGCCATAACTATAGGGAATTAGGCAAAACTCGACCTAGTCCAGGTCGATGTCTTAGAAATGACCTAGTCTATAGCCTAAGTACCAACAGACCGACTTGTGCATACCCATTATGGGTTTTGTACGAGCTTACTCGCTATCTCTCGCTCGAACTCGCTGTACACTACACTCTTGCGCGAACATCGCATGCTACAGTTCTGCGCAAGATCAGCGTTTCCTAAGGCTGGATACACACACAAACGGATGATTTGGTTAAGAATAGGTATGAAAGCCGTGAACTCTCGACCAAATCACTCGTTCAACTAGCTATTTTTACTAAAAACAAGAGAATTTGCGTTGAACCAGGAGTGAAATCCACACTTCGACGCGATTCTCCTTATCTGTCTCGTGATTTTATTACACAAAACAGGGATGTAGTCGTTAAGACAGGGGTGAAGCCCGAACCTTGATGAGTTGTTCCGCTCTATACTTTTGGTTTTGTAAAACTCTCACCAAAGTCTTGACGGACTCCAACGACTTGGGTCACGCTGTAATTGTAAGGATGCGTGCCGATCGCCCAAATTGAGGCAAGAGCACAGTCCAGAAGGCCAAAGCGTGCACTTAAGGTCCTTGTGAATAGTCGAATCACTTTGGATAGTCGACGTCTATTACACCCAGACAATCTCTCTTCGATTTTATGTGTTTCGATTCTGGAATCCGCAGCCGCTAACTCTGTGATTTTTCGCTTTTATGATCTATTTTATGTGAAATCTATGTGTTTTATGTGTTTATTTGTTAGCGTTTTGAGATAAACAGTACGGTGGTACTGATGGTTTCGATTCCACGTTCCTCGCTCCGCCAAAACACACACAATTCACACCACGTTAACAAATCGCGTGCTATACTACTCGCTGTGTATTCGCTAATCGCAATCGTTATACTTAATCGCTATACGCTGCTGTGAAGAATAGGTGAATACGTGCAAAATATGTGCTTAGGTTAGACTATGTGCCTATGTGATAATGTGCTTACGTGGAATACGTGCTTATGTGATTCTGTGTTTATGCGCCTATGTGATTTGGTGAATTGATGTGTTCTTGAGTTTTATGGTGAATCGCTAGTCTACACTAGACCCTAGTACAGTCAATGATTGATCGAAATTGTGTTTGAGTCCTATGGCGATGTCTGTTGCAGACAATGTTGTCGTTTGGATCATTCCACTCTCGCGCTGCGCTCGCCGAAACCATGATGACAAACAAATTGCCGCTCTCGTCTCTAAGCAAATGGCAATAGTCATCCCACAAATCGTCAGTGAGCTGAATGAGAATGCTAGCAAGTCCTTGGAGGAGTCCAGGACCGATACTCCTAAGGCCGCTTTTAGCTTCAAGCAGTTCAAAGCCTGCAGACCAAAGGAATTTACCGGCAAAGATGGTCCTACTGCCATGTTTCAGTGGTTTGTTTCAATCGAAGTCACCCTGCGCCAGAGTGGTTGTCCAGAAAACCTACGCACTGTCAATGCTACCGGTGTCTTCCAATCCCGCGCTCTTGATTGGTGGACGGCCGAGAGCAACAAACGAGGAAACGATGCAGCTTTCGGATTGTCGTGGGACGAGTTGAAAAACATTATGATGCAAGAGTTTTGTCCTCCCCATGAACTCCAAAATCTTGAGGATGAATTCTGGCACATTAAGCAGGATGGCGGAGATAACACTGGTTTAACTGCTCGCTTCAAGCAGTTGAGTATTATCTGTCCCGGTCAAGTTACTACCCCTGAGATTACAATCAAGAAGTATATCCTCTGCCGGATTGTGTCGCAGATTTTGTTTAGGCTGCAAAGACGACAACAATCGAGGAAACCTACCTGCTCGCCGCTGAGATCAATGATAAACGAGTCAGGGCTGGTTATTGGGATAAAGCCTCCAAGAACCTGCAACAAGTTACCACTGCTTCAACCGCTGAAACCACCGCCGCACCGCAATCTTCAAAGCTCTCACGCCCCAAGAGGAAGAACAACAACAGTTCCAGCAACAAGAACTGTGCAGTTACTGCTTCCCCTCTTCAAACAGTACTTGCTCAACCGCAACCTTAACACCGCCAAGTAGCGGCACCTGTGGTCAATGCACCGCCTGCCAAGCGTGCATACACTGGACCACACCCGCTCTGCCCTACTTGTACTTATCATCACCCGGTTGGTCTCGCATGCCGGTTCTGTGTTCATTGCAACATGTTCGGCCACTTCACCGCAAACTGTCGTACAGGTCCTCGACAAGCTCCAGCTCCAGCTCAAGGTCAAGCTCCTGCTCAATAAGCTCTACTTCCTGTTCCTCAAGGCCATCAAGCAGCTCCTGCACCTGCAGGCCACGCTCGAGCTTGTTTTACATGTGGTGATCCCAACCACTTTGCAAACATGTGCCCTAACAGAGTGGTGAAACAAGAGCCCCAGCAGCAACCATAACAACAACAGCAGCAACAACAGCAGCCAGTAGCCCGCGGACGTGCTTTCAACATCAACGCCCGCCTGGCTCAAGCAGACAACAATGTGGTTAATGGTACGTTCCTTGTGAATGGTATATATGCTTTGTGTTTGTTTGATACTGGAGCAGATAACTGTTTTGTATCATTTGAATTCGAAAAGCTCCTTAATCGTAAGCGCACCCATCTCCCCTCGACGTTCGATGTTGAAGTTGCCACCGGAAGAACCGTCGCTGTCAACTCTGTTCTACGTGATTGTACGATTGAACTCAACAATCACGTCTTTCCTATCGACCTTATTCCGATGCAGCTCGGTAGTTTTGACATCATAGTAGGCATGGATTTTCTTCTCGAGAATCGTGCTGAAGTTGTTTGCTTCGAAAAGATGATTCGTTTCTCGCTCGCTAATGGTGATCAACTTTGTGTGTATGGCGAAACTCCTTCGAAAGGTCTCAAACTCATGTCATGTGTTCAGGCAAGCAAGTATCTCCGCAAGGAATACATAGCTTTCTTGGCTAACATTGTAGTAACGGATAAGGAAAAGAAAGGAAACCCAGAAGTGAAAGACGTTCTGGTTGTTTGCGAATTCCCTAACATATTTCCTGATGAATTACCTGGTTTACCTCCCACTCGTGATATCGACTTCCGAATCGACCTCATTCCTGGAGCAAACCCTGTTGCTAAAGCTCCTTATCGACTCGCACTTTCTGAAATGCGCAAACTCTCAAGTCAGCTCCAGGAACTACTTGATAAAGGCTTCATTCACCCTAGAACCTCTCCATGGGGCGCGCCTGTCCTTTTCGTCAAAAAGAAGGATGGATCATTCCGGATGTGTATCGACTACAGGGAATTGAATAAGTTGACTATTAAGAATCGCTATCCCTTGCTTCGAATCGATGATTTGTTTGATCAGTTACAAGGTGCTATGTGTTTCTCGAATATCGATCTACGCTCAGGCTATCACCAGTTACGCATACAAGAGGAAGATATACCCAAACCCGCTTTTCGAACCCGCTATGGTCATTACGAGTTTGTTGTTATGCCTTTTGGTTTGACCAATGCCCCCACAATCTTTATGGATCTAATGAATCGCGTGTGCAAACCCTTCCTTGACCGCTTCGTCATCGTGTTCATCGATGATATCCTGATCTATTCCAAGTCAAAAGCCGAACACTCATTGTCACACCCCTTTCTGCGACGGAAGCACGAGGTGTGATCATGAAAGGTTCTCATTGCATACGAAAGGTAAACATACTACATGCTCATAAAATAACTTCAAAATGCCAATACTACATAACCGAAAACATGGTTTAAGTGTTTACATCACAAGACAGCATTTTGTCTGACAAGTTTACTACTTTATTCAAAGCTAAACAAAAGCGACATCCAAGAGCATGAGTAAAACCGCGCGCACATCCATCCTAGTTACCTGAAATACATGTGAGTTTTTGGAAAAACGTCAACATAATGTTGGTGTGAATTCATGCAATTTTTGTATTTCACGTCTGTATACTTTGTATGAAAACATAATTTGTATTTTGTGTAAATCAAGTCTTTTGTGTACACCACGTACTCATGTATAAATCAAATATTTCTGTATGTATCAAGTGTTAATGGGTTGCAAAGCCATTAACATGTGACACGACATAGGAAGTCACCAAACCATAGGCATTTTTCTGTAGTCGATTCACGACTGAGACACAAAAACACTGCTTGGTAAAAGAGTGGCCAAGAGTGGGGCTGCCCGGAACCCATTAGATCTAACCTTTTGTTATGCGGTCTAAGTATGTACACGATTAATGGTGCTTATGGTACCCTATTCGTGACACGATTTCTCGTATCATTCTCGTATCCATCATACCATTTGTAAACATTGTAATATTTGTAACATGTACTTCACCCCCGAAGTTATAAAACTGAAAACAGTTAAAGAAAAGGGGGAGCATGAACTCACAACTTTGCGTTCCTTGCGTCGTAAACTTCACCGGATTTGCTTAATTAACGTCGTAACCTATACGCGTTTTCTTAACGTTAGTCACTAGACTTGCGTCGCACAAGTACAATCACTCTCTTTTGTATTTGTATTGTCGTGTTAAAAATATTTCATATTTTTAACTACGTATCTTACTTATATTATTTCCTCTAAAATAAATATAAGTCTTTTGTGTTTTGCACTTCGCACCCGAATTATGTATCTTGTATTTTGTATGTGTATTTTTATGTTTATACTCCTCATGAGTATTTAGTGTATTTTTAAGTCTTAATACACTAGCACGTATAACACATACTATACACACTTAGCACAAAAGTTGGTGATAAAATAATATATATTTTTCTCTCAAAAATATACATACTTATATCCATTTTTATTCTTGAAGAAATCCTCATTTCTTATCACCAAATATTAGGGAAACCTTGGTAATACTTTTAGACACATTTTTAGGGAATAAGTTTCTCAAAAACTTATATTTTTCTAAGTGTCAAAATTTATAAAAATTTTGACAGAGTTTCCTTTAAAAATGGAGGTTTCCCATGTTTTCAAAACATGTGTTTATTTTCTTTTAAATCGTCAACAATCTCCTCATTCAACAATAAACAATATGCAACTAGTTAAAATAGATATAATCGCAGAAATACATGAACTTGTGGTTTTTCCAAAATAGGTAGTATCCTTCCATTATTTTTAGTGGATCTTTGTATAGATCAACTTTGTTTCTTGAAAGTCTCGTTTTTAAAGAAGTTACATCTTTACAACTTCCGGTCAACATTTACAAAAATAGTTATTTTGTCGAAACTTTGTGTTACACAAGTGTTTACATACTCGTGTGTTTGCTAAAATCATTCTTTTTCATGTAAGACTCGGCTTTAGAGAATATGATTTCTTGGACACTCGGTCCTTTAAAAATACCACCTGTAGATCCGTAGATCTATTAGTTTTAATCACTATTTTACAAGTTAAAACACTTTTACACAAGTTCATGATTCGTGTGTGGTAGAGTTTCATCTTCTAACCCTTGTTACACTTAAACAGGCTTTATGTCATAATCCAAGATCATGACTAAACCGGGTTAAATGATGATCCGAGCTACCACGACATAGATCGGGTCCAAATAATCACACAAATCAAATACTACATGATTTACACAACATATGAGCTATTAACCAACATTTTAGTGTTTTAAGTAGACTTTTGTGCTTCAACTTGCATGTTCATAAATTTTAACCGTCATATATCGTTTTAACCACTTTAGAATAGTTCAAGAAGGTGATTTAAGCAACATACCACTAGCTCGAGGCTAGGGAAGAATCTAAGCGCAAATAGGGTGGATAAAAGCAAAGTAGAGAGGTCCTTCGCCTTCCGTTTGCTCCAAGGTTCCTTATATGCGACCCTTAACACTTGTAGATGATTGGAATGTGAAGATCAAAAACCGAAAATGGATGTATGTTGAGAGGGGTGTTCGGCCGTGAGCTAGGTAGAGAGGGAGAGAGAGTTGTGTTGAGTGAAAAGCTAAGTAAATGTTCATGTGTGTTTAGTGTTAAACTTATAGACAATTCTCAAGGTTATTAACCATAAGATTTTGTGCTATCTAGATACTAAGCACATGGATTATAATATTCATTTGAAGGACAAGGTGTGTCCCCCACATGGGGACGGTTTCTAAAGAGGGGGGGGGGGGGGGGTCTTGGTCCGATTCCAACTAATTAGTTGGATATTAGTTAGGTTAAGTAAGTTAGTTAAGTGCTTAACCCGGTTAGTTGTGTGTCGTGTGTTATGACGGGTGTTAGGGTATTCAGGGACCCTAACTGGCTCAGAAAAAGATAAATAATGTTATTAACAATATTTTCATGTTCCGGGTATAGTCCGGTTGTTCGGTTGCATACCGATTCGTTAAAGTGCTAAATTGCACCTTTTAGTGTTTAATAAGTATCTTTTTGTAACACTATCGATTCCCAACACTTAGGGAAATATTCTGGAAAATAAAACGACATTTCTGCAAAATATTCATATGTCTAAATGCTGAATTATTGCTGAATTGTATAAATTCTGCACTTAAAGTGCGTTTCGGGTGCTTTTTAGTGCTTAATTTCGCTTTCGCATTGCATATGTATTAAACCCTTGTATGTACTCTTGGGTTTTAATGCATTCTTGTTGTCGGACCTACACCTAGGTTCCAATTTTATTGTCTGACTGCTTTCTGCAGTTCTGTTGACACAGTGTGTCTTACCCGTGAGTTTACTAGTATTTTTGACGCAACGCTCTCGTTTATGCATAAAGCAATATTTTGTAGTATACAACATGCATGAATTCACTTGTTTAGTAGGAGATCAGACATGGCTGACAATTAAGCACATGATTGCAGTCATTAAGCAATAATTAAAGTGTACGGAAAGTACCGGTTTGGGCCAGTTGTCACAGTCTCCCCCCGTTAAAAGAATTTCGTCCCGAAATTCAGGCTGAACTCACTCTCGCTGGAGTCTTCTTGAATAGGTGGGGATACTTTTTCTTGAACTGGTCTTCACGTTCCCATGTGTACTCGGGTCCGTGCTTAGAGCTCCAACGTACTTTGACAAGTTTTACGCTGCTCCTCCTGGTCTTGTTGACTTTCCAGTCGGTAACCTCAACGGGTTGTTCTGTAAATTGGAGGGCTTCATCAATATGCACTTCATCCATCGGGATGATCACGCTTTCTTGTGTTGGACTCTTCTTCAGGTTGGATACATGAAACGTATCATGTACTCCGTTAAGTTCTTCCGGTAACTCCAACTTGTATGCCACGGTACCAATTCTCTTCAATATTCTGAATGGTCCGATATATCGTGGATTCAGCTTTCCACGCTTTCCAAATCTGACTATGCCCTTCCATGGTGAGACTTTTAACAACACCTTGTCTCCCACCTTGAATTCTACTGATTTCCTTTTCGGATCGGCGTAGCTCTTTTGTCGATCTCGAGCCGCCTTAATGCGCTCTCGGATCTGCGCAATCTTGTCGGTTGTCTCTTGTACAAGTTCAGGACCAACCATACGCTTATCTCCGACATCTGCCCAACATAAGGGCGATCGGAATTTGCGGCCATACAGAGCTTCGAACGGAGCGGCTTTTATGCTCGTATGATAGCTGTTATTGTAGGAAAACTCAACTAAAGGTAGATGAGTATCCCAGCTGCCGCCTAGGTCCATGACGCATGCGCGAAGCATATCTTCTAACGTTTGTATAGTCCGTTCGCTCTGGCCGTCTGTTTGCGGATGGAATGCCGTGCTCAGATCTAACTGAGATCCAAAGGCTTCCTGAAATGATTGCCAGATTCTTGAGACAAAGCGTCCATCTCTGTCTGAAATGATTGAGATTGGCACTCCATGACGTGCCACAATTTCCCTTAGGTATATCTCTGCAAGCTTTCCAGTGCTATCCTTCTCTCGGATTGGTAGGAAATGCGCAGACTTCGTCAATCGATCAACTATTACCCATATCATATCGTGCCCTCTCGGGGTCCTGGGTAATTTCGTTATGAAGTCCATCGAGATTTGTTCCCACTTCCACACGGGAATCTCTGGTTGTTGTAGTAGGCCGAACGGTTTCTGATATTCTGCCTTAACCTTAGCACAGGTTAGGCATTTTCCAACATAGGCAGCAACGTCGCTCTTGAGTCTCGGCCACCAATAATATTCCTTCAAGTCTTGATACATCTTGTCCGACCCTGGGTGGATCGAGTATCTTGACTTGTGCGCTTCATCAAGGATGACTTCTCGTAGGCCACCATAGAGCGGAACCCAAATGCGCTTTTTAAAGTATAAGGCCCCCTCTTCGTTTGGCACCATGTATTTCAGCATACCCCGTAGGTATTCAGCTTTACGGTTTTCTCCTTTAAGAGCTTCTTGTTGTGCATCACGAATGCGTGCAGTGAGGTTCGTTTGAATCGTCATTTCCAATGCTCGAACCCTTAGGGTCTTAACCCTTTCTTTTTGGCTCAACGCATCTGCTACAACGTTTGCCTTTCCAGGATGGTACTTAATCTCACAGTCATAATCGTTCAGCAGCTCAACCCAACGTCGCTGGCGCATATTCAATTCCTTCTGATCAAATATGTGTTGTAAGCTTTTGTGATCTGTGAAGATTGTACATCGAGTACCATATAAATAATGTCGCCAAATCTTCAAGGCGAATACCACTGCGCCCAGCTCCAGGTCGTGAGTGGTATAATTTCTCTCGTGAACCTTCAGTTGTCTTGAAGCATATGCGATGACTTTTTGGCGTTGCATGAGCACGCAACCCAAGCCTTGTCGTGAGGCGTCGCAGTATACCACGAAGTCTTCAGTGCCTTCGGGTAACGATAGTATCGGTGCATCGCAGAGCTTGTTCTTAAGTAGCTGAAAGGCTTCTTCTTGTTTGTGACCCCAGTCGTATTTCCTGTCCTTCTGCGTAAGGGTCGTTAGCGGTTGAGTTATTTTTGAGAAATTCTCGATGAATCGTCGGTAATAGCCCGCTAAGCCCAAAAATTGTCGAACTTCAGTTGGGGTCTTGGGAGCTTCCCAATTCTTTATTGCTTCTATCTTGGACGGGTCTACATGAATGCCCTTCTCATTCACCACGTGACCAAGAAATTGTACTTCGCGAATCCAGAATTCGCATTTCGAGAACTTTGCATAAAGTTTCTCTTTCTTCAGTAGTTCCAGAATAGTTCTGAGATGTTGCTCATGCTCTTCTTTCGTTTGCGAGTAAATCAGGATATCATCGATAAATACAATCACGAATTTATCGAGATATGGTTTGCATACGCGGTTCATTAGGTCCATAAAGACCGCTGGCGCGTTCGTCAGCCCAAACGGCATCACAAGGAATTCGTAGTGCCCATAGCGCGTTCTGAATGCAGTCTTTGGCACGCTTTCATCTTGGATTCTCAGCTGATGGTATCCAGATCGAAGGTCGATCTTGGAATAGTAGCTTGATCCTTGCAGTTGATCAAACAAGTCATCAATCCTCGGTAGCGGATACCGATTCTTGATTGTGAGCTTGTTTAGTTCCCTGTAATCGATACACATCCGTAGTGATCCATCCTTCTTCTTCACGAATAATACTGGAGCTCCCCAGGGTGAGAAGCTTGGCCTTATGAATCCTTTATCCAACAACTCCTGAAGCTGTGTAGATAATTCTTGCATTTCGGATGGCGCAAGTCGATATGGAGCCTTGGCTACAGGAGCGGCTCCTGGAACCAAGTCTATGTGGAATTCGACTTGTCGTTGCGGAGGTAGTCCTGGCAGATCTTCAGGGAACACATCAGGAAATTCCTTCACCACAGGAATGTCTTCGAGTTTTGGCTCCACAGCTTTCTTATCTACAACGTGTGCTAGGAAAGCAACACATCCTTTCCTTAAGCACTTCTGTGCCTTCATACAACTGATGATTCGTAGAGGCGCGTTTCGTCTTTCTCCATGTACGATGAGAGTTTCATCATTCGTCAGAGGGATGCGAATGATTTTCTCATGACAAATGACTTCAGCTTTGTTCTTGGACAACCAATCCATTCCGACTACTACATCGAAGCTACCCAATTGAATAGGTAAGTGGTCGATGCTAAAATTTCGTTCACCAAGTTCTAGCGTGCAGCCTCTAACAACTTCGCCCGATTCAACAAGTTTACCATTGGCTAGTTCTATGGAATAAGGAATTTCTAATCTACTAGATTCTATTCCAAGTATGCGTTTAAATTCCACAGACATAAAACTATAATCGGCGCCAGTGTCGAATAATATGGATGCAAAGTGATTGTTAATGAGAAACGTACCGGTGACCACGTTAGGGTCCTCGCGTGCGTTCTTTGCTCCAATCACAAATGCTCGAGCCTGAGCATTGTTTCTCTCTGGGCAGTCCTTCATGAAATGATCCTTGCTTCCACATCTGAAGCATCCTTGGTTTCGCCCATTCCCGTTACCAGCACCATTTCCATTTCCACCATTGTTCCTATCATCAGCCCCATTACGATTTCCATTCCCGTTCCTCTTACTCCAGCAGTCTTCAGTGCGGTGACCCAACTTTCCACACTTGTCACACTTTGAGATGCGACAAGCTCCCTCGTGATGGCGTTTACACCGATGGCATTTGGGCAAGGTGCCCAGGTATCCCCTTGCTGGAGCGTCGTTCATAGCTGCAAGAGCTTTCGCCCCTTGAGGCGGGTTAGGGTCACGCTTCTTGTTGGAACCTTTGTTGTTACGAGTTGCTTGATTCAAGTTTGCATATTTCCTTTTCTTGTCGCCAGACGACTCAGCATGCGTCTCGGCATTTTCTGTTGGGCTCAGTGATAGAGTCTTCATTCGAACACAATTTTCAGTAAGGCTGACAGCCAGAGTTACAGCCTCGGTGATTGTTTGTGGTTTGGCCGACGTCACCATGCCACGAAACTCTGAGGCCAGTCCCCAAATGTAACGTTCAACACGCTTGAATTCGGGAGTCACCATGTAGGGAAGCACTCTGGACAGATCGTGGAACCTTCGAGTGTAACCATGAATGTCAGCACCTTCCATAGTCAAGTGCCAGAACTCCGTTTCCAGCCTTTGGAGTTCGGCACGAGAGCAGTACTTCTCTCTCATTCTTTCCTTCAGTTCCTCCCAAGTTAAGCCATAAGCGGCATCATCGCCCAAGGTTTGGACTTGCAGGTTCCACCAAGTCAGAGCTTCATCGACAAATAACCCGGTAGCAAAGGTGACTTGTTGATCCGTGGTACACTTGCTCATGCGGAAGGTAGCTTCAGTCTTCTCCGTCCAGCGCACAAATGCTACTGCACCTCCTGTGCCATCATAGTTCATCGGCTTGCAGTCGAGGAACTGCTTGAAAGTGCAGCCTGGAATTGATTCAACCAATTCACATGTGAGCAATCGAAGAAATAATGAAACAAAGACCGTTCATAAATTTCCTCATGCTTAGCACAGTGTCTTAAGGTTACCTTGAGCTGCATTGCCTCCAGACGAATCTCCATTCCCATTACGCCTAGCGTTGCTTGGTCCACCACTGTCTTGAGTTCGGTTCGCCTCGTACTGGGCGATAGCAGCGGAGATCCTTTCCTCCAGTAGGGCGTTCAGCTCATCAGCAGTTCTTGGCAGTGGGGGAGGAGGAGGTTGATCGTCATTGCGAGCATTCACAGCTTTCCTGGGTGCCATGTTCTGACAGAACATAACACAACAGGGTTACACATTTGTTTGATATCGTCCTACTAGGCAGTAGTAGTATATATATTCACAGGTATATATCACATAAGTGCCATCAAACAATTATTACTCTAGCAGAGTACTTAGTAGGCTTGCACTGAGGGAATCTATACGTGACAAGACTTGCTGTGATTTTTGTGCACTGAATTGCATAATTATGTATGCATCCATAATTACGTAACTCCTTGCACAGTCCGCACAGTTTGTTTCATCCTCGTATTTTCTTCCTTCAGGTAGGCCATTGCTCTCAGGTAAAGTCACATATACTTGTGACATTCTACTTCTAGTACATGCTAATTATCACACATAATTGCAAGTAATTTCTAGTCAACGACAAGTGCTACTCAAGTGCACTCTAAGTCTCGTAGTGTCTTTTCTAGACTCATGTAGACAGTTTCAGGCAGTGGATGTCGCGGGACGTTTTATGCAATGAAAACTCTTTGAAAATTGTTTTCGTGAAAGGATCCTAGAGATTGTAGACTAGACTCGAGAAGGAATCCTGGTTCACTACAATCGCAGCTCTGATACCAATCTGTCACACCCCTTTCTGCGGTGGAAGCACGAGGTGTGATCATGAAAGGTTCTCATTGCATACGAAAGGTAAACATACTACATGCTCATAAAATAACTTCAAAATGCCAATACTACATAACCGAAAACATGGTTTAAGTGTTTACATCACAAGACAACATTTTGTCTGACAAGTTTACTACTTTATTCAAAGCTAAACAAAAGCGACATCCAAGAGCATGAGTAAAACCGCGCGCACATCCATCCTAGTTACCTGAAATACATGTGAGTTTTTGGAAAAACGTCAACATAATGTTGGTGTGAATTCATGCAATTTTTGTATTTCACGTCTGTATACTTTGTATGAAAACATAATTTGTATTTTGTGTAAATCAAGTCTTTTGTGTACACCACGTACTCATGTATAAATCAAATATTTCTGTATGTATCAAGTGTTAATGGGTTGCAAAGCCATTAACATGTGACACGACATAGGAAGTCACCAAACCATAGGCATTTTTCTGTAGTCGATTCACGACTGAGACACAAAAACACTGCTTGGTAAAAGAGTGGCCAAGAGTGGGGCTGCCCGGAACCCATTAGATCTAACCTTTTGTTATGCGGTCTAAGTATGTACACGATTAATGGTGCTTATGGTACCCTATTCGTGACACGATTTCTCGTATCATTCTCGTATCCATCATACCATTTGTAAACATTGTAATATTTGTAACATGTACTTCACCCCCGAAGTTATAAAACTGAAAACAGTTAAAGAAAAGGGGGAGCATGAACTCACAACTTTGCGTTCCTTGCGTCGTAAACTTCACCGGATTTGCTTAATTAACGTCGTAACCTATACGCGTTTTCTTAACGTTAGTCACTAGACTTGCGTCGCACAAGTACAGTCACTCTCTTTTGTATTTGTATTGTCGTGTTAAAAATATTTCATATTTTTAACTACGTATCTTACTTATATTATTTCCTCTAAAATAAATATAAGTCTTTTGTGTTTTGCACTTCGCACCCGAATTATGTATCTTGTATTTTGTATGTGTATTTTTATGTTTATACTCCTCATGAGTATTTAGTGTATTTTTAAGTCTTAATACACTAGCACGTATAACACATACTATACACACTTAGCACAAAAGTTGGTGATAAAATAATATATATTTTTCTCTCAAAAATATACATACTTATATCCATTTTTATTCTTGAAGAAATCCTCATTTCTTATCACCAAATATTAGGGAAACCTTGGTAATACTTTTAGACACATTTTTAGGGAATAAGTTTCTCAAAAACTTATATTTTTCTAAGTGTCAAAATTTATAAAAATTTTGACAGAGTTTCCTTTAAAAATGGAGGTTTCCCATGTTTTCAAAACATGTGTTTATTTTCTTTTAAATCGTCAACAATCTCCTCATTCAACAATAAACAATATGCAACTAGTTAAAATAGATATAATCGCAGAAATACATGAACTTGTGGTTTTTCCAAAATAGGTAGTATCCTTCCATTATTTTTAGTGGATCTTTGTATAGATCAACTTTGTTTCTTGAAAGTCTCGTTTTTAAAGAAGTTACATCTTTACAACTTCCGGTCAACATTTACAAAAATAGTTATTTTGTCGAAACTTTGTGTTACACAAGTGTTTACATACTCGTGTGTTTGCTAAAATCATTCTTTTTCATGTAAGACTCGGCTTTAGAGAATATGATTTCTTGGACACTCGGTCCTTTAAAAATACCACCTGTAGATCCGTAGATCTATTAGTTTTAATCACTATTTTACAAGTTAAAACACTTTTACACAAGTTCATGATTCGTGTGTGGTAGAGTTTCATCTTCTAACCCTTGTTACACTTAAACAGGCTTTATGTCATAATCCAAGATCATGACTAAACCGGGTTAAATGATGATCCGAGCTACCACGACATAGATCGGGTCCAAATAATCACACAAATCAAATACTACATGATTTACACAACATATGAGCTATTAACCAACATTTTAGTGTTTTAAGTAGACTTTTGTGCTTCAACTTGCATGTTCATAAATTTTAACCGTCATATATCGTTTTAACCACTTTAGAATAGTTCAAGAAGGTGATTTAAGCAACATACCACTAGCTCGAGGCTAGGGAAGAATCTAAGCGCAAATAGGGTGGATAAAAGCAAAGTAGAGAGGTCCTTCGCCTTCCGTTTGCTCCAAGGTTCCTTATATGCGACCCTTAACACTTGTAGATGATTGGAATGTGAAGATCAAAAACCGAAAATGGATGTATGTTGAGAGGGGTGTTCGGCCGTGAGCTAGGTAGAGAGGGAGAGAGAGTTGTGTTGAGTGAAAAGCTAAGTAAATGTTCATGTGTGTTTAGTGTTAAACTTATAGACAATTCTCAAGGTTATTAACCATAAGATTTTGTGCTATCTAGATACTAAGCACATGGATTATAATATTCATTTGAAGGACAAGGTGTGTCCCCCACATGGGGACGGTTTCTAAAGAGGGGGGGGGGGGTCTTGGTCCGATTCCAACTAATTAGTTGGATATTAGTTAGGTTAAGTAAGTTAGTTAAGTGCTTAACCCGGTTAGTTGTGTGTCGTGTGTTATGACGGGTGTTAGGGTATTCAGGGACCCTAACTGGCTCAGAAAAAGATAAATAATGTTATTAACAATATTTTCATGTTCCGGGTATAGTCCGGTTGTTCGGTTGCATACCGATTCGTTAAAGTGCTAAATTGCACCTTTTAGTGTTTAATAAGTATCTTTTTGTAACACTATCGATTCCCAACACTTAGGGAAATATTCTGGAAAATAAAACGACATTTCTGCAAAATATTCATATGTCTAAATGCTGAATTATTGCTGAATTGTATAAATTCTGCACTTAAAGTGCGTTTCGGGTGCTTTTTAGTGCTTAATTTCGCTTTCGCATTGCATATGTATTAAACCCTTGTATGTACTCTTGGGTTTTAATGCATTCTTGTTGTCGGACCTACACCTAGGTTCCAATTTTATTGTCTGACTGCTTTCTGCAGTTCTGTTGACACAGTGTGTCTTACCCGTGAGTTTACTAGTATTTTTGACGCAACGCTCTCGTTTATGCATAAAGCAATATTTTGTAGTATACAACATGCATGAATTCACTTGTTTAGTAGGAGATCAGACATGGCTGACAATTAAGCACATGATTGCAGTCATTAAGCAATAATTAAAGTGTACGGAAAGTACCGGTTTGGGCCAGTTGTCACACTCATAGCATCTACGTTTGGTTCTTGAGTTACTCCAGGGAAACCGTCTCTATGCCAAGTTCCCCAAGTGCGAATTTTGCCTGGAGGAGGTCCAATTCTTGGGTCACATTGTCAATAGTCAAGGTATTTACGTCGACCCCGTAAAGATCGAAGCTGTTAAGAGTTGCGTTACACCCAAGAACCCGTCTGAAGTCCGTTCTTTTCTCGGACTAGTGGGCTATTATCGCCGATTTATCGAAGGTTTCTCTGAAATCGTTGTGCAGCTTACCTCGCTTACGCATAAGGACAAACCTTTTGTTTGGGGAACCAAACAGGAGGAGGCCTTTCAAACTCTCAAGGCTATGCTTTGCAATGCTCCCGTACTCTCACTTCCTGACGGAAACGACGATTTCGTGGTCTACTGCGATGCCTCAAACCTTCGTCTTGGTTGTGTTCTCATGCAACAGGATAAGGTTATCGCGTAGGCCTCTCGACAGCTCAAGATCCACGAGAAGAACAACACCACACACGACCTCGAGCTTGGCGCAGTTGTTTTTGCGTTGAAGATTTGGCGACACTACCTTTACGGTACCAAGTGTACGGTCTTCACCGACCATAGGAGCGTACAACATATCTTTGACCAGAAAGAACTGAATATGCGTCAACGCTGGTGGGTAGAACTCCTCAACGATTACGACTGTGAGATCCGTTACCATCCAGGCAAAGCCAACGTCGTTGCTGATGCTCTCAGTCGACGAAGCTATTTGCGTAGCGTTCGTAATTCTCAAGCCCAGTTTAATCTCGAAGCTCTTATCCGTGATGCGCATCATGCTTGTTTTACCGAACGTACCTTGAAGAAGGAAAGAATTCTTAACGATGGCGCTCAACTCGAGAATAAATCGAATGGTATCTTTCATTATTTAGATTGAATATGGATTCCCAAGCGTACTAATTTGCGACAAATTCTGATGGACGAAGCCCACAAATCTCAGTATTCTATTCATCCCGGTGCTGACAAGATGTACCAGGACATGCGCTACAAGTACTGGTGGTCGGGCATGAAAAAGGATATCGCTATCTATGTTTCTAAGTGCCTGACTTGTTCCAAAGTCAAGGCTGAGCATCAAAGACCCTCTGGCTTACTCGTTCAACCCGAGATCCCTATGTGGAAATGGGAGAGTATAGCTATGGATTTTATAACGAAACTTCCGCGTACGACATCTGGTCACGACAGCATCTGGGTTGTCGTTGACCGTTTGACTAAATCAACCTATTTCCTGCCAATACAAGAAGACTTTAAGGTAGAAAAATTAGCCTGAATCTACACCGATGAGATCATTTGTCGACATGGGACGCCTCGTGACATCATCTCTGACCGCGATGGTAGGTTTACCTCGCGTCTTTGAGAAATGTTTCAATCTGCTCTTGGTACTACTCTTAGGTGCTGTTTGTTTTTTCTGCGGGAAAAGGTCTGCAGTCTGCGGACCACATCTGCAGGCATCTGCAGGAGAAGAGGTGGACAAAAGGTATGTAGTCTGCACGGAGAAGAGGGTTTGTTTTTTTATTTTATAAAAACATCTTCTCACTTCTCAACACACACAAACACACGTTACACACAAAAACCTCCCTCGATCTCTCTCCTCTCTGCCTTCATCACCACCACTAAGCACCACCGCAAACCCACCGCCACCACCGTCACCACTACACCACCGCCACCACCGTCACCACTACACCAATCTCTCTCTCTTCTCTCTCTCTCTCTCTCTAAGGTAGCAGAGATCGAGAGGGGTGTGTAGCAGAGATCGATTTGGGGGTTTTGTTCGATTTGGTGTTTTTGTTCGATGATGGTCTCCGATGATGATGATGGTCTCCTGCCGCTCCCTCTCTCTCTAGTCTCTACGGTATCTCTCTCTCACCGATCTCTCTCTCTCTCTTCTTTCTCTCTCTCTACGGTCTCTCTCTCTCTCCGATGATGGGGGTGGTGATGTATTAGGTGGCGGTGGTGGTGGAGGTGGTGATGGGGATGTGGGGGTGGAGGTGTGGAAGAAGAGGTGTGTAGCAGGAAGAGGGTAGAAGAGGTCTTGAAGACCTTTGAAGACATTAGGCCACATCTGTTTGAGGCAGAGGTCTTGAAGACCTTTTTTTTTTAAAAGCACTTCAAGAAAACAAACGGTCTGCAAAATAAAAAGTCTGCGCGCGTCTGCGCGGTGCAGACAAAAGACATCAGGAAGACCTTTTAGCAAAAAACAAACATCACCTTAATCTAAGTACCGCTTTTCATCCCCAAACCGACGGTCAGACTGAAAGAACGATTCGCACCCTTGAAGACATGCTTCGCTCGTGTGCCATAGATTTCGGTGGTAATTGGGATGCGCACTTACCTTTAGTCGAATTCTCGTACAATAACAATTATCATTCTAGCATACAAATGGCACCATTTGAGGCATTATACGGAAGGAAATGTTGATCGCCTATTGTATGGCACGAGATCGGAGACTCGCAAATTACCGGTCCTGAGCTGTTGCAAGAAACGACTGACAAAATCCTCCAAATTCAAGGCAATCTGTTGAAATCTCAGAGTCGTCAGAAAAGTTATGCCGATAGACGCCACAAGCCCCTTGAATTTGACGTTGGCGATCACGTACTCCTAAAGGTTGCACCTTGGAAGGGAGTGATCAGATTCGACAAGAAAGGAAAGCTCGCGCCTCAATATGTTGGACTCTTTAAAATTCTGGAAAGAATTGGAAAAGTGGCCTACAGACTCGAACTAGCAGAGGAACTTAGTAATGTCCACCCGACTTTCCACGTTTCGAACCTCAGAAAGTGCTTAGCCGACCAGGAATTTCATGTCCCTCTTGAAGATTTACAAGTGGACGAAACATTACACTTCGTGGAAAAGTCTGTCGAGAACATGGGACGAGAAACCAAGGTACTCAGACGCTCACGCATTCCCATTGTGAAGGTTAGCTGGGAAGGAAAACGCGGCACCGAGTTCACCTGGGAACTCGAAAGTGACATGAAGGCGAAGTACCCGCAACTGTGTTATACGCCTACTTCTTAAATTTCGGGACGAAATTTCCTAAAGTAGGGGAGGCTGTAACAACCCGCTTTTGGAAAGTCAAAGTACAAGTCAAAGTCAAAGGAAGAAAAGATTGCTAATTACGATCTGTCACTCCTTGCTTAACTACTGACTGTGCTTTTTGACTTGTAATCGAATCCTCTTATTTATTTGATTTAGTTGTATTATATGGAGTATCTATTAATAATCGAGGTTTAATCGACTTATCGCTAATCGCATTGCTATCGTATTCGCAACTCGAATTATGTGTTCTGGATATTGTTTTACGTGTGTTTGCTATTATGTGTTACTTGTAAATGTTATGTTTATGTTAAGGTGTTTAATCACAATCCCAATCACAATTCTATCGCATCGCAACCTAATCGCAAACGCTAAACACAAGTTATTTATAGTGATTGTATGTTAGATATAGTAGTTACGTTATTTGTGTAACTAATGGGTAATACTATCACATCGCTCACTCGAAATGCGTCGCAACGCTCAACACGCAAAACGAAACACCAAAACTCAACTCATCGGACCACTTCGATCGAATGGCCAATCGATCGAATGGCCGTCCGATCGGATTGCCATCCGATCGGTGAGCCATCCGACCCTTACCCTCACTTTCTATTTTTGGCAACCTATAAATACCCCCCTGTCACATCACTTGTGATGTGACAGCTCCTCCTCAGTCGACCAGCACACTCAAGCCCTCTTTTCTCTCGATTTCTCTCGATCCTTGTAAGTTTTCAACTCAAATCTTGTACTTCTATGATCTACATGCACTTCTTCATCATTTTCACCTTTGAATCTTAACTTTTAACCATAAAATCAATGGATTTGAGGTGTTTTAGGATGACGTCATCATGGAGTTCTTATGAACTTCAAGATTTGGAGTCATTCCACCAAGAACAACTCATATCTGAAGGATTTCCACATAACGCAAACACTACTTATACGCTGACCAATATTGCATGTTACTTGTTACTCGATGAATGCTTATATGTTATGTTAACATAGTGATTGTTGCCTGACGCCTTAGCAACGATAGTACTATTTGTTTCAACTCAGCACCTGTCGTGGACAGGGGTTGTTAAGGTTACCTCTTCACGTGTCACAGTGGTGATATGTGTTGCGCATTCTACAACTCGCAGTCTAGTCTGTGCATATTTCATTCTCGATAACCTACTAGCTTCTCATTATACATGTTACTTGCTGGTTATGTGTAAACGCTTTCGAAATCTACTATTACTATTAAACTTGTATGCTCACATTTACACTATGTGTATTGACCTTATTTTAACGTGACAGGTGTTTGAGATGCTAGGATGATGCTTGCTTTTGTGGAAACCAAGTAGGAGAGTCTAGAAACAAAGATAATTTATTTATTTAAATCTGAGTTGTCGGAACATGTGTTGTTTTGAGATATCTATGTTTGTAATAATTGGTTCCAGAAAACCTACGCACTGTCAATGTTACCGGCGTCTTCCAATCCCGCGCTCTTGATTGGTGGACGGCCGAGAGGAACAAACGAGGAAACGATGCAGCTTTCGGATTGTCGTGGGACGAGTTGAAAAACATTATGATGCAAGAGTTCTCTCCTCCCCATGAACTCCAAAAGCTTGAGGATGAATTCTGGCACATTAAGCAGGATGGCAGAGATAACGCTGGTTTAACTGCTCGCTTCAAGCAGTTAAGTGTTATCTGTCCCGATCAAGTTACTACCCCTGAGATTACAATCAAGAAGTATATCCGTGCTCTGTCGGATTATGTCGCAGATTTTGTTCAGGCTGCAAAGACGACAACAATTGAGGAAACCTACCTGCTCGCCGCTGAGATCAACGATAAACGAGTCAGGGCTGGTTATTGGGATAAAGCCTCAAGAACTCAAATCTTAGAGATTTCATGGTGAAAAGTGAGATTTCAAAGGAGAATCACGTAGAGAATGGTGTGTAGATCAAATATGTACAAGAATCTAATGTAAAACGTACCGAAATCGCCAAGAAATGGAAGAAAAGAGGAGTGCAGCGTCTGGGTTGAGTGAGGCTGTTACATCAGTTAGAATGATGTAACAGGCCTATTTATAGTGTGAGAGTGAGGGAGTGAGGTGGTGTGCACGGATCGGATGGCAACTCGGTCGAATGGCCATCCGAGCGGTTGGTCATCCGATCGGATGGTCATCCGATCGGATTGCCATTTGGCCAATCCCATCCTTTCCGCGTTCCTGTCTTTGATTTGTTTTGCGAGTTAGATAAAGCATTGCATTGCGTATTATTGGGTAATAGTATCACATAACTAGATTATATCATTAACACAAAAGTTTCCATAGTTTCCGCCAGTGACAAGACTCCAGTCCCTCGTTTAACCAAGTCTCAAGTTTCACGAGCCTCAAGAGTCAAGCACCAAAGTATCAAGAGTCAAGAGTCTAGTCTTCCAAGTATCTTGTATCAAGTATCTAGTTTTAAGTGTCAAGCCTCATAGTATTAAGTATCAAGAATCTAGATTTTAGACATCACAAGAATCTAGTATATAGCATAAGATTCACCAAGTATCAAAAGTATCAATGACCACATAGTTCAGGGACTAAAGTTGACAATATTTAAAAGTCTAGGGACGTAGGTGTTACAGTCTCCCCTCCTTTAGGAGCTTTCGTCCCCGAAATCTAGGAAGAAGACTGCTCGAAGAGCTGCAGATACTTGGCCTTCATCTCACTTTTCAGTTCCCAAGTGAATTCGGCGCCACGCTTTCCTTCCCATCGAACCTTGACTATGGGAATTTTTCTTCGCCTCAGTTGCTTGACGCCCTGATCCATGATTTCAACTAGTTTCTCCACAAAGTGTACAACTTCGTTTATTTGCAAGTCTTCAAGGGGAACCTGTAGTTTCTCGTCGGCTAGGCATTTACGTAGGTTGGATACGTGGAACACTGGGTGCACATTGTTTAGTTCCTGTGGCAGGTCGAGTCTGTACGCCACCTTACCAATCCTTTCGAGTATCTTGAAAGGGCCCACATAGCGAGGAGCGAGCTTTCCCTTCTTACCAAAACGAACTACTCCCTTCCAGGGAGATATCTTGAGAAGGACTCGGTCACCAACATCAAATTCCAGAGGCTTACGCCTATTATCAGCATAGCTCTTTTGTCTGCTCCTAGCCTTGATCAAGTTATCACGGATCTAAAGAATCTTATCCGTTGTCTCTTGAATGATTTCAGGGCCAGTGAAATGCTTGTCACCAATCTCATGCCAGCTGAGAGGAGATCGGCACTTGCGGCCATACAAAGCTTCGAAAGGAGCCATCTGAATACTGGAATGATAGTTGTTGTTGTACGAGAACTCAATCAATGGTAAATGTACATCCCAGTTACCACCAAAGTCGATGACATAAGAACAGAGCATATCCTCTAGGTTCTGAATAGTACGCTCGGTCTGTCCATCCGTTTGAGGATGAAAGGCCGTGCTAAGATTCAAATGAGAACCCATAGCGGATTGAAAGGTTTGCCAAAGACGTGAAGTAAAACGACCATCACGGTCAGAGATTATGTCGAGAGGTATCCCATGACGGCATATGACCTCATCAGTATAGATTCGGGCAAGTTTCTCCGCTTTATAATCTTCGCGAATAGGAAGAAAGTGGGCTTATTTGGTCAAACGATTAATTATCACCCAGATACTATTGTGACCAGAAGGTGTTCGAGGTAGCTTGGTAATAAAGTCCATAGCGATGCTATCCCATTTCCAAACTAGGATTTCGGGTTGTTCTAAGAGTCCTGAAGGACTTTAATGTTCAGCCTTAACTTTCGTACAAGTAAGGCATTTAGAAACATATACAGCAATGTCCCTCTTCATGCCAGGCCACCAATAAGTTGCACGCAAATCATGGTACATCTTATCGGCGCCTAGATGAATAGAGTAACGGGATTTGTGAGCTTCATTCATAATGAGCTCACGGAGATTATCGCGATCCGGCACCCAAATACGATTGAGGTAGTATTGGAGCCCATTAGACTTAGTTTCAAGCTGTTCAATCTTGGCGCCTTGGATTCCACTTCTAGACTTCCTTCATTTGCTGACGAATACTGAGAGTCACGAATACACGCATGGAGATCACTAGAGATACGAATAGAATTCACATGAGTTTTACGACTAAGAGCATCGGCTACTACATTCGCCTTGCCAGGATGATAGCGAATTTCGTAGTCGTAGTCGTTAAGCAATTCCACCCAACGTCTCTGTCGCATGTTCAGCTCTTTTTGGTCAAAGATATGTTGAAGGCTCCTATGGTCAGTGAAAACCACACACTTGGTACCATACAGGTAGTATCGCCATATCTTTAACACAAATACAACTACGCCTAGCTCCAGATCATGAGTAGTATAGTTTTTCTCATGCACCTTGTAACACCCCGTGTTTCGAAAGTCAAAGTCAAGGTCAAAGTCAACGACTGATCGCTCGATTTGACTGATAGTGAATTTCTTTTATGTGTTTACTTTAGTTGTATTATGTGGAGTAAGTGTCAATAATCGCAGTAATCGACGTGTGTTGTTCGCTATTTAATCGATGTACGACTGTGAACTATAGGAAGTAGCAATGCGATAAAGTCAACTAAACGCTATCAATCTAATCTAATCAACATCGAATCGCAATCGAACTCGCAACTCGAAATAAGCAGTTAGGTTATTGTTATACGTGTGTGTGCGCCTTATGTGTTACTTGTGCATGTTTATTTATGTTATGTGTGGTAATCAATCGAAACACAATCGAAACTCAATCGCAATCGAACTCAATCACAATCGAAAAGGTATGGTAATTGGTAGAGAAGAGATAGTGCGAGATGTGAGTGGTTGGGATTAAAAGTAATTTGAATAGGAAACCCCATCGCATTCGCATCGCTCGCAATCATAATCGAAACGGCAAAACTCGTCGCGCCGAGCACTCGAACCAGGTGCCAGCCGACCGAACAGCCACCCGGCCGGACTGCCACCCGAGCGAGGTGCCATCCGACCGAGGGGCCACTCGGCAGGGCTGCCACCCAGGCGAGATGCCATCCGACCGCCAGCCCTTTCCATTTTGGGAATCCTATAAATACCCCTTGTCACTTTCATTCTTTCTACTTTTGGTAACTGACGTCCGACCAGCATGCTAACCTTGCTTTTTCTCCGATTTCTCTCAATTCCAGTAAGATCTCGTCCTAAATCTTGTACTTCCTTAATCTACACGCACTCCTACACCTTTCTATCTTTTGAATCTTAATTTTTAACCGTGAAATCATCAAGATTCAAGGTGTTCTAGGATGACGTCATCATGTGTTCTTGAAGAACTTCATGTTTTGGCCTCAATCCACCAAGAACAACTTAGATCTAACCGATTTCCACATAAACAAACAAAGATTTTTCATAGATCTAAACATATTCACGGTGAAAAGGATTGAGAGAAGGTTTTCCAACTTTCTTTCAACTCTTTTACACTCAATACACTCAAGACCGATAGAATCGGAGCTCATGCCGACTTACTACTCCTTCATGTGGTTGGGTTGGCTCAAGATCCGTATTCTATTAACGAGGTTAACGATTTCAGGTTAAACTTGGAACATCGTCTCGAACCGTCCACTGATCGGGTTTGGGTGATTCCTGTCCGGTCAGGAGCACCAAGTATGGACGAAGTTTCTGTTGCTTAACACGTTATCAAAGTATCTCGATAAAACGACAAACCATCAAAACAACCAAGTGTAAGACGAACAGGTTGACCAGGACGGAGTGCCGTCCGATCGGACTGGTGTCCAAACGGACAGCCACTCGTACGACCGGCCACCCATACGACTTGCACCTTGGTCCCACACTTAACTATTTTTGCCAACATTTGAAGTCTGAATGTTGAACGAATTGCTGTCCGATTGGACTACCATCCGATCGAACTGCCAACCGAATCATGAGACATTTAAACTTCCACACTTAAACAATTTTCAACATGTTCAATGCACCAAGGATGCCACCCGACCGAACAACCGTCCGACCGAGTGACACCCTGCTGTGAACTTGTTCTCAGTGAAGTACCCAACCGAACGGGTTGCCGTCCGATCGAACGACCGTCCGGTCGACCGACTTGAAAGGTAGAGAAACTTCAATGTTTTCTAAATACTACAACGAAAACTTCAAAAGTCAAGCCATCATACACAAACACATCCTCCCCAAAGGAAGGAACAATCCACTCGAACAGTCATCCGACCGGATGACCGTCCGAACGGACTACCAACCGCACGACTGGCCATCCGATCGGATGACCATCCGATCGAACTGCTGTCTGACTCACTTGTACCTTGCATCGTTTTACGCGTCGCTTATCATTATACTATCGATCTGTTCAGGCTAACCTTAATCTCTAGCGCTCCCTTCAATCCATCAATCGCTGTGAGTATACTCGATCCCTTTTTGCTTTATGCACTTTTGGGTGTTACATACGTTACGAATATTGAAATCACATCAAACACACTACTCAATACTATTTAAACACTAACCATTCCTGGATGTTATACGTGGCTTAATGAATGCTTGTTTGTTATGTTTACACATGGAATGCTGTCTACCTGCCTTAGCAACGATAGTACTATAGTTTGGACTCAGCACCCATTCACTCGGGGGTTGTTAAGGACAATTATTTGCATGGATTACAGTGGTGATCATGTATTACGAACTGCCTTGGGCAGTCAACCCGCGGTCATTGGTATCGATAGATCTATGTCGATAACTAACGTGCTTCATTTCACTATGCGTACGTGTTGGTTATGCGTAAACGATTTTGAACTCTATTATGCTATTATCAAACTTGTATGCTCACCTTTACACTATGTGTATTGACTATTACTTTAACGTATGTGACAGGTGCTTAAGTTGTTTATATGCTTAGCTTGCTGTGAACTTGAGGCAAGGAAAGAAAAGGTCTAGGATGCTCTATGTGCTGTAATGAAATCGAAGCTAGGAAAAGAGGTCCTAGAAACCAATAAATAAACTATCTATGTATAAATCTGAGTTTTCGGAACAGAACTACTTGACTAGATTTTGTCTGTAATAATTTGTTTGCCTTTTAAGACGTGGTATGGGACATGTTACTTTAAATTAATTGGTAATGATAATTGTTATGGAAACTTCTGGACAATCTGTTTCGCTCAGTGCCATACCCCGATGTTTCCGCCATCGGTTGGGGTGTGACACACCTTGAGTTGACGAGAGGCATAAGCAATAACCTTGTCTCGCTGCATGAGCACACAGCCTAGGCCACGGTTCGAGGCATCACAATATACCACGAAATCATCATTCCCATCAGGGAGAGTAAGAACAGGAGCGTTACATAGAAGAGTCTGAAAATATTCCTCTTGCTCGGGACCCCAAGCAAAAGGTCTCTCTTTCTAAGTCAACGTAGTAAGAGGGACAGCGATCTTGGAGAAGTCCGAGATGAATCGGCGGTAATAACCTGCCAATCCTAGAAAGGAACGAATCTCAGATGCTGATTTAGGCGTACTCCAATTCTTCACCGCTTCGATTTTGGACGGGTCGACATGAATACCTTGCTTACTAACGACGTGACCAAGAAATTGCACTTCATTAATCCAAAACTCACACATAGAAAATTTAGCATACAAATGTTCACCACGTAAGAGTTCAAGCATTAAGCGTAAATGACGAGCATGATCAGCTTTAGTTTTAGAATAAATGAGGATGTCATCAATAAAGACTATCAGAAAATGATCCAAATAGGGTTTACAAACACGATTCAGGAGATCCATGAACACAGCGGGTGCGTTGGTCAATCCAAAAGGCATGACCACGAACTCGTAGTGTCCAAAACGAGTACGAAATGCGGTTTTGGGTACATCATCCTCGAGTACACGAAACGGATGATAGCCAGAATGAAGGTCAATCTTTGAGAAACAGGACGTGCCTTGTAGTTGGTCAAATAGATCATCGATGTGGGGAAGAGGATAACGATTCTTAATTGTAAGCTTATTGAGTTCACGGTAGTCGATATACATACGGAATGAGCCACCTTTCTTCTTGACGAATAGCACGGGAGCACCCCACGGGGAGGTACTTGGACGAATAAATCCCTTGTCGAGTAGTTCTTGAAGTTGGCTGGATAATTCTTGCAAGACGGTAGGTGCCATGGCGATGGTAGGGAGCCTTGGTGGCAGTTTTGTTTACGTAAGCATCTATTCGCTTGTGTGCATGACATCAGCCTTAGTCCTTTCGAAGGTCGGTCTCCATAAACATGCAAGATATCACCGGACGAAAGAGGTAAACGAACAAGCTTCTCGTGACAAGCAATCTCGGCATGATTCTTACACAACCAATCCATACCGATTATGACATCAAAACTACCCAGTCGCATGGGTATGAGATCAATAAAAAAGACGTGATCGTTAAGAGTCAAGGAACAATCGCGCAAAATAGAATCGACTTACCGTTGGCGATCTCGACAGAGAACGACTCGGGTAGCTTGGAGCGTGTACAGTTTATCAAAGACTCAAATTCTACGGACATAAAACTTCTATCGGCACCAGTATCAAATAGAATCGAAGCATAAAGGTTGTTGACGAGAAACATACCATTCACAACATCGTTGTTTTTGCGAGCCTGGTTAGCATTGAGGTTGAATGCTTGTCCACGAGCGGCTGCTTGTTGCTCTTGGTTTAGCTGGGGGCAACAATTACGGAGATGAGTAGTGTCTCCACATTGAAAGCATGCTCGTACAGCGTTGACTGGTCCTGGATTCTGCAGAGGAGCGGGGAGAGCTGGTTGAGTTGCCTGAGCTGGAGCTTGCTGAACGGGTTGAGCAGGATTAGCTTGACGACAGTAAGGAGTCCTGTGACCATAGCGATTGCTGTTGGTACACAAACGACATGCTGAGGTAGTAGGGTGATGAAAATTGCAAGTCGTACACTTAGGGTAAGACCCAGAGTACTGCTTCTTGACTTCAGGAGCAATAGTGATTAGAGCAGCAGCAGTAGGAGCAGGTTTAGCAGCAAGTTTTGCAGCAGGAACAATAACATTGCATCCCGAACCCTGAGATTTTCGCCTCTTGTTCTTGCTGCCACTTGACTGTTGGGTAATTTGGTGTGCAGACTTGGCGAGAGCAGGGATAGCAAACTGCTTATCATGAACGCGGTTGTTGTTGTGACTATGTAACACCTCGTAAATTTATGTCCAATAATGTATCGACACGTGTCATGAGCTTTAAACGTGTAAAAGATCACCTATGAAGGACTAAAGTTGACAAACAAAGAAAGTACGAGAATATAAGGGTTCAAAGTGTCAACAATGGATAAATATACCTTACAATAACCCTATACGACGTTTATACCCTTAAACAAATGAATTATGGATCATACGAAGCTAATTATGGAAGATAGTGAGAAATTGCAAACTACAGGGGTTAAATGTGTCAACATGTTGAAAGTATACCTCTGGGTGACCTTTTGGCGAACTCGAAGCTTTGAAACGATAAATTATACTCACTAGGATATGTGGTAAAAATTTCACCAAATTTCGTTATCGTATGAGAAAGTTATGATAAAATCCGTATACGAAGGGTTAAAAGCGTCAACGTTGAATTCTAGGGCCTTACAGGTGATCACAAGGTTAACCGAGGACTTAACGGTGTTTGGTTATGTCTTGGAGCCCTTAAAAGTCAAGTTAGAGGGTTGATGATGCAAGAAATGAAGTTTAAACCACGTATACAAGGACCAGGGACCAAAAATGCAATTGCTGAAACTTGTTTGTCCTGGAACTGAACCTCACACGGGCCGCGTAAGATCAGGCAGGACCTTTACGCGGGCCGCCTGGGACTGCCATCATCAGAAAGTTCGCACAGGTGCTAGTTCAGGCCTGTTAACCGACTTCAAACGCTTGTTTTACATACCAGGGGCTGCCCCAATGGTATTTCATGCATAGGGGGCACTTGTAAGCATCTCATATCACCTGTAGACTTCCTTGGCATGATCCTAGATGATCAAAATGGGTATATAAGGAGCTGCAATGTTGCAACTCTTATGCACACTCACTTGAAACTCTCACAACTTCACTTCTGGAGAATTTTGGAGCTCAAGCACCCTTCCTAGGAGTCACTAGTCGTGCTTAGGACCCTTATAAGTGTCCTTAACATTCCTTAATTCAGTTTTGCCTAGTTAATTAGCTTAAAGTCAAACCGTCGTAATTAAGGTTTGACTTCGTAATTAATCATAATGTGTCCAGTCAAATTTCAAATTGAAAGTACCTATGAGTTGGTAATTATGTGGGTAATAAACCCTTAAAAAGGCACCATCTGATTCCCACTCTAAGTAGGTCAATTGTCGGGTCAAAGCTAACCTTAAAAAGTCAACAAAAATCTTATTTTCAAATTAATGCATAATTAGCAATGTAGGAGCCATGAAACCTGTTTTATCACTAATATAACTTGGTAATTAATGTAAGAACATGTTCAACCCGACAATTTTCAGTTTAGGCTCGGTTCGGAACCGAAAGTTGCATAATTTGACTTCTGCTTTGACTTTCAGTTCTGACCCGTTTGAGCATAGTTTAGAAATGCCTTAGAGCTTTATTTGGACCAGGTTTCATGTTAGTATGACCCTCTGTGATTATACAACTTGGTTCATTAGTTATCCGATTCATATGCATGTTTCCGTTAAATGCTTAAATGTTGACTATTATGCCCATATGACCTTAAAATGAGATTTTTGAAAATGTAAAAGAGTAGAAACTTTCATTATTGATTATTAGACGTGTCCCTAAAATTTGACATCAGTTGGAGGTTTAGATTAGGAGTTATGCTCATTAGCGTAAATGAAAAGCTTTTTATTAATTAAACGGCATAATTAGCGTATAGCATATCTAAACCCAATTTTTGATACCAAACTTTTTACCCACTGATGTAATATAATATTTTGGGATTTTTGAATATTTTTATTTATTTTTAGGCTGAGCATAACATAGAGTTCTAAGCTTGATTCGGTAATTGCCGGTTTTGCCCTTTTGGGCTATAAAATGAGTTTTACAAATCCTTTTAATCCCAAACCTTTTTCTACTGATCTAATATGATAAGTAAAATATTTTGAGCCTTCTGGAATAACAAAAATATCAGATTTCCTTTAAAAACCCAGAAATAGCTCAAAATTGCCTTTTTAAGCGTTTTAACGCATAGTATGTATTAAAACCATTTTAGATATATAAGACTTGATACCTACTGATATTTTAAGTAAATTATTATACTTTAACAGTAAGTAAAAGTTTTAAACTCAGATTTCCAGATTTGACCTTTTAGGCTTAAGTGAAATTACCAAAATGCCCTTCGGTGCATAGTTTAGTTATAAATGATAAATTTCACATATATGTAATACCCTACTGATATAACCTTTTAATTTAAGTATATTTAATGTTTATATCAGATCCGAAACTCAGATTTATGTTTCAACTCTTTTATAACCTTTAAAATGACCAAAATACCCCTACGAGGCGTAATTTGAGTTAAATCCGTTTTGGGCATAATAGAAGATATCTTACTGATGTCACAACATATTTAAGGCATATTAACTTAGGAAACTTGTATATGAATCATATGGTTACCCGTTACGCATCTTGCGCATTCGGTTCGGTTTATGTAACTAGTTTGCATAAATTGACCGAACGGGTCAAACCTTATCATTTTTGTTTCAAAATCCAGAATGTGTTTAGTTTACCCATATTATACAAGTCTTCAAACTTATCGGGTCTAAATCACATTCTATTCCGGTTTTCGCTTAATCGTGCGTTTGAACCGTATCTTCCTTTAAAACTAACCGGTCTAAGTTTAGGCTTAATTAAAGACCCGTTAGGAATCTAATAGGTTATTATAAACCTTTGTTCCAGACTAGGAGACCCGGTAAAAGCTACGTGCACTTGCTATTTGTGATTATTACTTGCAAAGGTAAATACTTTTAACTTATTTTCCGTTATACGAGCTTAGGGTACGGTATATAAAATACCGCTTGGTCGGGCATTGAATTTTTAATTGTATGAAAAATTAATTTATTGAAATGTCCCGTTTAAATTGTTTTGTTTGCTTAAAGCCTTTGGGGGTTAATGACCATGTCCCGGATATCCTTGGCATCATTTTAAGAAATGGCCACGACCTAAGCACGGGGTGTAGGCGTACACCCGACAGTGCATATATAAATAATAAGGTATAACCGACGGTGACGGGAATAACCCGCCGCGGGCCTATATCGTGTGGTGTGTCTATCAATCTTTAACCCGGCGTCAATCCGGGCTACTGAACGTATAACGAACATGTAATTCTTTTACAAGTTTATATATAAATAATTATCCCAAGTTATAAAATGTTTTGTGCCTTGTGCATTCAAATCAATTTTCTAAACCTTTTCAAAATGAGTCAGTTAATTGTAATTACCAGTGTAAACTGACGTATTTTTCCCAAAAAGGCTAAGTGTAGGTACTACTCGAAATAGGCTGGCCTCTCCTTAGCATCAATAAGAGTCTCGCAAGCTTGGATGCATTTAAATCTGATGAACTATGTTTCCTTTTTATTTGATCCGCCTGTGGATCTTTTTCAACTATGTTATGATACTTTGATATTACAATTTATTCGGTTGAAATAAATCTATCTTTTGCTTCCGCTGTGCATTTAAAATTGTGTTGTTTGACTATGATGATATCAACTACGTCACGATACTCCCCACCGGGCCCACCGGTAATACGTGGAAATATCGGGGTGTGACAGGTTGGTATCATAGCCAACACTTAGTGAATTAAACACTAGCCTTTTGTGTTTAATCTCAGTTACACAGTTGCACAATCCTCAACTTTCGAGTCTAGACAAAGAACTTAGGACAAAATCTTGATTTGTTTTATTTTTGTCCTTTATATATTTTCCCTTGTTGTTATCTTTGTTTATGTTGACAGGTTAAATCATGCCACCAAGATTCAACAGGGGAAGAGGAAAGGCACCAATCACAGGCCACGACCATGAGGTCGGGCCCTCACACAGACGAACCCCACAGCCTCGATGAGTACGAGTCCTCAGGAGTGTTGGAGGACGTATATAGAGCCAGCGAGGCGATCCGTCTCGCTAAGTTCGTCACCATCCTATCACCATTCCTACGGGCCTCATTCTGAAAATGAGCCCCATAACCCGCAACCATCTTTCATCCCCCTCCAAGGATCCAACCCTCACTATTCCTTCGACGACCCGACACCTGTCTTCCAAAGCCGGTTCAACCCAGCAAACTACATTGAAGAACCAGTGGGTTTTAACCCACTAGGACCTGAAGACCACTTCTCGGGCGACCATGCGATGGACATGGACGAGGACACCGATCCCGCAGAACCACCGTCCGGAACCCCTAACCATCCCATCGAAATTTCTGATGGGTCACCTTTTGTGGGATCACCTTATAATGGTCCCGACAGCTATGAGGAGAGATTCAGACAGATCGACTGGGTATTTACTCCCAGTTACCACAACTCACCGCAACAGCAGCAGCAGCAGGATCCCTCCGAGGATTCTCGTTTTGTCGCGGTCACTCCTCCACCACCACCAGCTCAGCAACAGCCTCCGGAGCCACCAAGGCGAAGAGGATCAAACGCACGGATGTCCGTGCGAGGAGGAGTACGTATCAGCACCCCTCAACATTCAAGTGGCAGCCGCTACTTTCCACTCCATGAAGACCCGCAGATGGGTGGACCTTCAAACCCCGTCTCAGAAGTAAACTTTGCGCCTGTCGCGCCACCACCGTTGGGCTTTGGCGACCCTATACCTACATACACTGGTGCGGCGGCGTATAATCCCTTTGAGCAGCCGGTCCACACCAACTACAACTATGCAGAGGCCGACCCTTACCTGGTAGCAGCGGCAAACTACAATGCCCATCATCCGGAAGGATCCTTTCGGGTCCCATATCAAGCCGGGTACCCACACTATTGGTACCCACCTTATGGGTATCATCAACCGCCACCTCCTCAACCTCCGCTATATCAGCAACCCCCGTAGCAGCCAGTGATGTCGCCACCGCAACATCAAGAGATTCTCCAAAGGATTAATGAGGTGCGGCAGGAAGTGCGGGAAGACCGCAGGTAAAACCGAGGAATGTTCAAGAGTCTGGCAAACTTAATTAAAGGAAAAAGCAAAAAGGATCATTAAATCCTTTATTTGTTTGTTTGATTTTAGAGTTGTAATCATGTCCCTGCGTGGACATTTGTTTCTGTATTCAGCCCCTGCGTGGGCATGTCTTTCTGTATTCTGCCCCTGCGTGGGCCTGTCTTTCTGTTAACCCCTGCGTGGGTATGTTATTTCTGTTTAAGCCCCTGCGCGGGCATGTTATTTATGTAGAAGTCCCGTTTAGGGCAAACCTGTACTTGTTTAAATTTTTGTAGTGGAATGGTTGAATTAAAATTTTTATTTTTGATTAAATTATATGCATAAATATAATATGTGAAATAAATGAAAATATAACATTCCTCTTATGAGACCTACCATTATAATAAAATAATAAAAATCTAAAAAGGGACAAAACCTAGCCATGTGTCATTATAAGACAGGGCCAAGATGGTAATTCCTCAAATTAGATTCAGGTCCTTATTAACACCTCAATTTAGGATTGTTCTGCGTTAAATATTAAAAAGAATCTTAAAGGTAAAACCTAGTCTATATGTCGTTGCAGACATGACCAAGATGGTAAAACCTATTCAAAAGATTCCAATCCTTGTTAACATCTGAAAACATGTTAACACTCTTGACAAAATGTGATTCGATAAAATCGCCTAAGTCATCCTTATATTTGATTCTCCCAAATACTTTTAATTAATTAAAACATCCATTAGGGATATAACGCCTACGGGCTATACTCATTGTCTTATAAGACAAAAGACAGTTGTGGTCTTCGACCCCCTGTTAAGAAGAGGTAATGAATTATAATTAAACCTCAATACCATGACCCTATAAGATCATGATTAAAGATTTAAAACTGTCCATAGGACTATGCCTTTTTGCCGTTAATATACTTTAATTATAACTAAGGATTTATATAATAAAAATCCTGAATAATTATATGCTTAATTAATCAAAGTGGTTTCTTAAATACCATAATTAATAAATCATCTAGAATAATAAAGCTGTTATAGACCTCTGAATGAATTAAATCATTTATCTTATGTAGCAATCAAGCTACATGCCAGGGTCAGACGAAGTCCACAGTCACCCCAGAGATAATCATGACACCTCCAGAGTCAACGTAGCAGGAGCAGAATTACAGGCATTGATAGAAAATGCTATTACAAGAGCTTTGGATAGGAAATTCAATGAATCCAGTGGTACCCATGTAAGGACCCAATCTGTACCACACACGAAGCCACCCTCAAGAACTCATACTGCTCACAAAAGTGATTCTCATCACTCATCAAACCAGAGGAGTGTTCCATCTAAGAGAGTTGTGTTAAACCAAGAACCACGTGCTAAAGGTTGCACTTACAAATACTTTGTCTCCTGCAAACCCAGGGATTTCACCGTGGAAAAAGGAGCAGTTGATTGCATGTCATGGTTAGACGAGATGGACACTGTGGTAGATATTAGTGGTTGCGCTAATAAGGATGTGGTAAAGTTTGTATCTCAGTCATTCAAAGGTGAGGCACTAGCCTGGTGGAGGTCTTTGATCCAAGCCACAGGGAAAATCCCATTGTACAATCTGTCTTGGGAGCAGTTTGTGACATTGATTAAGGAGAATTACTGCCCTCAGCATGAGGTTGAAAAGATTGAAGCTGATTTCTTGTCGTTGGTTATGAAAAACCTAGATTGTCAAGCCTACCTTACGAGCTTTAACACAATGTCAAGATTAGTTCCATATCTTGTGACACCGGAACCCAAGAGAATAGCTCGTTTTATCGGGGGTTTGGCCCCAGAAATCAAGGCCAGTGTGAAGGCCTCTAGACCAGCTACTTTTAGGTCTGCAGCTGATATATCATTGTCTCTTACTTTGGACGCGGTCAGGCAGAGATCGTTGAGAAACACAGATGCTGAGAAGAGGAAGCGTGAGGATGACAACTCACGACGTTCAGACAAGAAGCATAAGAGAAACAATGACCACAAGAAGAGTTTTGGAACGAAAAAGGATGGTCAACAGTCGGGTGATAAACCCAAGTGTAAAGTCTGTAAGAAGCACCATTTCGGGAGGTGCAGATATGAATCGAAATCCCAGTCACAACCGAGAGTTTGTGGGATTTGTAAATCTTCTGAGCACAAGACATTAGACTGTAAAAAAAATCAAGGATGCAACGTGCTATAGCTGCAATGAAAAAGGGCATATCAAATCCAACTGCCCAAAGTTTGCAAAGAAGGCTGAAGATGGGAAAAAGACCAATGCTAGGGTCTTCCAGATGAACACACAGGAGGCGATCCAGAATGATAATGTCATAACAGGTACCTTCCTTATTAATGATGTTTATGCAAGGGTGTTATTTGATTCAGGAGCAGATAAGTCATTTGTTGATGATAAGTTTTGTAAGTTGTTAAACCTACCTGTTAGAACCCTAAGCAAAAAATATGAGGTGGAATTAGCCGATGGCACCATAGAAACCGCATCAACCGTGTTAGATGGATGTTTCATATCCATTAGGAACCACTCTTTTCCATTGTCCTTACTTCCTTTGAAGTTAGCCGGTTTCGACATAGTAATAGGCATGGATTGGTTATCTCATAACCAAGCGCAGATTGTGTGTGACAAGAAGCAAGTAGTGATCAAGACTCCGTATGGTGAGCCACTTACCATATAGGGAGATACTCAGTATCGGTTGCCTAAGCAAGTGTCTATACTTAAGGCTTCAAGGTGTATGAAGAAAGGTTGTGTCATCTACATGGCACACGTAACTATTGATGAGCCGAAACCTAAGATTGAAGATATCCCCGTCATTTCTGAATATCCCGAAGTATTCCCTGAAGAATTACCTGGTTTACCACCAGATAGGCAAGTAGAATTCAGAATTGACATTATTCCAGGAGCAGCACCTGTTGCAAGGGCACCTTACAGGTTGGCACCATTAGAGATGAAAGAGTTGAGGACCCAGTTAGATGAATTGTTGGCAAAAGGTTTCATTAGACCTAGCTCGTCGCCATGGGGAGCACCAATCCTGTTTGTGAAGAAGAAGGATGGGTCGATGCGTCTATGCATCGATTATCGCGAGCTTAACAAGGTCACTATCAAGAATAGATATCCATTGCCCAGGATCGACGATCTGTTCGATCAATTGCAAGGGGCAAGTTACTTCTCGAAGATCGACTTGAGGTCAGGCTATCATCAGCTGAAGGTTAAAGATGAAGATGTACACAAGACTGCATTTAGGACTCGTTATGGTCATTACAAGTTCTTAGTGATGCCTTTTGGGCTCACTAATGCACCTGCCGCATTTATGGATCTCATGAATCGCGTCTGTAAGCCGTGAATTCTGGCTTCGTGAAGTCCAATTTCTTGGACATGTTGTTAGTGAGCGTGGTATCCAAGTAGATCCCGCTAAAGTTGAAGCTGTCATGAATTGGCAAGAGCCAAAGACGCCTACTGAGATTCGTAGCTTTCTAGGTTTAGCAGGATACTACAAGCGATTTATTGAAAACTTCTCAAGGATTGCAACACCCCTAACTTCATTAACCCGCAAGAATATCAAGTTTGATTGGGGTCCTAAGCAGCAAGAATCTTTCGATATTTTGAAGCAAAAGTTATGCAACGCTCCAGTACCGACGTTGCAAGATGGAATTGATGAATTTGTAGTTTATTGTGATGCATCACACACAGGTATGGGATGTGTGCTTATGCAGAAAGGCAAAGTTATTGCCTACGCTTCTTGACAATTGAAAGTGCATGAGAAGAATTACACCACCCATGACTTGGAGTTGGGTGCCGTTGTATTTGCACTAAAACTATGGAGACATTACTTGTATGGAACCAAGTGCGTGATCTATTCGGATCACAAGAGCCTTCAACATCTGTTCAATCAGAAGGATTTAAACATGAGGCAGCGTCGATGGGTGGAAACTCTAAATGACTATGATTGTGAAATCCGATACCATCCAGGCAAGGCAAATGTAGTCGCCGATGCCTTAAGTAGAAAGGAGAGAGTGAAGCCCATAAGAATCAATGCCAAGAGCATTGAATTAAAGAATAGTTTGAATGAAAGGTTGTTAGTTGCGCAGAAAGAAGCTATACTAGAAGCTAACTATTCTAATGAGAAGCTAGGAGTAACTGCTGAACAGTCAGCCTATGGCAAGGACATAATCATGAGATTAAATGGACGAATATGGGTTCCAGTTTATGGAGGACTTCGGGATGTTATCCTCCAGGAAGCCCACAATTCTAAATATTCCGTTCATCCTGGAGCTGATAAGATGTACCAGGATCTGAAGGCAAATTTCTGGTGGATAGGCTTGAAGAAGTCCATAGCTACCTATGTAGCCAAATGTTTGACGTGCGCACAAGTTAAAGCTGAACATCAAAAGCCGTCAGGTTTGCTACAACAGCCTGAACTTCCCACCTGGAAGTGGGAGATGGTGACAATAGATTTTATCACCAAGTAGCCAAAGACAAAGAAAGGAAATGATACTATTTGGGTGATAGTAGATAGACTGACTAAGTCAGCTCACTTCCTACCTATTAAGGAAACACATAGCTCAGATAAGTTAGCTCAGTTGTACGTGGATGAGATTGTATCTCTCCACGGAGTGCCAGTGTCTATAATATCTGATAGGGATACAAGGTATACGTCGCACTTCTGGAAGAGCTTTCAGCAATCCCTAGGTACTCGGTTGAACTTCAGCACTGCTTATCATCTGCAGACGGATGGTCAAAGTGAGCAAACAATTCAGACGCTAGAAGATATGTTAAGGGCTTGTGTTATTGACCTAGGTGGAAGTTGGGATGAACATCTTCCATTGATCGAGTTTTCATACAATAATAGCTATCACTCTAGTATCCAAGCTGCACCATTTGAAGCTTTGTATGGAAGGAAGTGCAGAACGCCCGTTTGTTGGGCAGAAGTTGGAGATGTCCAGCTAACAGGACCCGATATAGTCCTGGAGATGACAAATAAGATTGTGCAGATAAGAGATCGTCTCAAGGTTGCCAGAGATAGGCAGAAAAGCTACGCAGACTTAAGGCGTAAACCTCTAAAGTTCGAGGTTGGTGATAAAGTGTTGCTTAAAGTATCACCCTGGAAGGGAGTGATGCGTTTTGGTAAGAAAGGCAAATTAAGCCCAAGGTACATAGGACCATTCGAGATCATCGAATGTGTCGGATCAGTGGCTTACAAGTTAAACTTGCCTGAAGAGCTCATTGGTATTCACAATGTATTCCACATCTGCAATCTGAAGAAATGTCTAATTGATGAGTCACTAGTCATGTCACATAAGGATGTGCACATAGATGAGAGCTTGAAATTTGTGGAAAAACCTTTGTCGATCGAGGATCGGCAGGTTAAGAAGCTTTGAAGGAAGCATGTGCCAAATGTCAAGGTTAAATGGGATGCCCGCAGAGGTCCCGAGTACACGTGGGAGGTAGAGTCCACCATGAAAGAAAAATACCCTCATTTATTTCAGTAAATCTCGAGGTTGAGATTTCTTTTAAGGGGGTAAGGATGTAACACCTCGTAAATTTATGTCCAATAATGTATCGACACGTGTCATGAGCTTTAAACGTGTAAAAGATCACCTATGAAGGACTAAAGTTGACAAACAAAGAAAGTATGTGAATATAAGGGTTCAAAGTGTCAACAATGGATAAATATACCTTACAATAACCCTACACGACGTTTATACCCTTAAACGAATGAATTATGGATCATACGAAGCTAATTGTGGAAGATAGTGAGAAATTGCAAACTACAGGGGTTAAATGTGTCAACATGTTGAAAGTATACCTCTGGGTGACCTTTTGGTGAACCCGAAGCTTTGTAACGATAAATTATACTCACTAGGATATGTGGTAAAAATTTCACCAAATTTCGTTATCGTATGAGAAAGTTATGATAAAATCTGTATACGAAGGGTTAAAAGCATCAACGTTGAATTCTAGGGCCTTACGGGTGATCACAAGGTTAACCGAGGACTTAACGGTGTTTGGTTATGTCTTGGAGCCCTTAAAAGTCAAGTTAGAGGGTTGAAAATGCAAGAAATGAAGTTTAAACCACGTATACAAGGACCAGGGACCAAAAATGCAATTGCTGAAACTTGTTTGTCCTGGAACTGAACCTCACACGGGCCGCGTAAGATCAGGCAGGACCCTTACGCGGGCCGCCTGGGACTGCCAGCATCAGAAAGTTCGCACAGGTGCCAGTTCAGGCCTGTTAACCGACTTCAAACGCTTGTTTTACATACCAGGGGCTACCCCAATGGTATTTCATGCATAGGGGGCACTTGTAAGCATCTCATATCACCTGTAGACTTCCTTGGCATGATCCTAGATGATCAAAATGGGTATATAAGGAGCTCCAATGTTGCAACTCTTGTGCACACTCACTTGAAACTCTCACAACTTCACTTCTGGAGAATTTTGGAGCTCAAGCACCCTTCCTAGGAGTCACTAGTCGTGCTTAGGACCCTTGTAAGTGTCCTTAACATTCCTTAATTCAGTTTTGCCTAGTTAATTAGCTTAAAGTCAAACCATCGTAATTAAGGTTTGACTTCGTAATTAATCATAATGTGTCCAGTCAAATTTCAAATTGAAAGTACCTATGAGTTAGTAATTATGTGGGCAATAAACCCTTAAAAGGGCACCCTCTGATTCCCACTCTAAGTAGGTCAATTGTCGGGTCAAAGCTAACCTTAAAAAGTCAACAGAAAGCTTATTTTCAAATTAATGCATAATTAGCAATGTAGGAGCCATGCAACCTGTTTTATCACTAATATAACTTGGTAATTAATGTAAGAACATGTCTAAACATGTTCAACCCGACAATTTTCAGTTTAGGCTCGGTTCGGAACCGAAAGTCGCATAATTTGACTTCTGCTTTGACTTTCAGTTCTAACCCGTTTGAGCATAGTTTAGAAATTCCTTAGAGCTTTATTTGGACCAGGTTTCATGTTAGTATGACCCTCTGTGATTATACAACTTGGTTCATTAGTTATCCGATTCATATGCATGTTTCCGTTAAATGCTTAAATGTTGACTATTATGCCCATATAACCTTAAAATGAGATTTTTGAAAATGAAAAAGAGTAGAAACTTTCATTATTGATTATTAGACTTGACCCTAAAATTTGACATCAATTGGAGGTTTAGATTAGGAGTTATGCTCATTAGCGTAAATGAAAAGCTTTTTATTAATTAAACGGCATAATTAGCGTATAGCCTATCTAAACCCAATTTTTGATACCAAACTTTTTACCCACTGATTTAATATAATATTTTGGGATTTTTGAAGATTTTTATTTATTTTTAGGCTGAGCATAACATAGAGTTCTAAGCTTGATTTGTTAATTGCCGGTTTTGCCCTTTTGGGCTATAAAATGAGTTTTACAAATCCTTTTAATCCCAAACCTTTTTCTACTGATCTAATATGATAAATAAAATATTTTGAGCCTTCTGGAATAACAAAAATATCAGATTTCCTTTAAAAACCCGGAAATAGCTCAAAATCGCCTTTTTAAGCGTTTTAACGCATAGTATGTATTAAAACCATTTTAGATATATAAGACTTGATACCTACTGATATTTTAAGTAAATTATTATACTTTAACAGTAAGCAAAAGTATTAAACTCAGATGCGCAAGATGTGTTTAGTTTACTCATATTATAAACTAAACGCATCTTGTCTCAAAATCCAGAATGTGTTTAGTTTACTCATATTATACAAGTCTTCAAACTTGTCGGGTCTAAATCACATTATATTCCGGTTTTCGCTTAATCGTGCGTTTAAACCGTATCTTCCTTTAAAACTAACCGGTCTAAGTTTAGGCTTAATTAAAGACCCGTTAGGAATCTAATAGGTTATTATAAACCTTTGTTCCAGACTAGGAGACCCGGTAAAAAGCTATGTGCACTTGCTATTTGTGATTATTACTTGCAAAGGTAAATACTTTTAACTTATTTTCTGTTATACGGGCTTGGGGTACGGTATATAAAATACCGCTTGGTCGGGCATTGAATTTTTAATTGTATGAAAAATTAATTTATTGAAATGTCCCGTTTAAATTGTTTTGTTTCCTTAAAGCCTTTGGGGGGGTTAATGACCATGTCCCGGATATCCTTGGCATCATTTTAAGAAATGGCCACGACCTAAGCACGGGGTGTAGGCGTACACCCGACAGTGCATATATAAATAATAAGGTATAACCGACGGTTACGGGAATAACCCGCCGCGGGACTATATCGTGTGGTGTGTCTATTAATCTTTAATCCGTCGTCAATCCGGGCTACTGAACGTATAACGAACATGTAATTCTTTTACAAGTTTATATATAAATAATTATCCCAAGTTATAAAATGTTTTGTGCCTTGTGCATTCAAATCAATTTTCTAAACCTTTTCAAAATGAGTCAGTTAATTGTATTTACCAGTGTAAACTGACGTATTTTTCCCAAAAAGGCTAAGTGCAGGTACTACTCGAAATAGGCTGGCCTCTCCTTAGCATCACTAAGAGTCTCGCAAGCTTGGATGCATTTAAATCTGATGAACCATGTTTCCTTTTTATTTGATCCGCCTGTGGATCTTTTTCAACTATGTTGTGATACTTTGATATTACAATTTATTCGGTTGAAATAAATCTATCTTTTGCTTCCGCTGTGCATTTAAAATTGTGTTGTTTGACTATGATGATATCAACTACGTCACGATACTCCCCACCGGGCCCACCGGTAATACGTGGAAATATCGGGGTGTGACAGACTAGCTGCAAGACGGTAGACTTCCTCAATAGTTCTGAGCTGGGTCGCTTCAATAGAATCACGCATAGCAGGAGGTAGACCATTGATGTACTTGGTTATCATGCACTTGGTAGTAGAAACCAAGTAAGGAACGATCAAGCTGAGCTGCTTAAAATGGGTAGTATATGCCAGATTATCATCGCCAATCTGCTTCAAGAGCCAAAATTCTTCTTCGAGCTTCAATTGTTCATGAGGAGAGCAGAATTCAAGCATCATCAATTCTCGCACCTCAGCCCATGGAAGAGCATAGGCTTCTTCATTCGATCGGATGTTTCTCTCATTTGTCCACCACTCTAATGCTCTGCCTTGAAACATTCCCGTTGCACTCCTAGTCTTTAGCTATTCTGGGCACTCGCTGTTAATGAAGGTAACCTCGATGCTGTCAAACCGTTCGAGCATAGCAGTCACCCCATCACTGCCCATGAAAGACTTAGGGTTGCAAGAGACAAAATGTTTGTAACTGAACTTTGCAGGCTTTTCTTTTTCCATCTTAGAGTCAACATAAGAGGGCAGAGTGTTCAATCCTTGGATCTCAGAGACGATCTTTGGCACAACTCGAACGATCTGGTCGGCCATGAAGGACATCATCTTTTTCTGAGACTTTTACCTGGATCTCTTGAGAGTGTCGGAGAGCTTTCGAGAAGACATCCTAATGATCCAATAAGAGGATAGTATAAGTCTAGGTTCACAAAGTTTCACTATATAGATTCACACACGATAGATTTAAAGACTTAAGATTCAACAAGATTCACGTAGATTAAAGACTCAAGTTTCACATAAACTTCGATAGACATCAACACTGCAGAATCCACGACCTTCACATAGCACGTTGTACGAAGCTTGGCAACATGTCAGAAACGCTTATATATAGGAAGGACCAGCGGCGTATCCACCATGCTTCGGGCACAATCGCTTCTGCCTCGTACTTGGTGTCATGTTACGTGTCGCAAAACACATTCGTCATCATTATCATAGTTTCACATAGACTTCAATAGATTCGATAGATTCCCATAGACTTCAATAGATTTCCATAGATTCAATAGATTACCATAGACTTCAAATAGTTTCACATAGATTAGTGTTAACAATCCACAAACAACGAAACCTCGCATGGCACGTGCTACGAAAGTTTGGCAACATGACGGAAGCACTTATATATAGGATGTACCAGCGGCGTATCCTCCATGCTTCAATCATGCCACGTCTGTCTCATCATCGGTGTCATGCTTCGTTAACCACAACATTAGAATTCACCACAAGCTCTTCACGTAGATTGACCAAATAGATTCGTCAACATAGATTAACCCAAATAGATTTCACAACTCCAACCCGAGCCTACAAAACTACGAACTTCACTTAGCGCGTGGTACGAAGGTTCGGTAACATGCAAGAAACACTTATATATAGGAAGTACCAGCGGCGTATCCACCATGCTTTGGACATGCCACTTCCGCCTCGTCTTCAACGCTAAGCTACGTTTCGTATTTTTTTTCTCAAAACAACACATACATAGATTACACATAGATTTCGCTTAGAGTACACAATAGATTTCACATAGGCTTCACATAGATTACACAAACAGTTCTTCCATAGTTTTAGAATTCAACAACATAATCACCGATCAAAAAACTAAGTTTCGCATGGCACTTGGTACGAAGGTTGGTAACATGTCGGAAACACTTATATATAGGAAGTACCAGCGGCGTATCCACCATGTTTCGGACACGTCACTTCTCCCTCGTATTCCATGCCATGGTACAACTAGTGCCATACAACCACATTAGCACGTAGATTCACCAACCAGATTAACATCATAGATAAGCTTCTTAATTTTTTGTTTGATCCTGAGAGATTAGAATTTAGGCTTTAGATTGCGGACATACGTGCGACTTGTGGAAAAAGTCTTAAAATAAACGAAGAATCAAGTTTAAAACCATATGTAAAAATCAAGACAACGTAGAAGATAGGCTCATAAAACATAGAGTGTTCCGGGTAGAGGAACGGTGACTAACCAAAGTGAATCGAACCCCTTTCGAATTGAGGCGACGTGTCTTGACTTACTTGGACAAATGCGTCATCGATGTTAGGCCTACGATATTCGTCCTTTTGGTCATTTCACATTCCTAATTGAATGGAAGTTTCGAGGCTTTGGCGAGATATCAAAACATTATAGAGTGGGACTAGTTATTAAGGTCCGAGTTTCACCTCTAACTTGACAACATCGTACCCTAACAGCATTGAGTATCCGCAGACAAGACCTTCTAGAGTAATATTGAGATTTTCCATCAAGGGTCGGATGTCACTCCTGTCTTGAGGGAAAATCTTGTGCAAAATAGAAACACCGATTTACGGTGTTTTCAAAGTATCAAGTGTATATTGTATCAGCCTTAGGAAAGGCAATGTAAACTTAGCAGGAGAGTGTGCTGCTAGGAAGCAGATACGGTAGAATGCATAAGTCTTAAACAACAAATAAGAGTCAAGATTCCTAGAACTATAGACTAGGGCAAGTATTCCTACTTATCCTAATTCCCTATAGTTATGGCTCTGATACCAATCTGTCACACCCCAACCGATGGCGGAAACATCGGGGTGCGAGCTCTAAGCGTTCAGATTGCTCATGAGATTCCATAACACTAATAGTTTCATTATAGATTAAATAAGTTTCATGCAAAATTTGTCTAAAACATCAACACAACCACAAATGTCGAATACAACCACAATAGTCTTTGATTCAAACTCTAGAGTTAAACTAGGTGGGTTTCTAAGCATCAACCCTATCTTGTTTTCCATAATTCCAGCATCTATCAGCCTGCAACATGTATTAAAATAGAGTTAGTACAAAATGTACTGGCGAGTATACAAGTTTGAATATTAACATAAATAGGTTAAAACAACTCATATCCGTGTGTATAATGTAAAAATAGTTTCAGCCATGCTAGTGTTCGCAGTCCAACAAGTGATAGCCCAAGTATCCCGATGCTTTGTTGTTTTCCCAAGTCTCAAGGAAAACTAGAATCCTCCTAACAATACCCCCGAGAATAATGGGGAGGTGCATCTCCTATAGCACTACTATTGTTAAGGCGGAACTACACACCCTGGATTAAACATCCACATAGCAAAAATAGAATACAAGAATCACAAGTTTCACATACACATAGGATATAGTTTAGTTTGTAAAAGCCTCAAGTATCATAGTTTAATAGAATACATGTTACATCCCAAAGTTTAAAACAAAAGGGATCGAGTATACTCACAGTGATTGCTTAACAGATCAACTGTTATTGGATCAAAGGGAGCTCTTTAGAATTAGCCTGATTAGATTATAATAGGTAAGAATCAGGCAAAATAACGAGATTTATCCAAGTGTCAGATTAGTCATCTTGATCGGATGGCGGTTCGATCGGATGGCTATCCGATCGGATTGCCATCCAGTTGGATGACTGTTGTGAGTGAGTGTCGGATTGCCACTCGGTCGGATGGTCATTCGATAGAATGGCCATTTGATCCAAGTGTCCAGTTTCCAAATGTTCCAGTTTCTGAAAAAGTTTCTAAGTGTTAAGGATTTCAAGATTCAAGGTCACCTTGATCGGATGGCAGTTCGATCGGATGGCTATCCGATCGGATTGCCATTCGACGGTCAGGACTTCAAGTTGCAAGATGTTTAAGGTTCGGAGACCATGTCACCTGATCGGATGGTAGTTCGATCGGATGGCTATCCGATCGGATTGTCATTCGACGATCAGAGATTCACAGTGTCCAAGTGTTAGGGTTATTGAGGCAAGCGTCACTCGATCGGATGGCGGTTCGGTCGGATGGCTATCCGATCGGATTGCCACTCGATCGGGTTGTCCTTGTCCTGTTCCTAAACTTGTACAATTTCTAAGTTTCTGTTTAAGTAATGACGACGGGGTACGCATCGAGACAACGGTAAACCCATCAGTGTACAGCCGATCTGATCGGGTGGGAATCACCCCAGTCCGTTCAGTCACCCGTTCGTGACGGTGTTCATGTCAGAATTCATACTCCGGTTATCTTTTCCAGCAGCAATCCTTCTCCAAACCAACCTCAGACTAATCCTTAAGTCTACAGTCCGTTTGAATCCAGATCTCACCATTTTTGATAAAAGTCTAAAGAAAAGATGAAGATAAACATGAGTTTTAGTTGCAAAGTCTAGATTTAGTGTAAAAACTTATGAATCTCTTTAGATCTGAGCTAGATCTTGAACAGAATGACATCATTCAACAGTTTGTACAACCACCATGATGACGTCACCCTCAAGAGCTCAAAATCTTAGAGATTTCATTGTGAAAAGTGAGATTTCAAAGGAGAATCACGTAGAGAATGGTGTGTAGATCAAAGATGTACAAGAATCTATTGTAAAACGTACCGAAATCGCCAAGAAATGGAAGAAAAGAGGAGTGCGTGCGTCTGGGTCGAGTAAGGCTGTCATATTAGTGAGAATGATATGACAGGCCTATTTATAGTGTGAGAGTGAGGGAGAGAGGCGGTGTGCACGGATCGGATGGCAACTCGGTCGAATGGCCATCCGATCGGTTGGTCATCCGATCGGATGGTCATCCGGTCGGATTGCCATTTAGCCAATCCCATCCTTTCCGCGTTCCCGTCTTTGATTTGTTTCGCGAGTTAGATAAAGCGTTGCATTGCGTATTATTGGGTAATAGTATCACATAACTAGATTATATCATTAACACAAAAGTTTCCATAGTTTCTGCCAGTGACAAGACTCCAGTCCCTCGTTTAACCAAGTCTCAACTTTCACGAGCCTCAAGAGTCAAGCACCAAAGTATCAAGAGTCAAGAGTCTAGTCTTCCAAGTATCAAGTATCAAGTATCTAGTTTTAAGTGTCAAGCCTCATAGTATTAAGTATCAAGAATCTAGATTTTAGACATCACAAGAATCTAGTATATAGCATAAGATTCACCAAGTATCAAAAGTATCAATGACCACATAGTTCAGGGAGTAAAATTGACAATATTTAAAAGTTTAGGGACGTAGGTGTTACACGACACACCTCAAAGTCGAGCCTTCAACTCTTTGATTGAACGGTAGTTCATACTTGAGCTCCCAAGGTCTCGCACTAACCCAGAGTACAGATATCAATATAGTATATTAACCTATAAGACTGAATCTAGGGAATCTTGATACGGGAGTATATTCTAAGGTGGGACACATGAATAAGTTAAGTGCTTAAGACATTAATCTCGTATCTCAAATTAGTTGAACTTTGTGTGAAAATTTAAGTGGATTAGTATACAGACAATCTAAGTGAATCGTTTAGAACTTAAAGTGTTTATAGCTCAACGGTGCTAGCGATTTGTCATAATCTGATATGATCCTCTGACGTGAACTCAAACAAAAATAGTGTCTGTAAATATTTCTTTACTGTTTTTCTTTAAAAGAAAAATCACAAAAAGATTTTCAGAGTGTTTTAGAATAATCTTTGAAAAATACAAAAAGATTTTGTTTCTACTTTATTTTTCGACAACCGATGTCTGAAAGTTGAGTTTCAAAATCTAAGTATGCTGAACATGTTTCTGAAAATAAATAAGTTCATTAATTTAAAACTTGATGTTTTATATGAAAAATTCAAAAACAGTTTGTGAAAATCTCCAAGGTCATTAATTTGAACTTGGATGATTATCTGAGAAGGTTTTGGATGCTTAAACTGTCAAATATAGAGTTATTTGATAGGGGGAAGAGTCAGGAAATCTTGAGTAATTGCATACTTTTACATCTATACTTAAAGCCATGTTGTCAATCTTGAACTAAAATTGTTAAATATTTGTAGATGATAAGCCATATTACGATCCTGAAAGATGAGGCTAAGGGGGAGTCTGAAGACGAGATCAAATTAAGGGGGAGCTTGCAATCAATGAGCCAGGTAACTATCCTGGAGGAGCTTGTAGAATTAGAACCAGGTGTTGATCCTGAAAAGCACGGAAGCTTAAAGAAAGGGGGAGCCTGGAGATAGAGTTAACCAAAAGAGGGAGCAGCTGAAGCTATAAACAGATCCACGTGTTAGAGAAAAAAGGAAAGCCTGTGTTGCTGAAAATGTCAACATTTCTGGAAGACTCAGAGAGAAAATAGAAGCTTCGAGATTGACTGCAGTAATATTCAAGGGGGAGTATGTGAGTGCATAATGTCTATCACTTCCGTCAATCACGTATCCTAGCTTAATCAGATGAGACAAGACTGGTGCTGAAAAGAGCGAAATATAAAGTTTATATGAGTTTTAGCCGGTTCGTACGAAGGGACTATATGGCTTCGTACGGTACAGCTTCGTACAAAGGGAGATCCACCTTTGTACGAACCCACATCTAGTATATATATGTGTGTAGGTCTTGTTCATTTGTACCTTTGAGCATTTTGAAAGGTGAAGCTCTGCTCGTTTGTTTTCATGGTTGTAAACTGTTAAATCAATAATAGAAAACAAGTTATAATTACTTCTTTGTGTCTGATCCACACACGTACTTGGATTCCGCACAAGATACGTGTTCATCGCATACAACAGTCAAGAATTCGATGCAAGGAACGAATCCACATGAGTCTCATTAAGAGGTAAACAAACAACCCCTTACACTTGGGTGCTGTTTGTTTTTTCAGAGATAGAACGTCTGCAGTCTGCAGACCTCTGTAGCAGAAGAGGTGGACCAAATCTCTGCAGTCTGTAAGAATAAGACTGTTTGTTTTCTTAGAAGTATTTCATAACAAACATCACCTATCACCAACACCAGAAATTCAAATTACTCAACAAACAATGGACTGAAATCAAGAACCATTTTTATCCAAGCCCTAATTCCATCCAACATGTGTACATAACAACCTCTAAAACTCACAGTTCAGATAATCAATTCACAGAATACAACAAACAAAACCTGAAATCAGACGAAACTGAAGTAGCAAACGGCTCACGAACCGACTCATCATTCCTCCTAAAAATATCATCATAAAAGTCATCACTCGTATGCGTTATCGGAGAGCTATACGACTCACCGAACACCGGAGAGCTAGACGATTCCTCCTCCGACTTAACCCTACCACTTCCAAAACCGTATCTGGTCCTCGTCGGAGGTCCGCCAAAGACGTCATCGAAATCAGCGTCGTCGTTGTCGGAGTTTCCGACGGACGAACTGCTGGCTTTGTTAAGGTTTTTGAACGATCTGTGAGTGCGACTGGGGAGAGGGTTGATGGCGGCGCTGGGGTGGAGGAGGTGGTTGTTGTGTGGGGTGGACGCAGCAGGTGGTTGTCGGCGGCTCTATCAGAGGTGAGGGAGGTGACGTTGGGTCAACCAGAGGTGGGGAAGGTGACGGAGATGTGGTGGTGGCAGAGGGGAGATGTGGTGCCGACTGAGAGGAGGAACATGCTAGGGTTTGTTGTGTTTTGAAAGAGCAGAGGAAGATAAGAGCTTTGAAGAAGGGAGTCCAGGTCTGCTTGGAGAAGAAGTCTAGGTGTAGAAGACCCTTTTTAATAAAATCACTTTCAAAAAAACAAACACGTTGCAGACTAAAAAACGAACACCCCTTGGTGTTTCTTCATGCCTCTTTCACATGCCTTTACGGATTTTCTTCACCTTGTCGTCTCTCATCTAAGGGCATGTTTGGCTAAGCTTATTATAGTTAAAAAGGACTTTTGGGAAAAGGACTTTTTGAAAAAGGAGTTTTTTAAAAAAAGTGTTTGGATTAGCTTATTGATGTAAAATGACTAAAATGAACATTCTTTTAGATATAAGAGGGTAAAGAAGGGGTATATTGGTAATTTGTAGTTTGAAAAGTTAAAAGCTGACCAAGAAGTCACAATATTGTGACTTCTTGAAACCTCCTTTTTTCTTCTTTGCAAAAAGCCATTTCTAAAAGTACTTTTGGCTTAGCCAAACACAAAAACAACTTATTGGCTTTTTGATAAGTCAATAAGCCAATAAGATGTTTTGAAAAGCTTAGCCAAACATGCCCTAAGTCGGGTCGGTTCCAAATTTGGTTTCTTCACACGCGTTTACAGATTTTTAAAACAAACCATAAACATAAACATGATAAACGAAACGAGGTCGTTAAACGTTTAAATTAAGGCCTAAACTAAATCGAGCTTGAGTAGTAGTAGTAGTGTGTCTGGGTTTCTGAAACTCCATTGTTGTGTTGCGTTCAACCTAAACCCTTCTTCCACCGGTAGAGACGATGTCTGCCCTAGAAATCGAAGCTCGAGAGTAAGTTCATCAATGTTATGTTCACCACTTTTACCTAATTGATTCCGAACAATCAATTACCAAATTTTAGAACAATTACGAACGACAATTGTTTAGCAAAACCTAATTCCGATTCGATTTTCTCATAATTAAAGCTCAAAATAATCAGATTAGGGTATTTTCCAGATATTATTAACTACTGTAAGTATAATCAGAAGCTGATTATATGATCAAGTGTCAATAACAGCAGCCAGCTTTATCAAATAGATGGATATTACTATGATCTGGATTCATATTATGTGATTTATACATATGATATGATGATTTTGGTTGCAGTGTGATTAAAATAGTTCTTCAATTCTGCAAAGAGAACTCTCTGCATCAAACATTTCAAACACTCCAAAGTGAATGTCAAGTTTCTTTAAATACAGTAGACAGCCTTGAAACATTTGTAGCCGATATCAACAGTGGCAGATGGGATACGATAATACCTCAAGTGGCACAACTTAAGCTTCCAAGAAAGAAACTTGAAGACCTATACGAGCAGGTAGGTACATTTTCTATCATCGTATACGTTTCCTACTTTGAGCTATGTATGTGCTAATGTATATTAATCTCTTCTAGATTGTTCTAGAAATGATTGAACTTCGTGAGATGGATACTGCTCGTGCGATATTGAGGCAAACACAAGCAATGAGTGTCATGAAACAGGAACAACCAGAAAGATACTTGAGACTTGAGCATCTTTTAGTTCGAACTTACTTTGATCCCAATGAGGTTAAATTTAGAAATTCCAAATTTATTGTTTCATGTCTTCTAAGTTCCGGGAGTGTGCTATTTGTAATATTTGTTGTACTTACTTTGTTATTTAGGCATATCAAGAATCAACGAAGGAGAAACGACGTGCACAAGTTGCTCAAGGTTTATACTTTGTACATCTTTTATCCTTTCTAGATGTCGTACTTATGGAATTGTGGGGTCTATAATAATAGAATAAAGAGTAAAGTACACGGATGGTCCTTGTGGTTTACCAAAATTTTGGATTTGGTCCCTAATTTTCAAAAGTACACGGATGGTCCTGGTGGTTTACACTTTGTAATGCATTTAGTCCCCAACTTTTCCAAAAGTCACATGGATGGTCCCTGACTTCCTGTGGTTTGCACTTTGTAACGCATTTCGTCCCTAACTTGGATCTCCTAAAACCTTTAGATTTGTTGGTTGGGGACTAAATGCGTTACAAAGTGCAAACCACAGGGGCCATTTATGTACTTTTGGAAAGCTAGGGACCAAATCCAAAATTTTGGTAACCATAGGGACCATCCGTGTACTTTAATCCGAAAGGGATAATTATTTGGAGAACACCCAAGTATTTATTTATTATTTCTTTATGACCGCCCATATATTGAAGCTAGGGTTGGGTTGATGTATAAACAGGCGACACAAGTATTCAAAGAATTCACTAAGCCTGCCAAAATACCAAAACAACTCACCCAAGTATCATATTGGTTTCGTTGATGCTGATTCTGATGAAAAAAACTTGCCTGAAACTTGTAAGATAATCATAAAATTGAAGCTTTGGTCCCATCTAAAGTTACAAAGTGACAAAATTGCACATGAGTCGACTCAAAAGAACCAACCACAGATGAATTTCTATATATATTTGAGTGTATTCATTGACACTTTTGTCATTTTACAAACTCTAGATGTGACAAAAGCTTTAAATTTATGGACTTTTGGTCAGTTTTCTAGCTAAAAAATGTTTAGTTTGCATAACTGAAACCACAATGTTATTTGGGTAGCCTCTGAAGTAGTTTTAGTTAAGGTTGGCCTAAGTGAATACTTTAAATACTTGGGTGGCATGTGCATACATCATCCCCCAATACCACGTTATAGGTCACCCCAAGTCAAGGTTTAAAAAAACGGAAACGAGGCATTTTCCCTTCGCCTCACGAGGCGTAAGTATCGAGGTGAGACGAGGCGTAAGGCCGAGACGGTATTAATAAATAAATAGAGAAAGTGTATTGTACAATTGGGCTTAAAATACATCGCGTACGCTGTGAATGTATAACATGCGAATTTTGTACTTGCAACATGCGATTTTTTGGATAGGAGGTAAAATCGCATGAGTAAGAAAATAACATTCGCATGGTTTGAAAAAATTACAAATCGCATGTTGGGAAAAAATAACAAAATCGCATGTTATATATTCACAGCGTACGCAATGTACGTTAAGCCCAATTGTACGTTAACCAACCCCTAAATAAATATAACATCAAAAAAAGAGTTTTCTCATCAAATTTCATTAGATTCAATAGTTAAAACATAAAAAAGATTCAACACATTTAAACAGATTATCATACACATTTAACAGCACATTCTGTACAGATTAAACAACATTGGAGGAACATCAAGTATTATACATCAAATATTATCTAAACGAATAAACTAAATACATAATACAGGATTACAGAATACTGGATTACAGGAACAACATGTATTATACAGTAAACATACAGAATACAGGATTATACAGCAAGTATTATTAACAGCAGCAAAATCGGAATCATTAGCAGCAGCAATAATCGGAATCATTAACATCAGAATCAGATTAAAACAAGAACGGCAAGAATAATCGGAATCATTAACATCAGAATTAGATTAAAACAAGAACAGCAGCAATAATCGGAATCATTAACATCAGAATCAGATTAAAACAAGACCAGCAGCAATAATCGGAATCATTAACATCAGAATCAGATTAAAACAAGAACAGCAGCAATAATCAGAAGTTCGGATCGGAATCATTAACAGTAGCAAGTATTATTAACAGCAGAAAAAAACATTAACAGCAGCAATATTTATTCATGATCGATTAAACAAAGCATTGAGAATGAATTAACAATCATCAAAAGCAGCCATAACAGAATCAATTAACAGCAGCAAGTATTATTAAAATCCACCATAAATCAATTAACAATCATCATCAATTATTAAGAATGATCGATTAAACAAAGCATTAAAGAAAACTTACCTGTATTGAATATTGAAGAAGAATCACGATTTCAAGATTGAAGATGTGATCACGATTTCAAGACTGCAGATGGGATTTTGTGTTTTTGGATATAGATACTGATTAACCCTATAAATATATTTAAAGAAACAAAAAAACCAATAAGTTTGGCACCTAAAAAAACCCTAATCTATCCCGCCTAAAACATACACGTACGCCTTGACAAAATAGTTCCGCCTCGAAACGAAACGTGCGCCTCACACCACTGTGGCGTACGTATAATATGTGTCCCTAAGGCGCCGCCTCATATACGATTTTGCTCCGTTCCGCCTCGAGGCGCGCCTCAGTACGGATGCCTCGGCCGTTTTTTTAAACCATGACCCAAGTATGTAACTATGTGTCTTGTTTCTTTTATACCAATTCCGACCAAAAATATGCCACATGACGAAAATGCCTATAATTGTTTTGGAAAAACAACAATTTTTAACCTATAACTAGGGCTGCAAACGAACCGAATGAACGCGAACAAGACCTTGTTCGTGTTCGTCTGTTCATGAACACTTAGCAATGAGATTTCATTTTCGTGTTAGTTTGTTAAGGAAATGAACGTGTTTGTGTTTGTTTGTTAAGGAAATGAACGTGTTCGTGCTTGTTTGTTAATTTTAGGTAACGAACACAAATGACGTTCATGAACACAAATGAAAACGAACAAACACAAACAAGTATTCATGAACAGAATAATACACTAATACTTATTAAATATTCCATTTGTCGAAATTTTGAAGTATTTAAAAAAAATATAGAAATTAAAAACACCAATGAACTATCGAATACAAACGAACACGTTACTGAACGTTCACAAACATAAATGAACGGACACGCCATCTGCTCATGTTCGTTTATTTAACTATATGAACGGAATTTCTTGTTCGTGTTTGTTCATTTATTAAACGAACACAAACGAACTTCCCACCGACGTTTCACGAACTATTCGCTGAAAGTTCGATTCGTTTGCAGCCCTACTTATAACATATTGCTACCTCATCAAGGTATATTTGTGTTCGAAAATTCTTAGGCGCATTTTCGTCACGACACGAGATGTATTTTTGGCCACAAGTGGTTTAAATGATACCAGTAGATACATGCTTTAGCGGCCTATAAAGTAGTTACAATATATGAGTGGCATATGGCCTTATTGAAAAGGTTGAATACTTGGACCTTTCTATGTATAATCTTTACAATAATTAATAACTCATAGTAAGCCTAATGATATCACTATATCAGAATATAATCTAATATATGATTTTTAATTTCTTTTTCAGCTATTGCTGCAGAAGTCTCTGTGGTTCCACCATCACGTTTAATGGCTCTAATTGGTCAAGCTTTAAAATGGCAACAACACCAAGGTTGACACTATATATTTTGCTCGATGCAATGTGAACTATTATATTTTTAAATGTTAATTTTGTTTACTGATATAAACTCTCAGGTTTACTTCCACCTGGAACACAGTTTGATTTGTTTCGAGGAACAGCTGCTATGAAGCAAGATGTAGATGATACGTACCCAACAACTCTTGGTCATACGATTAAGGTGACTTATAAATATTATCTAGTAAATATTTTTCATGATTCCATCTTTGTTTTTCTTAATAACTAGTAAATTTCTCCCGCGCATTGCGGTGGGAATCCAGTTGGTGTCAGCTGCGTTCGATACGGTAACGATAGAGTACCGACATTCAGTATAGCAACCGAAAGGAAAAACTTCAAAAGTACAATACCGCAACCGAAAGGAAAAACTTCAAAAGTACAATACCGACAATCGGTATAATTAACGAACACATGTTATTTAAAGTATACGGGTGTGATTGAAAGTTAAAAAAAAAAACACACAAAGACAAAAACCACAAAACACGGGTATTGGTACGGAACCGACACTTAGTATAGCAACTGAAAGGAAAAACCCCAAAAGTACAATACTGGCAATCAGTAGAATTAATGGACACATGTTATTTAAAGTATACGAGTGCGATTGGAAGTTAAAAAAAACACAAAAAGACAAAAACCATAAAAGCGGCTCATTTTAGCGTAGATGGAGCGGCTTATTTTAGCAAAGGGAGATGGTGCACTTTAGCACCACTTCACTATTCACAAGCATGAACTTTGTTATCTATATAATATAATATACTATAATATAATGCCATATTATCATAAATTTTTACACAGGATTGGTCATCGTTGTCTTAAAATTTATCTGAAGGTTGCTATTATCTTAAATCTTAAAAAAATCAACAGACGTTACATCATAATGGATAGTATATACTATATACCGGTAGTAATTTCTCGTCTTCGCACACTGAAGGGAAAAAAAGTTTTGTAATTTTTGCAGTCAGACAAAAAAGTTCATGTAATTTGCGACAAAAATATATATATTTTTTTGATGTTAGGTAATACTTGTGTTGCAGTTTGGAAAGAAAAGTCACCCCGAAAATGCTCGGTTTTCACCGGATGGACAGTTTCTTGTTTCGTGCTCTGTTGACGGGTTTATCGAGGTTCGTCTGATTAAAAACTTGTTTATTTTATTTTTAAATTGTTGATAATATTGAATTAGCCGAATTACTTTTAATATCAGGTTTGGGACCATATAAGTGGGAAACTTAAAAAGGATCTTCAGTACCAAGCAGAAGTGAGTCCTAGTTAGTTTTAATGTTGTTTATTTTATTTTAAATACATTTTAATTTTAAATACAGCTTTACGCTCATGCCTTTGATATGCATTCTCAAAGTAGTTTAACCTATTAAGTTTTATTTGTGTAGGAATCTTTTATGATGCACGATGATGCTGTTTTATGCATTGATTTTAGTAGAGATTCAGAGATGCTTGCTTCTGGATCCCAGGATGGAAAGATTAAAGTAAGCATCTTTTTTTTTGCGATTTTCTTTTACATACAACTAATTCATAAGAAAATGGACATCTTCATATATATAGGGCTGCAAATGAACCGAACAACCACGTATTTTCATTCTTTAGCTTAAAAAAAAAACTATTTTATCACGTGGTTATTTTTATGTACGTGTTGGTATAAATTCACGTTTTGACGTCATTTTTCTCTGAAACGAGTCGGGTCAACTCAAACACGTTTTCATGCTTTTTATTATGTACGTGTTCAGTTGGTCTATGTTTTGACGTAAATTTAAAAAAAAAAAAAAATTCCCACGTGCTTGTTTTAATGTATGTGTTGGTATAAATTCACATTTCAACATAATTTTTTTTCGAAACGAGTCTGGTCAAATATAATATAATATGTTTTCATACTTATTTTTGCGTACATTTTCGGTTGGTCTACGTTTTGACGTAAACTGTGTTTGGAAACGAGTCGGGTCAAATATAATACGTTGTCATTCAATGATAAAAATTCGAGTTACCGTATGTTTTGACGTTGCTAAGCCTTGATGCAAAGGTAAGGCTGGTGTAGTGGTTAGGTGGAATCCTCACTAAACGAACCACCCGGGTTTGAGTTCGTTTCTTTTGTAACCACAACGCTTATATATGTTATATATACCGAGTTATATCGGATACATCGAAACACAAGTTTTCATAGTGCATCACATAACATGCCACCGGCTATAAACAACTAAGGCGTCGCTGCCGCAACGCACGACCTATGGCAACAATCTAGTGATATTATGAAATATTAGAAGTATTTTTGGAAATTAGTAATGAATATTGTTTTTAAACATGATTTAAGGTTTGGAGAATAAGAAACGGTCAATGCTTGCGCCGTCTTGAAAACGCTCATTCTCGGGGTGTCACAAGTGTTGCATTTTCCCGGGATGGAAGTCAGATATTAAGCACATCGTTTGATGGAACTGCAAGGTATCTTTTCTATTTTCACAATAATGCCCTTGTTGGTCATTTTATCTTTCAATTCCTTAAATACACATTCACCAAACAATTGGACATTTGATTATTCACATACGAGGAACTGATATTATCGTTGCTAAATTTATATCAGAATTCACGGGATCAAAGGTGGAAAGTTGTTGAAGGAATTTCGTGGCCACTCTTCATATGTAAATGATGCCATTTTCACAAGTGATGGACTTCGAATCATCACAGCATCAAGTGATTGTACAGTGAAGGTTAGACATATTCTAACTTTTTGGTAGGGGTGAGCAGAAAACCGAAAAACCCAACCGAAATCGAAATAACCAATTTAACCTAACCGAAATTTACGGTTCGGTTATGGTTTTTCATTTTTTTGAAAACTGAATAAAACCGAACTGAACCGAATAACCTAAAAATCATTTTTTAAAGTTTGTTATATATTGATTTAGGAATTATTAGTTTTATTCTTGAATGTTATGTTTTTAAAGTTTGTTATATATTGATTTAGGAATTATTAGTTTTATTCTTGAATGTTATGTTTTTATAATAAAAACATATAAATTATAAAAGAAAATGTCTTAATATAAATTTTGGAGAAACATAAAATAGATTAGAATGTTAGGTTTATGTGAACAATATTAATTAAAAAGGTTAAAAATAATAACTTAAATGTAAACCTCTAATAAAGGTTCTTGAATCATGGATTATACTTTTTATTTTTGAATCTTACGTAACTTTGTTCCGAAAACCGAACCATTGCTAAAACCGAAAAAACTGAAACTGAAATACGGTTTTCATTAACCGAAAACCTAACATTTCGGCTACGGTTTCGGTTTTACTATAAAACCAAACTGAACCGAACCGTGCACACCCCTACTTTTTGGACCCCTGCCTGCAAGTGTATATATTCTTCTAATTTATTTCTTATTTTTTTAATACAGGTTTGGGATTTAAAGACTACCGATTGTCTTCAAACATTCAAGCCACCGCCTCCTTTGAGGGTATTGCTATTTACTTCATTTTCTTCCTGCTTTGTGTAATTTTGCATTATACTACAGGCGTACAGGGTTTGATTATAGTGTCGTTTTTTTTATCTACAGGGTGGTGACGCGTCTGTAAATTCCGTCCACCTGTCACCCAAAAATCCTGACCATGTTATAGTTTGTAACAAGACATCATCTATATACCTTATGACTCTTCAAGGACAGGTAGATCTGTTATTACCATAATTTTTCTCGATGTCTTGTGTAGAATGGGTCGTGTAACGTCCAACCCGACCCGAACCCGAAAATTTTACACGAATCTGAACACGGCCCGAACCCGGAAATTGTGTAAGACATGAACCCTTACACGACACGAATGTTCTACCTGAATTCTTTTATTTATATATTTTTTCACACATTAATATTTTCAAAATAAAATTTTACGAAAAAAATATAAATGTATATAACAAAAATTACTCTTTTAATATTATTATCGCATAAAATACCCAACCAATTTAACTTATGACATATAAACACATTATGAAAAAACTTAAATATAACATAAATGGGTTAAACACGAACCCAACCCGTTTAGCTTAATGGGTTGGCAGGTTCAACCTGAAACTGACCGGACTTGTTTAGACTAAACTTAAACCTGTGAATTTCGTGCATAGTTGTTAATAGTGACCATAGCGGTCGCTATAGCGCGCTTTATGGCGAATCGATTATGTGTCGCTATGTTGGTTATGGTGATGACTAGCGACCTTAGCGACAGTTTTTTTTTTTTATTTAAATGTCGCCTGGGCTTTATTTTTAATACAAAAAAATGCATAAATCTGGTTAAAAAAGCAGAAGTAAATTGTGCAAAAACTGGCACACGCGGGGCCGGGGTTGCATTCGTGTCCGCAGGACGTGCACGAGTTCAATTAAATTCCAGTGCAGAAACTCTTTTTTGCACGAGTTCAATTATATCTACTTACTAACGGGTCAATTTGGGATCGGTTTAATCTCAAACGGGTCAAATAATAATAGCACAGAAATTAGTTATAAAAGATAATGTTCTTGAATATGTTTGTGTAAAAAATGAACATGAATGTTTCTTGGCTTAATGCAGGTTGTGAGAAGTTTTTCGTCTGGTAAAAGGGAGGGTGGAGATTTTGTTGCGGCTTGTATATCACCTAAAGGCGAATGGATATATTGTATTGGTGAAGACAGGTATGGTTTTACCCATTTTGCTTTTTTATACTTATTACTTAATGGTTATGGTGTATGCAGTATGCACTTACTATTAGGTAAACCAGATCATATGGGTTGATTTTTGGTTTATTTCTCTCTTAAATCAAAGTTACTGTTAATTACCTTTTGAATTTATTTGCAGGAACTTGTACTGTTTCAGCCATCAATCTGGCAAACTTGAGCACTTGATGAAGGTACATTCTTCATCTTCTTTACAATGATTATCGTGAATTAGAGATGGCAAAGTGGCGGGTCGGGTGATGGGTCAAAAGACTACGGTTTGGGTTGACCCGCCAACACCGTTGTACTTATTTTCTCTAAATTTGTATATAACTTATGCATTAGATATGATTCCATAGTGACTAAACTATGTGATAAAAAATAATCATCTGGTTATGTTTTCTCTAATAATGGGTCAAAATTTTCAAACAGGTTTTTAGGTTTGATATTAAAAAAATTACATTTTTGTTGACAGTTGACACAAAATTGGCAAAACATATTTTGGGTCAACGTGGCCCGACCCACACAATTGACCCATTTTGACTTACCCGCCCATTTTGCAATCTCTATGTACACCTCGTTATGTGAAAATCCGGATCACTATCTTCACCGGAATCTTGTATTTATCACTTGCAGGTGCATGAAAAGGACATTATCGGTATTTGTCATCATCCTCATAGGAATCTTATAGCCACATATAGTGAAGACTGCACCATGAAACTATGGAAGCCATAAAGCCTCTTTCTTTTTCAACTACCTTTTTACGTTTTTGCCCTTTCTTGCATTAGCCTTGTTTCATTAGCCATTAGTGTAACATTGTTTTGATGCATTTTGATTTATTATTCTGCTTCTTTTTTTTTTTTTTTGCCTCAACTACATGATGGATTGCTATTCGAGTCTTGTTTTATATAGATGATCATAGAATGCGTCATCGTCTATAGGTTCGTGAAGTAAAAGCCTCAAGTTAAAGCATTGAATTGAGATAACGGTTATTGTTTTTGTTGTGATACATAATTACAGTAGAATCTTCATCTTTATGATTTAACTAGATGTCATATTTCTCTATATTTATCTTTAAATTTTGTTAACCTATCACATCTTATTCATATCTATCTCACTCGAAAACATTTATTTATTAGTTTTTTTCTTGCTTAGTTAAAAACTACAAACAAAATACAAAAATTCACCAATGTAACAAACATCAAATAAAATATCATATAATTTGAACCATCAGTCTTTATGTAAGGCTCGAGCCGATGGTCTCACTGGAAGCAGCATTTCTATTCCTCAGACTCTATCTCTATCTTAGTTTTGGAGGTGTTTACATCTTATCCTCTCCAGACTCTATCTTAGCTTTGCTATTGGTAGGATTTAATGATTCTTTATGTAAGACCCGCCTACAAAATCTTTGCCTACAAAATCTTTGAAAAAAAACTCAAATAAGCCCATATGAATCAGAAATACAAACCAAGAAAACCCATTGTGAATTGAGGTGCACAAAGTGGGTTTTTTTTCTTTCTAAAGTGGATATATTTTAAAACCTGTTCGAATTAAGTCAGTGAAAGTCAAAAATGGATCGGCCCAGACTATTGTATGGAAAACCATACTGGATTGGATCGACTTTAAAACCGATTTCAGCCTATTATTTAACTATCGCAACCGGATTCAAAGTGTATACGCTCAAACCGATTTCCGAATTGGATTCGAATCGGTTTAGAAACCTATTCTGGACCCAATCTGGTTTAGTTGTGCACCATCGAAAGTTGATGGCTAACAAAATTCAAAATTTGTAATGCCAAAAAAGTTCTTAGCAAGAAGCGAGTGAAGTTCAACCTACAAAATCTTGAATACAAGAAAATCCAAAAACCCATAAATAAGAGAAATGTTCCGATCAATGAATATGATCGGAGATTATATGAGATTAGGGGCAGTTTGATAACCTCTTAAGGACCATTTAGATGATACCTCTTAATGGTTTAAAACCTCTGAATAAATAAGAGGTAACCTCAAGTCTGAATGGTTAAGAGGTAACATCTGAATGGTGAATCATCACATGTCACATTCTTCTCATTGGTAAAATTCTTAATGGTTCCATTAAGAGGTAGCCTCTTAATGACCATTCAGAGGTTACCAAACAGCCCCTTAGTCTACCAAACCTTGAAATGCCTGAAAACCCACATGGCCCGAAATGGTCCAATCAAGAAATACCATTGAAGAGGTATGGTCTCAAATCCATGCACACATGGCAGAGACCACACCACTTTTCTCCAGCTTGACGCCTACATCAGCAGGATGCATCCAGAAGCTTCTGGAAGAAATCGCAGGTGACAAAGAAGATGCTCTCCCAGACATAAAGAACGACACGTGTCACCTATAGATAAACGCCAACTGGACCTGCAAGATATTTGGAGGACAGACCGACAACCACTGCCATAGTACGCCTAGCTGGATAAATGCGGGCACGCCACGTCACCCACTACCCTGACGACATAAGAGGGGACAAAGAGGATATTCCCCTTGGTCAGACAGCTGGCGCCCACTGGCTAGCTGACAGGTCTCCTCCTCCTTCATCTATAAATAAAGGACTCCTCCTCCAGGTTTAACATTTTGCCCTCTCTCTATTTTACTTCAGCACACACTATTCCTCCCTTGTGGCGAGTCATCGGTGTTCTGTTTTGCAGAATTCCAGCGATTGGCGAGTGAAGGAAGAGATTGAATCCTAGTACACGAGACAATCCAGCTGGATAACCTTGTGTTACCCAGTCTTTCATCAACCATTCAAGATTAGCCTACAAAATCTTGAAAAAAGTGAAAACTCATGATGCAAAATGATAATATAATCAAGAAATATCGTTCACGATTAGCATACAAGATCTTAAAAACTCCGGAAACCCACATGGTCTATGGTCCATTCAAGAAATACCATTCATGATTAGCCCACAAAGACTTGCAAAGTCCGAAAACCCATAAGACCCAAAGTGATCTAGTCAAGAAATACTGTTCAAGATTATCCGTATACAAAATCTTGAAAGAGTCCGAAAATCCATATGTCCAGAGATGATCTAATCAAGAAATGGGCATAAAAGATTAATCTATAAAATCTTAAAAACCCATGACTTGAAATGATCTAATAAAAATTGTTATTCAAGACTAGCTCCACAAAACCTTAGAAATACTAAAAAACCAAGTCCCTAAATGATCCATTTATAACATACCATTTAAGATTGAGTTTTTGGCAGAAATAGGTGGGTTGAGATCATATAGAGTGGTATTAGGTGTATTTCAAAATTATGACTGAAACTAGGTACTTTGCTCATTTGATCAGCGAACTTCATTTGAAATTCTGCAAAAAGCTGCAACATATGACAACTACCTGCACAACCTTCATAAGTTCGCTGATTTGATTCACAATCTTTTAAACCTCGCTGATTTGATCAACAAGCTTCATAAGTTCGCTGATTTCATGAACAATCTTAAAAGAACTTCGCCGATTTGAACCACATATTACTAGAGGTTCGCTTATTTGATGAACAATTTTCAAAAGCTCGCTGATTTCATGAACAAACTTCAAAAAGATCGCTGATTTCATGAACAAAGTTGGAAAAGATCGCTGATTTCATGAACAAAGTTGGAGAAGCTCGCTGAATTGAAGGCCAATCTTCAAGAACCTCGCCAATATGATGTGCAAAGTTAATCAAGCTTCGCTTATTTCATATGCAAAGTTATGAAGCTTCGTTCATTTCATAAGCATAGTTGTTATTTGCTGATTATTTTATGAAGAAGGTGTAGCATTCTTTTGCTTTTGCTTTTCAGATTTTTGTCCAGACTCACATGCTTTTGCTTTTCAGTTTTTTGTTGGCTTCCATCACTCACATGGGCATTGATAAATTAAAATTTGAAGTATTGAAACACCTTCTGTTCGAATGAAGATAATCAAATATGATGTTTAAATTACCCAGCAACAAATATTAATAAAACTAGACTAAATTGTAAGCATATAACTAACTTTTAAAGAACGGACATAAACAAGAAAACCCCGTTCGTTAATTCAAATAATACTATTAATTTTAGAATTACTTAAATGTTTTTGAAATACCAGCTAAAGTCTGGGTCCTCACCAGTATAAATACCCATGGGATTAGGGTGTCAACCCACATCAAGATTGAAGTACCAAAAACAACCTTATTTTTTCAGCTCATCCTTAATAACCACAACAAATTTTTTTTTCACTTCATCCTATCAATTTTCCGCCAAATTTCCTTTTGTCTGTTAATGGATTCTTTTCGGCCATACCTCGTTAGACTTTACTGGGGTGGTGTGTTTTCTTTTGTAAACGGGGTTGTTCAATTTGACCAATCCATGCTAACAACCACATTCCTTATGCGACAGAAAATGTCTTATGATGAATTGGTCGATTCAATCTGTAATCATGTTCGACTACAGAAAGAATCCGTTGTGGTTTCGATGTTATTAGGGTACACATATCAAGGGACATCTCAGACAACAAAAATTTTCAATGAAGATGGCGTTGAAATGTTGCACTACTTAGCCGGAGTGTTTGAAGGCAACTTCATTGCCGAGATCTACGTTCAATGGGAGGCAGTTAATCCCCTCCGTCATATGAGTTTTACAAACCTTCTCAATGACATAACACAACGTAATGTTGTTGACAACCAGTTATCCGATGATGATGGTGAAGGAGATGGGCAAACAACTCAAGAACACCACCTCATGCCGTCTGTTGAGAACCTAGTCGGTCCCGCTTCTCAATTTGTCGTTGGTGACGACAAAAACGACGGCTTTGATGAGTCAGAAGTTTACAGCACAGAAGACAGTTCAGAAAGTGAGGAGGCCCCCCCCATCAGATGAAGCCTCTTCTGACGATGAGGCCGCAGTCAACGATCAAACTGCGTTGACCTTGTCTCAGCCAACGCATTCTAGGCCTGTCGTTGCAGGTCCACATGACGACCCCCAATAGGATGAGGAGCTTAGGGATTACATGTGTCCGGATTATGAAGATAACCCAATGGACATATGGAATCCAAAATCAAAACAAATTCGCCTGGGGATGTTTTTCAAGTCCAAACAGGATGTGGACCTTGCTGTTCGAGAGTGGAACATTCGCCGAGGAAGGGAAATATTCGTGGTGGATAGCAAACCAAATTTATACAAAGTTAAATGCTACACGAGAAACAAAAATCATAAAAACCCTTTCCCTGGTGCTCCTGTTTGCGAATGGCGTGCAACCGCATCAAAACAAAAACTCCAACACCTGTGGCAGATTACCAACTGGGCACCTGCCCACACTTGTTATTCAACTGTGGTGCGCAACAACAACAGATGTCTTAGATCTAAGGATATCGGTGCAAACATCCTTCCACAAATTCGTACAGACATCGCGTTTAAGGTAAAACACATAAGGACGTTCATAAAGCAAACCATGTCCGTCGATGTTACGTATTCAAAGGCGTGGCGGGGTAGAAGAAAGGCAATTGAGAGGATATATGGAACTTGGGACAACAAATTTGCGGAGCTCCCGAAGTACGTGTTACGGCTTCAGTCTCGAAACCCTGGTACGGTGGTTAACTGGTTTCATCACCCACATTCGGCTCCAGGACATCCAACATTCAAATATGTTTTTTGGGCCTTTGGTCCCTCTATTAGTGCATTCCGTCTATGCCAGCCTGTAATCTCCGTGGATGGCACACACCTGAAAGGTCCGTACCGTGCCAAGTTGCTGGTTGCGGTAACCAAAAACGCCAACAACTACATAATGCCATTGGCGTACGCTCTGGTTGACGAAGAGACTGTCCATAGTTGGTGTTGGTTTTTCCAAAATTTGAAGGAACACGTCACCACAAACTGTACTAGTAAAATATGTGTTCTATCAGACCGTCATGCTGGAATAATTAATGCCATGGAGAACCTCGAAGATTGGAAGGAACCGAAGGCGTACCATCGTTATTGTCTTCGACATGTAAGAAGCAATTTCAGTGGAAAGTATAAGAGTAAAAGCCTCAGGAAGCTGTGTTGGATGCTTGGAAGCACAAGTCAACCATCGAAGTATCGTTGGGCTGTGAGGGAAATGCAGATGCTAGATCGGGCAGCTTGGGACTATCTGAACAATATTGACAAAACTAAGTGGACTATTGTTCATGACCATAGAAACAAGCGTTGGGGAATGTAGGAACCGTTCGTATAAATAAATAAAATAAACAAATTTTTATTACTGATTACAATACAACGAAATAAAGAAAGCAAAATAACAGTACAAAATTACAACTGAAATAACCAAAATACAAGAAGGAGTAGAAAACAGATTTGACTGAGGCACGTGTTCAACACGCTTCCCTTAAAACAAATTCCGAGTCTCCCAGGAGTACTCGTTTTGTTTCCCAGGGTACAACAGCCGGAGCAGCAGTACTGCCGGAGTTCGCCTACAACCCGAAGGTTACCTTGAATGCTGCAAGAAAAAGATCAGATGCAAGTGGAGAGAAAATTTTAGATTGCTGTTGTAGCTGGTGTACTCTTCTGCTGGGTATGGAGCTGTATTTATACAGCTCCTAAGTCGAAACAGTCAAAACGAATTAAGGAGAGGTTTAAATTGCATTAAACGTCTTCAATGCAATTTAATACGTCATTTAATTCTCAGTCAAAGCCAGTTAACTCGTCAGTTACGAAGCTGGACTGAAACTGCTCTGTTATTCAATGCTGGAAGCTTTGTGCGCGCGCGCGCGCCCATGTGCGGTGCGGCCTCTTGGCTCACATCCGTGCGCCGCGCGCCCATGTGCGGTGCGGCCTCTTGGCTCACATCCGTGCGCGCGTGCGCCACGTCACCATGCGGTGCGTCCTCTTGGCTCAAGTCCATGCGCGCGTGCGCCACGTCACCCGTGAACCTATACGAGCGCGCCACACAGTCGCGCCGTATTGGCTCACTCTGGTGCGCCGCGCGCACCCGCAGGACCCATGCACCATGCATTCACCCGCGCGCGCATGCGCATGACTGCCACGTCATGCGCCGCATCACCTACCACTTGGTCCTTGCAACCCTTGTGCTCCACCACGCGCACGTGGTCAAAAATACAAAGGCGGCTCTCAAGCGGCTCGCGGCGATGCGAGCGTGCAAAGTGCGCCATCAAAGCGCCACATTGCGCCTCATCGCCCACGCCACGCGCGCGCGCGCGAGCGTGTGCGAGTGCGAGTGCGAGTTAGGGTGCTCCGCACCCTTCGCGAGGACACTAGTGTGTGCTTCCATGAAACAATAAGGATGGAGAGTTCCCACTTAAATACCCCTTTAAGTTCCATCTCTCATCCGATGTGGGACAAGGTGCTACTTTCCCTTTTGTTTCAGCATTGAATGTTCCAAACACCCAACTTTGAGCATCGATATCTCATTCATCTTAGCTCGGTTTTGGACGTGGTTTAGTTCGTTGCGAAGCTCTTCCAACATAGAACACAAACCCACAAATAAATATATAAAACCCGCTCATTTTATTATATTTATTTCTAGTCCAAAATAGGAAAAAATCATTTTCCTATATTTGTGAAAAATGCTATTTTCACCTATTTTTCCAACAATCCCCCACATGAAAAATGCTATTTTCATCAAATTTCCAACAATCCCCCACATGTATGGAAATGGATCTTTTCCTTACACTTTTCAACGATAAACTTCGACAGTTGAGTATTGCAAGATAGGTAGGTTTTAACCTTTGAACCTTCTTTTGTGAAGCGCACTTAGCTTACTAGCGGTGTGTAGACGCGATGTCCTTGAACATACCCCCATTTGTGTAAACGACAATACACTTCACACAATACTCTCCCTGGTTTGGCCAACTCCTCATTGTCGTGTCCTATTATGGTCCTGGAACACTAGCCTGGTTCTGCGAGAGCTCTAGGATTTGCGCACCCCACAAATCCATTTGAAGCGACCCTACTTCTCTCTAACATAGGTGATTCCTTGAATCATTAAAAGCATCATGGTTATTTGATTTCCCGAAATCGTTAACCTTAATATGCTTAGCCTCACATCAATGTCACTGATTGGAATGGACTAGGAAGTATAAATAACTCCCTTTTTATTTAGTTTGGGGTACTCCCCCACAGTGACTCCGCTTTGGTAATATGATTAAGTTTGCCTATTGAACTTAGTTCTTGGGATCTCCAGTCAGCTAAGTTAGGTTTCCCTCATATTCCCAATTACCACGGGCTTTAGTCCCATTCCTCTTGACGACGTTTCTACTAACTCTCTGCTTAAGCCTTTTGTAAACGGGTCCGCAATGTTATCCGCTGATCTCACATAATCAATTGTGATAACACCCGTTGAGAGTAGTTGTCGTATCGTGTTATGTCTACGTCGCATATGCCTTGATCTGCCATTGTACATCAAGCTTTGAGCTCTACCAATCGCTGATTGGCTATCACAATGTACACATATGGCTGGCAAAGGCTTTGGCCATCTTGGAATATCTTCCACGAATTGACGTAGCCATTCCGCCTCCTCGCCTGACTTATCCAAGGCGATAAATTCAGATTCCATTGTGGATCTTGCTATGACCGTTTGCTTAGAAGACTTCCAAGCAATAGCAGCTCCTCCAAGTGTAAACACGTAACCACTTGTTGATTTGGAATCTTTATTATCCGATATCCAGTTTGCATCAGTGTATCCTTCGATCACTGCTGGTTGTCGGGTATAATGCAATCCATAATCTCTTGTGTATCTTATGTATTTAAGCACCCTCGTGATAGCTTTCCAATGATCCGCGCACGGATTACTGGTGTATCTACTTAGCCTACTCACCGCGTAAGCCAAGTCGGGTCTAGTACATGTCATTAGATACATTAGACTGCCAATAATTCTTGAATACTCTAACTGAGCAACTCCCTCTCCTTTATTCTTCTTGAGATGTTGAGAGGTATCAACTGGAGTTCGAGCTACACTCGTATCTCCCGAGTTGAATTTTTCAAGAATCTTATCCACATAGTGAGATTGACTTAAAACAAGACCATCTTGGGTTCTTATGATCTTTACTCCAAGAATCACATCCGCTAAACCCATGTCTTTCATATCAAATCTCGCTTTCAACATGTTTTTAGTAGCCTTGATAATTTTATCATTACTCCCAATGATAAGCATATCGTCTACGTAAAGACATAAGATTACATAACCTTCATTTTTGTCTTTGAAATAAACACATTTGTCGCACTCATTTATTTTGAAACCATTGTCAAGCATGACATGATCAAACTTTTGGTGCCATTGTTTTGGTGCTTGCTTCAAGCCATACAAAGACTTGACGAGTTTACATACTTTACCCTCTTGACCTGGGGCGGAAAAACCTTCAGGTTGCTCCATGTAAATCTCTTCTTCTAAATCGCCATTTAGAAATGCGGTTTTAACGTCCATTTGGTGAACTTCCAAATTTCTTAAAGCCGCTATAGCAAGAACCAATCTAATCGAGGTTATGCGCGTCACAGGCGAGTAGGTATCAAAGTAATCTAGACCTTCCTTTTGTCTAAATCCTTTAATCACCAACCTAGCCTTGTACTTATCAATACTTCCATCAGTTTTCATCTTCCTCTTGAATATCCAACGATATCCAAGTGGTTTGCAACCAGGTGGAAGATCTACTAACTCCCAAGTATGATTTTGCAATATAGAATCAATCCCGTTCTTTATTGCTTCTTTCCATTGAGGTCCTTCCGAAGAAGAAACTGCTTCGCGATATGTATTGGGCTCGCCCTCAACCATATAGCTAACGAAGTCAGGACCGAAGGATTTTTCAACCCTTGGCCTTTTGCTTCGCCTACGATCACCCTCGTCAACCTCAGGTTGATCGTGTGTTTCATCTATCCGCGTAGATGAACTTGGACCCGCTTCATCTAACCATGTAGATGAACTTGGAACCGGTTCATCAAGTGCTGTTGATGAAGTTGTATGTGTTTGTCTTCTCAAAGGAAACACATTTTCAAAATACGAAACAACGTTAGGATTCACCTCCATGATAGTGTCTTTGTGTACATCAGGGTTCTTGGACTCATGTACAAGAAAGCGATGTGCACTACTTTGATGCGCATACCCAATGAATATGCAATCAACAGTTTTGGGTCCTATCCTAAGAGCCTTAGGAGGTGGCACAGTCACCTTTGCTAGGCACCCCCACACTTTCAAGTATTTGTAGGAAGGTTTTTTCCTTTTCCATAACTCATATGGAGTTTCGTCTCTCTTTTTGAGTGGTATCTTATTCAAAAGATAGTTAGCCGAGAGAATGGCTTCCCCCCACATGTCATGGCTCACCCCAGAACTTATCAACATGGCGTTCATCATTTCTTTCAATGTGCGGTTCTTTCGTTCCGCCACGCCATTTGATTGGGGAGAATAAGGAGGTGTACACTCATGTACTATGCCACTTTTTGCGCATAACTCGGCAAAAGGTGCAACATATTCGCCTCCTCGATCGCTTCGCAAAGCTTTTATCTTCTTCTGAAGTTGATTCTCAACTTCATTTTTATACAAGATAAATTTACTTATTGCTTCATCTTTACTTTTTAGTAAATATACATAGCAATATTTAGTACTATCGTCAATAAACGTGATGAAGTACTTATTTCCACCTCTTGTGGGTACCGCTTTTAAATCACAAATATCAGTGTGAATTAAATCAAGGGGTTCGGTTATTCGTTCAACCGATTTGGATGATGTTCTTGTAAGTTTGGATTCAACGCATGTTTCACATTTATAGTGTGAATCAATATGGAATGTTGGTATACAATTTAAATTGATTAAACGGCGTATTGAATTAAAATTAAAGTGACCTAATCTACCATGCCATTTATTCGAATCAGAAAACTCAAGCATATAAGTAGAAGTAGTAGCAATTTTATTCATGTTTTTCTTGACTGCCATTACATTCAATTTAAACATACCATTTTGGGCATAGCCCTTACCAACATACATTCCTCGTTTAGTAAGTACAAATTGATCGCTCTCAAATACTAAACGAAATCCAAACTTGTTAAGAAACCATCCCGAGACTAGATTCTTCCGCAAGTCCGGGACATACAACACGTTGCTTAGAGTGAGCTCCTTTCCTGAGGTCCACTTCAAGATCACCGTTCCTTCACCCATGATGTCGGCGGTGGCTGCATTGCCCATATACAGCTTCTCATCTCCTTCAAGCGCCTTGAAGGTGGTAAAGAGGGTTTTGTCTGCACAAACATGACGGGTCGCTCCCGTATCAACCCACCAACCTTTTGGAGTATTGGTCACCGTATTGACCTCATCCATCATTGCACTTTTGTCGGAAATCATTGCCACCAAAGGCATTCCGTCTTCATCTACCATGTGCGCACGCTCACGCTTTGGTTTCTTGCATTGGTTAGCCCGATGCCCCGGCTCGTCACAGTTGTAACAAGTCCCTTGGAACGTTGGAGGTTTCTTTTTCACAACCCCTTTCTTCGGTCCAAGTTTGCTAGCCTTTGCTTTCCCTTTGTCCTTTTTCCCCTTGCCCTTGTTACCTTTAGAGGATTGCCCATGCTCAACCACGTTTGCACTAGCACTAGGCTGCACAAGGCTGCTTTTTAGGGCGATCCTATTCTCCTCTTCTATACGAAGACGAAGAACAAGGTCCTCCACCGACATTTCCTTCCGCTTGTGTTTAAGATAATTCTTAAAATCCAACCAAGCAGGAGGTAATTTCTCAATCATGGCTGCCACTTGAAATGTCTCGCTAAGTACCATTCCCTCGGCATGGATGTCATTTAGTATAATTTGCAACTCTTGGACTTGGTTCATAACCGACTTGTTATCAACCATTTTGAAGTCCAAGAAACGGGCGACAACAAATTTCTTTGTTCCCGCATCCTCCGTTTTGTACTTTTTCTCCAAGGACTCCCATAACTCTTTGGAAGTCTTGATATTATAGTACACATTATACAGGGCATCCGAGAGACCGTTGAGTACATAGCCTCGACATATGAAATCCGAATGCTTCCACGCATCTACCGTGCTCAGAGCCTGAGCGTCGGTCTCCCCTTCCGCAAGTTGGGGAGCGGTTTCCGTCAAGAACCTCGCAAGGTTCATGGTGCTCAAGTAGAAGAACATCTTCTGTTGCCACCGCTTGAAGTGTAGACCCGAGAACTTCTCAGGTCTTTCAGCATGATTTGCCACTGTGGACGCTCCCACAGTGTTGGCAGGGGTTCCAACGACAACATTCGTATTGTTGTTGTTTGAGGTCG